>CP032248.1:36900833-37541950 GCA_005610355.1 Gossypioides kirkii
CACTAAGGCACGACCATATATGTATCTGCTTTATGTAAAGGAATTGGTTTTCTAGTAAAGTTGTTCTAATAGAATTGAACTATAAGTCAATACCTTTCTTATGCATACATGCATTCATTAACATGCATTAAATTCAAAAAAAAATACATCTGATTAATCAAACTTGTAACAGTTATATTGAAAATCATTGAGAATTCACACTGCTATTACACTCGCAATAAATCTAAAGCAATGGACCAAAGAATAGAGAGGCTAGAACAGATGCAGAAGGAAATACAGGAACAAGTCCAAGTGCAGTTACATGACTAGTTAGTAAGGGTCCAACAAGATATGAAGGACCAAATTATGGAGTCCCAAAGGAGTATTATAGGTGAGCTCAAGCAGTTGCTAAAAAAAGGGGCAAACAAAGGGAAATGTCTCACAGAAAGTCCAGTAGAAGATAGTAAGGAGCAGAGATACCTTCCAGGCATTACTCCCGCACATAACCAGAGTCCTCAGGAACCACATTCACAAGGGGCTCCCGTTATAGTCAGAACCAACAACATCCCGTTGGCACTACAGGCCGATGAACTATCAGACTGGATCGGGATCTAACCCAGGGACAATGTCGCAAACTCTATTGTCCCCAATTTCGATGAAATTCTGGAGGCAAAAAGAGAAAAGCTAGAACTTTCCAAAATGGAGGAGCATTATAAATGATTGGAAAACAAGGTTAGGGCAATAGAATGAGTCAAAACATACTGCAAAATGGACACAAAAGAATTGAGTCTAGTTTCCACACCTAGTACTTCCCCCAAAATTCAAGACTCTAGAATTCGAGAAATACAATGGGACAAATTACCCGGAGGCACATATCACTATGTTCTACCGAAAAATGATGGGGTATGTCCACCACGACCAACTGCTAATTCACTATTTCCAGGATAGTTTAGTAGGATCCGCGGCGAAATGGTACAATTAGTTAAGTCACACAAAGATTAGTTCGTGGAAAGACTTAGCCCAGGCTTTCATGAAGCAATATGGTCACGTCACTAATATTGCTCCCGATAAGATTACGCTGCAGAACATAGAGAAAAGGCTGAGCGAAAGCTCCGGTTATATACTCAAAGGTGGAGGGATATGTCCACTCAGGTACAGCCACCATTGACAGAGAAAGAGACAACCATTCTCTTTGTCCATAACTTGAAAGCAACCTACCTGAGTCATTTGTTGGGGAACGCTACCAAGAGTTTCTTGGGTATGGTTATGGCTGGAGAGTTGATTGAAAGCACGATCAAAAGTGGGAAGATAGACGCTGGAGAAAACACCAAGAGACCTGCTTTCAAGAAAAACGAGGTCGAAGTAAATAATGCAAGCATGTATAGGCTAAACCACGTAAATCAGTTCATGACGACACCATCAAATATGCCAATGACCAATAACCAAAATCCTCCAAGGCCAGGATCAAGCTCAAAGCCGAATACTGAAAGAGTCTCGTTCACGCCTATCCCGTGACATACAAAGAGCTTTACCAAAAGCTGTATGATCAACACGTGGTGGCCCCATATTACACAAATCCAGTACTACCCCTATTCCCAAAATGGTATGATGCGAATATTCAATGCGAGTATCATGGTGGGTAGTGGGACACTCCATCAAAAATTGTTTTACTTTCAAAAAGCTGGTGAAGAGGATGATCAAGAAATGAATAATAAAATTGATGAGTCATTTGGACCTAAACGTGACGGGAAACCCTTTGCCCAATCATCCTGACCAGGAGTGAATGCAATAACGAAATATTTGAGCATCAATGTCGTCTTTGGAGAAACAGGTGGAGAAGGGCGCTTATCAGAAATTCACCCATACACCCCAGGAAGCGTTCTAAATAACTAGACTGAAGAGGAGCTCCTTGTAACCTTTAGGATATCTCCAGAGTAATACTCAACACACATCTGTTGCTCTAGGCCTAAGAGCGACAGAAATCCTTTGTAAAGGGCATTTGGCTATTATCCATTGCTTTAAATGAAAATGCGTCTTTCTGACCTAATTGGCAAATATCTCTTCATTTATTCATTCGTTTTATTCAAATAATTCGTTTACACTTAACTTACATAATTAATCATTCTTAAATTCTTTTATACATATACTCATACTCATACCATACCACCATTCTTAAATTTACTTTATTCTTTAAACCTTTTTAGATCTTCAGATATCAATGATATAAGCAACGCTGTTATTGATTCTGGGCCTCATTTTGAGCAAGATATATGTCTCAAAGATCCTCAAAACTTTGAAGATGATTAAGACAGTAATTTGTCTCCAAATTTGCTACGAATGATGGAGCAAGAGGAAAAACAAATATTGCCTCATAAAGAATTAGTGGAAACCGTAAGCCTAGGGAGTGAGAATGAACAAAAAAAGGTGAAAATCGATACTAGCATTTTGGCAAAAATAAGAGAAGATCTTATTGGTTTGCTCTGAGAGTTCAATGATGTCTTCGTATGGTCTTACCAAGATATGCCCGGGTTAAACACCGATATTGTGGTACACAGGTTACCTATAAAGGAAGATTGTAAACCCGTTCAATAGTAGCTTCGAAGAATGAGACCTAATGTACTACTAAAGATAAAAGAAGAGGTTAAGAAAAACAACTTGACGCTGGTTTCCTTCAGGTGCTCAAGTATTCAGAATGGGTGGCCAATATAGTCTCCGTCCCTAAGAAAGATGGAAAAGTACGAATGTGTGTTGATTACCGAGATCTGAACAAGGTAAGCCCGAAGGATAATTTCTCATTGCCCCATGTTGATACCTTAGTTGATAACACGACAGGTCATTCATTGTTCTCTTTCATGGATGGTTTTTTCGGGTATAATCAAATAAAGATAGATCTTGAAGACATGGAGAAGACTACTTTCATCACAATGTGGGGAACCTTTTGTTTATAAAGTAATGCCTTTCAGACTTAAAAACGCAGGGGTAACATATCAAAGAGCCATGGTGACTTTGTTTCATGATATGATGCACAAAGAAATTGGGGTTTATTTCGATAATATGACTACAAAGTCCCGAATAGGGGAAGAACATATAAAAATCCTAGGAAAACTGTTTATGAGGTTAAAAAAATTCTAGCTCAAGTTGAACCCAGCTAAGTGTACTTTTGGAGTTACTTCGGGCAAGCTGTTAGGCTTCATGGTCAGTAAGAGGGGCATTGAGATCGATCCAGATAAGGTCAAGGCCATACAAGAGTTACAACTACCTCGTACGCAGAAAGAAGTTCGAGTTTTCCTAGGAAGACTAAATTACATCACCCGGTTCATCTCACAATTAACCAAGAAATGTGATCTCATCTTTTGTCTTCTTAGAAAATACAACTCGGGGTGTGTGGAACGACAAGTGCCAAAAAAATTTTGACAAGGTCAAGCATTATTTATCCATGCTCTAGTTCTAGTACAGCCAAGTCCCAACAAACCATTAATCATGTACTTGACAATTTTTGAAAATTCTATGGGAAGTGTACTGACCAACATGACGAGACTAGAAGGAAAGAAAGAGCAATATATTACCTTAGTAAAAAGTTCACTGATTGCGAAACAAGGTACTCACCAATTGAAAAGCTATGTTGCGTGTTAGTTTGGACTACTCGAAGGTTACGGCAGTACATGCTGTACCATACGACTTGGCTAATCTCAAAGTTAGATCCATAGAAATACATGATGGAGTCAACCACATTGAATGGGAGAATGGCTAGATGGTAAATTCTACTCTCCGAGTTCGATATAGCATATGTAAGCCAAAGGTAGTAAAGGGGAGTGCGATAGCAGACTTTCTAGCCAGTAGAACTTTAAATGATTATAAGCCAATAAATTTCGACTTTCTAAATGAGGATTTGATGTACATTGCAACCACTGAAGAGGGAACTCGTCAGAATATCCTTGGCAATTAAATTTTGACGGTGCTTCAAACGCCACGGGCAATGGAATTGGGGCAGTTTTGATATCACCGGAAGGAGACCACTATCCTTTCACTAGTAAACTTGACTTCGACTACACAAACAATATGGAAGAATATGAAGCATGTATTATGGAAATCGGTGCTGCCATAGAACGAGGAATCAAAGTTCTAGAGGTATGTGGAGATTCTGCACTAGTGATTTACCAACTTAAAGGAGAATGAGAAACAAGGGATCCCAAGTTGATTGATTATCGAAAGTTGGTCCTTAGCTTGATTAAGGAGTTCGATGAGGTCACATTCTAGTACCTCCCACGAGGGGAAAACTAGATGGCTGACACTTTGGCTACTCTAGCCTCGATGATGAAAGTAAACAAGCTAGAAGATATGAAGCCCATTTAGATGAGCATCTACTAGGCTCCAGCCCATTGTTATAAGATTGAAGAAGAAGAAAAGGACGATTATCCTTGGTACCAAGACATCTTTCAGTATGTAAAAGACCGTAAATACCCCGAGCAAGTTACTAAAAATGATAAAAGGACATTGAGAAGGCTCGTAAATGAATATGTCCTGGATGGGGAAGTTTTATCTAAACAGAGGAAGGATCAGGTGTTGTTAAGATGTGTCGATGCGATCGAAGCAAGAAAAATCCTAGAAGAAGTTCACGAAGGCATTTGCAGAACACACACCAATGGATTCAAAATGGCTAGGCAAATTATGAGATTTGGATACTATTGGTCCACCATGGAGGGTGACTGCATCAACTATGCTAAGAAATGCCACAAATGTCAAATCTATAGAGACAAAATCCATGTGTTTCTGTCCTACCTTCATGTCATGACTTCCTCATGGCCTTTTTCTATGTGGGGAATGGATGTCATTGGGCCAATCTCGTCAAAGGCTTCTATGTGGTTATCGATTATTTCACCAAGTGGGTAAAAGTTGCTTCTTACGCCAACGTCACAAAGTCGGCAGTTAGCAAGTTCTTAAAAAAAGAAATCATATGTTGGTATGGGATACCAAAAAGGATCATATCCGACAATGCATTGAACTTGAATAACAGCACGATAGTGGAGGTTTGCTAACAATTCAAGATCAAACATCATAATTCATCTCTTTATCGTCCAAAAATGAATGGAACAGTGGAGGCAGCTAATAAGAACATCAAGAATATAATTGCAAAGATGACCGAAACCTACAAAGATTAGCATGAAAAGTTACCATTTGTCGTTCTTGCTTATAGGACTACAGTCAGGACTTCTACCAGGGCAACACTGTTTTCCCTAGTATATGGAATGAAAGCAGTTTTACCTATTGAGGTTGAGATTCCTTCTCTCCGAGTCATGTCAGAGTTAAACTTGGATAAGGTAGAATGGATTCAAGCCAGATATGATCAGTTGAACTTGATCGAAGAAAAGAGATTAAAAGCTATTCGTAATGGTCAAATGTACCAAAACGAATTATGCGAGCTTACAATAAAAAGGTCCACCCTAGAGAATTCCACGAGAGAGATCTAATTCTGAAAAAGATACTTCTCATACACAAGGACTCTCGAGGAAAATGGATGCACAATTGGAAGGTACCTTATGTAGTGAAGAAAGCTTTCTCTGGAGGAGCCCTCATTTTAACTGAAATGGATGGCAAAGATCTGCACAATCTTGTGAACATAAACTCGATGAAGAAATATTTCACCTAAAAAAAAGGAGAGGTCAAGATGAAAACTCACAAAGGGCATCTTAAAATCAAAGGGATTTTGAGTTGAAAACTTGAAAAGGGCAGCTCAAATGTAAAGCAAAAATGGGTTCCAATTATTTCCTCAAACGTGACAAGACAGAGAAACTTTACGTCTTGGGGCATCGGTAAAGAACTCCAGGTTTTCTAGACGCATATCGGGCACAAAATGACCCTCATCAAGTTAGATCAGAGAAGCTCATATCATGGTATCTAGGATTTTTTTTTCTTTGATTATTTGTTACCTAGCAATTTTTCTTTGGCCAATGTTTTTCAAATTCTTTAAGCTCTGACTCTAATACAATTTTATTCTTTCACAACCTTGTCCAAACATTTTCACACTTAGATAATGGATGATAGACTAATATCACGAGGTATACAAGGGTCTACATTATTATTCAAGAAATTTTTTAAATGGTACAGGGACCTAAAACAAGATTACCAGCTAAAAAGACCAAACCTGAAAACAAGTGGGTCAAACTAAGACTACTTCGCTGAGTCTCATTGCAAATCTAAAATAAGACAGGGTGTTACGCCAAGTGACAAAATTGCAATGAGCGATAAGTTAAATCACTTCAAGGATGAAAACAAAAAAAATTAATCAATTTGAATTTGACATTAATCATGTACACTCATTAAGTTAGGGGCATGTAATTCATTCTGATCAAAGCATCATAATCACTTGGCCTGCATAAAGGTCTACAAAAGCACATTCTACAGGTTTGAAAGAGGATATTGAGGCTGCAACGGTGAATCTGATACCTTGAAGATACAAAAAGAGAGGTTATGGCCCCAACGACGAACCCGGTACCTTAGAAGATGTGATGGGGAGGATTGAGGTTGCAATGACGAATTTGGTACCATGAAGATATTAAGGGAAAGGTTGATTCACAACGGTGAACCCGATACCTTAGAAGATGTGATGGTAAAGATTGAGGCTGTAACGGCGAAGCTGGTACCATGAAGATATGAAGGGAAAGGTTGAGGCCGCAACGAAAAACCTGGTACCTTAGAAGATGTGATGGGAAGGATTGAGGCTGCAACGTTGAATCTGGTACCATGAAGATATGAAGGGAAAGGTTGAGGCCGCAACGGCGAACTTGGTACCTTAGAAGATGTGATGGGAAGGATTGAGGCCGCAATGACGAATCTGTTACCATGAAGACATGAAGGGAAAGGTTGAGGCAACAACAGCGAACCCGATACCTTAGAAGATGTGATGGGAAATATTGAGGCTGCAACGGCGAATCTGGTACACTGAAGATATGAAGGGAAAGGTTAAGGTCGCAACGTCAAACCGGTACCTTAGAAGATGTGATGGGAAGGATCGAGGCTGTAACGGCGAACCTTGTACCCTAGAAATAAATATGGGAAAGATTGAGGCCGCAACATCGAACCCAGTACCTTAGAAGATGTGATGGGAAGGATCGAGGCTGCAACGGTGAACCTTGTACCCTAGAAATAAATATGGGAAAGATTAAGACCGCAATGGCAAATCTGATACCATGAAGATATAGAGAGGAAGAGGTTAAAGTCGTAACGGCAACCTTGTACCCTAAAAATGAAAGTACTAGATTGAAGCTACAATGGCGAATCTTACGTCTTTAAAGCTAAAGAGGAGCAGATTGAAGCCGCAATGGCGAATCTTTTACCTCGAAGTTGTAGTGGGTCAGATCAAGCTGTAGTAGCAAGTTTTTTTATCTCTCTGAAGTTACAGTAGAGCAAAGCGAAGCTACACACCAATCTCTTACCCCGATCATGCAGATTGAAGCATCCAATCTCTTACCCTAATCAGAGGGCAGATTGAAATTCAATCTCTTACCCCGATCATGGGGCAATTTTGAAGCTAACATCTCACAAAAGCGAATCTTAACCTCTCTAAAGTTACAGTGGAATGGAGTGAAGCTTCACCACCAACTCCTATATCTCTAAAGTGTCAGTGGATTGACTCAAAGCTACAATAGCAAATTTTATCTCTTTAAGGTTGCCATGAGGCAAGATGAAGACACGTCGCCAAATCTTATCTTTCTAAGTTTTAGTGAAGCAGATATAGTGTAGTAAAACGATCGATGATTTGAAATAGTGGGTTACGTGAAGAAGAGGCCGAGGTTCAACGGGACCGAATGAAATTGACCCTCCTTGGAGTCTTTGCTCTATTCCCATTTCACGATAATGAGCAAAGAGCGGCAGTTGTAAAGGCTCATTTTCGTCCGGTCCAAAATAAAATAAACACAAAAATAACATTAAAAATCCTTTTTTAAAAAATGTCTAAATTAAAAACCCAATTACCCACTACAAGCCCAAACACAACCCAAAGCTCAAATACCCTAAAAATATGAAACCCTAAAAAACCCTAGCACCCATCTTCAACCGCCACTCCTACACATTAGCACATGCCACGTCAACACCACATCAGCCACGTGACTCCTCGACTGTCGACCCCTCGATTGCTGACCTTTGACTTCTCGGCTCCCGATGACCCCTCGTTTGCCTTTTACACTGAAATGGAAAAGGCTCTCTTCCCATCATCAGTGTTGAGCGTGGAAGGCTTTGCCTTGCCGGTAATACTTGCAGAAAGAAGAACAAAGACAACAAAGAACAAAAAATTAGTGCAAAAGAACAGTGTATTATGTAAATTATTTTGGCTATAAAAGTCATTACTTAGATTTATAAGTTTTTTATAGAGGATATATATGAGAAATAAAAAAAACTCACGAACAAGCAAAAAAGAAGTTGAATCAATAGAAAAAATCAATCTTCCACTGCAATACCAAGGTATTTCTTCGTGATTTATATACATACATATTCACTTTTTTTATTTCTCTTCTTTTATATTTTATTTCATTTTCGAAGCAAATAATACAAAAAATAATAATAATAAGGGCAAAGTTAGGTTATACCTCGGGTCCACGTCGTCAATCGTCGGAGTCACGAACGGAACCCCTTCGAACCCATCCATGTTCGCGAGGGGTGCCTCGAAATGACTAAATTTAGAAATGAAAATAAAAAGCAAAAAAACATAAATAAAAAAATCTATCAATTTCAAAAAAATAAAGAACGAAACTATTTAAAAAACAATTTTTTTACCTTTTTAAAAAGATATGGTTGGATTCGAGTATATTTAGTCCCGATCTACCATTTAAATAAAAAAATATAAAAAAATTTTGAAAATCGACATCGTCTATAGTGGTTGCTGACGTCGGCGATTGAGGATCGACAGGCAGCTTGCGGTAGAGCATGGCAAATCAGTGATCGGACGAAGGAGAAGGTTTGAGAGAGTTTTTTTGAGTGAAGAAGGGTTTTTTTAGAAATGTCTTAAAAATGAATTTTTTAGCATTTTTTAAGCTTATAAAAGCCCTACAAAACTACATCGTTTTGGCTTGGGATTAATAATCCCAAAACGGCATTGTTTTGCTCTTGACCCAAAATTCGACTCGTTTGCACCTTAAAATCCGCGTGTTTTTGTAAATGGGGAATTTGCTCATTTGGTCCTTTCGCATTTTTCTTCTGTTTCAATTTGGTCCTTTTCTATATTTTTAATTTATTTCGAAATTGACCCAATAATTTTAAATTATTTTCAATTTAATCCTTTACTCAAAAATGGTCCTGAGATTGCCACGTGTCAATCTTTTGGATTATTGCCCACAAAGCCCCTGTTTTATCCAAAAATTCAAAATTGACCCCCAAACTTCCCAAAATTTAGTTTTGACCCTCGAACTTTTCAAAAATTTGATTTTGACCCCTGAACTTTCCAAAAATTTGATTTTGACCCCTGAACTTTCCAAAAATTTGATTTTGACCCTCGAACTTTTCAAAACTTTGATTCTACCCCATTTTTTCTTATTTTCACATTTTACCTAAAACTTTCATTTTAAATTCAAAATTAGTCCCTTTTATATTCTTCATCCTTTTTTTAAAAAAAAAAGAGATAAATTCCTTTCTTATTATTTAAATTTTTAATTCTGTTTATATATTTTTTTGTTTAAATATTTATTCTAACAAAAACCATTTTTTTTATTTTGTTCCTTTTTTTAAAAAAAAATTAAGCCCTTTTTGTTCTCTTTGAAATATTTTTATCTCTTGTTCGATATTCAAAATTTAATTTAATTTCACATTTTGCATTTCAATGCTACTCATATTTTTTATTTTTTTTATTTTTTATTTTTTGCAAAATCACATGAATAAATTTTCATTTTTCGTATATAAAAAGTCTTAGCAATTGTATATTTTTTATATAAAAAATTAATTTTAAAAATTGAGGCGATGTTCGTTGCTTAAGGATTCAATAAAATTGTGTCTCAACTTACGAGATGCGGCTTTATCTTTAAATTAAAGTAATCGAATACCTCATTTTGAAATTTAAAATGTGTATGTTTTAATAAATTGAAAAACGTTCTTTCTGAGATGTTCTGTTCCTAACTTACGAGATGTGACTTCATTCGCGGTAAATTCGAGACTAAAGTTCGTTTTTTTGAAATTTAATTTTCAAACAACACCTAATATACGATTTTTATCTCTAAAGCGATTTCACTTTTGACTATGTCTTAAATTTTCTTTAATCGATCGGTAAATGATTTTCATTTTTCAAGGATTCAAAATATCGCGCCCCTAACTTAGGAGACACGATTTTTCTCTACTGACTTGAAATAGAAGATCATTTATTGTGAGATTTAATTTTTTATCGAATTTGATTATTCACACATTCAATGATCGTATTTTAAATTTTCTTTGGGTTTTTAACTTTTCAACAACCAAGACCATAAGTAATCGACTAGGTACTAATTTTGGGCGTGTGAGTTTGCTAATCTTTACTCACACATAACCGACTCCCAAACCTATTTTTCTGGATTTCGAAGACCAAATTGTTTTCATAAAACAAATTCAAACGTTTTAGGTGGTCCAATCACACCGAATTAAAAAGGATTGGTGACGACTCTCATTTTCGATTTTAAAAATATTTTCGAGACTTTAAAAAAAAAAAAAAGATTTCGACAGTCTTCATGCATGTACTTCTCTTGGTGCATTTGATGTGTTGTCGTCCATTGAACTTGGTGCTTGAGTGAAAAATGTGGCCGGTCATATGTACCTATAAATTGTATAAATAGTGCTTATTCGAACAAAGAAAAAAACACTTAGAAATAGACTCTCACGCATGAAGGTAAAACAAATTAGAACATGGTTTGAACTCAATATAATTAGACTCAAACAAAACACTAACATGACATATAAAAGAAACAATAAAATAGCACACCTGGCCACTCTCATTGTTTACGAATTACAAACTTAAACCCATCATCTTCATATATTCTTCGAAGACCAAAGAAAGTTTATGGGTTTTCCAAAAATCCTCCCCGGCCCACACTTGGTTAGCCCAAATAATGACCCATTTGAAGATATCATGCATGCATCATACCCTCCCCTCTTGAGGAAGATTTGTCCTCAAATCTGGTGATTTGCTTGAAAAAATTTCTGGTGATCACGGACTTTTTGGACATTAACTTTAGGAAATCTCTTTCAAGTACATGTAAAACAGACATATCTTAATGCACAAATGAATAAATTTGGTTAGTAGGAACACCATCCACCTAGTACAGAAGTACAAACGCAGACTGACCACTAACAATAACTCTCTCAAACTATTTTTCTTTTATCAGAAAATTCAATTTCTTTTTCGATTTTCTCTTTTCTCTTAACACAATTATTTTTCTTTTCCATTCTCTTTCTCATTATATTTTCTCTCGTTTTCTTTTTCTTTCAATCTTTCATCTTTTTCACTAGATTTTAACACATTGTTCTCTTTTATTTTAACTCTTTCATTTTCTTTTTTTCAAATGAACTTGATCCTCGTATACTTGTTTCGAAGTCACAGGAACAAGTGTAATTGGCTTCCCATTAAACTTGAATGAATACCGATTAGTGAAACTGTCGTGCATGACCCTCCGGTCATACTGCCATGGCCTTCAAAGTAAAATATGCCCCGCATGCATTAGAACAACATCACATAGGACTTCATCAATATATTTACCAATAGCAAATGATACCAAAACATGATTCACCTCTATCGTTCAACCATTGTAGCTTGTATGGTTGCAGATGTTTTGTTGTTGGTAGACCAAGCTTCTTCACTAAATTTGTAGTAGCAACATTAGTACAACTACCTCCATCTATTATCATGCTACACACCTTACCATTGATATGGCATCGGGTGAGGAAAAGATTTTCTCTTTGTTGCTTTTCATCCTTAGCTTGTACGCTCAAGTTTCTTTTTATGACAAGGAGTTCACATTCCACCAGGTACTCTATTTCGCTTGTATCTTCCAATGATGGCATAGGTTTTTTTTCGGCATCACTTTCAGATTCAATTTCTCTATTGTCTTTAAGATCATCACGTTTTAATTAGGGCATTGGCTAGCAGTGTACCTCCTCCCCAAGCATTTGAAACAACAAACATCTCTTGACCAGCTCAGTTGAACTTCGATCTTGTTTTTATCTGAAACAAATTCCTGTTTGTTAGCTTTAGACATATTAATTTTACATTTCACCTGAAACACCACAACCTTCTTATTTACACTTTGACTCCACGTAGAGGTAGAACCAGAGGTGTTTTCTGCCTAAGAAGATCCCTTCTCCTTCAATTTCCTCTCCACCTTGATCGCCATGTGTACCATGTCAGTGAGTTCGACATAGTGTTGTAGCTCCACTATATAGGTGATCTCTCAGTTAAGTCCAACCAAAAATCTTTCCATGGTTGTTTCATGATATTCCTCGATATTTGTTCAGATCATTGCGACTTCCATCTCCTTGTGGTAATCCTCCACACTTTTGGACCTTTGGATGAGAGTTTGAAGTTTCTGATATAAGTCCCTACGGTAGTGACTAGGAATGAACCTTCTCCGCATAATAGCCTTCATTTCGATCTAAGTCTCCACCGATCGCTCTCCATTTCTCCTCGTACTCAAGGTTAGTTGATCTCACAAATTATGGCATAATCAGTAAGTTCAATGGCGACTAACTTTACCCTTTTTTAATTAAGAGTAGTTATGACAATAAAAAAACAAGTTCTATCTTCTTTTCCCACTTCAACTAAGCTTCAGGGTCATTCCGCCCTTGAACTGAAAAGGTTTTCAACTTGATGCTTCCAAGGTTGTCATCAACTAGCTTACCGTCTCGCCTTTCTCTAGGCCTTCAATTGTTCAAGCCCATGCTAAGTACAGAAGTTCGTTCCTGACCTTCATAATCATGTTCATAGTATTCGTCATTGTCAGACCTATTGGAGATCTCCCCCTTCGAGACCTTTCCTCAATACATTCAAGATGCTCACTAAGCTGTTCGAAACCTTCTTGCATCATCCTTCGCATTTCCTGCATCATAGCTTGCATTTGAAGGTTGGGAACTCTACCTCTTTCACCATGTTCACATTCGACTTGCGACATAATGCCTATAAAACAAATCAAAGATCAATAACAAAATTAAATCTCTCGTTCACCCACCCTCACAAATCGATGAAGCACTCAACTCGTGTTTCACTCAATTTGGCTTTTACCACTCTGTTGCACTCACCATTCTTGCCTTTTACCACTTGATTCTCTTAAATTCTTTAAAAATTTGTTTGGAACAAACTTAAACAAAATCGTAGTCTTATGGCGAAGAATGTTTGTGGCAATCATTATGAGAAATAAAAAGAAATGGTGAAATTTGACAAATACTGACAAGATGAAAATTTTAACAAAAAGAAAAATCACACAACCCCAAAGGATAACAAATGATATCACAACAACTAAACACACTTTGAGAATTTTTCCACTTTTTGTACTTTTTTTACTCTAATTTTTTTAATTTTTTTATACTCTTCTCTTTTTTTGTCACGAAACTTTTTTTAAACGAATTTTTTAATACATAAAGATAAAAATAATCATCACCTAATTAGAAAACTAGCTCTAATATCAAATAATGCATGCTCGTAATCGAGTTATGAATTACAAGAACACTAAGTTTGTCCGATCATTCTAAACAAGTAAGAATATAGAAATAGAAGTTATTAAACAAATATTAATAAAAGATAGGTGTAAATTGAACTTTCGAATCGTTAACCAAACCCAAAAAAATCGAAGTTATTAAGAACCCAACCCGTTTTCTATGAAGTTTTTAAGGAATCAGAAGTATCAACAAAGCAAAAAAACTGAGACCCTCTATCTATAGAGAGATAGTAACTTATAGTATTGGTTGACTACCACACTCTAAAAAGGGATGAGAATGAGAGTGATAAGATCGATGGGTTGAACACCACAAGACTTGTGTCTTGATAAGTTCTAATATATTCTCAAAGAACGAAACAGATTAAACTTTCAAAAGCGTATTGATCCGAATATCCTTTCAAGAGTAAAAAAAAAGCCCTATTTATAAAACTAGCTAGGTAGTCTAATGGCCACAACCAACCATAAAAGATGGTACATGAATGTGTGTCATACATTGAATAAAAAAAATGATGCTTGAATTGACAAGTTCAATGTATGGCTGGATACTCTCCTCTTGTAATATATGTATATGGACGTTCATCCCCTTGCCAATGTATCTTTTTGGTTCAATATGTTTCATTTAAGCCCATATAATTATATATATAAAAGATCATATTTTTTTGGTATAACTAAAGTATCCTTCATGTTTGTTTTATTGTCCATGAAAAATAGTTCTTTCAGGAATATGTGGTTACCTCTTCTAACTACATCATCTCTAAGATTGAATTTGCATTCTCTCTTGAGAGTGCAGTGTGCTTTATTTGAACTTGCATTCTCTCTTAAAAGCACATTGTGCCTTAGTAGTATACTCATCACTTGATTAAGAAATCATAAATATCATATTCAAATATGAGTTCGAAATAAATGCAAGAAATTGAATATTCTAAAAAAAAATAAAGGTAAACTATATTGTTAATCACTAAACTATGAGTAAGTTTTCGTTTGCCATATTAATATTAAATAAAATAAAAACTTCCCTTCCCTTCTCCCTCCCTCTCCCTCTCCCTCCATCTTATTCCTTCCATATTTTCATTTTTCTTTTTCTCTGCTTCCAACCTATGTTCTTCCCAATACTCTGTTGCCTTTGTCTTGTGCTTAAAAAGTTTGATTGTGTGGCACCATCGTCAATTCTCCCTTCCTCTATTAGCCCAGGTCCTTGCTCTCAAGTAACCATAACAGCCAACAAGTAGCACAATATAGGATGCACCAGGTGTTTTCTCCAACGCTGCACCGACCTCAACTCGGCAGCCAGCAGTGCATAATAGTCACATACTAGCTGCCTGGTTCCGAAGTTTTTGTTGCCGCTTATTTCATAATCCACTCCACGGCTTGCGGCTATCCTAAAGTTTGGTTGCTCAAGTAGATTGGACCTTAGACATGTTATTGAGATTTTGGCAAGAAAACTATCTTTTTTTTTTTATCAAAAAAAGCCAAAGGCTATCCTCAAAATTTATTCCATCGAATCACGAATTACAAGGTCATGGATCTCACTCGGATAATCCATGTCAAAGAAAAAATTACAACGATTAATAAGGCCCTTCTTACTAAGTAAATCGGCCACAGTATTACAAGCCCGATTACACCACCTGACTTTGCTATCCTCAATAGAAATTAACAGAGACTTACAACTCCGGACCATGGCACCTATGGCAGTGATGTCATCTCTATTACTGTTGACTTTATTAATGACATTCGCACAATCCCCTTCCACGTATACCTTGTTCCAGCCCTTACTATTGACCCACTTAAGGCACTGGAGAAGACCTTCCGCTTCAGCCCAATCAATATTACCCACCTCATCAATGAAGAAAACGCCTCCCCCGTGAACAAAACCGTCCATGTCACGAGCTATAAATGCCAGCCCAGCGCTCTCACGATTCCATGCAGCGTCAAAATTTACCTTCATCTCACCCATGCAAGGTCTTTGCCATCTAAGCTCGTGATGCTGTCCAGATATCAAAGCCGGTAGGTGAAGATTATGAATGCGAAAGTCGTGGCAGAAATGGGCAGCTCTATCCCAAACCGTTTGAGGCTCCATGGTACTCCCCTTGAACACCAAATTGTTACGGTCATTCCAGATATTCCACAAAACCACCACCAAACATTCCATGGCCTCTCTATCCAACAGCCTCATCGAGCTTTCGAGCCAATCAATGCTAGAGGCCCAACCAGCTCTTAGAATACGATCATCAATACCACCGTGAGTAAGAGTAGCACGAGCCTTTGGACAGTCGCGTAAAGCATGAAGGAGAGTTTCGGTATCATCACATCCTCTGGGACAAGAAGAGTTAGTAGAAGGGTTAAGGACAGAAATCTTATCGAGAGTAGGGAGCAAGTTGTGGCCGATTCGCCAAGCAAAGATACGAATTTTTGGAGGCAGCTTGAGCTTCCAAATGGCACGCCAAAAGATACGGTGAGGCCCGTAGCCGATTTTTTTGAGTTGGAGCCACGAGTACCCAGACTTTGTAGTATAGGAACCCCGATTATCATGAAACCAAATCATCCTGTCCAGCAATCCTTCTTGAGCAATAGGAATACCACAGATTTTTCCGCCCATATCTTGGCTTGGCATGGTTGCACACATTTTGTTCCTATTTTTTTAATAATAAACTTGTTTTTAGTCTTAGTTTGTGAATATAATATATATATATATATAAAGATTTTGGGATTGAAATCACGTGAAAAGCTGAGTAAGCCTATCATTCTCGAGTCTATTTAGTATTTTTTTTTTAAAAAAAATTTAGAATAAAAATATTCTAAAACAAACTACTTTTTGAGAGAAAAATGATTCTCCCAAACTAAAAATGGTTCAAAAAATTTTTTTGTTGAAAATTTTAACTTATGTCCAAAAGTATTTTTTTCTCAAAAACACTTTTGAGAACAGTCTTAAATTAGGCTCCATTGTGATTAATCAATGTATATTTGATTTTGGGGTTAATTTCACTTTTAGTCCCTTCTACTTTTTATTGCTTTATATTGAGATCCTTTAATTAAGACATAATGACAAATTAACCCTTAACGTTTGGATGTTTTGTTACTTTGATTCCTATCATTTTTTTGGCTCATTTTTATACATAATTTTTTTGATCAAATTAATCGTTTTTTAACAATCTTGTTGAAATGGTCGTTAAGGGGCTAACGTGTTGATGTGACAATTTTTTTTCAGCTGGGCACGTCCACGTAAACATCTATTGACTTGACATATAAGACAAAAATATGACACGCCAGTAAATAATTTTAAAATTATTAAATTATTTTTTAAAATATAAAATTATTGAAATTATTTTAAAATTATAATCATCCCCTTCCCTTCCCCTTCTCCAAGTTCTTTTTTGCACTTGCAGGCTGCAGCAATGGAGAAGAAACACCCAAAGCTTGTCTTGTTTGTTCTTCAACCTATTTCATAACTTGATTTCGTCTTCAATGGCTTCAACAACTCAACTAATTTTTTACTCTACGGCATAGCTGACGTAGATTCTTCCAACATCCTTACACTCACGAACGAAATAGATTTCGTTGTCGGTCGAGGACTTTACAGCTCAAAAATCCCAACAAAATCCCCTAATTCATCTCATGTTCTTCCTTTTTCAACCTCTTTTATCTTCTCCATGGCTCCTTCGAGTAACAAAGAAACCCTACCTGGACATGGGATTGTTTCATTTTTACACCAAGTCCAGGCATCGATGGGACAGCAAGTGTAAAAAAGTAGCAGATTTTAAGGGAGGGTTCTGCATGTGAACATGTGAAAACCATTGTTAAAAAAGCTACTTTTTCAGATAAAAAAATGGAAACTTTATCTAATTATTGAAGAAAAGAAAAAGAATTTTCAAGCTTAGATCTAGAGAAAAGTAGCAGATTTAAGGGGGGTTCTGCATGTGAACATGTGAAAACGATTGTCAAAAAAGCTACTTCAACCGTGAGGAAAAAAAATCACTTGGGTAGCAGTAGAGCATTGAAGGACAAAAAGAAATTGATTTCTTTAAGGTTTGTTTGGTTCTCGAGAAACCAAAGGGGAAAAAAGAAGAGAGTTAAGAAACAAACCTGAAGGAGCAGAAACATCGTTCCACGATGATTTTTGAATGGCTGTAAACCTAAAAGGGACCGAAGAGCAAGAATCAACGGAGGAAGGAATCAAAAAAGCCATCAATGGGACTGCAAGTGCAAAAAAGAACCTGGAAAAAGGGAAAGGAAAAAGGGATGATGATGATAATGAGTATAATTTTAAAATAATTTTAATAATTTTAAAATCATTGTCATATTTTTTTTTCTTATATGTCATGTTAGCAGATGCTTACGTGGACGCGCCCAGCTGAGAAAAAATTATCACGTCAGCGCATTAATCCCTTAACGGTCACGTCAACAATACTGTTAAAAAATGATCAATTTGACAAAAAAAAATTACGTATGAAAGTGAGCAAAAAAAACGATAAGAGCAAAGTGACAAAATACCCAAACGTTAGATGCTAATTTTGTCAATATGCCTAATTTTAACTCAAAAATTAATTTTAAATTAGGATTCTCTAAAAGGTTTATTTTTTATATAATCATATTATTGTAATTTAAATTATTGTAATTATAAATTTGAGTATATGGGATGAGTTTGTTGACTATGGTTTTCGTAATCTTAGGGTCCGTTTATTTGACTGAAAATGGTTTTTGAAAAATAACTTATTTTTCTGGAAAAGTTAATACTTTCTGGTGTTTGGATGAAACTGTGTAAAATATTTTCTGTTGTTTAGTAGATTTCCTGGAAATATTTTATAAAAACTGTTTTAAATTAAACAAATATACATTCAAAAATTTATAATTTTTTCATTATTTAATTGAGCTTATTTTATATATTTTAAATTTATATTTTACATTGTTTTTACATATATTGCAATGATTTATTTATAAATAAATACATCAAATTAAATGTATAATAGTACTCAATTATTTTGTTGAATTTCTTTCCCATCAACCTTGTTTGTACAATTTGCTTAATCTTCATCAAGATTGCACCTTAATGAAGCTTGCCTTTCACCCCATATAGAATGAATATATGCACTCCATGCCAATTTAAGTACAACATAAGGAGCTTGCCATTGAATTTAGAGACAGCCCAAGCCAACACCCTGCTACTATACCTCTGTTGCAATACCATTTCTAAGACCTTTGAAAAAACATATTAAAAAACTATATGATTTCTAATTTCAGCAACCTTATAACAAAGCAAGCAGTAAGTCCAAAACCAATACCTAGTAAATAACCTATTCAAAATTAGCATACAACCAGTAATAGAATGCCTAGAAACATGCAAAGGGAACCACAACAATCTATGCCAGCAAACTTTCCTTCCCTTCAGTATCCTCCCACAGTCTTGAATAAGCTATCTTATAGCCAAAATTCTTCGCACATTACTGATAGCTAACTCCTTCAACTTAAGATTCCTCTCCAATTCCAGCTATTTGTAGAGTTAGGAGCAACATCCCAAAAGCTTCTTCCCTACATAATGTACTTCTTAATTCAAACAACCCAAAGAGAACCTTTCCCAACACACCATCTGATTTGGGAGAACATATTAGATACCAGCTTACCCTAGCACCATGTGCAACACAATTTTGACCTTTCCAAAAGAACCAAGCACAAATTTTAGAAAATTTCTAATGATTCCCCTTCTTTGTTTGTCCCGCATGAGAACAACCTATAAGTGACAGATAAAAATTAAAGGATTAATATCACTGTTAAAGAATAGAAAGAAAAAGAACAACCCAAAAGAGAACGACCAAATTATAAAGTACAAATACGACATGAACCTTGTTCCATCAGCTCTGTATTGCATTGTTGTGGATGACTGACCAGGAGCACTATAATCAACTCTTGAGCCCATATTATCATACAACCAAGCCTTTATTTTCGCATCAGTTGCTGTTGAGAAAATGAACTGAAAACACAGAAGAAAACAAAGAAGAAAATGGAAGTCTTTAAGCTTGACAGCAAAATAAACACGAAACTTACAGGAAACCAATGATTAAAAATGTATAATTTCCCAAAAAAAGAAACCCCAAAAGAAAGGTAGATAAGTTCTTAAGGAATGTGAAAGAAACCAGAAGGAAGTTGTAGTTCCATAACAAGCTCAATATCCTAATATTTCAAATATTTTTACCATGTCGTGTATTGAACTCCATAGAAGATTATGGTTACAACCATCCTATATTTATTTAACATGACCTAAGCAGAAAGAATAGGTCATTGGAGGTAAAACCACTGAATTTACAAATAGAAATTGCAGTTTTCATGCTAGAACTCAAGCAAAAAAGTTTGCCTTTTTGCTCCAGAACATTGTGAGACAAAACCATTCCAAAACAAGTCGTTGAGGAAAAAGCTAAAAGCAGACTTGGATTAAACATAAATTCATGGTCCAACGGTTGTGGTTTAACATCAAACTGAGCTCTCCTTCTCCTTCTCCTTCTCCTAAACCAATCATTATAAGGTAAAAACTTTAGAATATACAAGTCATCCAATCAAAATGAAAATGAAAATTACCCAAGTTTGCATGAATTCTGAATTTATGGGGCCTTGTGTTATGGGAAGTGAGAGCACAAGAGAAATCGGATGCAGTGGATGAAGAGTTTGGTAGAGAGGAATCTGAGTGGTAAGAGAAGAAGAGAGTGCCAATTTGGCTGCCATTTTTTTAGAAGAAAATTCTGCAATCTGCATGTCCATTCCAAAATCTTCAATGATGTTGTGAAAACAAATGTAAAAAAGCATAAAAAACTAATGAAAAAAAAAAATCTTAACTTCACTCCAGAACTAAAAAAACAATTTCGAAATAGATGCAAGAAAGCATAGAACAGATGAAAAAAAAAAGGCATTTTAGGTCAGGGTTGCAACAAAGGGGAAGGGGAAAGGGGAAGAGAGTTTTTCTTGCTTGGATGTGGGAAGGAGGAAGATTGTAAAAATGTCTTACCGAAAAAAAAATCAGTAAGACATTTTTCATAAAAAAACCCCTTATTTTCCCGTGTTTTGAGAATGACTTACTTGGAAAGTTGATTTTCCAGCAAATAAACACCGTAAAAGAGGGAAAATATTTTTCGAAAAATTAATTATTGGCAAACAAACAGAGCCTTAGTCTGAACAAGTAGTTGATATAAAATTTATGAATGTATTGAACCCAACGAGTGGCTCCAATGGAAAGAGAATGTTATTCATTCTAGGAGACTCATTTGAGCATCTGTGTATGCAATACGTGTGTATTATCAAATATGAATAAATACTAACATGTAATCATATCAATATATTAAAAAAAATTATGAGTGTATTATAACATGAACAAATAGTTGAAGCATTAATTAGTCTGTATGTATTTATTGTAAGCTCGTAAAACTTGCCCTTCTCATATAAGAAAAAGGGAAAGTGAATAGGGCAAAAAAGATAACATTATTACACTCATCTCTTCCTTTTTTTTTACTACGAAGGGAAGGAAATTCGTTTCTACCTTTTCTTTTTTTGTTTTTGTTGTTGATTGAAGGTTTATTTTGGAATTGAAAATTTAATTAATTAGTTCTTTTTTTCTTTTTTTAAAAAGAAAATTAATTAATAGTTACTTCAATCTAAATTTGATTTGTTCAGATTAAAAAATACTAAATTATGATACACTTACGATATTAATAAAAAAAAGATAAATACTAAAATTATATATGAACTATAATTTAATGTGTAATTATATATATGAACTTTAATTTTGTGCAATTGTATACATGAAATTTTTATTTGATCCAATTTTTGTAAATTATTAACACAATGATTGATATAATATCATTTTATGTTGATATATTACATACATAAATAATTATATTTATCCAATATAAAAATAAATTGATGCATTTATTTCTTTAAATGTGTATTATATATCAAAATCAAAATTTCAAGTATACATTTGAACCACAATCAGAGTTTTACGTGTATAATTGCACCAAATTAAAATTCATGTATACAATTACACATTAAATCAAAATTATGTATAATTTTGAGATTTATCCCTAAAAAAAATTATGTAATAAATTGATATAAAAAAGTCAATATGACGAAAATGAAAATTTTAAGATATTAGGTTCATGAAACTTGTATGTAAGAAAACAAAAAGATCTTAAGTTTTCCATAAAGAGTACCAAGCAAATATATTGAAACTCAATCTACGAGTTTGCCATCTAGTTGCTTAAGTTTAGGCATAATCTTAACCAGAACTGACTTAAACTTTTCATCAGCAATTGTGTTCCCCACTATATCTAGTTGATTCAAGTTGAGGTCTTTAAAAATATAAAAAGCTTCCCAATTGTTAATAAGAGCAACATCGCTGGTCACGCTTTCATCCTTCTTCGATTCACTTCCAACCGAATGAGACAAAGGAGAAGAGCACAAGTACCTTGTTGTGTCAATAGAATGATCACCAATCTGGTTGTATGAAATATCCAGTACTCTTAATGACTTCAGCTTTGTCAATGGCTCCAGAGCAGTTAAACTTCTCAGTTTATTGTTTCTCAAACTCAAACATGAGAGGAGCTGCATAGCTTCCAATCCTAACATTCAAACAATACATTCGGTCAAGTGTAAATTGCTAAAAAAGGTTCTACTCCAAATCAGCGCAGACTAATAGGAAAAAGGCCCAAAAAAGGAGCATCATGCATCGTTTACTTCACACATTAGATTCATAGTTTTCATACTTTTTAAGAATAAAAGGGTATGAAGTGGAGTGGGAAGAAATAAATAGAAAATTTGTAAGAAACACTAACAACAGCTCAAGCATTAAGGAACCTATTGAATAGTCTCCAATTCGACAAACAATATTTTGAAACATTAGTGAGAGTACAGTACCTTCAATTGATTGTAGTTCATTGTGGCTGAGATCTAACATTTGGACCCACAATAATTTCTCAAAAGCTCCCATCCGTGATAGCGATAAGTTTATTCAGCCGGAGACAGATAGGACCACATATAGCTGATGAAACTGAGTCCTTGTACTGAAAGCAATGTTGAAGTAAAGACTCTTTACTAGAAGTCACCTACAGAATAGATAGACAAAAGGTTTTCAGTTAACCTCTATGCAAATCTAACAATCTATACCAGAAATTAGTACAATAGAGAAAACGAAAACCAATATCTTATGAGAGTGGGGGTACAAAAAAAAAAAAAACGAAAGGACGAAACATGCACAGACCAACACATGCAGAGAATCAACAAAGAGCATGTTAGGAAGATAAAGTATCCAACCATATAAATTCAAATAAACATACATAAGATATAGTAACCTAACAAGTAAACATATATTTTAGAAGTTGTAGAAAAGATCTGGCTACTTGCACAAAACATCAGAAACAACAGTCCAAATCTAAAACTTAAATGATGATGCTTTTAGTGACAAAATCACTGAGAAAGTATGTACTCACCTTCTGTAGCAAGACCATGCTATGTTCATCCTTGTAGTACTGGTAATGTGTTGGATCCAATTTCATCAAATCACTATACAGCTCAAGAACTTCTTCTGAATGCACCAGTTTGTTAGCAAACGGATATGACATTACATCATAAGCCATCAGTAATCTAGCAAGTGTAAGCTTTCCAATTTTACTACAGAAAAGGAAGAAAAAAACAAAAATAAGAGACAGTATTAATAATGTGTTTCCTAAGAGTTCAATAAAGGTAATAATTAAATTATCAAAGTTCACCAGTCCATCAACGATAACAGTTCACGGAAGCATTCAATCTCTTTAGCTAAAGCCTCAGAGCGCCAGTTAGATGCAGTTGATTTATGACCATACTTGATACTAAGTTGATTAAAAGAGTCAATAATTGATTCCTCCAATTGTGTTCCATAGATCTTAAAATTTTCTTCTCTCAATGAAACACTTTCTGCTGCAACTGAAACCTGAGAGAAATCTCTTTCCATAGGCTGTACGTGTACTTTAAATGAAAACATTGAAGGCTGGCTATATTCAAACCCTCCTGTTGAAATGATTCCCTTAGAATGTCCAAGACTAACTTCAACAGTAGAATGAAGATCTGAAGATGGAACTTTAAAATTTGCAACCCAAACTCGTGCAGTTTGTGAGTTACTTGCAGAAAGTGGTTTCCAAAGAAGATCTTCATTTTTATTAAATCCACATTCAACAGTAACTGTAGATGAGCTTACACCTCCAACAGGTTGATTAAAATAAAGAACAATAGGAAATGACCCTGAATCAGTATGCAAAGCAGTAAATGGAGAAAATGCAGAACCATTATAGCATCTATCTCCCTCTAAAAGGACATCATAACCATGACAAGGCCAAGACGAAGCAAGGAGAGGAGAGTCAGTTGTAACTGTTTGGTCTAGTAGCCAAAGATGATAAAACCCATCCACTTTGATCATCAGGGTCTGTAAATATAGCTTGGTGTATGAATTCATATTCCTCTAGCAAGACCTTCTCTTTCGAGAGAAATCCTTCAGCCTTTTTCTCAAATAAAGCAGACAAAAATAAGCTGCAAAAATTATTCATGTGATTCATATAATTAGCAGATATATTCAGCATGGAGAGAAACATTATACTCCAGCAATCAAGATGCTATTTGGAATAATTATTCATTAAAACAAAAATTGATAACGCAATTAGAGCCTAAATCCAACAACAAATACCATATCAAGGGCAGGATTACAGTGAATTGCTTGAATTTATAATACACTTTGACTATAGCTCAGCAAAATGAAACTTGGTCACAGAAAACATCAACAATTATCTAGCACAAATAACTAATATATTTATCAAAAAAGAAATTGATATTCACTTCCTATATACACAATTAAAGCACCATAAAGAAACATTCTGACCTTAGATTTAAGGAAACAATTTTACCTTCGATTATGCCATGCAGAGTAGTTACTAAAATTTGTATAAATCATATCCTCAGTATACTTCAATTCATCCTGTTCTGACCTCTTCATTAACTCTGCAACAAATCTGGGAGGAATAATAAAAGAAAACATGAATGGCACAAAGTAATAATTCTCCACGCCTACACGCACCAAGATTAACAGAAAAGGCATAGTAATTTCACCTCCTATAATTCCATGCATGGAAATTACGAGAATCAGCCTTCTGGAACTTGTCCAGCAATCTCAGCTCATTATCAATCGATGAATGGCCCTTGCTGAGAACCCATTTTCGATGATGCCATGCTCCATATGACTTAAAATTTTGCCTCAATGCATTTTCTACCTGCACAATTTCCTTCAATCAATAAATTTCAAAGAAGGAATATATACATTCTTGTTACACGCAACAAAAGAAAGATAATTCTAAGATAAAGTGAAATGGGATAAAACTATAGTATCATTCAGATCCTAACTAATCCAAACTAGAAAATCTCGATTTTTAAAAAAGATAAAATAAAATCACATTCATTTAACTAAAATAGGCAGTAAAAATGAAATTCTTAAAGAAAGTAAGCAATGCACCACTCTGAGTTCATCATCTAGAACAGACTTGATCGAGTCAGGATTACAATCGGGATGACTCAGATAGTGCTCAACAACAAGTTTCCTATAGTTCCAAGCAGTGTACGATTCAGGATTGATCTCAAGAAGCTTGGCACTAAGTTCCACCAGCCTCTTTAGTGTAACTGACGAATTTTAAATACCAAGAAAAATCAAAATGGATAACAAAAAATTCATTCTAGGTTAGATCAGAAAAAGTTCTAAATAATATCACAAATTTAACCAAAAAAGAGAGAGAAGGATTACATTTTATTATGGTGAAAGGAGAAAAATTGAGTTTGGAGAGCGCGCAACTTCTGAGCTTTGGCAACTGAAGCCGCTTCCTCTTCAGGTTTCGGTGCTTTTCGGGGGCGGCCATGCATTTTTTCGTTTTCCCTTCCTGTTTCTCAAGTGGCTTTGGCTTGGGCTGCAGCTTTCACATTTTGATTTAATTCAATTTTTATAAACTACAACACAATTATCAATATAGCATAATTTTAAATTTACATATCGCATGCACAAATAATTATATTTATTCAATATAAAAATAAATTGATCTATTTATTTCTTTAAATATACACAATTAATCAAAATCAAAGTTTTAACAGTAGTGTTAAAATTATTTTGTTAAATTCAAGTTCATTACAATGTCATTTTTTAGTTACATTGAGTGAATATATCTTCATTCAAAAAGTCACACAAACAATTTAACAAAAAATTAACAATGTTAATAATTGGACTAAAATATGAAAAATAGAGGAACTAAATTCCTGAAAATAAAAATACAAGGACTAAATTCTAAATTTACAAAGAGTACAAGTCCCTTTGACATATTTTAATCTTAATTATATAAACCCAAGTTGTTTTGCACGACAATAATAGATTAGGTAGGGGTGAGCGTTCGATTGAATCGAAAGAAAAAATTTCGAGTTAATCGAGTTGGCGAATCCTATTTTATCATCCTACCTACCTCATGAAACGGTAATCTATGGGCATAAGGATAGTAAAACAGAAAAAAGTACCAAAACCATCTAAGAAAGGCACATTTAAGTACTAATGACAATCAAATAATAAGTTAAGATAATGTTAACTCAAAATAGAATCTACCATAGCGCAATAGTATGAAACATGAACTGTAAAATCTGAACATGAACTGTAAAACAAAAATATATATATATATATCCAAAGTTATGTTAATCACTACATGACAGATATATTGCCAACAAATAAGTTTATAAACAGCTTCCATGATCCATATAAAATGAACAAAAGAAGTAAAAAGATTATGATCCATAGAAAAATTTTGTTTAACTCACAAAATGGGTGTCTAATTTTTAGTATTAATATTTTGTATTATCAAAATTTATAGGCAATAATATGCTTCATTGATAAGGTGAGTAACTAAATTTATCCATAGAAAAATATGACATATATCATATAAACATTAATAATAACACATTCAAGATTATGTACATGAAAAATAACCCTCTAAACACACAAAAACAACAATAATAGAAAAAATTAACATAAGCCCTAGTACAAGCATTAAACACAAAGCATCATTTCATCCTATAAATCATCTATAATATCTTCTTTGGCTCCTTCCATTACAACATTCTTCTAATTAATCACAAATATATGATACTTTATTTGCAAACAAGTGATTTGGCTTTTATAGATCATACTATTTTTAGCTGTTAGAGCCATATAGAAAGGACCAAATCAAAACATATACTTTATTCTTGAAATATCATAGTTTTGATTGAAAATATCACATATTTCGAAATATGCCTTTGATACTAACAGTAATCACTTCCCAAATCTATACAAATGGAACAATAAAACAAATGTCTATAAATTATATAAAACAATATATTATAGAAAAGAAGATACCTGAAATTTGAAATGAAGTTAGACGGCGACGGCTGAAGGCTGAGCGGAGAAGGCGACGGAAGTGGTGAACGGCGGCGACGGAGTAAGCAGCCGCTTGAACGGAACTCAACGGTGATGGGCGCCGGCGACAGAGGAAGCGGGAGACAGAGTGGTCGTCGGAGTGGAGACGGCTGTCGACCGGCAGCGACGCTGGACAGATGGAGGTGGTACTGGTGAGCGGCAGGGCTTTTTTTTGTGAAAATAAGAACTGATTTGGGATTTGGGATTTGGGTAAAGTGTTACATTAATAACAGGAAAACATGTAAGGTGTAATTAAGTAAAAATACCCTCAATATTCATTGTTAATATTTCTCCATTGGATTTCTATAATTTTTATATCCATTAAAATATATTCACATAACTAACTTAGGTTATAACCTTCTACGTACTTAGCCTGGATTCATTTATTTATTTTTCAAACAAAATAAAATAAAACCCCATTTAATTTGGAATAGATTTAATATTTAGTGGTTAAAAAATACAATTTATTAATTAACAAAGTTAATGTTTTAATATTTTTATGGTTTTGTAAATGAAATATTTTGGGTTTTTTATTAATTTAATATAAAAAAAATTTATTTATCAAAATAATATCCCAATCCCATTAATTATTAAAATAATATGTTTAGTTAAGTGGAGGATTTCAAATGACGACACCAATGGATAATTCTGACACGATTTTTTTTTTTTTAATTATATTTATATATTTAAAATAATAATAATATTATTATTATATTAGTGGAATGTTTCAAAATGATGACACCAAGAGCTAAAAATATACATGCAAAATACACCAAGGGGTTGAGGGGAAAATAAAGTATGTAAAATTTTTGTTATAAAATAGCGGAAGGGAGGGACCAAACGGGAGAGAAAAGAAGAGAGAAGAAAGAAAGAAAGACGACTGACACCTTTTTTCTATTTTATAACAAAATTTCAAACTATTTACCTCAACCCCCAAAATTTATTTTCCCTTCAAAAACCCCCCACAAACACACACACGGGGCTAAATGGGAGACAGACAAGTGACAAAACACCTCTTGGTGCCGCCACATAGTCCCCCTCCAAGAATGCCACCACTTAATCCGCCTCATCTATGTCAAGTATTTTTTTTCGTGTATTTTGCATGTATATTTTTATCCCTTGGTGTCGTCATTTTGAACCCTCCACTAGTATAATAATATTATTATTTTTTAAATATATAAATATAATTAAAAAAATCTGTCAAAAATATCCACTAGTGTCGTCATTTGAAAACCCTCCACCTAACTAAACATATCATCTTGATAATTAATGAGATTAGAATATTATTTTGGTAAATAAATATTTTTTATATTAAATTAGCAAAAAACCCGAAATATTTTATTTGAAATTGAACTACGATTGAAACAATAATTTTCAAGATATTTTTTATATAGTAAATGTTAAATCTATAACAATTTAATCTTATTTGATTCTTTTTAATAATATAGGAACTAAAATAATCCATTTAATAATAGATGAACTATTTTGATCAAATCCCTATAATACAAAAACCTCCTTGGTACTTTAACATACATACATCCATCTAATCTAATACTTATATTTAAACACTTTATTGAGTTGATGTCACATTTAATCGAGTCACTGACTCAATTATAAAAATACAAAATTTCCTCTTCTTTCAATTATAATTCATATTATTATCTAATCTAATCTAATACTTATATTTAAGCACTTCTACTATTATGTAGGTTGTATATTCAAATCATGTTCAACCGACCAATCTAGTCATGTTCTAATAATATTAGCCACATCATCAAATCTTGATGCAATCCAAATTTAAAAACTAAAATGAATTTAATTGTCAAATTTAAGTACCAAAACAAAAAAAAAAGGTACATGTACCAATTGTGTATGATATAAACACTATGCATGAATCCACCGGCAAATAAACACTACAAAAAGTTAAACATGTTGTCATAAGGGATACACCATGGACGATGAAGCAAGGATGCGATTCCTCACTCTTGTTTTTTTAGTGTTTCAACATCTCTCAATTTTCTGAACAATATGTTTTTTAGAATAACAAAAAGCAATTATTAGAATGATACGGATCTTTGGAAAACCATACCTCAAAAGCTAGCTCTTGAGATTAAAGAGTCTTGAGTCCATATAAACCCTATGTGGGATCTAAGTCTCATACCTTGCAATTGGAACATAACAATCCACCACTCTCCACAGCCCCGACGCCCACGTGGGCTGACTTTGCGCTAGCTTAATCTAGCCCGGACGAATAATGCAATGCCAACATCACCACCTGCGCCGCACAATTGCAACTAAGAAGCATAAAACCTAACTCTGATACCAATTTATATGAGCCTTTGGAGAACCACACCTCAAAAGCTAGCTATTGAGGTTGGAGAGCCTAAGTCCATATAAACCCCTATGTAGAATCCAAGTCTCATTCCTTGTAATTGGAAGGTAACACAGAAGTCAGTAGTTAAGAAAGTCTATATTCCCCACTGCATCCACTACCTTCATCTCTAGTAAGCTATTTCTTTTTAATTATTAAGTACTGTGGTTCTCGTATAGGCATCGCTAACTAGAACAGTGAACGCTTGCACTAAGCATAACAGTCCAGTTGGCCCATAAAATTCATTTGTAGGATATGTGATGTTATTTTACTTTCCCTTGAAACATGATATGTGGTATTACTGAACCAGACAAAGCAACAAGAAGCAATGAAACCAAAAACGGAGACTAGATTTCACATAATAATGCCCTAGTTTCTTTCAACATATACCCTTTTCCTTGCTGTGCCACATGGGGCTGGATGGTTGCTCCTATTGCTATTTCGCATCATTTATCGTGGAGGATGGAAATTTCAGGCAGCCCTCTCCATCAATATAATGTAAAGCATGCATCTACCTAAATCTGGAAATATAGCAGAAATCAAGAATCTGATCTGGTGGTTGTAAAGGATGAAAGAAGTCCCGCGGCTTGTACGGGTAAGATGTCACCAAATGTTGACATGGCAGCTGCAGATCTATCCTTGAATATGCCCACTTGCCCATCCGTTAATATCGATCCCAGTTTTAAAGTGCTCTCCCCGAATCTGCTGCCAACCTGCCCAGGCAAATACAAGGGAAATCACTATCAACATAAAAAGTTAATATGCCTGACATGGCTGCAAAACATCAAACATGCCAGGATATTTACAACTTGCTAATAAGTAACTTTGTATATATACACCATACTCATGTTAAGCAAACTCGCCAAACTGTATGTATAGTCTCAACAAGAGTTGAGACCTGAGATTCACTCCAGTATTCTTTCCCTCGCATGTCAATACATTCATTAACTCGACATTTGCAATAATCACCACTGGTTGTGACCAATCCGGTTGAGAATCAATTAAGAAAAAGTCTAGACCAGAAACTATTAGAAACAAATTGCGTTCCTTGGTATAAGAGTACATTATACTTCAGGATTGTAGTAGTCCACAACAGTATGAATGAGGAAAAATAGATTAACTTAAAAAAGGCACAATTCTACTTAGGGTTGCTCAAGATTACCACACTGAAAGTGAATTATTCAAATTCACTCCCTGCTGGCTATGTACAACAATCTACCTACGATAAAGAATAAAAAAAAAATGTCAGGTGTCTTCCCCTGTGGTACTGCCTATTTCCAAGAAGAATATAGAGGTCAGCCATGATTAATTAGAAATGTTTTCCTCTTCATAAAACCACTAAAACAATCTAAACATTCAAAGTGTAGCGTGTTACTCCAATAAAATAAACTGGTCTATATCTTCTACTTCTGTTAGCTAGTTAGATTTTACTTCCTCAAAAAGATTCAAGGGTTTTTATTTTACTATGTTTTCAGGGTTAAATTACAATTACACCACTCACCATTTCCTATTTTTCTAAAGAATACCCTTGTGTTCATTTCCTTGGCACTTGAACAACCTAAAGCCTTATTCCATTATCATAGAGGACTAAAACATCAATTTTGACCAACAAATTGCAAGAATTCCCTTAGATGTAAAAGGCATCTATGTAAAAAAAATGAAGTTAGCTTTCTAACTATTTTGTGTGAAATTAATATCACAACCCCTTATAACAGCAAAACGAAACCTCAGGGTTCTAAGTGAAAATTAAAAAGAAAAAGAAAAATGACAAGGTAGTATTTGCAAAGGTAAAACTAGAGTGAAACTGTAATCGAGTCTCTCTAGCAGTGGCAATCTTGGCGCTTACTTTTGAGGGGGCCAATTACAATATTAAATTGTCTAGAAAAAGAATTTATTTTCTTGCTATAATAATTTCAACTAAATTCCTTCCAAAACGATATATTTTGTTATTATTCCCGTAAACTTCAATAGTTTTCTTCTTTTTTTAAAAAAATTGTCTTGTGACATGTTTAATTTAATTTTTTAAATAAAATTAGTATATGTTCAGGCAAAAGAGGAAAAAAAACAAGCTAGTATATATGCTTAAGCTATAGAAATACAGAGATGTTTGAGATTTAAAACTGAGCAAAGATAGGAGATTAATAAATAAAATATGAGAAAAAAATTAAAAATGATAGGTATAAGAGTGGCGAAGTTATAAAAAGAAAAATGGTTCTCTCCATACTTGTGGTTGAAATCTTGTAAATAAAATTATTTAGAAAATTAGTTTAAGTCATGTGATTATAACTTGATATGATAACCCAAATAATTTGAAGAGTGTAAAAGTAATGATCAGTAAAATGAAAAAGATATATAACAAATGGAGTTTTTTAGCTTTCTTTTACCCATAACACATGAAAAATATATAAAATTTATTTCCAGGGGGCCAATTTAATTTAATTTGGCATATAAGTATATATATATCTACTTTGGTATATCAAATATCTTGGAGGACTTGGTAAATTACCAAAAACCTTGGCCCCCTCTGGCTCTTTAGAGGCTCTGCCTCTGCTCTCAAGACTGACTCAACTGAAACCAAACATATCTATTCCGACCAATGTACCTTAAACTCTATAGCCAATGGCAACACATAGGGGCATCAGCAAGCTTACTTTTGAGGTGTACACTAACTTCTATATAAAACCTTTTGACTCGCAAGACAGGGAATTAGATAAACCTTTCAAAAGAGAAAAAAATGATGAATAACCTCACCTGCATGAAAGATTTTAAGAACGGCGTTGCAACACCAAAACTCTGGTGGTCATCCAAATCACCTTTCCGGGGAAGCTCTCCATTTGTATAAGCTTCCCAGGAACTTCTTGAAGTAATATCACTGGAGGCAGCTGTAATAGGTTTCCCAGTATTCCCTCTAGAAGACAATGCTGGAGCACTGCATGACAAGCCAAAATTATAAGAAAAGCATTTACATGAGTAAATAATTCTAGATAGTATGCAAATTGATTAAAGTGAATGCAAGACTGTGTAGCCAAAAAAGAGTTAAACATAGACCTGATTGGAAGATATTTGAAACGAGGAACCACAGAACATCTCATAATATTCGACTCGGAATTAGTAGGCAGCTTCTGTATGGTGTCTGTATACTTCCGATTAAGTTGAACAAAGAACCCGAAGAGCACAGCATGCCGGAGGTATGACTGCCTCTCATTCCCCCATAAGTATGGCTCATACCTTAAAATTATTTAGAAAATACCATTAATCAGAACATATAAACATCTACTAGTAGAAACAATAGCTAATGATGAACTGATAAGTGAAAATGCATTCGGAAGGAAGCACTGAGTGAGCAGATGACACACTGACAATTTCATCTGATTTTCACACGGTTCGATAAATATCAGACCTGTAACAATCTGATATGGATAAATATCAGACCAGTAATAATCTGGTATACTTAACAAAGGCAATAATATACCAGAAGAAGCTTTGCATAAACTTTTGAAATGTTACAACTAAAAGAAGCAGATATCTTCTATTAACAGGAAAGGCCCATTGTAATAAATTACAGCATCCTGTACTTGCAATGTGCTTAGAGTTTGGAGGTGAAGACCAGCAGAAGACATTCAAGCCAGTTTACTGATTTTACAGTGTTTCCTTCATATCTACACCAATCACTAAGTTTCTAGGAAATAGAAAGAGAAAACAAAAGAAGGTGAATCAAGGACTAGGGTGTTGATCGACTATGAAGGTCCCAGCTCAAGAAAAATAACATCAAGACTTCCAGCTTGGAAAAAGTTTCCTTCACCATAAAAAATTTTAATTTACTAAATGCTATCATCAAATCCTGCTGATAGGCTTTAAAGGATATGCATCTCACTTAATATTTTACTATCTGGATTGCAGATGATTCAATTGTGGGTGATAAATACATACAATTTGTTTAATAGACTAACTGAACCAATTTACATGTAGGGCGACTTAAACATGTTAGGAAAAGTAGTGCACCTAAATCATGCTTTGCCCTACAAGCAAATCACTAACAATTTGAGCAAAAAGTGCCTGACAATACCCCAGTGATACTTTACTAGTTTGATGGCAACATATATTAAATGAAAGAAAAACAATAGTAATCAAAACCAAGCTTAGAGGCATCCTGGTCCATCATGTAAAAAGGATATGGAAATACTTACGTCAGCCAATCAATGGGATCCAACTTTTGTGAAAGGGAATAGATAAGCCCATCAACACTGTCTCTAACAGCAGACTTTGTCTGAATGTGGTCCTGCTTCCTTCTGAATGCTGATTTAGACTTTGGTTTTATAGATAACTCTTCATTTACATTGAAATCACCCCCAGAAAGAACATCAGCAGCAAACTTTATGTCCAACAAGACCTGTAAAATTCCTTTCTCTGACACTTGAGCTCCAGAGGCTTCTCTAGTGGAGAGAAAGTTCCTATAAATTGAAATTACCTACATGATGAATACAAAAAATGAATAGAATAGAAACCAATGAGAATCTAGCAAAATATAATTTAGAGCTAGTGAATATTTTTGAAAAGAAAGCTTTGTAGGAAAAAGAACCCACCATATAAAACTTATCAAGATAGAAGCATAATTTCTTTATTCATTTAAAGAAATCATTTAATACTTCAGACAGAAGTAATGACCAATTAATTTTCAAGAACTTTAGTCATCAGGACATTGTGCCTATATACTCCAAAGAAACTCATTTGGAATCAATTGCTTAAACCCCAATTAACTGAGTTTGCCAATGGCCACAAAAAACATCATATCCATCCGTTGAGCCCTTCTATGTTCTGATTTACCATATAAATATAAGCTTAACATTCTAACTAACATTACAGGCATCATTTTCTTCCTTTGCAATAGTTTTTTCCTTTTACATTCAATGGAAATCTCACTTTAAGATCAGAAATTGAAAAGAATTACCTAGTACAAGATTAAAAATTTCTAACACAAACAAGAGCAACAAGACAGTCACTAAAACTCCTAAATCAATCTAAGTCGACAGTAATCTTGTAAGTTAGACACAAACATGTAAAGAGACCAAAAAAGCGGTTGAAGAACCAAAGTGGTTTTACCATTTCTGTATGTGAAAACTATACATTCCAAAGACTAATTGACCTAAAGAATACTTGAAAGTCTCTTCTCATTTCTTTTCTTTGTTCCATATGTATTCAAAGGTTAAGTGTCAGAAAATGAACCATGCATGCAAAACTTAATCCTATATTTAAAAACTGACATAAGGCTTTCATTAGTGTTATAGGGGTAGCTCCTTATACCAGGATGGTATATCCTATATAGAATATAAATCAGAGGCTAGACTGATTTCACTGCTATTTCTCAACAACAAGATATAGATTTACCAGAAATCTTATTGCCCTTTATCATATTATTCCATTGTAGGTAATAAATAAGACCTTTTAAGCAGTATATGAGATCACACCCGTTACTCTTATTGTAGCAACAAGGAGAAATCTAACCGTGGATAGGCTTATATCAGTTAATTGAACAGTAATGCAATCTTGAAAGAGGAGTACAATTAGCCAGCTGGCCTATCTTGAATCTATCCTGGCATTTCTTTATTTCTTCTTTTAGAAAAATCTAAACTCATAAACGCATCCATCCTGCCCTAATAAAAAGTAAACAAAACCAAGAGGATTGGTAATGATTAACTTTTATTCTGCGGAACAGTTACCAATCTTTACACTATCATTCATCATTCTATCAAAGGCTATTAAGGAGTTCCTCAGCATTTATGCGTCCTTCAAAATCCAATTCCTTTTTTATCTACATTTTTCTCAAAACAATGGATTCTATCAAAGAGTTTATTCTTGCAGCATGTTTTCATCTTCTAGGGTTCTCACTTTAAAGAATCAGAGCCCTTATCAAAGAGCCTATTCTTCACACAGGAACAAGATTTAACAGATTATGTTATGGGATTGAAAATATGATTCCCGTTTTGCCAACAAACATATAATTTGTCAATAATACAGTACTCATAATTCCAATAACCATGATTAAATCACTAACAGCCTCAAGTACAGATACATATTTGTGTGGATATAATTTCTAGTTTAGTAAGAACGGAGCACAGTGATGATGTTAGCAATATAACATCAGACAAGAATATTTGAAGTGGCTGTGGAAAAGTAAAGATGCAAAACAATTATAGAGTGAATTCATGAACAACTTCAGCATGAGCCATTGCTGCACTAGAAGACAATTCAATATGCTCCAAAGTTGTTCATATGACATGGAAATGTACCATGCATCAATGTGAAGTCAATCAACGCTAAAGGTGGTGAATATGTTATAGATAACGTATTCAATTATGTGAAGAAAGAATGATATACATTCTCACATTACTTCTGGATCTAATAAGAATATCAAGCATTAAAAAAGGTATAATGAAATTTACTACTCTATTTCTATTTTATTATTACCACCTGGATTTTTCTCTTTTTTTACCAACTTAAAAGACAGTATCAGGTAATCTTCCATGTCTACCATGCTTAAATTCTCATGGCTACATTGTACACTCATAGTTAGGCCATCCATCTTATTTAGGGGAAAGAAATGAAAAGGCAACTTTAAACTGAATGAAGTCAAACTTATTGTCTGCTCAATAATGGATTGATTAGGTTAAAAACCTGAAGAATGACACCTCATAGCTTGGCTCATGTTAACCCAAGCAAAATCAAAATAAGTAGCACCCAATTATTGCATCTATACTAATAATAAAACCCTTAATTGAGTTGGTGTCATAAGTCAAAATGGAAAATTTTCATAGTAAAATTGGAAAAGGAATGTTAATGTCTTTTAATGTTTTTATAAAACTTTTTATTTTTTCTTCCAAAAGCTAACCACTTTTACATTAGAAAAGAAAAACCCACCTAAATTACTACATGTTCCTCCGGCAAAAAAATAACCGTTCAAGAACCACCCAAATGGAATAGCAAATCAGCTAGTCAATAGAAATCTTATAGTAATTAAACCCCCAAAATCCAAATAAGTAAAGACATCAAAAATCATAGTGCATGGAGCTGTATAGAAGTTAAGAAAGCTCTTAAAGGGATAAAACTGAAGTTAAGAAACAATAATCTAACTGTATGCAATTCAACACTTCCAATATTTGCTGTCAATTAAGGCTTTAATGTATATGTTTACAAGAAAAGGAACTGCAGAAATAACATCAAGAGAGCAATTAAAGTACACACAGCATTGTTTTAGTATATAGAATATAAACAAGATAATTGCAGGGTCCCTAGAATAATCAACCAACATGATGCAAAACAAATTTGTACCTTTTCTATAAGGCTCAATGCAAACCTTTGCACAATTGATTTGTCAAGAACATGGCCTCCAATGCTATGAATTTCTGCACATGCTTGACATAAGAAGGATATCACATAGAGAGACGGCATAGACGGGAGTGATATTTTCATCTCTGATGACCCCTCACCAGATTGTTCTTGCTTAACAATTATCTCTTCCCAACCCTGAGCAATATATAAAAGATAAATGAATAAGCTAATAATTAACATAATTGCATTTTGGAACTTAATATGCAAAAAAGCAATATACTTAAATTACACAAACAAACTATACAAATAGAAGATAGTATAAAAGGTATAAAATACCAATCAAGCCTCAGCCTTAGTGTTCAAAAGTTTTAAAACCACTTGAGAAGAAGCAAAGTGCAATACTTCTCGCATAATTTCCCTATTGCAAGATTCTAAAATTTCATTCATCCAATTACTAATGAACTAATTTGTTGCATTCATATATCAAATTTCAAGATTCTACATGCAAAAGGGGAAATGTAAGATATGAATAGATATATATGATGAACTTGTATCAGTGTATGCATTGCATACATGCAGGAGAACACAAATCTTGCATGTCAAAACGAACTATGGAGGGACAATGCAAAGCGTCTTAAATAGTAGAAGAAACAACTCAAATATTGCAAATGTGCTCTGATCATCCATCCCTGATGAACCACAAAGGAAGCCACCAATGGCATTTACAAAGCTTTCTAGTGATCGATGTTACTTGGAACTATTGATCTAGTATGAGGAATGGGAATTAGAGCATAAATCACTACTTACCTAAAACATAATTCGATAGGGATATTCTTCTTCGGTTCACTTAATAGGTATGGAATACGATTAATTAAAACACAGAACATTTTTATATCATATATGCATATATACACACACACACACACATAGTTCATCTTAACTCAAATAATATAATTTCTAAAAATTATTATACAAATTTTATTTTCAAAATTTAATGATAAAAAAATCAAATAACTATTGATAAAGAATTATAGACTCATGGAGCTTAATATAAATATTTAAAAGTAAATAAAAGTTAACATTTTACTTTTACAAAAAAATGATTTTAAAAGTCCAAAATATCATTTAACAGTTAACATTGGACCCATAGAAGTTTAAGGGCTTATTTGGGTGTAACAAAAGTATAAGCTCATCTAAATAAAGTGACAAAGTTCAAGGGCTTATTTAGTACATTAGCCTTACAAATATTTGTGATGTTTCAATTGATTATGGTAAGCAAACATGTTTTTTAAGTTTGTAAGTTTTTCAAATAAAGCAAAAAGCATATTTAACAAAATGTTTCCAATTGTCAAAAAATTAAAAATAAATGAAAAGGAAATATCTGAAACAGAAAACAAACTCATAGCCGCCCTATACCAACATCGAAGTCAAACAAAAGTATCACTAGTATATTTGATAATTCGGCTTTGGAAATCATTACTTGATAATTCCAACTTTGATTTTACATTAGATATGGTTTTGTTTTACTGTTTGTTTTCTTTTTAATATCTCTACAGCAGGGCATCAAAGTGACATCAGAGTGAACTAATATTAATGTTGAAATAGTTGTTATGATTATAAACATTAACTGGTTGAAGTAGAGGACGTGGAAGAGGACACCAATCCAGCAAACAAATTAGCTGAGTCAAGGAATATGAGCAGAGCAAACTTTACAGTGACAGGTATCAATGAGACTGGTAAAAATCCAAAATGCAACCATGATCTTTGGAATAACCAAAGAGTGGTCTTTTGATGATGATACCAGATATGGATTGGAAGCAAATAAATTTTTTCAAGATGCTGGACCAGCAAATTCTGCTGTCCATGTGAACTAGAATGGAGTTAAAATTTTGGTAATGGCTTCTAGGAAAAGATGCATGCAAAAGATTATTTACATTGGGAAAGTAAGATGTTTTAACTGGTAAGTAAAGGCAGAACAAACCAAAGTGCTATATATGAAGCTTAACTTGAAAGGGACTGAACTTCAATGATAAAGACCTTGTTACTTTTTGCCAATGATAAAATTTCAGCACTACTCTTAACTACTATGACAAAGAAATCCATCCTACTGAATAGCCATTCCAATCTACTGATATGCAAACAGAGGCAATAGGAGAGCGGGAGAGAGAAAGAAAGTAAAAGTAGTCCAGTATAAACTTACCCTTAAGGGAGTTGTTGCAGATAACCCATCATCTTGTCCAAGCTCCCGAGAGAGAATATCTGAAAGCTCATCAGATAGCCATGATATCCATAAGCTGTAAGCTTTAATACACAACTCCTGCATAATCTTACAAAGATCACAAAATTTTGGGCTTGCACTTTCATTTGCACCAAGCAATGCAGCAGTAGCTGATGAACTTTGCCTCTGGGAACTAGTGAGTATTTGCCTTCCACGGCTGTCAGAGAAAGGAGAACCATTGACAGCTTTAGATTGCCACAACGAGGAAGGTAGCTTCTCAAAAATTGCAGGAGCTGTGTATTTCACCCAGAACCGTGGAGAGCCAAGAATCAAAGGAATGTGTTTAGAGTAATTCTCCAGTGCAAACAAGAGTCTCCCGATAAAAAGGGATCTCTCAACAATTAAAGGAGGAGGCACAGAATTGCTTTCCTTGTGTTCACTTCTAATTGCAGTGTACAAATTATCAAGTTCAGTTTGGAGTTCTTTCAATATAGCTGAAACACAGTCATAACATTTATTCCGCAGATAGGGAACTAGATCCTTCAATCTCACAGATGCATTGGTAGATTCTAGGAAACTCAATAGATCCCCAAGAACTCTTTGGCAGCAACTGTCCACTTGATCTCTAATTGACTCACTTCAGGGCCAAAATAGGCATTGAGACAACTTTGGAGATTATCTTCCTCAGGTAGTGCTCTATTTCCCGACAATGGACCAAGCTTCTTTAAGTTGTTAGGTTCTGCAAACCAAACGCCACCACCTGTAGAAGGCCTAGTCAAAAATGTCTCAAAATCCATCTTCTCACCAGAGGTCACCACAATAGTGTGGATTGCGTCTGACACATTGACAGCTCTGGTCAGATCCTCAAATCCTAAGTCAATAATCATTTTCATCCTCCTGACAAAAGCATCTTCAAATATTTCATTCCAAAGATCCAAATCACCTTCCAAAACAAGTTCCCGGATCCTATTCCAAGGCAATTCAATGTCAGACCCAAAAGCACTTTTAAGCCATTCCAAACTCTCCTGCAAAACCTCCTTGCTTTCCATTGTAAGCCTTATCAACTTCTCAGCAGTTCTAAGTTCTTGGCCACTAGGTATAGTATCAATGAGATACCAACCATTAATCTTACTGATGATCTGTGCTCCGCAATCCCTCACCCAACTCCAACAAGTGCTAGAAATGAAAGTTTTATGCAGCATAACCGTGACAGATTCTAATTTATCCCTAAAAGATTTCCACAACCTGACCTCTTCATCCGGATTTGGGATCCCACCAAATAACTGAGAAGCAGGGGAGAACAAAAAATAACCTTATAAAAGAGAGGCATGTCATTCATAACATGCAAAAACAACTCTCCCACCTGCGCTATGGTGACCTGAATTATGTTTAAAACATCACAAAAAGCCGAAATGGCAACAGAAGAGGTAGCATTACCATTACCAGCAGAAGCAGTCAATGTATGCAATATCCAATTCTTTCTGGCTTCAAGAAACAATCCCAGAACCTGCTCAGGGTCCAGATCATCAGTGACAGCAACGGCAGCCAAGGCATCAGCATAGGCAGCGACGGACAGGCCCCTATCCAACAACCTCTCACGACTTCTCTGGGAAATCTGAGCCTTGAAACTCTCAACGATCTGCCACTGGTGCTGAAGCAGAGGGAAATTGCACAATATGTTGTTGTGATCCAAATCACCGTTAGGCAGCATCAAGATAGAATGGACGTGCTTAGCACGAATATACCTGGCGGCCGCTTCCAAGAACATGGATTCGTCGAGACAGCCCCAGATGTTCTCCGGCGTGTCCACCAAGTACTTGACGCGGCAGGCGATCCCATAGATGTGGAGGCGAGTAGTAGGGTTAGGGGGGGTTTGGAGTTTCGGGGATGGCGCTTCCAATACGGAGATAGTGAGGGAGCGGATAGAATAATGGATGGAAGAGATGTTGGAGGAAATAGATTCGGATGCCGATTTCATTTGGAGTATGGAGTCGGCCGAGTCAATCAGATCACGATAGCGGGTGCCAACCAGCTGCCGGAGCTCCTCCTTCTTGTCTTCAATTTGTTTGTTGGTGGCTGATTCCACATTGCGGATTTCGGAGATGGGTTTGGCGCGGAACAGTGACTCGGCGTCTCGGTCATCCGCAGAACAACCTGAGATCAGTCTCATTCTTCTCTCTTAATGTCGGATTTGTCTATAATCTGACTCTTAATGCTGCCTTTCTTTTCTCAACTTGATGTTGTTGTGAATTGAAGACTGCAAGCTATTCCCGAGATTTAGACAACCCTTTACTACATTCTCTGGGTCATGTGCCAAAATCCCAGGACTCCAAGACATAGAAAGTGTGAAAGCAACACCAAAATATAAGCTATAAACATTGATTAGTAAACTTGAAACGTAAACATGTGGCGTTGATCATTGCTAGGTAACAAGCAATTTTTTAGAGATTTTTTGCAAACCTTACATGAGTCCGTGCAATTCATGCAAGTCTGGAAGTACTTAAAAAGTGTGGTATACCACTCACATTCGTAAGTGAGTTCAAGGTTTTGAACATTAGAAATTTAATTCTTCAATTGTCCCAACTCATAAGACTCAACTTTCATGGTTTTGCATGTTCATTTTATAAATATTACATAGCATTTTCGGTTCTTAATCTATTTGAACTCAAGCTTTTATTTATATTAAAGTATGCAAGCCACGCATATATATTCTATCATCCATCCAAAATTCAGGTATGTCACACTATAAACATCTATATCTCATTTTGGAATAGGGATTTTTGCCCCTATTTCCCAGATAGTTAACCTCCTTGAGTTGGTTCTCAAGCTAATGCCCTCTAATACGAGACGATTCATGTGTAGATGGTCGGATGACATTCATCTAAACGGTTCAATTTTTCTAAGATCTGCTGATATTTGTCCTCTTCCTAGACCTTAAGTTTCCATTCAAACCATTATAAAAGATTTGCATCTATAACCACTCTTGCATGCCATGATGCAAAAACTTAGCAGCAACTTAAATCATTCCCATGCCTCGTGCAAAATTTCGCCCTCAATCTGTTGGAAGTTTGCGATATCGCATCTCAACTAGAATGTTTTACTGAGTGGAAGGAATTTATTCAAGAATCATCCTACAAGCTTTTTCCATAAAGTAATTGAACCTGGAGTCTGTGAATCTAACCAAGTAAACGCATTATCACACAAGGAAAAGGGGAACAACCAAAGATGAATAGAGTCATTCGGTGACCCCATTAAGCTTAAAAGTATCGTTGAGTTGAAGGAAACGTTTTAGATGTTGATTCGAGTCCTCAATCATGGTTTCCTAAACTATAGATTACCCTGTATCATTTGAATGATTGCTGACTTGATCTCGAAATTGTTCACATTTATTGTTGGTTGGTCAATGCTGCCTTGCATAGCATCCAAACTACATAACACTTAATCTCACAAAGTGCAATTTTGTTCTGCCATCGATTTTGTTATCTGCGACAATGGTGGTACTTGCTCTATAGGTACTGTTGGCGGTGGATTTTGTTTAAGCGGATCCTCAAATAAGAGATTGTCTCGTGGAGGATCTATGGCTGGTGGTTGTCTTGCAACAACTACCTCCAAACTCGTCTCAAGGTTCTCTCTAGTTCAGAATTTGGCTCGATCAAGTTGCCTCTACTTCAAGGCATGCACTAAAATTGAAGAAAAAAACTAAGTCAATAAAAAAATAAATTTGCAGAATAAAAAGTAAAAATCGTATCTATAATTTTCAGGTTTCTTAATTAGTCTATTAGCATGTAAAAATTAACAATTTAATCTAATGTTGAAACATCTGTAACAACTCATTTTCAATGGTGTGGGAAACAGTGGTTTCGAAACTTTAATTCCGACGAGTAAGTCCATAAATTTGCTAATTGGACAGTTAGTTAAAGTATAAGTGGTTCAACCCTAAAGTCAGTGATTTTAGAAAATGAGGTATCGGGACCTCGTTTTTACAAACCGAGCCCATAAATATTTATTATATAGTGGAATTGAATTTTGATCCGAAAATTTTAGTGATATGATAGTTAATTAAGGAATAAAGGTAAAAATTAATCACTATTGATTTTTATTGATTAAAAAGAATTAAATAACATTATTTCAAGGACTTAAGTGGGAATTTGTCCACAATAGATTATAGCGGACGGAAAAGACATGACTTTGGCCTTCTTTTGAATTTATCATTAAAAGTTAAGAAAAATAATAAACATTAAAAAGAAACAAAAGCGGGTGGAAACATTTGTCTTCTTCCCCCACCGTTCGAACTCCATGGAAGCAAAGAAATGAAAGCTTCAAACTCCCTTGAATAATCGGCTTTGTATGGTAGGTCATTCTAGGTCAGTTTTTCGTAATTTTTATATTTTTGAAATCGTTGTTGTTTAATCTAACTAACTCAGGTGTTATAGTGAAAAATTGTTAAAGTTTTAAAAGTTTTTCATTGATTATCTTTAAAGCTTTTAGTGTTAAATTGTTATATTTAGTGTTTGGATATGAATTTGTAAAGTAAAATTTGTTAGTTTTGAGTATAGGAATTAAATTGTAATTATTTTGAAATTAGCATGAAATTTCTGTAAATATATGTGTTAGAGGGCTGTGGAAGAATGAAATTAAAAATGAATTGAAAAACAAAGCTTAAATTTGAAATATATAACTATTTCGATTTTAGGGACTAAATTGAATAAAATAAAAAAATTAGAGAGCTTTCAAAAAATGAAATTGAGCTGATACATGTTTATAATAGGATGAAATAAGAGTGTTATATCTGATAAATTGAATTTAATAATTGTATAGATCGGGAATTGAACGAATACAGAATTAATCGAGGAAAAAGGCAAATTTGTTGATTAGTCCGTAAAGAATTGATCGTTTGTTGTTTTCCCAGGTAAGTTCACACAATATTATTGTATTTAAATTGTTTTACATTTGGTGTGTGAATTTGTATTGGTTCGATATTAGTTTGAATTGTTCACAGTTTAGAACAACGAGTGAGCTATGGGCTAAATCGTAGAGAAATGATAAACTGACAAATAAAATTTAATATGATGAATTGAAATCTGAGATAAAAATGAACTGATAGTTGGTTATAACTGATTGTGCAACACCCCTTACCCGGTCCGATCGCCGGACCCGAGCAAAAAAGTGTTACAACGAATTTGATAACTAAAATTTACCATAATGAAACACTATTCAATCATTTACGTCAAAATTTCACATACATTTAAGTGTACTAAAATTTTAATTTTTATAAGGACCTAAATGAGAAATTCATGTATAATATATGGTGAAATCTGTGAAATTTAAGAGCTTAAACATGACTCTCAAGAATTACAGTTGGTATCGATACCTTAAAGAAAATCAATACTAAACTTCAATTCTGTTTTCCTCGTAAAAATAGTGGTATCAATAATTATGTACAGATATTGATACCAAACTTCAATTCAAATTTCATCGGTTTACTCGTTCCATCTTTCACTTTTAATTTTCATCCATTTATTTATTTATTATTTTAAATATTTAGTATTAGTTCTTCAATTTCTTCTTTTAGTGTTTTCGTTTCCTTTAATTTCTAAATTTGTTTATTTCTTCTTTCAATTTAGATCCAAATCTTTCCGACTTCGAGTCGACAACTTGAATTCGATCCTTTTTTTGCTTCCTCCACTCAATTCCGTATCATTTACCTCACTTCTAAAGAACTCAAAGATTACCATAAATGCATCTAAAAACATTTCAAAGTCAAACCAACATCTAAATCATCTAAACTAAATCTTCAATCAATAAAACACCCTAATAACCTCACACTTAGACATTTTAGCATAGAAATCATTCAACCAAATATATGTATGTATATACTACCATTATAAGAACTACTATTATCATATTCACCCATCAATACGTTCTTAACATATGCAATTATCAACCAAAACACAACTATCATTAACTTGCAAAAGTAAGACTCAATATCAAAAGACTTCCTAGGTACATGCCAGATCAAAACAAGAACATCACCACTAACACTTGAGTGCATGATTGTCTTTGGATGCTGAATCGTGAATATACCAAAAAGTACTTAACCTGCGCACGAGAAACAAATCGCACGCTGAGTATAACTCAGTGGTATTTCCATAACCAAACATTAAACAAATATAGATACATTATATAGATTTAAGCTAATATCATATTATGCTAAATCAATTACAATATTGTGTCATCTTACTCATGAATCATTATACTAACTATATATATATCATAATATCATTATACATATTTATATACCATTTCTTTGATTCTCAATACTTTTTTCATGTCACATATGCACATTGTTCATCATTTTAGTTCCCTATTAACATGACTCAGACTCTAACGAATACACGAATCCAACCAATACACCGGTTTGGCACCCAATGCCTCATCAGATAAATCCAAAATAATAAAAAGCGTCCTGCGTTATAATAAAGTTGACACCCAGTGTCTTATCGGTTAAATCGAAGTAACTTGGCACCTAGTGCCTCATCAACTCGTGGTCGAAGTAACCCTGAACTCTTCCTATCCTATAGCATATCATCTATATCCGATTCAGCCCAAACAGTTAATAGAGTTATCATTTCACTTTAATACCAAACAATATACTTAACTTTTGCCTTTGATCACAACATGAATGCATATTAATTCAATATAATAATAATCATAATTTTGCCCAAATTTCATTTCATACATTTATGCATAGAGGAGTATACATTTTTAATCCTCATATCATCAGTTTATTCAAGCCAACCCAATTGGGTAGAGAAAATCATACCTCACTTTCTTACCTTGAGCAATTAATTAAAATGTGACAATTTAATAAATTAGTTTAGTTATAGAAAAACTAACCGTAAATTTCGATCTACTCGTCGTCGACCTTGTCTTTGTGCTTCTTTTTTTAGGAGTTAGGGTCAACGTAAGTTATGAAATTAAACATACAACATATTCATTAATACACAAATAATTTTACTCCATCTAGATTTTTAATTCCCTATTTCTCATTTTTACATTAATTTACCAAATTTTCAAATTTAGTCCTCACTATTTTAAATAAACGATTTATTTCATAATGTAGTCCCCTTCTCCCTTTCAACTTAAAGTATATCAAATAAATCCTTAAAACATTAACTACTCAACAATGGTAATATTTAATATCTTTGACAATAACGAAAAATACAACATGGGTCGGCTAGACTAAGATACCGAAATTCCAAAAACATAAAAATTATGAGAAAAAAACTAGATTAAGCTTACCAAATTGAAGCTTGAACCTATTGAAAACCCTAGCTTTTCCTCCAAAATTTTCTCCCTTTTTCCTCTCCTTCGAAAACTCACAAGAAGAAACAAAGATATTTCTTTGTTTCAACTACCCCCATTATCACATAAACTTTTTCATTTCAATTTTTCTTTTATTTATTTTTAATTAATCAACATATTATAACGACACATTTTCACCTAACATCACTAGAGAATTTAGAAGAGACATTTGCCATAATGATCCCTCTTATTTATTTCCAATTAAAATTATTTTATAAATTACATTTTACCACTTATGCAATTTAGTCTACATACCTAATTTAACACTACACAATTAAAATTTCCTATTCGAAAATCAATCATTCTACTATTTATTTTCGTAAATATTTTTATTAAATATTTACGGGTCCAGTTCACAAGTACGGAGTCTCGAAAAATATATTTTCGACACTCCTAAATTCAGGTCATTACAGATTGAATTCTATTAGTATGAAATTGATCGATTGTTTAAGGTAAGGACTAAATTGAATTGATTTGAGATTATTGTATATATATATGTAAATGCAAAATTGATTTTGTATTGAGAAGAATTATGTTGATATGTTGATATGTATTGATGAATGACTAAATTGAATTGTGAAATTTACTTATAATGGAAATTGAGAATGATTACCTTATTAACTATTCGGGCAAAGTTAGATATAGTTGGCATACCATAGGATAGGAAGAGTTCAGAAATTTTACGACTACGAGTCGAGGAGTGTTGGGCACACCCATTTGTCGGTTTTACCAACCGGTACTGGACGTAATTTACTACTTCGAATTTATTCAATAAGCACTGGGTTCCAAACTGGCGTGATTGGTTACATCCGTGTATCCGTACGAGTCCAAGGCAAGTTAATAGGGATCTAAATGTGATATTTGATAAATTACATATATAATGGGATTGATAATATAATTTGGTAATATAAAGATGATTTATGATATATAAATATCATTAGCATGTAAAAGATCATGCAAATTTGATTTACGAGACAGAGAGCCTTTATGAATTTATGATAACTCAAATGATGTAACTAGAAAAGTGACATGTTGATATTACCGTATAATATGCCATGAATAGTATTATGACATCCATGATACCAATACGTTATTACGGTATATCCTTTATATTGATTAATTGGAGCATGCACACATTAGTTAAGGTGATATTATTGAGACTTTTAGTAGTATATATAAATTGAAATGTTGAATGAATTATATAAATGATATTGAGTTGTTGATTTCATGCGATTGGTATTAAATCAAATTGAAATTCCTAGGACTTGGTTGTTATATGATGAACTCACCTTGTTGATTTATGATTGCCATGTTTAGGCAAAATTGTCCAGTTGAGTAGCTTGTTATGTTAAATTGTAAAATGAGGTAAGATATTTAAATACCAATGAACTTACTAAGCATTTATAATGCTTAACCCCTACTTTCCTTTCTCCTATAGGATGCCAACTTGCAGAACATGCCAAACGGATCGTTGAGAAGCTTACACTATCATGTTATTGATTCGATAATCTTTTAACCGTTTAAAGCTCGGTTTGTAGCATGTATATAGGCGATTCATTTTTTGTTAATCTTAAATGTGGTTGTGTTTTGAATGGTTATATGTTATGTACATAGGTTGAAATGTATAAGTGTTTTACATGATTGATAATGATCTTGAAGGCTTGTATATTATGTTTACATGTTTTGTATCTAATATATATGTCTTTTTGTGTGTGTGTGTGTGTGTGTGTTTATGAGTGATGAAAGTTATTGGTTTGTTATTATTGAGAATGGATTTATGCATAAGTGATTGCTATAGAAATGAATGGATAAGGAATGTGTGCATGATTTCAATGATATAGAAGGTATAAATGGATATGTCATTTGTGTACTAAATGAGGTAAATTTGTAAGTTGATTTGTATGGTCTAAAGTGTTCTTGTTAAGGGGTTACTTTATGCAAATATGGCATGATAATTGGTGTTGATGGTGGATATAATGTTTGAAATTTTTGATTTGTGATGGTGTCATTAAGGCATAATGGTTAGTGATTTAGGGTATTGATATATGCATGTTTTGGTTTGGTTTTGAAATGTTTTTGAAATGTTTTAAGTAGGTTTTTGAGTTGCCAAAATATGTTTTGAAGTTACTTTGAAAATTGATTTTGAAACAAGAACTTTTTTTTGATACCACGCGGGAGAGACCACGGCCATGTGAGATACACGAGTCGGAGGCATGGCCATGTGCAGTTTGTTTAATATTAATATTTTGGTCCATACGATTTCTATTTATTACACCGCCTGGCCACACACCCGTGTGACTACTGAAGGGCATGGCCATTTTTGTGCCACACGGTCACAGAGAGTTACATGGCCTGTGCACACAGCTGTGTGACTCCAGTTTTTCCTACTTGCCTTTAATTTTTGAAAATGTTTCAATCTAATCCTTATTTGTGCTCAGGTCAACCTAAGAGCTTCAGTAAGCTCTATTAAGACTCGAATCTAATTATATATCATAATACTTGAGTGTTTGTGACATGAATGGTTAATTGAAGGATTTAATTATGATATAATGGATCTGTAATTTTGGAACTGTTGCAATTTAGTCCTAGTTAAATTCTGGGTGATACTGGAGCATATGTAATTTAGGACTAAGAAATTATGTATTTGGTGGTTATGAATTGAATTGACTATAATTGTATTATTTGTGTTTAATTTGAGTATTAGTTGTGTATTTATGAAGTATTTCATGTTATTTGAAATAATCGATGTGAATTGAATGCGTTCTGTTCCAGTTATGATTGTAGCATTCCGTAGCTCAGGTCCGACGACCGTATCGGGTAATGGGTGTTACAACCTCCCCGAAAACGATGCCAACAACTTGACCGCACCCCAACGTGCATACGTCAAGACTTGTAAATTTGCAATTAAATGCTAGAATTGAATTGCGATATTTGCAAGTATACAGGTCAAATTGTAATAGAGTTTTAGTGTTTATAATAGAACACAAGAAAATATTCCGAGGATCGTACCTAAGAGAGGTTTGATTAAACTAAATTACGACTCACACACTAATAAATCTAAATATTAATAACATATTGATTATATAACAACCACAAATTAAAAAGATGATATAAAAGAACATAAAATAATCGAAATTCAATCAATTTATTTGAACTATTCAAGACTCTCAGGTAGGCCATAATATCTTGGCATGTTCTTTCACCATTCCCATTTCTAGCCTTTAATGTTTATAAGAATCATACACAACAGTTTTATTTCTTTAAACTATAGCATGTTTAAACCACCAATTTCCTTCGTATCGTTTAAGGTAAGTTCAATAGGCCATTCACTTTTAAAGCTCATTATCATATTAAATTCTCTTTTGTTTACCTATTCATTTTCCTTATTATCATCGTTTTAGCTATAAAACATTTAGTGCTTGCTTTTAGCCATCAATAATTACATTTAAATTTTATTAACAACATTTATTTCATTTTTGCCTATAGTAAATTCTAGTAAAATTAACTCGAAAACACGAGAGTCTTCTATCACACTAATGAGCACCGAAGTGCTAAACTGTAAAGTAGCGCAACACATCCCTCCACCACACCAAAGAGCTCATAAAAGCATAAATTACACCAAATCAAGATTCACATGAGTGCAAGACTTGAAAGTGATATAAATCGCACATAAGCGTGAAACTGTCGATAAAATTTCAACACGATATAAGCCTTAATTGACATGTCAATCGTATCCTAACATTTCACTAAATATTCTAGAACACTTTACAATTATAATTAATATATATACCAAGACAATTATTATATACATGTACACATATCATATAAGTGCACCTTAAGAGTCTTCACATATTCAATAGTCTTATGAGCATGCCCATTTTCTCTTGTAGGTGCCACAGGTGCTTTACATTTGAATACACATTTTTTACATTTCTTTAAGCCTTACCCACGTGCCCATTTCATTAAATATTTCCAAATGGTGGCAAGTCATATTTTCAATTGCTCTATATCTTTTACATAAGAATTCTCGTGCTTTAACATGATATTGACTCTATCGACTGAAAGCATAAATTAACCAATAAATCTTATTTTTGGCCACAATTTCAAGTATTCACATTTTTTACATTAATAACATAATTTTCATATGTCAAATCATGCCTACTAACACTTCCATGGCAATTAATATCCCCATATCATATTCTTACTTTACATAGCATTTCTTAACTAACAATTTCAACAATAAGTCAGACTTATTACCTACCTATCTTCTAAACCATGGAATTTACATTTGTTTATTACAAATTTTCATTCCATATTTATCATCCAAATTTTACCTAATTCATAAACTTTGACATAAGATAAATAAGAGTATCCAAGATACTATAATACCAAATCAAGCTTCTGTGTGCTCCAATCCATCATCAATCAAGCTTGAAAAACTCCATTATTATCATTTACTCATTTTCGATATTAAGAAATAAAATAAAAAATTAATATAAATTTCTTCCAAGCTTTCTCATAACATTTCACAACAAATATCAAGCTTATGGAAGTGTAAAAAGTCATTTCTTACTTTATTTAAGTTTTCTCACTCTAGCTCAAAAAACCCTAAGCTACCATTGAAGAAATTTATAAAGTAATTGAGCTCAGGAATTGTTTCCATGAAGATTTTAACAAAATCTCAAGGTGGAAGATGAAACTTTTGAAAGAAAATGGAGAGAAAAAAATGAGAAAAATGAAAAAGAAGGAGATGTTCAGCCATGGGGCTGTTCTTAGTTGAAGAAGAAGGGCATGAGGGTTGGTGGGGGAGTCTTTTCCCTTATAAAAAGACCAACAAATGGGCTCAAGCCCAACTTCTAAGTCTAATTTTGCTAAAATATGGTTTGATTATTTAAATAATATTTTTAAATATTAAATATCATATTTAATTTTTTATTTCCATCAAGAACTAACTAATTTACCATTTTACCTAATTTTTACTCTTTCTCACTATTTCATCTTAAATTTCGACACTTAGACCAATTGATTTCTTACTTCATATTTAACTCTTAATATGAACCCAGCAAGTGGCTCCAGTGAAAAGAGGGTGTGTTGTTCATCCTAAGGGTCTCGGGTTCGAGCGTTTATGTGTGCAAGGTATGTGTGCCTTATCAAAGGGTTAAGAAAATATAAATAGATATTATCATGTAATCACACCAGTATATTCAAAAAAAAAAATCTTAATATGAGTCCATGAGCGGTGGGAATTACATTTTTATCCTTATCTCTGGTGAAAATGAGAAATTTTTAATTTAATCCCTATACTTTTCAAACTTTTCAATTTGATCCCAAAAATGTTTTTTTATTACACCAATACATATTCCAACTTAACCTCTAGTCAATTCATCACTAATAACTCACTTTTCTTAATTTGGTAATATTTTTACTTTAATCTCTAAACTTTTCAAAATTTACAATTTAATCCTTCACTTCTATACTTCTTTTCATGATTTTCCATGTCAATGATAATTTTTTTTCCATAAGATTCATTTATTTAACTCATTTCCAAATTTTCTCATCGATTCACTGTATCCGTCTTCATTATCAAGTTTTTCTTTCAATAAGATTCCCTCCTCCCCCCCCTCCTTTTCACCCTCTATATGATCTTGCAATTGTCAACAATGAATCAATTTGTTTCATCTTGGTCTAGATTATTGCTTTTTGCACCTCAAGTATCATTTGTAATAAGTCCTTTGTAGCTTCCCCTTTCTCTCTTTCCTTCACAACATTCAATATTATGCTTCGAATATCTTTCTCTAATTTGCTTGATTCTGTATCGTCCTGATTAGAAATTATTCGAAATTTTTTTCATATAAATCATTTCATTAAAATGGTTCAACTTAGGAAGTGCGTGGAAGATTAAGAAGCACAGACATAAATATACAATGCATGTTCGGTAAGGGTCTATTTAGGGGGCTGGCAGAGGTCCCGACCTCCTAAAAAAGAAAATTTTTTAAAATATTAAATTAGTAAAAGTAAATTGTACTTTGCGCTCTAAAAATTATAAAAATCCTATTTGATCATTTAAAAATTATAAAAATATAGGCTATTTAAATGTGTGAAATTGTATTTTTACCATCGTAAAAATTACAATTTAATTTCGACTCTAAAAAAAGAAAATTTCTGACTTTGCCCCTGATGTTCAGCACGATATAAAGATAAAAATATGACAATATGATATTTAAAATGGAAAGGCATGGCAATAAAAATTATATAATAATATTACATAAACATAAAATTGATATTTATCAATTACAAATTAAAAAAGAATTTAAGATTTTTAAAAATATTAACTTGTTAGAATTAAATACAAACAAACAAAACATGAGGGAGAGGGAGAGGGAGAGGGAGAGGGAGAGGGAGAGGGAGAGAGAACCTCATTTCAGGAATTGTCATATACAAGAACTTTCAGGTATATTAATGGATTAGTTTTCTAAAAAGCCCAATTTATTTTAGAAATAATCTGATAGTTAGGTCATTTTCATAACTTTTTAATATTATAGGGTTAGTTTTCTTAAAAACCCCAATTTATTTTATATATCAAATATCAAATGCATCCCATGGGAAACTAGAATTTTGGATCCCTTAAAATTGGAAAAATAATTTGAATTCCTTAGAAATTAATATTTTTGGACCCCTTAAAAAAAAAAAATCCCTTTCAGCCTTGAGTCCTGAGCGACTCCAGACGACACTTAAAACTGAGCCTATTTCTAACATGATAAAACGAATAATATTTGATGTACTATCATCATTAAACATAAATCTTATATACTATCAGTGAATAATAATGTAATATATTATTAAATAAAAAAAAGTTATAGATGTCTTATAAATAAAAACTAATAAATTATTTAAACATAATTAAATATTAATTATAATTAGTGTAAATAAATACTAATAACTCTCAAATTAAAACTTTAGGGTCTTTAGCATACAATTAAGTTCTTACATTTTAGATTTAAGGTTTCAATTCAAAGTTTTAACATTAATTTAAAATTAATTGTTATTTAACTAAAGTTAGTGTAAATTATAAAAATAGTCACTTTTATTTGATTCAAATTATATTGTAGTTATTTATGTTTAAAATATTACGTTTTAGTCACTTATGTTAGGATTTTGTTACGAAATAGTCACTTTGCCATTAAGTTCCGTTACCTCTCTGATGACAGCCCTACGTGGCAGTCCAAATGGGTTTTAAATGTCAACTTAGATGCCTAGCTGGTATGAAAATATATTTTTAATTAAATAGATTTAATTAATTAAAAGATTTAAATTAATTACACATTGAACTGAAAAAGAAAAATTATAATCTAAGACATCCAAGTTGGCATTTAAAACTCTTTTGAATTGCCACGTAAGACTACCGTTAAGGAGGTAACGGATCTTAATGACAGAGTGACTTCGTAACAAAACCCTAGCATAAATGATTAAAATGTAATATAAGGTAAACAAAAATAACTAGTTTTGTAGTTTAACCATAAAGTTAAGGCTAATTTATATTTGAATAACAAAGTTAGGGAATATGTACGGAGTGGGAAGGTGTTGCAGTAAGAAAATTTAGAGAGAGATTCGCGACAGAAGGGGATCAACCTAAATCTAGCAGGAAGAGAAAATACCTGGCACACTTGAACATTCACAGAAGAGGTAGAAGACAAAATTCAGGGGACAAGATACTTCATTCACGACATTTCCCCCTCAATCTCTCCCCAAGACCACAACCTACACAGCGAAGCAAATCTTAGACTCTACACCTACAACTGCTGTTATATCTCCTAGGGTAGGGCTACCATTCTAGGAATAGCAATGCAGTGTACTTTCATTTTGCATGGTTTTGGCTTCTGTTATTTATGATAGCCTTTTATCAGCTATGGGTATTTACTTGCTTTGTGCTTTTGATTCAGACAGGTCGTCGTGATTGTGTAATAAAATTATACATAAAATAAATAGGCCAAGGACGACATTTCCTTGTTATGGAGATATGGCGTGCCCTTGGCGTTTGGCCAGTTTCCGAAAGCCAGCCAGTAATGGAAACAATGACAATAGCATCAATTTCCAAGGCATGCAGTTGTTGTTGATCTATTCTTCTTAGCCTTTCAAATTCAAAAGAAGAAAAGAATCTTTTTGGCCCATCTCTCCATCTGTTCTCTGCAATTCCAACACCTCATCAACCTCTTACATCACATACACAAAATATAGAGCGTATTGATGAGACAAGAGCAAGCAACAACTTTGCCCAAACAAAGATTCTTCCTTGTCGCTTATCTTATAAGAAAAAACTTCTATGAGGCTGTGCTGACAAATTTGGGACTGTAAATAGACAGCGGGTGCCACTGGAACCAGCCAAACGTGCTTCTTGGCAGCACTGCACTATGCACCCAGGGCTGCTTCTGTTCCTGTTCTTCACCTCTCTCCCATGTGATCCCTTTTGCTCTTTTTCTAGGCCTAAGTCCTAACCTTGTCTGCCTGCCTGCCTTCTCAACTATGTCAAAATCTTGACTGAATCTTGCTGTACATATATAATTTATGCATAACTTTTCTTTTAATAATTTTTTTGAGTAATATGTGACATTACATTTGTGTTTGTTATATCAAATTTTGAAAATAATATACTTTAATAATAATAATTATTATTTTTGGTTAAAATTAAAATTTGAAAAGTATAAGGATTGAACATGATCAAATTAGACTATATGAACAAAATTTACATCTCATGCATAATATAGGGACTAATGTCATAATTTAACCAATAAATTAATATACCTTTTAAAATGTGTATAATTGAATCGAATTAAAATTATATATCTCTAAATAAAAATTTTATTTTTCATATTACATATTAAATTAAAATTTATAAATAAATTTTAGATTTTTCTTTATAAAAAATATGTTTAACTATTCTTAACCTGTGTTTGGGCTTACTTTTCATCTAATGGGCTACAAATGCAGTAGCTCCGGCTCATGCTATATAAAGATGGTTTTCAGTTAGCACTTCATGCCCTCGTTCTGCAGTGTCATGGTTCTCATTAAGGGTGAACGTTTGATCGAATCGAGTGAAAAAAATTTGAATCGAATTAAATTTTATTCATTTTTAATTTTCACCCGTTTCCAGCTCAAACCGAAGGTGTTTGGTTCAAGGAATAAAAAAATTGTTAAGTAATTGAATTACAAAAATGTAAAATTATATGTTACGTTAGTATGTTTGACTCATTTGGTTGAATGTAAAATTTTAATATTTGGTTGACCAAATATAAAATTACCTAAAAATATTTTTGTTAAACTAATTTCTAATTGTTACACGTGATTTTACGCATTTATTTTTATTTTTTAAAAATAATATATTTTTAATTACTACAATTAATATACATTTATTTAAATTGTTGACCATAATTAAAGTAACAATTCAAATATTATAATAATATTAATAATTTTTCAAATCAATTAAAATATTTTATGCATAATATAATTTTATTTTGTATAATTAATACAAAGCAACATTATCCAATATAATAAATACTTAACAAAATCAACGTATATTAATTATTTTGGTTGAATAATGATTTGTCCTTGAACTATATCGCATTCCTTAATGTGGTACCATAGTATTTTTGTTCTCAATTTGGTATTTGTGGTTTTATTCCGTCAACCATTTTTTCCCGAATCATTACAAAAAAAATGATGCTAGAATATTAAACTGATCATTGATTGACATGTGGCATTATTTTTGATTGTTTCCACATCATTCGCTTGATCATGCAACATTTTTTTGAAAAGTGAAATGTTTGGACATTCAAGGGTTCTTCATTAAAGGTTTAAAGGTAAATTTTATTTCAACTAAGTTCATGTAACCTACAAGGGTTATGTTTATGTTTCAGGTTCCTGTAGGGTTGAATTTGCCAGGAAGAACAAGCCAAGAGTGCATCAGAGTTGCGGCAAAGTGGTTTATATATACATACAACGGATCTTTTTGGACAAGTGACGTATTGTAGGATTACACCCTATGAATTTGTCTTCTTAAACCTATGTATTGTAATAGGTTATTATAATCTAGATGTATTATGGTTAAATACATTTCTTTGTTTCTTTAATAATAATTATTATGTTAAATGTCAAGGAATATGTCTTGAGTCAAGAGTATAAGAAGGCTGTGTAGAAATTTTGTTAAGTTATTTGTGTAGTAACAACCAAGATTCGAATCTGAAGAATCAGGTTAGAACGTGGGACAACGATCTTCCCAATAGAATTGGAATATCAAGATCTTCCTCAAAGCAAATGACATGAAATTAACAGGAAGTATAAACTGTCTAGCTTTGACTAATATGTCCCCTAATACACCTTTAGGGTGTACCCAAAACCTATCAGTCAATTGTAGTGTTATTGATGTGTTCTTAAATTCCCCTAATCCGAGTTTTCGATAGATAGAGATAGATAGAGGCATTAAATTTATGTTGACCCCTAAATCACATAAAACCTTACCAAAATTCATCTCCCCTATCTCTATGAGAATTGAAAAGCTACTCGAATCTTTCAGCATATGGGGTATCTTTTTAGTGATGATAGCACTACATAAAGCGTTTATGCTTATTTGTTCCCTTTTTTTCTTTTTTCAGTTTCTATGCCTAACCATTATTTCTTTTAAGAACATGGCATATTTTGGAATTTTATATATTAGCTCTAGTAAGGGTAGATTTACATTTAGGGACTTCAATTAAGTTCATAAAACTTACAAATTCAACCTTGTCCCTTTTCTTCTTGTCCTCGAGCCTCGACAGGAATGGTATACATTTACTGCTCGAGTTGGTACTATCCTTTAGTTCATGTTATGTTATGCTTTCCTCTACATTTCGAGTTTTGTTATCGATTAGGGAGTCATCCACAAGATCATTTAATTCATCCTTATTTACCTCCTCCGAAGTTGAAATACTCGGGTTTTCCAGAACTGTACTTGAGCGGAGCGTATATGCTTTCACGTGCTCCTTCCCATCTCTCTAAGGATTATTTTCCATGTTACTCGGGATGCACGTGCCAACTTGCTTCTACATGATACTCATCATCTAGCTCAGTTGGCCTCAAATGTTAGCCAATTGTGTATTAGTTTAGGTGCACTCAATCTTCACTTGTCTTTGCTCATCACTGCATCTTCCCTTAATGACACGTTCAGCCAATGAATGAGCTAGCAATAAATATTAATGATATCATATTTAAAATTTTAAAACAAATAAGTTTAAAAATATTATTGTGAGAATAAGACTATGATGGTCAGTCCAAGAAGGATAATAGGGTTATTTTATATATATATTTGCCTCTCAACTTATTCATTTTTATTTAGTTGTCTCTTAACATATTTATTTGTATTTAATTGGTTCTTGAATTTGTATTTCATTAATTAAATTATTATTTCTACACTAATTAGAATACTTCTGAAATGAACTTAAACAAGATTGCCTAGATAGAGATCTTGATGTGAAAAAAATACATTTTTAATTTATAATTTTAAATTTATGTTTGTCACATGGTGTATTGGGAGGCTGCCACGTGGCACAACTGGATTGGTTAGCAATAGGAGTGTTCAAACGATTAACCGAACCGAACTATCATTAACTGAACTTTTCAATCTTTTAATCGTTAACCGAACCAACATTTTTAAAAAAAAATTAATCGAACCGAAATATTTCTGTAAATTCGATCGATTACCCAAAAAATTTTCAAAATTTTTTTTTGGCTGTTCCTATTGGATAATTTATTGACCATCTAGGTCTAGTCAAGATGGAAGGACTTACAGACAAATTTAATGGGAACAAGCATTCACAAACACAAGTGTTTGGCAATTTCAAATATCTATCATCTACTCCTTTCTACTCAATTACATTCACAAACACACGTTGAGAACAAAGAAGTAGCAGCAGAATTACAGAAATATCCAAGAATAAAAATTTTGTCATAAAAAAAAGCAACAGAAAAATCCATTTTAGTGAAAACAAAAAGAATATACCTTTGACAAAAAACACTTAAAAAATCCAAGGTGAGTGTTAGACGGTGGTGAGTGAAATCGAAATCGAAGGTGCACCACCGGTCATTGCGTTAGGTTAGGGATTTTGGGAGAATTTCAATGGGATTTCGGGTGAAGTCGAAATCGATGGCAGATGAACATCTAACAATGATGGTGACCTGGTGTACATCGAACAGTGTGACTGGTGGACGCTGGATGGTGGTGACTAGTAGTAGGGATTTTGGGACTGGGGAGATTTTAGATTAGAGATTTTCAATTTAGGGTTAAGAATTTTTGAGTATATGAGATTTGAGTGTATAGTGTGCATTATTTTTAGGCTGAGGAGGAATTAGAATTTTATGTTTTTTGATTTTTTGTGTGAGTCGATGGATTGAGTTTATTTTAGGAGTGGTGGTAGTGTTTGGGGCCTAGATTTGGGTGGCTAGTAGCTGGTGGTGAGTTAATATATAATATTATTATTAAGTCAAATTAATTCAGTTAATTAATCGATTTCGAATCGAATTAACCGTTAATTAAACTTTCACAAAATTATTAACCAAACTTCGACTGAATTAGATCGATTAACCAATCGATTAATCGAATTAGTTCCAGTCGGTCGATTAAATCGATTTTAATCAAAATTTGCACACCCCTAGTTAGTATTGTCACGTTAGTACTAACTAACGTTGTTAGTGTGTGATGTACTAACCTAGTTGACGAAATACAAGTTCAGTGATCAATTATGTCAAAAAAAATTAGGGACCAACTAAGTATAAATGGATAAGTTCATGACCAAATAGTTCTGAATTGTTTTAAAAAATTGTGGATGCAAATTAAAATGTCATTTTTTAACATAATAGTGAAATGTTAAAAATTAGTTACATTATATGATCTTTAAATAATTTAATATAATGATACTTGAAGTATAAATTTTAAATATCTTTTAAGTAATTTATATAACTATTTGTAAAATTGATGATACATAAAATATTTTAAAAACTCAAATATAATAATAAATGATATTTAAATAATTTAATATAATGATATATAAAATATGAATAAATTTAATTTTTTTATACATTTTTAAATAATTAATATAAATAAGGGTCACTCAACACAAAAGCTAAAAGCATTTAAATCTAAATTTTTACATTTTGAAGGAAAAACACTTTTTCACCATCAGTTTGACCTCAAAAAACATGTGTTTTTTAAAAAGTAATTTTCAAATCCTAAACACAATAAAAAACGAGATTTAAGGTAGATTTGAATGGACGTTATGGTGCATTTAGCTTACTTTTTGTTTCACACTATAGTATCGTTACAATATTTAATCTTACCACCATCACCACTATTTTACACTAACTGTAGATAAACGCATCGTCCCTCCAAACCCTTTTAAAAAAATATTAAAATAATTGATAAAAAATTCGAGTGATAAGTTGAAATAAAAAAATTTATAAATATCAAATGGACAGGAAATACTAAATTTAAGGGGTTATTTACTAAAAAAACATTTTTTTTAATTTACGGAAATGGACTAATAAATTATTGACTGGAATGGGTCAATTTTGCAAAAATGCACCCACGTGGACGCCATGTCAGGAGGAATTCAGGAAAAACGCTTTCACATTGAAGTACTTTTCCACGTTTGCACCAAAAGCGTGTCCGCATAGGAGTGTTTTATCCAAAGTGGTGCCTACGTGGAAGCTCTTTTGCCCAAAAGAGCGCACACATGGATGTGCTTTAGGCTGTGTTTTCGCACACGAGGCACGCTTTTGCCCGTGTTTCATGGCCGGCCTCCCCTCCAAACCCTTTTATTTTTTCACTCAATTTTCTCTCTAAATTTCACACAAATTTCTCACTAAAACTCTCAAAATTCTCAAATTTTCTAAATTTTGATTGTGTTAGCAATGGCCGGGCAATTAATCCTTCTCGATAATAATCATATCTCCATCGATAATAAAATCGAAGTTCATTTGAATATTTTTGTACACATTAGTTTTGGCATATTGTTTCATTTAATAAAATCGAAGTTCATTTGAATATTTTTGTGCACATTAGTTTTGGCATATTTTTCATTTAATTGAGAACCAAATTAGAAAGTTTGAGAATTTTATTATTACGATACGAACTGTTACAACCACCCCACTGATTTTGATGTGGATATTTTGGCATTGAATGACCCGGGTTCCTACACCACAAGCATAACTTCTGTTTGTTCTTTCCTAGATATCCATATTATTGCGTATTCTAGTCGAGAATGGACAACCTCTTGGTTTGCAGCGCAATTCTCTATCCGGTAACAACTTAAATGGAGCAAGCGATACAAAAGACCACTTACATTCATCTATATTCTAATTTGTACACTTCGTCGACATACCTCATGGGATCTAAATGGAGATTTTGACAAGCTGCAACTACATGAGCGCATGGATAACGAAGTGCGTCAAACCTCTCATAGTCGCAAGTCCTATTTATGAGGTGTACACAATATTGTCCACCAACAATACCTTTGTTCTGTCTATCGAACTTCGTCACCCGAAACCATAAGTTGTCGTGATCATGACACACTGCATGCATGGAATTGGCTCATGCCTTAGCCTTATTAATTTCTTGTAGTACCATTCGGCACCATACATGTCCTCCTTGCATTTGGCCTTTATAACTCGTTGCTCACTTTGGGAACAACGCTGCTAAATGGAAGTATGTCTTCTTTACAATCGACGTTATCGGCAAATGACAGGTTCCTTTTAAAATGGAATTGATGTATTCTGCCATGTTTGAGGTCATCTGCTCATATCGCAGGCCGCCTTCGCAGAATTGTGTCCACTGATCGAAAGTTATGTTACAGAGGTAGTTTGCGCCTTCCTCGTTAATTGATTGTAAATTTGCCATCATCTCATGAAAACGGTCCTTATTGATCTCGTACCTTGTCAATATAAGTGAATATCAACTATTACATACAAAAAATATATTTAGAACATAATAGTATTTAACAAAAAAAAAATGGTCACGATTAATTACCCATGTTGGTCACTTGTTTACGTTGAGTGGTTGACTTATGTTGCCCATAGTAGTTGAACGAACGTGCCTCAAACAATACCGATGGTGTGTGCGATCCCAAAGGCTTGCATCCCGTTCAATTGCGGTTAGTATTCCAATGCCTCGATCAGAAATGACGCAGATATCAGGTTACGGGCAGACATGCCTTCTCAACCTAGAAAGAAAAAAATTCCCAATCATCACTTGACTCCTCTAATGTTATCGCAAATGCAATTGGAAGGATCCTTCCATCACCATCTTATGCCACAGCAATCAACAGCCGGTGGGTATATCTACCATACAAAAAGGTACCGTCAATTTGTACCAATGGCTTGCAGTATCGAAATGCATCCCGATATTGCTGAAAGCTTCAAAATAGACGGTTGAACAGTCGGCATCCACGGAGCAAGTGATCGTTCGTTGTAGTATGCAGGACCCGTTTCAAGGTTTGTTACGTAACCTGGGACGTAATGTAACACCCAAATCTCGTATTTCGTTATTAGAATAAGGTTACAGAGAGTTACTACACACATCGGAACATTTTCATAACATACAGTATTAAATATCAATTTAATTTCTTAAAATTTAGATATAATTCGAAATAATATTAAACATATATTTACGGCTTTAAATCGAGTCCTCGAGGCCTTTCAAACAGTTTACGAACAACCAAGGACCAATTTGAAACATATCATGTAACACTCAAAACCCGTAACCATCTTCGATTCAAGGTTTCAAGGTATAACAGACCTTTACGATTATAAACACTTAGATTCATGTCAATGCATTTAACATGTCCAAAATAAACTCTATTTGTTCTTACATAATCATTACAAACATTTCAACCGATCAGAGAGTCAATTAAATTACACAAGAGTTCAAAATGAAATTAGAAGTTTTATTCAACAAGGGTCACACAGCTGTATGTCTCAAACACACGCCCGCGAGCCTCCACTTATACGTTCGTGCCTCAAACCTTGCACCATACCATGTGCATGCCCGAATTACAAGCACACGATCGTGTCACCAAACCATGTGACAAGTCGTGTGTCCATACGAATTATTACCACACGCTCGTGTGAGACACTATATACTGAGCCGTGTGTCATTACAAAATAGGGCCACATGGTCATGTTACCACCGCCCGTGTAAAACCTACCCCTAACGTTCAGGGCACACGCTCATGTGGGTGGCCCGTGTGCAGGCCATGTACACACCTTCGAAAGACCTAAAATTTTTCAAAAATTTGCCTAACTCTCTAGTTTCTTACCACATTCAACCATTACTACTTTAGTTTCATTCATACTCAATTTACACAAGCATCATAAACTTCCACACACAAATCTAATCTAATTTCCAACACAATAACATATTACTAATTCATTTTATAAATTTATATGAGATACTCATTTCAACAAAAAATGGATTTCAATTCACATACAAGCATTAACCATCTTAATATGTTTAAAATGGTTATTTGGCTACTATAGTTAATTTGTATTAGCACACAAAGTATTTCAAAATAACATTCATCCTAGTACATGCTATATAAACCTGGTAATATAAAAACTACCGAAGATGCTCTTAAGATAGTGTGATTCTTCAAGAGGATCCGATCTTCCAACAGTAAAAAAGATCTACAAAACAATAGACAGATTCACTGGTAAGCTTACATAGCTTAGCAAATTCACATAATGGGTAAATCTCACCAAAATTACTGGTTCGAATAATACAAGGGTACAATTAAGATAACTTGATTCGATCATGACAAAATACGGTCAATTGTGGTCGTTGCAGGATGTAGCTCATTTGAGTCCAGAACAGAGTATTTGCTCATTTGAGCTCAAAATGGATTATGGCTCCTACGAGCCAGAAACAGATTAATGTTCCTTTCGAGCTAGAAACAAAATAATGCACTTTTCGAGCCAAAGTCTAGAATATTGCTCTTACGAGCCAGAGTCCAGAATAACGCTCTTTTGATCCAAAAATAGAGTATTGCTCTTTCAATCTAGAATACAAAATATCACTCTTTCAATCTAGAATACAAAGTATCGCTTTTTCGAGCCAGAATACAGAGTATTTGTTAAGCCTTCCATCCTAATCAAATTGTCCATGAATAATTCCAAGACAAATAAAAGTAATCGTCAAAGTACAATGACTACTTCACTACTTTATCTTTTTCCTCGGTTATCAACACGTTCTTGGTCTATTTTGAAATCAAAGATGGCCGAATGGTGTTCTTATTCCCCTTAGGATTTTCGGCTAAGAAAGAGCAAAGGAAGAATGATAAGATTTTACTCTTTAAAGTAATTACAAATTTACTCTTTTAATTTCACTTGAAATCTTAGCTAAAATGAGTGTCAGACTGTCCACTAACCTCCCTAAGGTCATAATTACCCTTTAAGGACCTTTATAGACCATTCCTTACTAATTAACACATTTACTAAATGATATTCACATTTTGCAGCTTTTATGATTTAGTCCTTTTTACTTAATTAATCATCTAAACAATAAAATTTTAGAACCAACTTTTAATACGATATTAATGACCTCATAAATATTAAATAATTAATATTTACGGTCTGACACATCAAATTTGTGACCTCTAAATCACCAATTCCGATCATACTAAAAAATAGACTAATTAGTAAAGCTTTATTTAATTAGAATTTAATCGTAATTTACTACAATCTAGAGAATTTCACATCATTTCTATTATTAGGCCATTTAAGGAGAGTCCAATTACACAAATGGTCCTTCAATTATATTAAATCCCAATCGAACAAACTTTATTTCAATTTAACCTTAAACTAATTAGGACTAAATGAATAAATAACCCAAAAGTGAGTGGATTCAATCCACTTGGACTTTTTTACCATGGTTTAGTTACCATTTTGGTCCCTTTACTATTTTTAATCAATAGCAATTAACTTTTACCTCCTTTACAGTTTACTCTTTCTTCCTTAATTAAGAAATAAATCATCAAAATTACCCGACTAAACTTTAATTCACATATAATAAGACTTTGTAAAAATATTTACGATCCTAAATTTTGGAAACGAAGTCCCGATACCTTATTTTCTAAAACTATTTAACTTTTGAACCAAACCACTTATACTAGCTTTGAATTCAATAATTAAAATTCACACCGATTCAAAATTCCATATAAAAATTATTATTGACTCATATAATTTAAATACTCTTTATATGAATTTACTCATCGAATTTGTGGTCTCGAAACCACTATTTCCAACACCATTGAAAAACGGGTTGTTACACATACACCTTGAGCACCTGATACCACGACCATACTTTATTGTATGAAGCGTCCCACCCACTATGCATCTTTTCCAACGCCTTTTGCTTAGCTATCCAAGCCTTGCGGTAAGACGGTGTGTAGTTGAATTTGCTGTGAATATTGGTAATTAAGACTGACACCTCAATCCTAGGATTCACATTCACCATCAATAGTATTAAGCTAGCTATCATAGATGAATTCAGCTTGGAATGATCTTGTGATGCTCTTGCAACCAAACAAGTACGTTAAATAATGCAAACCCTAAACCTTAATATTTTAAAACCCTAAACAAAATGATACTGTACCAAAGGCAACACACGTAGGCGGACCGGTGAACTTCTTAATCTCCCTAAACTCCATCTTCTTCTTAACCGAAGCCATATTTTCCATAAACATGTACCATTTCACACTGCACACTTGGCCTCGAACTTCTCCGATTTGGATTTAATCATGTGGTAGTTAACCTCATTCTTGATGCTATATTGTTTCAAGACACTAAGAAAAACATCATTGTTGGAAAACTCCTTACCAACTTCTTAGACACCCAAATCCAACGACGAACTTGTGTGGCCACGCCTCCTGTGTGGTAGATCTGGAAACTCCAACTTATCATATGTCGATAGATTGACATTATGCATGTGGACTCGAGGAAAGTACGCTGTGAATTGTGGATCATCTTTTTCGTAGTCTAAACCCCTTTATCGTCTTCAGGTTTGGCTGAAATAGTCTCAGATTCAGAAATGGGCGCAACTTCTGTACCGTCGGGACCAGGCTCCTGAGGTGGATCTACATCCAATTCATCATCTAACCTAGCAACATCTTCCATGTTGGAGGTCCCCTTGCCGTGGATGCCATAGAGAGTACTTCATCCCTTCTCGTGTAAGTTTTAGAATGTCCCCAATCAGATGTGGATTGACAACCACCAGAAGTTGATTTCATTCCCCAATAAGTATTTCCAACATTAAACATCGACCCCTTGAGGTGAATGTCTCATCCACTAATGGAGTGTCATGCAGAGGTCGTGTGTTTCGTCGTGCCACTAGAAATGGGCAATTCTGTGTTTTGCTTCCTACTAACGGAGTGTTGGGCAAGGGTCATGTATTCCTCTCAAACAGTAGTAGATGTTGAAGTCGCAAGTTCTTCATCTGGCCTTGAAAATTCCATATATAACTTAATATAGGTGATTCACTAGTGAGGTGCGTCTGCATCATTGCCTCCAAGCCACGAGCACCTTTGATCTCAAATGAGTCATATGTCACGAGATCGACTGAAGCACAAAATTGATACTTAATAGACGAGACTATAATGATCACATTTTGTCTCGGGTCTAGGTACAGTGATGGATCGGGTCAGAAAGTAGTGGAGAAATTTTAAATAAGGAAGTACTTAGAATCGATAGGAGTTAGAAAATATTTTCAAGATAGGAAAAAAAATTAAATAAAAGCTTAGACTATATTGAAAGAGTATAAAAATTATTGTCGTGGAAGTAGGAATTTAGAAAGTTATGAGATTTATGAAAGTAGTGGGAATATATATATATAATATATATATATATATATAAAGAATGGTTAATAGGAAATTTTGTTAAAATAAAATATGATTCATACATGGAATTTGTAGAGATGCTTGAGGGTAAAATAGTAATAGTCAAACAAAATATTTATAGGTGCAATCATTAGGGTCTAAGTGTAAAGATGATAAGCCAAAGGACTAGCTAGTAATTTGACTATCTTTAAATAAAAATCATGAGATTTTTTTAAGGAATAGTGTAGAAAAGTGGAGAAAGGATGAAAGTCATCATCTGTCTCACATATCCCAACTGTCATCCCCATTTCTATCTATAAAACCCATTTTCTTTTCTTTATCTAGCTTCCTTCCACCATTTTTTAGCCATTCCAAACTCATCTTCTTTCGTTTCTTTTGGGTTTTCTTGCTAAAAACCATAGATTAAGCTAGTAATCATCTTGATTTCAAGAGAAGAGATTCTATACAGGAATTAAAGGAAAGAGAAAGTTAGAGTTTTAGTGTTGATATCAAGTAGTAAGGTAAGAAATGATGGAAACTTTCATTACATACATGTTTACTTCAACAAAATAGTGTAGAGATGTTATTTAATTAGAGTTTAACATGTGAATATTATATATTTGATATGATGTTGAAGAAAAAGAGAAGAAGATAGGAGACCAAATTGAAGGAAAAGGAAAAGAAGTGACCAAGGAGTAGAAGAGAAGAAAAACTTATCATCCAAATTTTGGTTATAAGTATTCAAGTAGTTAATTTTGTTTAATTTATGTTAATTAGCTAATTATGTTAATTAAGTAATTTAATTATTATATTAATGATGATATGAGAAGTGTTTAGTAGAAGTAAATAATGCAAATATTATAAATTGTGGTTTTTGTGTGCTAAAATATGATTAATTGTGGTGTTAGTGAAAAAGGGACTAAATCGAAAGTAATTAAAATTCTTATGTTATGGTGAATAGGTGAAAAATAGGTTTAGGTGAGGTAATGTAAAAATTATAATGTTGGATGTGTTAAAAGTGAAGAAAATTTACAAGTTTTAATGTTTTTTTTGTGATGAGGACTAAAATAGTAAAAAATAAAAAGTTGCATTATTTTCTGTAATTACATTAATGTAAAGATTAAATATTAATAAAAGCCCTTATAGACAAGTCTCGAACTATTAGGATATTGATGGCATGCCATTAAGGAATATTAACGCGCTTATCGTATTATTTCATACTTCGGTGCTTATCGTTGTAAAAATTGCACTTCAATGCTTATCGTTATTATTTTGTAGTTTGGTGCTTATCGTTATTTGCACTTTGTGCTTAGTGATATATGATATGCATTAACATTGCATTATCGATTCATCTCCATATATCCTAAGTGTTCAACTAGTCTACATTGGGCTATAGTGTCATAATTCAACTATTACCAATTAATGAGTTACGGTAAGTAATGGTAAGTACGATTTTAGAAAAATGTTAAACTATAGGGACCATTTGATACGAATTATATGTCTATATAGTGAATGTAATTTTATTTTAATTTTTTTTATATATAGTAGTAGATTTTTAAAAAAATCTTTAAATACTTACTAAGTCTTCACAGATTTATCGCGTTAATTCTCTAACGCGTAGGTTCGGTAGATCTCGTGGGCTAATATCAAGGTTGAGTGCATCCCATCTCATCACCACTCAAAGAGGCAAGGTTATATGTGTGAATTTTGGGGTTAGTATGGCATGTACATAGGTTTTTGGTATAGGTGAATGTTAGATAGACTAAATTGCAAACTTTGAAAACATTGTTATTTTGGTGATCTAATGGTTTATTTTGTTATTTTTTGAAATGAATTTATAGGTGTTTAACATATGCATGCACAAATTATGTTATTATATGGCCTTTGTGATGAATTTTAGAGAATTAGAGGTCAATTGAATTGGTTTGACTGTTTTGAATTAGTGCAGGGGGTTTTTTAGCAATTTTCCAAATGCTTTTGTGTCTTTATAACTCAAGGTATCGATACCAGGGGTAAGGTATCGATACCTTTGCCTAAAAATCAAAATTTTCGAAAACAGAGAGCAGTTTTGCTATCGATTTTGACTTTGGTATCAATATTGAAGGCCCAGTATGTAACACCCAAAACTTGAAACTCTCGTCGACTAGGGTCCCGGAGTTACTCAACCTTCTATCACTGATTATCTTTTAAAAATCATATCATCCATTCTTACATTATTACAGAAATACACCCCACACATCATAAGTTATTATTTATTTATAAATACAATTCAACAAAAGCAAAAAGGTCATTTCCCAGATTTTTGGAGACTTCTACCGATACCTGTTGGACAAGTGTCGGTAGTAGTCAAATCAGTAAACAATTAGGAAACAATGCAAACTTCTACTGATACTTGTGATAGTTCTACCGATACAAGTATAACATTTACCGAAACTAGTTGTGCTTCTATCGATACTAAAAACTCCAGAGAGCTAAGAAGTCCTACCCTGAAACTTCTACTGACAACAAGTAATCTAACTACTGATACAAATATTCTTAGTACTATCGAAACTTGAATTTCAACTACCTATACAATCCAAGTCAATAAACAACCTCTCTCCTACTCTGTACTCATACTGATATAAGCAGGAGTTCTACTAAAACAATTATGCAGAATTCTCCAATTTATACAAGTTCAAATATAAACCTTCATTCATAGACTTAAGGTGCAATGAATAACACTTTTGTGATTAAATACAAGACTTAGCATAGCATCAAAGTACTAGTTGTCACATACAACATTGATTAAACATTCAAAACTTATCATTTTAACCAAAGTACTACAAGTATCATAATCTCAAGTAAGCATATACAAAATATAACATCATCCTAGTACATACCATAAAACCAAGTGATATAAGAATTATCGAACCAGCTCTGGGATAGTGTGATATCTTCGAGGTAATCCGATCTTCAACTAGCCAAAATGAAATCTACAAAATAATCAAAATACACAGGTAAGCTTTCTAGCTTAGTAAGTTCGTACATAGTGAATCATTACTCAACATTAAACATTTCAACAAAAATTAACATCAGAAAGCAAGATTTCCTCTTCAACCAACCTTATGCTCTATCAAGTCATAAGTCTTCCTTTTTCCATATTCTCAGTCTCATCTCGAGATATGAGTCTTCCTTATTCATAATCTCATTCTCATCTCGAGACATGAGTCTTCCTTATTCATAGTCTCATTCTAATCTCGAGACATGAGTCTTTCTTATTCATAATCTCATTCTCATCTCGAGACATGAGTCTTCTTTATTCATAATCCCATGCTCATTCCGAGTCATGAGTCTTCCATTTTTTACAATTTCTCATGCTCAACCCGAGACATGAGTCTTCCTTTTTATACACCAAATATTCCAAACACATCTTCATTAAGTAATAATCAACAGTTCAAACAGGAAATCTAACAACGAACTTACCAGATGAAATTGCAGTTTAGGCAAAACTTCAGGGACTATTCTATGATTTTCCGCTTTCCGCGATCTGTGACCCGATCTTGATCTATCACAAAATAAATCAATTCTCCCATTAAATCATATAATTTAATCAATTAACACATATAAGTCCTTTTTTCAAAAAATTATGAAATTACCCCTAAACTTTACATTTCTATTCAGTTTAGTCCTTAGAGCCAAAACATGTAAAATAACCATTTTCATTCAATATCATAATAAGCAAATATCCATGGGTATTCATCCAACATCCCCATTCAACTATTTCACAACAAGGATATGTATTTTCACCATTTTCACAACCGAGTCCTCAAACCTTAATTTCAACAAAAATCACTTTACAAAATCAATGAATCTATTCATCAAACATAAAAATCTATCAATAACCTTCAAAAGCAAGCATTTTCACCAATGGAAAGTTTTATAACATTTGACAGATTCACAAATTAGTCCTTGCATAAGCTAGATTAAGCTAATACGGACTTGAAAACATAAAAATTACTAAAAACGATCAAGATTTGCTTACCCAAATCAAAGCTCAAAGTTTGAAAATGAAAAACCTAAGTTTTCCTCGTTTTAGCCGTGTAGAGAAGAAGAAGAAGAAAGAAAATGTGAAAATATATCTCTTTCTTTCTTTAATTTAATATATATAATGGCATTTTTGTAATTTTTTAGACTTTCGTAATTAACTGAATTAATCATCTTTTTAACCTTAATTAATCTTATTATTAATCAATATTTGTCATGATAATCCACCTACTAACAATCCTTTAGGTTAATTTACTCACTTGGTCCCTCTAATTAACCAATTCACCTTTGTACCTTTTGCGATTTAATCCTTTTTACTCAATTCACTATCTAAACATTAAAATCCCTTAACCGAATTTTAATAAGATGCTAAAGACACTATACTTATAAAAATAAATAAATTTGTGACTCAACTTGTCGGAGTTGTGGTCTCGAAACCACTATTTTCAACATCATTGAAAATTGGGTTGTTACACGGTATCGATACCTTTGACTAAGGTATCTATATTTTCATGAAAATTTGAATTTTTGGGCCTTTTGAATGCTATTTTGGTACCGATTTTGTGAAATGGTATAGATACCTTTGATAAAATATTGATACCTTATGTTAAAGTATTGATATTTTGCCCCTGTACTGATTGAAAATCATATTTTAATTATTTTTAAACTTATTTGATTAACTGATATAGTTCCTAAACTTTTAATATGATAATATGAGATTGTTTAAATGAAAAGATTGTTATTATATGTTCAAAATATCTAGTGTTTAGCCAAAATCGCTTTGGCACTAAATGTAATATTCCTATATCGGGTTTCGAGGGTTGGATCGGGTATAAAGGTGTTACAAAGACTCTCACTGACATCGTTCCAAATATTTTGGGCCTAATTCTTTTACGAAGTTCTGGAAATTCTATGTTCTGGTTAAAAACCAGTCACACTGTGTTTTCCGATAAAAAAAATCGTTTCCGGTGTCACAGACCTCACCGTCGTAGTAAATAATAACACTAATACGTCCAGTCATTTTCAACCAAATTATCTGTCGAAAGAAATTCAAAACAAAAATATTATGAAAAAATATAATTAGATCAAAGAATATAAACACGAAAAATTAACTTATACCTTCTCAACTTCTTCAATTTCTCTTGCTACAACTTATGTAACCAGAAAATGAAACTTGGGTCATTTATAACCTAAGGGATGCTCATTTCAGTATAATTCCTTAGATAGTGAGGGTTGAAATTTGTAGGGGAAAAACGCTCCAAGCAGTATACACTATTAGCAGCACTAGTGAAAAGGGCGTTCAACTGGGAGCTTTTTCATTACTTTTGCTACCAGTGCATCCTACTTGGAGCGTTTTTCCCAACAAATTTCAACCCCCACTATCAGTATTAGATTTTTCGATAATCTCGGGTTATTTTTCAGAACCATCTTCTTAAAAAAAAATTCAAAATCATCAATACGAAAAAAGCGTCCAGCTCGAAGCTTTTTTTGTACTACCTCCAACATGGCATCCTACTTAGAGCATTTTTAAAAAAAAAAAAAAAATCTATCTCGTCAAAATAATTTTTTCAGAACACATCACGTCAATTTTATTTTTTAGAACCCATCTTCTCAAAATTATTTTTTCCAAAATAATACTTAGTAAATAACCCTAATTAGAAGAATAAGAAAATATCAAAATTATTATCTTGGACTTTTGGTATTTCCAATTTTGATATATTTTCGATCAAATTTAGTTTATATATTTCTATCTTTAGCTTTTTAGGTGGACGGGACAGAAAAAAAAAACATAATTGAAAAGACAAAATCACACAATTCCATTTTTTTAAATTTATTTTCACAAATTATAATTCTATTAATTTTTTTTAAAATCATACAATTTTTCATAACCCTTAATTTAAAATACCAAAACTATAATTTTAAAAACCTAAATCTTAAATCTAATTAAAACAAAATTACTCTAAACCTTAAGCCCCAAAATAGTAAAATTTTCACTAAAAACACACTGAAAACTCCTTAAAATTTGAGGGTCAAAATTGTAAAAATTTCCCTTTAAAAAAAGGTGAAAACTGCGTCCATGTGGGTACTTTTTTTAAAAGTGCCTCCACATAGACGTGCTTTTGATGCACACAAGGAAAAGTACTTTCATGTGGAAGCGTTTTTTTTTAATTCTCCTTGATATGACGTCCATGTGAGCGCGTTTTTGCAAAATTGATTTATTTCAATCAATAATTTACAATATGATCCATTTTCATAAATAAAATTAAGAAAAGGTTTTTTTAATAAATAACCCAAATTTAAGGGACAATTACATATATAAGCATATTTTTTACGAGAATGAGGGGATTACCGACGTGGCAAAAATCAGAAGAGACCAACAAAACAATACAAGATAGTTTTGTATGGTGGTGGGAGGTGGAATCGCGTGGAACGAACAGAGCGTGGGTTTAGCAATGAACAAAACTAAGCTTTTACTTTATTGGAATAAAGAATTAAAGAAAAAACAAAGAAAGCTATAAGGCACGCAAGTTAAGGCACATACCCTTTGCTTACCTAAAGGCTATATTAAAACCAACCCGCTCACAGGTTAAATTAGAAATTTTTTAAGAATCAAAATTAAATGGTAATTTTTATAATAGTAAAAATATAATTTTATGATTATAATAGTTTAAATATTTATAATTTTTAAAAATTAAAATAAAATTTTTATTATTTAGGATTAAAATATAATTTTATTTTTATTATTTTAAAATTTTAAAAAAAATTGAAATGAATTTTTTTTTTATAAAGACCGAAGTTCCTACCATCACCCCTAGTTACGCCTTTGAACCATGTTATCAATCTCTCCCTTTGATTGTCAAACTGCTCAAAGTGTTCAAAAGGGAGATAATTTGAACTATGGGTGCATAAGATGCTATAAAAAAACAAAATAATAAATATTTATTAATAATTTTATTTAAATAGAATTATCATTGTTATATTTTTATCTTTAACTGTTTATGATTTCAAACGATTTAATATTTATATTAAATTTAGAATTTAGTGTTTAAAATTTAGAGTAGGGTTATATTGAGTTTTGAGTTTATGTTTAAATAAGATTATTTGTATTATTTATAAATTTTACATTTTTTTTTTGCACTCATTTTTTTAGGTTGAATTTAGATAGACAGTGCATTTAATTACGGTTAATATAAAAACAATGATAAAAATAAAATTAAATACGATACTTTAATATAAAATAAAAAATAAATTAAATGTACTATACCATACATTCAAATCCAGGAAAGTAATCTCTTCTCCAACAGGTTTAATAAAACAGCACTCGTTGTTATGAAATCCAAAACTGGTGTTTCTCTCCCTACTGCATGCCCGTTACAAATTCACCCCTTCTTTTGAATTTAATACTTTGGTTTTCCTTCGACCTTGCCTTCACTTTTGTCTTTTTCATGTCAAAAACATTATTATTTTAAAACCAGTGGCACATCATCAGGTAGTATCACACTCTCTTCCTGCTATTACACGTCCTTTCCTTTCAACCTCAATGTTGCATCGCTTTCAACTTTACTAGATTCCTTGCTGGGGTGTATTAATGGTGCAATCAAAGCTGGAACTAACCATGAAGCTTAGTGATTGCTCACTTCATTCTTTAATCATGTCACTAAAGAGAGTGAAGTACAGAGAACAGTTAGTTAATCTCATTTGGAAGTAAAGCAGTAATTAAAGACCATTGAATCCCATGATATCCTGTGTTACATATGCTACCCTCTTTCTAACCAGTTTTCTTTAGTGAAGAAACTAAAACTAAACTTCTCTATCTTGTGAAAAAGTCACTATCTCACTCGTTCCAAAGTGCAAACATTGGGATCTTATGAACTAAACCCAAATTGCCTAGCCGACTTTCATTGGAAGTATCAGTCTCACTGTTGCCATCTTCGTATTTTGAACCCTGTAATGAGAAGTAGCCCTGGTGAGAGTAATCTCCGCTAATGCCAAACTGATCACTAGCTAATCCAATGGAGCCTTTCGGGCTTTGCGGGTTTGAGGAATTGCGGCTACTTGAGTTTGCCAAGGATGCATCATTATTTGTGACACTACTTTGATGTTGCTGTTGTTGCTCATCTGAATTTGCAGTCCAAACCATGTCCGCCAATTCATCTGATGCTTCACCGCTTGGTATAGCTAGAAGAGGTTGAGGTTGAGGAGATGCTGATGAAGCACATGAATTGTAGTCCTCAGGAGCAATGGAGGCAGTGTCTTTTGGAGAGCGTTTTGCAAGTTCGCCCCCAATAAGAGTAGAGCTTGAGCAAATTCTCTTTACATCATACCTACTTATGTCAAAATTGGTCACAGCACTTGTTCCCCTAAACTTAATTGCAGCAATATCATAAGCTTCAGCCGCTTCTTCCTGTGTGCCTACAATGTGTAAGTAACACACATTATAACTGCATAAATATCACAGTTAAGAGTGGAGAAAAAGAGGAAGTTAAGCTTACTAAATGTTCCAAGGTACAGGTCCTTGTTTCCTGCAACCCTTCCTATTCTAGCTTGCCACCTTCCATGCTGATGGTGCCTAACCGGAGACAGAAAAGAGCTTGACATGTAAGAGGAAAGATTGATAGATATAAAGTTGGATTGCCTTGTAAATGATGTATCATGCAAGAACACACATTTTAGAATTTGAAATCTTATCTGCATGTGTATAGTAATGTTTGCCTACTATTGTCTACTATAATATTGAAAAAGGCTGCCAAAATTGCAGTACATACTGGCAAAACTTTATCAATGAGGTCGTTTTCTGCCATTACCTTGTCACTCCTCTGTACACTGAAGCTCCTCTTGAAAAACCACTGCTTTTCCTGTCAAAAAAGTAAGATGTTAATCAATGTTACAACTTCCTTTGTCTGTCCTTTGAATTTAAATGCACAAGACTTGGTGTACCTTCTCAAATGAGCAACAAATTCTTGACGGGTCATGTTCTTCATCTCTTCCAGCTCCTTCTCGTAAGTACTCAACTAAAACAAAACTAGTCAAAATTACTTTCTTCTTGCTACTTGTTCATGAAATAAGCCGTTGAAACCCTAGAAAGAACAATTTCAGTGTTGTGGTTCACCAGCAAACTTACAGGGAAATTTATATGAGTTGTTGGACCCCAATACTTGAGAGCAGCTAAGTCATACGCCTTTGCTGCTTTTTCTTCCTTGTCATAGCCACCTGATCATATCCACAAACATTTTAAACAAAAGGAATAAACGATTAAAAGAAACTGCACAAAGCCCGATGCTCTTTGTTCTCATACTTGAATCATCTTTATAAAGTTAAAAGAATCATGCACTCCCAAAATTTTTGATACAGAAGAGACATGCAGAAGGATATAATATACGAGTTCACTTACCAAGATAAACTGCAGAGTGGATGGATGAGAACCAGAAAGTGAATGAAACATAAGCATTAGTTAATTCTCTTTCCAGGAAACCCAAAAATGAAAATAAAGAATCAGAAACCAAAACAATAATGAACTGCTGCCCTCACCTTGCCTCCCTTTCCTTGTTTGTCCCTCTTTTCTACAGCTATTATCCCACAAATGAGCCTCGTATCTTCCAGTCCATCTATGCCTTGTAACACCACGATATTGAGAAGTTCTTTGACCAAAAGTATCAATAGATTTGCGAGGAACTGATTCCCTGGTGAGGGTCTTTCCGACAGGTCGTTTCCGGTTATCAACCACCTCCAATGGTGCTATAGCAGGGAACCCATTTCGAGAGGTTGGGGTCATGGTAAGAGAGAGTGCCTGAAAGTTAAAGTTATTATTTGTTTCATTACCCGAAGCTTTTCCACCAGGAAATGGAGTTTGTCTCAACCAGGATTTGAATCCTGAAACTGAAGTTGCACTCTCAAAAGGAACATGGTACACGCCACTCCTTTGGTTATGGTTAGGGTTTGGGTCACACTGTTGGAGGCTGTGACCACCAGCCATTAGGGTTTGAGGGTTTTCGTTGTAACTGTGGTAAGTTTGGATGAAAGACGATGGATTTGTGAAATTCTCTGCAGCTTCCGCATCCCCACTACCGCTATAATTTGGTGCTACATTCACGTTGATTCTAGTAGGACTAGGAACAGTGTTTTGGCTTTGGTTTTCGTGTGTTCCACAATAAGCTTTGGTCTCCTGAGATGGAGAGTTTGAGTAACAACCCAAGAAATCTTCAAGTTTGGGACCCTGCTCGCTTGCAGTTGCAGCTCCAACACCATTTTCATATCTCCAATCTGCAAATCAGAACCCATTTATTGTTTTTTAGATCTTTTGGAGTAGAGCGAATCTCTTTCTCTGGCATGCAACTGAAATTTAGCCATTAAAAGAAAACATGCATGGTGCAAAGTTAAAAGTAACATATACTAGAGTGAAAGAAAGAGCAAGGACCTTCATCGGCAGCAATAGAAGAGCGACGAAAAGGATCAACAACACAAAGAGAGCCATCAGAACGCAAAGGCATGACAGAAGGGAAACCTCCATGGTCTTCTCTGCCAAAGCTTTCATCGATCCTAAGGTCTGGAGTGAGAGAAAACCCCAACCAATTACTCATGATGGTGCTGATGATGATGACGACGACCTCTTTTATCAACACAATCTATTACTCTTTTTTCACAACCTTCTCCAACCAAAAAAACCTGTATCTTTTCTGCCTCTATAAAAATGTTGTTCTCTTCTCTTTCACTGTGTCCTTGGGACTCGAACTTCAAAATTTTCTTCCCATGAACAAAGCTCTTCTCTCGTCTTATATTCTGATTCTCAGCACTGTATCATGCATCTGTTTTGCTAATGGTTGCATTGGGTTTAGTGCCCTCTCTTTCATTTCCTTCTCAGTTTTTGCAGAGGTGACCATCACATAAATATATCATTATGGTGACAGAACAAAATAAAAGAACTTGGGATATGGCCAAACTCCTTAGAGCTCTGATTCGCTACATCCATGATCCATGGATTCTTAAATTTTCGACACCGATGGCTCACTGAAATTTAAATGTGATTTCGTTGGACCGTTAGGATATGAGGATAGCCGTGGTCCATTTCCAAATTTAAAAGCACCAAACCTCCGGTAAAAAATTGTTTTGGAGCTTTTCAGCAATTGGTCAATGTAAATCCCTCAAGTTCATCCACCAGAAGAGAGTCAAGGATTAAAACAAAATTTATATTTGAGTAAATATGTAATCATCTAATCTAAAGAATATATTCACTTACAGTGATTTTAGGTTAAATTAATCATATATGTCGTTATTTTTTTATTGGTCAAATAAATTGTTTTTTTGAAGATGTAAGGAAATATGTCAATTTTAAAGAGAAAGTATGAAAAAAGTGTTTAGTTGAACGCGTTTTTTGTACAGTTGATAAGAAAGCACGTTTAAATAAATGAGCTTTTGCTGACATGTCAAGAAAAATATGTTCAATTGAACGTGTTTTTTTTAGAATTTTCAAAAAACGCTTCTAACTTAGCATACTTTTCTAACATGTTAATAAGAACTCGTCTAATTAAATATGCTTTCATATACTCTCTTCAAAATTATCTTATTTTTTCAAATTTTGAAAAAAAAAGACCGCATATATGCAGAATTTAACGGTAATTTTATTTTTAAAATTTCATCTTTTAATATTCTTTCGTCCAATATCAAAAGATTTGACTTCCAAGTAAGAGGCCCAAAACTTTGGAAACTATGTCCAATGGATCAAAATAGATGGGCATATAGGCGACTGGTGGAGGCTAGCTGTGTTCCAGTTTCCAACTGGTATGCAGGCATTTGTCTATCCAAAGTGTTGGAATGTACAGATGGAGATATGCAGATATTAATGTTTTTTTTAGTGAATTATAATAACAGAATCAAGTTTGAATAATAAATGTGATTAACGTGATTTCAATTCAAATTATATCTGAAATGATGAACATTCTTAATCATCAAAACATCACATGTAGTTATTACCCATCTTCTTTTAATCCCAAAGGTAAAGAACCAAGTTTCAGCCAATCAGGCTGTGTAATGTTTGATCCAAAATAGTTTCTAAACTGATTATTAATATATGTAGATAATGCTTTGGTTGCATTCGAGATTTTGCACTCCTTGAAGAACAAAAGATTGGGAACTTGTTGAAGCATTGCTTTGAAGCTTGTATCAGGTTTTAACCAATATGTGATTTTATTGATGTTATAGATGGATTAATTATAAAATATCACGTGTCAAAGTTGAAAATCCACTGGATTAAAATAGTGGCATTGCGTACGCTGCCATAACTATTTTTCTTTGATTAATTTAAATTATTCAAGAGGTCAATAATGAAATTTTATATTATTACTAATTAAATTGATTAAATGATAACATTAAAGAATTATTTTATCTCTAACTAATTAAATTAATGTAATAAATAATAAATAAAATATTTGTGGATGTGATGTGCATGGATGGGTTGAAATTTATCAAATTAATTTCACCAAAATTGTAAATTTTCAACTCTAGAAGATCAGTCGACTTGCGACGAATTTTTTTATGGGATCCAAGTATTTCTCACTCAAGATGTCTTTCAAGGAAAGAGCTATCTCTTTGTAATGACCCAATTTTTGATGGTGTCGAAAATTACGGTTTTGGAGCCCCGTTTCTATAAACTGAGCCCGTAAATATTAAATAAGAATATTTATGGAGTTATTATATAGATGAATTAAAATTTGAATGGTCAATTTACCAAAATTGTGATTAATTAGGGTCCGAAAACTAAATTGTAAAAGTCCAATCGTTATAGATTTTTAATTAGGAGCAAACCTTAGAAAACAAATGCAGTAGCAAGCGATGGTGATGGACATAATGAGGGGTGGAGAAGGATGACAGTTACGTTGATTGTTGTGATTGTAAAAAGAGAGTTGCAAAGAGAATTTTAGTGTGTTAAGTTTACCAAAAGATCCAAAAAATCTCAAATTAGACGTTCAAAACCTCTATTTATAGGCCTTAAACAGGAAGCTAAAAGAGAAACGATTATAAAGAGAAAATGGGCATGAAAGTGCTAAAATGGTGGGTAGTGGGATTGGAAAGGGTTACTTGAACGTGAGATAATGAAAGATAAATTATATAGATAATGAGTATAATGACGGTTACATGAAAGTTACACCCACTTAATCTATTTTAATACGAAAGGATTTAAGTGCAAATGCATTGTTTGTTTGTTAAAGAAATAAGGAGGAAGCATTTGTATTCCTAAGAAAGAAGTTTCTTAATAGTTTTTATATCCGAACCTCCAAAAATGCTCTCCAGAACATCTTAAAAATGAAACAACTCAAGAATCCTACCAACCTTCCATGGTTGTTCCCTACAAAAAGTCGTTCCTATCATGATGTTGCTCCCAAAGGTAGTTGCTTCCAACGTGTTGCTATCAAAGATGCTCCTCCAACAAACAATTTTTACACAAAGTAATATTGGTCCAACAATTAGTAATAGTAAAACAAGCATCTACAATTTTCCTGTTCTTTATTACAATTGGGGTTGTTTGTAATTAAACCTAAACTTTCATACCCATAACATAATACTCCCGTCAAAAAGCTATTTCTACAATTTTCAGATCCATTAACTTTTTGATATTTTAATGTATATATAAAAATAACTTATTATAATTCATTATTAATATTTTGATGTATAAAATATAAATTTTAAATTTTTAAGCAATTAATGTCAATTGTTTGTAAAATTTAATTCAAATAATATAAATTATATTTTAAATATTAAAATGTAACTATTGCAAATTCAAATATATAATATATATATTGGAAACAAATTTCAATAAAGAAATAATTGTATAAATATTATATAAAATACATTAAATCGTAAATTATGATTAAAAATATCATTTGAACTCAGGAAGTGTTTTTTTACAAATGCAAAGCTAAAAGTTTTAAGTTGTGTTTGGGTTCTTTTACTTAAAACCTGCCTGAAACTCTTACCATGCTAGTTATTTGATGGTTCATAGTGGGTGCTGCTGTGCCAATCTGAACTTGGTCAAGAATCATGACTCAAGATAACCCCAAATTTAGTTTCATAGCAGGCCTAAAATGGCATCTCAGAACTATAAAATTATTAGCCATAATGGGTACAATCATCTTACACATTTGAAGCACATTCAATAAAGGATATAGATCAGAAGCACTGAAGTGTAATAATTTCTCAAGGGAGCAAAGGTAAGCAGCAAGAATTCCAAACACAATTTCTCTGACATATTCAGCTTTGAACCAAAAGAAAAACAAAAAACATTCAACAACTGCTCCAAATCCAACACAGAATTTTACGTGAACCAAGAGAAGTTTTCCAAATTTGAATTACAAACAAGTTGGAATGTACAAAAAAGAAAATAAAAAACAGTGTGATAGATGTACATCAACTGCAGTTCAAATTGATGTCGCCATTATCAGAATCTTCAGAACACCACCAATATTCCCTTGCTTGAGTAGAAGCAAGAAGTTAGTATCTGCTACATTCTGAAAAACGGGGGAAAATATTATAGAAGATGGTTCTATGAGGAATATGCATATTGGAGAATTGTAGGAAACAGTTACAGAATTGACAATTTTAATCTCATATCTCCGTAGATCCATCATCAAGAGTTAGCCCCATGCCATAGAACAGGCATAATTAACCACCAGTTTGCCATCAAAACCAAAATTCTGCAATGCAAAAGCAGCAAGGTTAGACTAGACAACGTATAAACATAGGCATTGCTGGCTAAGCAATTACATTTTCTATGTATTTTGAACTCTAGTAGGAGACAAGCACAACACGGAGTGGTATCCTCCTCTAAGAAAAAAGCTCACTCCTCCATTGTTCAGTAATCATTAAATAGAATGAAGAAAACTTCTCTACATTTCAATTCCAATGTGCAACAGCTGGTATATAGCAGACATCATAAAGACCTAAAAGTGTGTAACGGTGGATATACTATGTTCACAAAGAAGAATTACTTCCAATGTGATAAATATTTCTATCAGAATACACAGACAAGCTACTGAGCCTGAGAAGTAATGGACCATTTCATGTGAAAACTCATCTGATTCTGCCATTCTAGGCCTCAATACTAATGTTACATAAAGGGAAATAGTTGCAGATTTAAGATAAATAATCATCTCTGTACATGAAGATAATACACGCAATCAGAAAAGGCATCCCATCTAAGTCATCAGAAAATTTATTTTATGACCAAGTTAAATGCCATAGAGTTGGAGTATATGAATAACATGTTGCCTTTGATAACGATAAGCTTGCATAAAAAAGGGTTTTCAGCTAAATATTTTTGTTCTTTTGAGGTTTGTGTTTTGGGACAAACACCTAGTCATGAAAGAAACAACAACAAAATTCCACAATATAAATTCTATAATAGCCTCGAAAGAATTTTCTACAAAATTAACATCGATAAGCTTGCATAAAAAAAGGTTTTCAGCTAAATATTTTTGTTCTTTTGAGGTTTGTGTTTTGGGACAAACACCTAGTCATGAAAGAAACAACAACAAAATTCCACAATATAAATTCTATAATAGCCTCGAAAGAATTTTCTACAAAATTAACATCAGCAAGAAGTGTCTAAGTATTATGACTTACATCATACAGGTCAATCACCAATTCATCTGGGTTTGGTGAGAAGGCACTGTTTACATACACAAACTACAAAACAAAGGAGACAAATTAATAGTATGCAAACAAGAAACCACAGATTGAAATTACTTTGATAAAACTACAATAAAAACAAATCAATTACCAGTGTATCACGGTGCAATTGCCGACGCAAAAAATCAATTACTTTAGCAAATTTGTCAGTTCCAAGTATCTGTCAAGTCCGAAGTTTTTAAGACAAGAAAGATAAATTTCATTTGATGACCACCATCACAAGCAAGAAGTATTATACATAATTTATATTATTCACACTTAAACCCTGAAAAATTGGACTAAAGTAAATTCAAGAACATAATTTAAGGCATTGTTTCAACTGAGGCACAAAACACCAATTACAATATCAACTAAAATCTTACAACTTATTTAAGTGCAAATAAAGCAAGCTTTGTAGTAAACATTCCATACCCAGTGCACCATCAAAGACACACTCATTTGTTTGCAATTGCTTTATATTTTTTAAAATCGTGTCATTGATAAAAGCCCCAAAATAAATATACTTAACCGCATAGATCCTTTATAATTTATAAAATTTTAAATTAGTAATGGTAAAATTGCACTTTGACTCCCAAAATTCTTTTTTTGGCTCAGCTACTGTGTCTAAGAATGTATGAATGAAGATGCTTACTCTAAACTATGTTTCTGGCTTATGGTCATTGGCATTACCAAAACTTTATGTAAAGTAAATTGTGTCTCTAGGTAACTAAACCAAGCGTTTCACATTTCAAAGAGAATGCCTAAATTGGGAGAAAAAAAAATTCTCATACACTAGCGCATAATATCATATATTTAAGAACAAATTTGACTATCATTCAAAGCAAAATATGTCCCTCATCAAGGGTCCACTTTTAAGACTGAAACCCTAATGGGAATCCAGAATTATCCTATTATTTATCAAAATTGCAATTTTGATCATAAAATTTATTCTAGAATCTAGATTGAAGAACACGAATGACGAAACCCGTCCGAGGGTATTAATTAATGCAAACAGAAAACAAAGAAATACCTTGAATTTGGCTTGCTTTAGTATAGGGGCATCCCCAGTTGCTCTCAAATGGACAACAACTGCATCAAATCGAAAACCAAAATAAAATGATATAGTTAGGGGAAATCACTTCACAAAAGAAAACCCCAAGATTTTACGCCCAAGTACAGAGTTTGATCATCGAAACGAGGCATCGAGAAACTAAGGTTTAACGGTTGGCTTCGATAATTGACCTTTTCGTGCTGAACTGGGAGACTCAGCTGCCATGATTACCTGAGCTAAAACACGAATCTGACAAAAAATCCCTTTAAAAAATAAGGGTTATAGCAGTGAGCTAGCCTGAAATTTGTTTGTGCTCGAAATTAAATAATATATTTAGTAAAAATATAATTTTATTATTTTAATAATATATATTTTATAATTTTGAAGATTAAAAAAAATTATTACTTTTGAGATCAAAGTGAATTTTACTGTTTTTAATTTAAAATTTTATAAATTATAAATAATTTAATTTAAAAATTTATCATTTTTGGATTCCTTGAATTCTTACTATGCTCTGCCTCCAAATTATGTGTTAAGAAAAACACAAAAATAAATCAATTTAGCCTATACACAACTAATTAAGCTTTAAGCTTTAAAGTAATTTTGAAATTAAATAAAAATGTAATTTAATTAAAAAAAATTAGGATAAAAAAATAGTTTATAATATGATTACTAATAAAAATAACAAGAAAATAGATATTATATGTAATTTTATCTAATTGTTTAAATGTTTCTGTTATAAATATTTTATTAAGTGAATGTACATCAAGATCAATATAAATTTGGATGAACTTTAAATTTTAATAATCATTAAAATTAAAATTCTATTTCATTTATACTTTTTATGTCTATAAATATACTTACTTTTATTAATCAATAAAATATAAAAAATGATTTTTTTGGAAGAAAATTCTCTCTCTGAAAACCCTCTTTTTTAAAGATGTTTCCATGGTGAATTTTATCCCAAAAAAAAGTCCGTTTTCGTAGTGATGAGGAGAGCTCAAGGGTTGATGCATCACAAGAGGATAACAACGTTCCAAAAGTATTCTGAAAGGACAAATTGATTGGCAATCCCAACAGTGTAGGTAATACCACATAGGAGAAAGAAGATTTTGAGATTTTGGAAGGAGATATCCAAAAATCGGTGATTAATGGCACTCCGTCAGCAGAATTCTCGAAAAGGATTACCCAAATCCTGGTTAGGGATATGGAGAACACAGTCATTCTTAAGCTTTTGGGTCGTAACATCAGTTTCATTGCTCTCCAAACAAAATTTATAGTCTCTGGACCGACCGCTCCTTTCCATCTCATGAATATCGAGAATAGACATTTTTTAGCTCAATTTCAGAACCAGTACGATTGTGAAAAAGTTTAGCTGAAGGCCCATAGATTGTCTTCGGTCAATATGTGACAATTCAACCATGGTCAATTAATTTTAATCCTGCACAAGCCTTTCCGAGCACCGTGATGGCTTAGATTAGGCTTCCGGGGCTACCAAGCTATTTCTATAGGAGGAAAATTTTCAAAGAAATTGGAGGAATGATAGGCTAAGTCGCCAAATTAGATCTGAACACAGACAGTTGGGCAAGAGGGAAATTTGCTCGCATGGCGGTGTACATTAACCTGAATGCTCCTTTGATTTCTCAAGTCCTTATCAATGGTAAAAATAAAAAAATAGAATATGAGTTTCTACCCACAGTCTGCTTCAACTGTGGTAGATACAGTCACTTTGAAGAAGTATGTCCTAGTCGAAATGGAGGAATAACTTGGAGAAAGGGGGATCATCGGTACTTACGTTGCCGGTAAATGAGGATAAGGTCGGTGAAGACAAAGTAGAGGATAGGGATAATTTCGGCGCCTTGGATGTTAGTTGAGAGCAAATCGCGTAGTAAAATTAGGGAACCAAATCAGTCGAGATCGAGACATGGGGCTAATAAGAGGAAGGATCAAAGATTCAAGGCTCTTTCAAAACTTGAAAAGCATCGTTGCAAATATTGACAGTCCACAAAAATTAATTCTGACTCAACAGGTAATAATGGAAGGGGAATTTCATTTAATTCTAACCTGGTTGCAAGGGATAGGATCGTATCTTCGGTGGATAGCAGGCCAATGAATAGAGGCCCAGGTGGACATAATTCAATTGCCCCAAAATAGTAGGTCAAATGAGCAACATCAAAGACCACTTGGGCTAGTCAAGAAGCCCGATAATCCCCCTATAATCTAGCAAATCACACATGGCCTCAAACAAAAAATCAGTGAGAATAGTATGGAGGCAGAAGCATATTCTGACAGCAGAATTGGACCTAATCACGGGTCAACTGACTTGGTTTCGACCTTTAATTTACAGCAGGTTTATGGTAAAATTGATAAGCTTTTGATTCCAATACAGAGCTTTATCGGTGATGAACGACCGACCGATAGTAGTAATCTGGAGGGTTCAACTTTAAATTCACCTTTCGATGGCAGTGTAAAGCAGTCGTTACAGTAGCTTCCAATCTCTAGCTATGACGCTGGAGGTCGTGGATGTTACACTCTCTAAGTTGGCGACGGGCTAGGATCTCAATCGACATTCTGTTGTTCTCTTTTGAGCCTACTGTTAACGCAGCAGTAAAGGGGAACAAAGTGAGGGGTTCAAGCGGCTCTTCAGTGAAAGGGAAATTAGGGAAGAAAGGGATTGGGGTCAATGTGGGTAATTCTAGGTTGACCAAGAAGTTCACTAAATATCCCCTATCCAAAGGCAGTAATAGTAAGACAAGGGTTAATTCTAATGTTCATCTGAGGGAATCTATGGTAAATCTATCAAAGGCCATAATAGTCCAGACAAACTCAGTGATGGAATTAGAAATTCCAATTATAGGTGATACATAGCAGGAAGCTATTGAAATCACAGACCAGTAATTTTATGGTTTTTTGTGTTTTTAATTTATTCATTATTTTCGTTTTACTGTGTTTTATTAATATTTTTATGATGGATTTAAACTTAATCATTTTTTTATGGAATTGTCAAGGTTGCGCGAGCAACAAGTTTATTTGGACTTTTCGTGAATGTAATATACAATATGGTCCTGATATAGTATGCTTACTAGAGCTGAGAGTCAGTAGGGAAAAAACTAATTCCATTATCGAAAAATTGGGATTTTTTTATTCATACAGTGTTGAAACTACAAGATTTTCAGGTGGAATTTGGGTAGGTTGGAAGGGGCTCTAAATGTCAGTATTTTTCACAATCATCCGCAATTTCTCCTTCGTGTTTTTGGTAATGTAGCCTCTTATTATGTTTTTCATTATTTTCGTGTATGGGAGTCTAAATAGACAGAAAAGGAAGGTTCTTTGGAATGATTTATGTCTATTTTACCTCATGATCCATCACCTTGTTTACTAATGAGTGATTTCAATGCTATTTTGTCCCCTAATGAAAAGAAAAGTAGTCATTCTATTGAAAAAAATGTAACCACTTTGGTAATTTTGTTAGAATCGTGTAATTTGCAGGATCTCAACTTTGTTGGGCTATCTTTTAGACTCGACAAAGAGCGGGCCCTTTGAAGAGGTTAGATCGAGCATTGGTGAACGGATACGATTATCGACCTTCGTCCTGTCTTGTCGTCTTTATTTATTAATCATATCATAGGCCCATCCTTCTGAAAACCAAACTAATTCACTCATCGACTTTCGGGAGGCCCTTCAGGTTCATTGCTAGTTGGACGAAGCATTCTAATTTCCCTTCTTTCCTTAGAGGGAATTGGCACTATTCAGGTAACATGACTCACTCTTTATCTGAATTTACTACTAATGTCAAGGATTGGAATAGGTCTGTCTACGGCTTTATAGGATCCTGCAAAAGGAGACTTATGAAGGATCTCTCTAATGCCCAATGAGCCATGGACCACTCGAATTCGGACAATTTAATCCAGATTAAAGCTGACCTTAGAGATGAGCTTGAAAATTTACTTGATCACAAAAAACTCTTATGGAAACAGAAATCTAGGCGCGAATGGCTACATTCAGGGGATCGTAACACCAAATTTCCCCATGGGCGTACGATCCAGAGATGTAAATTTAACCGTATTACAGCACTTCGCACTGGGAATGGTGATTGGTGTTATGATCAGAATGTTTTTCAAACTGAGGCAGTAAGGTTCTTCGAGACTTTATATTGAGAAACTCCGTTACCTATGAAGAATCTATCATCCAATACCTACCCTCGATTTAAGAACCATGACATCGATTTTCTTAGTAGAGGGATGATAGATGAGGAAGTCAAGAGAGCCCTTTTTGACATGGCCCCTCTGAAAGCCAAGGAAGTGATGGATACCACGCTCTTTTCTTTCAAAGCCAATGGGATATTGTTGGTAAGGATTTTTGCTAGTGGGTAAAAGGTATTTTTAATGGTAATTCCATTGAGTCTAAGTTGAATAACACACTACTTGTCCTTATCCTAAAGAATGATAGACCTGAATGCTTCAGTCAATTTCGCTCCATCAGCCTTTGCTCGGTAATGTATAAACTGGTAATGAAAGTAATTGCGAATAGGTTTAAATCTATCTTTAATAACCTTATTTCGCAAGAGCAAGCCGGTTTCATTGTCGGGCGTAACATTTCTGATAACATCATCATAGCGTAGGAAGTTATCCACTGCATGCGTAATAAGCGAAAAAATAATGATTGAATGGCTATCAAATTGGACATAGAAAAGGCGTACGATAGAGTTAGTTAGGAGTTCATTGAAGCTTCTCTACACTCTGCTGGAGTACAGGCCTTCTTGATTTCTATTATTATGCAGGCCATTTCCTCTTTTGACCATGCAGATCTTGTCGAATGGAGTTCCTACTAAGAAATTCAAACTAACTCGGAGAATAAGACAAGGATGTCCTCTTTCTCCTTATCTTTTTGTCCTTTGTATGGAATGGTTAGGACATATGATTCATTTTAAGATAGATGAAGGAAAGTGATGTCCAATTCATCTTTCACGAACAGGTCCTAACCTTTCCCATCTTTTCTTTGCAGATGATTTGGTCCTATTCTATCAAGCTACTATGGATCAAGTTAAGCTCTTAGCGGACATCTTGAGACAGGTCTGTGATTTTTCTGGGGAAATGATTAGTATGAGAAAGAGCAGCATTTACTTCTCTAAAGGGATTGAGAGTAGCATATGCTCTCATATCAGTCAATTGTTCGGTTATCAAGTGGTGCAAAATCTTGGTACATATTTAGGAGTTTCCCTCCTTCACGAAAGGGTTACAAAGAGCACTTTGAGTTTCGTAGTGGATAAGGTTCGACAAAAATTACAGAATTGGGAAGCTCGAAAACTTTTCATAGTCGGGAGAATCACTCTAGCCCAATCGGTCTTGCTTGCAATTCTGAATTATTTCATGCAATCCATGTTAATTCCCAAAGGTATGTGTGAAGAGATGGAGCGCATTGCGAGACAATTTATTTGGGACACTTCCAATTGTAATCCGAAACTTGCTCTAGTGGTATGGGATTCTTTATGCTAACCTAGGTCTCAAGGAGGTATTGGTTTACGGAAGCTTAATGATCAAAATATTCTTTTATGATGAAGCTTGGTTTTAACCTAGTTACTAAGACTGACACTTTATGGGCGAGAGTCCTCCATTTGAAATATGGTATGAAATAGCAACTGCCTAATTCCATTTTTAGAAGTCAATGTTCTCACCTTTTGCGTGCCCTCTCCAAGACTTGGCCTCTTCTTCGTGAAATTTAGCTTGGTCAGTGGGTAATGGTATGAGTATTCGATGTTAAAGGACACATGGATCCCGAATATTGGCTCCTTACTTCCCTTCAATCCTGCGTCTGCTAACTTGGATTTGTGTCCTTTTTCGGATATGGTTTTAAATGATGGTGCTTGAAATTTGGACCTATTCCGGGCTTGGCTCCCTAAAGATATCATCCAACGAATTATTAGCATCCCTTCTCCTCATCCCAGATCAGGGGTGGATAGAGTTATTTGGACTACTTCAAACTCAGGGTCTTTCTCTGTTAAGAGTGCATATTGGTCCTTAAAACAGAATTCATGGGATCACAAGACTCCTTAGTGGAAAGGTATTTGGCGGTTTCAAGGCCCACAACGTGTTCGTCTTTTCCTTTGGTTAGCTCATAAACAGAGATTGGTTACTAATTTTGAGCGTATGAGGTTGGGCCTAAATCTGAGTGGCACTTGTGTTGTTTATGGTCATGCGATTGAAGACATTTCCCATGCACTTCAAGATTGCAATGCTGCAAAGGATGTGTGGAAGCTTATCATTCTAAGATACCAACAAAACAGGAGCATGAAGTGACATGTGTGACTCTATTCGGGATCATAGCATGGCGTATTTGGAAGAGTAGGAACCTATTAATTTTCCAAAATACTTCTTAGACAACAAGTGAGATTATCAAAACACCAATGAGCTGGGCGCGGCAAGTTGAGGCAAGACAAGTGATCAACCTATAACATCACACAGCAATTGTGCAAGCAAACACACGTCGATGCAAGTATAGTTGATAGATTGGTTCTATTAGATATCGATCCCACGAGGAAGGAGTTCTTGATGTTTAAACTGTCGAAGCAACTAAAACTAAAATTAGAGAAAATGCTAGTCAGGATGTCAGCGCAATTAAATCAGAACTGCAAAGTTAAAATAGTTGAAGTTGTTAATGTAATTATAAAAGTTAATTGTCAGAGCAACTAAAAGTAAACCAATTAGTTGTTGAAGTATGGAGAATTTAAATGTATAAAAGTAAAAGTGTGATCAAGTGTAAAGGATTGGAGTGGATCACTGATTTCACAAAGTAGCAACGTTAGATGTGTCGACAATGTATAGTGTAGATGAATTGTCATCGGAATAAGGTTCCAATGAAATCATATCGATAACAACTCTCCGTTTAATTAAGACTCAAGCGCTCACAAATACCACACCTCTCAGTACTGGCATTGCTTCACACCTAAGAACAAGTGATAGAATCCCTTCTAGTCTCAAGCAACTCTCGCTGACTTGCTTGTTAATTCTACTTGTCACCGCACCTCTTAGTGTCGATAGATTGCAATTACACTCTCATGGTCAAGCAGTTAAATCCAAGAATAAACAGATGAGAAGAATCAAGTTTGAATCAAAGTAATCTAACATTGAAAGATATTCTCATATACAATCAAATGTCAAGAGAATTCATTAGCTTTCAAAGGGGAATTAACAAATAATTTGAAGCATACTATCCCTAGGCTACTAGGATTATCACTTAACTACTCCTCTTGTACCGCACCAAGCACTTCTCGTTAGAAGTTATTGCTCACCTGATCGATCAGCTCAGGACCCAGGATAGTTTCAGATAAGTCACGACTCAAAATATTTACAGAATTAATTCCTTCACACCTTTATAATTTTCTCCTTCTTCTTTCCTCTATTTATAGGCTTCAAGAATTGTAGATCTCATCTCCTCTCAAATCCAACTTCTTGTGCAGCTGTCAAAGTTTGTTGAAATCCAGTTGTGCACTCATGCAGATCTGGTGTGATCTTTATAAATTTGCAGATTGTCGCTTCATTTCTAGACGTGATCTACAATCTTTAATTGTGGTGACATCGTGTGAAATTCCTGTGCTGGTGCTTCTAGATGTGCTTACAACGTGAATTTACTTATACAAAGTAAATATTTCCAAGCAGTGACATCTTTGGCCGCAATTCCAAGCTAACTTGTGGCTGCATCTTTAAATTCTTTCTAGTATTGATCTTTCTGAGATGGATCCCTGCACAGACAATTGTGAACTTATTTTGCATATGCCGACATTAGTGCATAGAAGAGATAAAATAACGAGAATTTAAACCAAACAATAATGAGTTAAAGAATATAAATACTAAGTATGAAATGCCTATCATGCATGCTAAATATGCTACAAAAGACACAATTAATACATAAATTTATGGAGAAAATATGTATCATTTCTAATGCTATCACACTCCCAAACTTGAGTTTTTACTTGTCCTCAAGTAAACAAAAATTAGCAAACTTTACAAGCAAACATTTCACCACAATTATTATCCTAACAACTTAAATTATCTGAAATTCTAATATATAAATTGAATTCACATGATAGAATAATGCGTCGATAATTTATAAACATGAATAATTAAAACTGAAACTTCATCAATGTTAGTAACATGCTTTGAATCTTAACCCTTTCTTAACCATATAACATTCATGATAATATGTTTCTTTTCTCTTTTCTTCTTTTTGTGATTTTTTTATAGGTGACTGAGAGATGTCATTGCATTATTCTACCCTTGTTTTCTGGATAGTAACGATGAGGGTGCAACAAACCTCCAAGAGGTATGTAATTGCGTCGACACACACTCTTTGCAGTGACAGCCTTTGGCTAGATGATTTTTCTAACACATGTAGCGGAGTGTTCTCCCTTGACAAGTCACAATGCACTCACATTAGAGTTTCTTTTATTAGTACAATGTCGCTGCAATTGGTAAGTTAGTTCAAGATTCAAGAGTTGATACTATCCATTCATTACTAAAGCAATTCCAATCATTCATCCAAAATAGAAGGTTCAATATTCATTCATATTCACATTCACCAATTCACATATCAATATTCCAAACAATTCAAGATTTACGCATAAAAATAAAAACTGTGGTCACATTTTTGTTGAAACTTTGCATACTTTCATCGAACTAAAGAAACAAGTATTTTTTTCAAATATGTGGGTCCAATCACATTTACATTTCACACAAGATCCCCCAAACTTAATGTCTGCATTGTCCCCAATGCACTGACAATATTATACAAATTAAAATGAAAATTCAACTACAATGCAAATGTACTAACAACTAATATGTAGTGACAATTAAAAATGTAATGACAAGTAAATGCTATGCATGTAACTAATAAATGGAAAGTAAACTAACTCATTCTTTCGCAGCCGATGAAGTGGCTGCCTTGACTTTCTTTTTCTTTTTCTTTGGTTGCCTTCTTATTTGCGTTTCTTTTTCTTATCCTTGTGCTTTCTCTTTTTGTCCTTTGAATCAACCGGAGTAGCGGATTGCTCCTCCACAGTCGGTTGGGTAGCGACCTCATCGACAGTTACATCTGATGGATAAACTTCTACAAGCAGTGCCACATAGGGCACAATGGCTAGAGGATTAAGATCCTCTACACTGCTAGTAATTGCCTCAGCCTGGCTCGCTTCAAGTGGAGCCACGTCTTCATTGGATGCCACCATACTTGTGGGTGTGTCGATAATTTTTGCCTCAAAATTTATCAAGGCATCATCCTTCTTCTCTTCTATTTCTTCTTCAGGATCCTTCTCATTAGGCTCCCCTTCATTTCCTTCATTCTCCTTCTCATTTCCTTCTTCTTTCTCTATTTTTCTTGCTCAAGCTTCTCTAGCTCAGTTGTCTCTTTGTCAACGCCTTCCTCTGCTTCTCGCCCCATAGATACGATTAAGGTGTACAGCTCCTCATTAACAACCGCCCTGTCTGCCATGGTAGCCCCAAGACTATTCAAAAATTCCTCCTTGAAGAGGTTGACAATTATTCTGTAACGGTCTTCCATGTTGTTGGAATGTCCCTCACGCTCCTCGTTATCGGAGATGTGAGTTCTTGTTGGGGATGGGACATTCTAAGGCCTACCATCAGGAGTAGGCTAGTCGAAGGATGAGAGAGCTTCCCTAATAATCGGTGGGAAGGCAAGAAACTCTAGTAGAGGATTTGGGCTTAGACTTCTCAATGCGTCGACAATAATTTTGTTCCACATCTCCTCTAACACGTTGAGAAGTCTGATTTGATGCGTGTCGATACGATCAATGTTTACTTCCATTGTAACTAACCTCTTCTCCCAACTAAGGGTTTGTGGGCGCACTGTCTGACTACTCCTTTTTTCCCTTTTCCCTTCTCCTTCTTCTTGGGTGCTTCTTTTGCCATCGAAGTCTCTTGCGCTCTTATCATTCTCTTCACCGAGATGTCGTTAATAAGGCCCTTGTTCTCTACCACCTCCTCACCATCACAGAGCACAATCCTCCGTTGTTTACACAGCAATATTATTAAGGGAAGGGTAATATACCTGTCTGCTTAGACGCAGTTTCAGCAATCTGGTCATGTAGAATTACGCCAACATCGATGTGAACCCTTAAGGATAGAGTGCAGGAGACACATGCGAGCTAGTATCGCAATTGTGCTATAGGTTGAAGTAGTAGGCGACTGTTGACAAAGTGGAACCACACTTTGCTTTGGGTTGTAAGATTACATCGGTGCATTGTGTAATTGTGCGGACCATTGCTAGTCTACACAGCACCCTCATCACAGAGATCTCTCATTACTTGATCAGCATCTTCATCAGTCAATTCCTCCATGAATGTAGTGTGGGTATCTTTCTTCTCAGTCATCTGGAAAATGATGTTTATGTGGGCAACACTCCATGGTATTAAGCCCTCCCTTACAAAATGAACTCTTGTTCAGAGTCTACAAGATTGGCATAAAATTCCCTTACCATGGTAGGGGAATATCCGGTTGGGTGGTCGTAAAAAATTCTCATCCCAAACTGATCGTTCTCGTGATTTGCTTCCCCAATATCTGGTGTGGGGATATTGTAGACATTACTTTGGGAGTAGTTTCGTTTAAGCATAACATCTTGGTAATGGTCCTTCGCCGCTTTAGACAAAAATAAGACTGGTTCATTTTGTGGGGGTTGGTCTATGGTCTGAACCATGGTGACTGAAAATTCAGCGAGAGTTTTGGACGGAGTTTTCGTGCCTCTTATTCTCGCCATAATAACTTGGTTTAGAAGGTAAAAGAATTTGCAGAAAAAACTTGAATACAATGGAGAATATGGTTGCAGCAACAATGAAGAGTGTGAGTGGAAGAAAGAACTCGATAGAAAAAGGGTTTTATAAACTTTTGATTGGAGAAGACGTGATGATTGTAAAAGGTGTGGGAAAACATTATGTCTCCAGCCAATAAATGCTAGGCCGTAGATCGTACCCTTTAATTTGATCCAACGGCCAGGGATAGATGAAAATCAATCGGCGCGATTCTTGCTGCAAAAGTTTCACTGAGTCATCACAGAATGCGCCGACAAGTGTGCTTTATGATGCGTCGACAAAGAGATGATTTTTTTATTCCTACATAAGATTTAAAAGAAACAAGTAAAAGTAAAAAGCTAAAAGTAAATGTAAAAATGCGTTGACATTAAAGAAATGTGACCAGATTAATAGTCTCGTTTAGTTTTTTGATATCTGGGCTCACGTAATGCTTTAGTCATTGACCATTTACCTTGAACTGGTAACCATCCTTCATATTTTCAATTATCACCGTGCCATTCTGGAATGTTTCGACAACCTTAAAAGGGCTTGACCATCTTGAACGTAATTTACTTAGATGTAGTTTTAAACGTGAATTAAACAAAAGTACTAACTGACCAGGATTAATTTATCGACGCAAGATGATATTGTCCTGCCATCTCTTAGTCTTTTCTTTGTATATTGCAACATTTTCATAGGCATTGCGTCTAATTTCTTCCAACTCAGCAATGTCCAACAACCTTTTCCGTCCAGCAGCATCGTGGTCCATGTTCACCTGTTTGATTGTCTACATGTCTTTGTGTTCAAGCTCAACTGATAGGTGACAGGATTTACGAAACACTAATTGATACTGCGACATCCCCAATGGAGTTTTATATGTGGTGCGAAGCGCCCACAATACATCATGTAGTCGTGAAGACCAATCTCTCCTAGATGGGTTAACCATTTTCTCAAGGATGCTTTTAATTTGTCGATTGGACACCTTCGCTTGGCCATTTGTTTGTGGATGATATGTGGTGACTATGCGATGCTTCACACCATATCTTTTCAATGCTATCGCTACTTGGTTGTTGTGAAAATTAGTACCTTGATCACTTATCAACGCCCTTGGTATTCCAAATCGTGTAAGGATACACATATGGAAGAACTTTAATATCGTTCGAGCATCATCTTTTAGAACTATAATTGCCTTGATCCACTTAGAGATATAGTTAACAGCAACTAGAATGTACACATTCCCAAAAGAGTTTGGAAATGGTCGCATGAAGTCTATACCCCAGACATCGAATAGCTCCACCTCCATAATAGGTTGTTGGAGTATCTCATTACGGCGAGATATAGAACCAGTACGTTGACATCTATCGCATTGTTGAGCAAAATTGTGGGTGTCTCGAAACAATGTGGGCCAATAGAATCCTAACTGTAGGACCTTTGCAACAGTTCTTATTCCACCAAAATGGCCTCCGTAGGGAGCATCATAGCAATGTCTTAGGATGGAAGTCATCTCTTCTTCAAGTATGGTTCATCTGGAATAATATTTTCGGTGTATACCTTGAACAAGTATGGTTCGTTCCAATGATACTTCTCAGAGTCGCGCAAAAATCTGACTTTCTTTTGACCAATAGTACTCAATGGTAGCTTACCACAAAGTAAATAATTGACAACATCAGCATACCATGGAGATGCGTCAATATGAAATAATTGTTCATCTGAAAATGCGTCAACAATGCTTAACTGATTGTCATCCTCACTTCCAGCTTTCAGACTGGATAAGTGGTCTGTTACTTAGTTATTGGATCCTTTCCTATCTCTAATTTCAATATCAAACTCTTGTAAGAGTAGGATTCATCTGATTAATCTTGGTTTGGCGTCTTTCTTTGTAAAAAGGTATCTCAACGCAGAGTGATTTATGTAGACAGTAACTTTTGAGTCGACATGATATGAGTGAAATTTGTCGAATGCAAAAAAGACTGCTAGTAACTCTTTTTTGGTAGTTGTATAGTTTACCTGCGCGTCAGTTAAAGTTTTGCTAGCATATTAAATTGAGTGAAATATCTTCTCTTTGCGTTGTCCCAACACAGCTGCTACAGCGAAGTCGCTTGCATCACACATTAATTCAAATGATTACGTCCAATCCGGTGTGACGATAATTGGAGCTTGTACTAGCTACTTCTTTATTGTGACAAATGCGTTCATACATGAGTTATCAAACAAAAGCTTTTTATTCTACTCTAGCAACGAGCATAGTGGTTTAGCAATCTAGGAAAAATCTCGAATGAATCTTTTATAGAAACCAGCGTGACTAAGAAAGCTTCTTATTCCTTTGACATTGGTGGGTGGTGGCAATTTCTCAATGATTTCAACTTTTGCTTTGTCTACCTTAATGCCCTGACATGATATGCGATGGCCAAGGACAATGCTTTCAGTTACCATGAAATGACATTTCTCCCAGTTCAGCACTAGATTTGTGTCCTCGTATCTCTTCAATACTTTCACCAAATTGTCAACGTATTGGTTAAAGTTCTACCCATATACAGAGAAGTCGTCCATGAATACCTCTAAAAAATTTTCAATCATGTCCGAGAAGATAGCCATCATGCATCTTTGGAATATGGTTGGTGCATTGCATAATCCAAATGGCATACATCGAAAGGCAAAATTTTCAAATAGGCATGTGAACGTGGTTTTTGCTTGATCTTCCGGCGCAATGACGATTTGATTATATCCAAAGTAGCCATCTAGGAAGTAATATAAGCTTTAACAGCTAGCCTATCCAGCATTTGGTCAATGAATGGTAGTGGAAAGTGATCCTTCTTTGTGGTCGCATTGAGACGACGATAATCCATGCACACTCGCCACTCTGTAGCGATGCGAGTAGGGATCAGCTCGTTCTTATCATTACTCACTACTGTGATGTCACTTTTCTTGGGCACACATTAGACAAGGCTCACCCATGTGCTGTCTGAAATGGGGTAGATGATGCCCGCGTCTAGTAACTTAATAATCTCCTTCTTTATTACCTCTTTCATTTTCTCACTAAGCCTCCGTTATTGCTCAATGGATTTCTTCCCTTCATCTTTCAGCCTGATCTTGTGCATGAAAAAAGAGGGACTAATACTTCTGGTGTCTGCAATGCTCCAGGCTATGGCTCTTTTGTGCTCCTTTAAAATTACGATGAGCATTTCTTCTTGAATTGCGTTGAGGCTTACGATGACAATCACGAGTAATGTGTCATTATCACCCAGAAATGCATACTTCAGATGCGTCGGTAATGACTTTAACTCCAAGGTAGGTGCTTGTTCAACTAATGGTTTAAACACAAGGATTGTCTTGTTGGACAAATCCAAGGATTCAAATTGTCAATTCTTTCTTAGCTCACAACTATTAGCCTCAGTTCTGAGGTCACTTTCAGTTAGGATATCATCAGTAGATGTCACTGCATCTTCGTCTAGGACTACTGAGCTTCATTCATTGAATTCTTTTATAATTATCTCGTCTAGCACGTCAATATGGTGACATTACTCTTTACTTGATTATGGGGATACTTCAAACACACTGAAGGTAACGTGCTCGTCATTATGTCGCACGATGAGCTCGCCTTTGAAAACGTCAATAAGCGTGCGTTCCTTTGCTAAGAATAGACATTCCAAGATGATAGGTACCTTCTTATCTACTTCGCAGTCAAGGATTATAAAATCAGCAGAGAACACGAGCTTATAAACTTGGATAAGGACATCTTTGATTTGACCTTCAGGTTGTGCTAGAGATCTATCAGCAAGTTGTAATGTCACCGCAGTGGGTTTCATCGATCCAATTCCTAACTTCCTGAATGTGAACAAAGGCATAAGGTTAATACTAGCTCCTAAATCGCATAAAGCTTTACCTAGATAATGATTTCCAATGGAGCATGGTATTGTGAGCAAAATCGTCTCAATTTCGGACAACTTTTTCTTTTTTGATAACAGCTCTTCATGAATTTCCCATAACTGAGGATCTGCACAAGAGCATCCACTAGAGGTATATTAATGTGTAATTGCTTCAAAGTAGAAACAAACTTCTGATAATCCTTATCATGGTCTTTCTCTTTAAATCTCTGTGGACATGGCAAAGGTATATTGTCAATGGGTTGTTATGGAATAACCGGTTGCATCGACTTAGGCAATTGTGTCGACTTCTTTGTTGGATGAATTGTAGGCATAGTCTTTACTACATGTGGCTCCTCCTCATTTATTTTTGTTGGGCTCTCTTCAGCTATAACTTCTCTTTGTTGCGTTGGTTCGGTTACATTGACATTTTCTTGAGTGAAATTACTGCTAGGTTCAGCAATCTGCCTTCCACTCCTCAGCGTGATAGCCTTGCAATATTCTTTCCCCTTCTATGTCGGATTCTCAGTATCACTAGGCAAAGTGCCTGGTGATCTTGTACTCATATTAGAAGCCAACTGTCCTAGCTAGGCTTCTAACGCACGGATAGAAGAAGAATTACCTTGAACAATTGCTTCAGTTCGCGTAATATGCTCTCGCATCAGCGCTTCAAGAGCAGCCATAGGATCTGATCTTTGTTGAGAAAATATTTGCTGATGTTGCTGATGATGTCCTTGCATATGTGGCAGCGCAGTCTGTTGTTGCTGTATTCTAGCTTGTGTTGCATCTGGTTGTGTACCTGCATTTGATTAGGATGCGAATTTACCTGAGCATTATGATTATAGTTTTGTTATGGATTGTTATTGTAACTCTCTTGTCTATAACTCCCTTGCTGTGAGGAATTTTCATATCTATATGTAGATGCATTCTGATTCCCCCAAGGTTATAGATTTCGATTATTGTATGAGTTACCATAAGAATTTCCTCTAATGTTGTTGACATAAAATGCATTCTCAACATGTTGTGGTCGATTCATAACTGTGGTTGTCGCCGTAAATTTCACAGGAAAATATCGAGACATCCATCTGTTGTGCTACTTGAATAGGGGCAATGTCACTTGTTCCCTTCATGTTCTTTATAATGTTGGCCAAAGAGGATACATACGCACTCAAAGTTGAAATAGCATCTAACTCAAAAACACTAGGATTAGTTTTAACCTGAGCAGAACGAGAGATAGGGTACTAATAATCATTTTGTGCAATCCTCTCTAGAATTTGTACAGCTTTAGTATAGGTACAATCCAACAATGGACCATTTACAGATGTGTCGACAAGATTTCTTGTTTGGGCATTCAATCTGTTGTAAAAGATCTCGATCTGAGTCTCTTACTGAATTCCATGCATAGAGCAACGTCTAAATAGAGTCTTATAACGCTCTCATGTTGTATGTAAGTTTTCATCATCTAATTGATGGTACGCTGTGATATCATTGCGCAACCTTGCATTCATTATTGACGGATTGAATCTCAAAACAAATTGCGCTACTAACGCATTTCATGATGTAATGGATCCAGCCGGAAAACCCAAGAACCATGTTCTCGCCCTTCCCTACAACGAATAAGGAAATAATTTCATTTTTAAGGCGTCATCAGGAACACCATGTTGACTAAAAGATGCACAAATAAGCAGAAATTATTTAAGATGTTCTCATGCATTTTCATGAGGTAGGCCCGCATATTGCCCATTTGAATTGAGCATTTGAAACATAACCGATTTCAATTTGAAGTTTCCAACTTGTATAGCTAGCCTTACAATCCCTGGTTGCAAATCGTCCGGTACAGGAAGAACAAAATCCCTGATTGTCCTGTTTTGCACCCGTTCTTCTTGTGGAAGAGGTGGTGGTACATTATTGATTCGTTGTGGTTGTATTGGAGGAACTACATCTTGTGGCAACAATGGTGGTAGGTTGTTGTTGTTGTTGTTATTGCCAGCCATTTTCTTTTGCTCTTGCTTCCTCTTTCGGAGTGTCCTTTCGAGTTCTGGATCAAAGTTCACAATATCCTTAGGGTTGCTCCTTGTGGACATGCAACTCCAAGAATTATGAAAGAAAATAAAAAGAAAGTGAAATAAATTAGTAGAAATAAAAAGTCAAGTTAAGAAAAATAATTGCAACTACAAAATAAACATCAAACAAACGCCAGTCCCCGATAATGGCGCCAAAACTTGATTGGCCTATAACGTCACAACAATTGTGCAAGTGGACACACGTCGATGCAAGTATAGTTGATAGATTGGTTCTATCGGATATTGATCCCACGATGAAGGAGTTCTTGATGTTTAAACTGTCGAAGCAACTAAAACTAAAATTAGAGAAAATGCTAGTAAGGATGTCAGCGCAATTAAATCAGAACTGCACAGTTAAAATAGTTGAAGTTGTTAATGTAATTATAAAAGTTAATTGTCAGAGCAAGTGAAAGTAAATTAATTAGTTGTTGAAGTATGGAGAATTTAAATGCATAAAAGTAAAACTGTGATCAAGTGTAAAGGATTGGAGTGGATCACTGATTTCATAAAGTAGCAACGTTAGATGTGTCGACAAGGTATAGTGTAGATGAATTGTCGTCGCAATAAGGTTCCAATGAAATCATATCGATAACAACTCTCCGTTTAATCAAGACTCAAGCGCTCACAAATACCATACCTCTCAGTGCTGGCATTGCTTCACACCTAAGAACAAGTGGTAGAATCCCTTCTAGTCTCAAGCAACTCTCGCTGACTTGCTTGTTAATTCTACTTGTCACCACACCTCTCAGTGTCGATAGATTGCAATTACACTCTCGTGGTCAAGCAATTAAATCCAAGAATAAACAGATGAGAGGAATTAAGTTTGAATCAAAGTAATCTAACATTTAAAGATATTCTCATATACAATCAAATGTCAAGAGAATTCATTAGCTTTCAAAGGGGAATTAACAAATAATTTGAAGCATACTATCCCTAGGCTACTAGGATTATCACTTAACTACTCCTTTTGTACCGCACCAAGCACTTCTCGTCAGAAGTTATTGCTCGCCTGATTGATCAGCTCACCGGACTCCAGCATAAGCTTCAAAGACTCAAAATATTTGCAGAATTAATTCCTTCACACCTTGATATTTTTCTCCTTCTTCTTTCCTCTATTTATAGGCTTCAAGAATTGTAGATCTCATCTCCTCTCATATCCAACTTCTTGTGCAGCTGTCAAAGTTTGTTGAAATCCAGTTGTGCACTCACGCAGATCTGGTGTGATCTTTATAAATCTGCAGATTGTCGCCGCATTTCTAGGCGTAATCTACAATCTTTATTTGTGGCGACATCATGTGAAATTCCTATGCTAGTGCTTCCAGATGTGCTTGCAACGTGAATTTACTTATACAAAGTAAATATTTTCATGCAGTGACATCTCTGGCCGCAATTCCAAGCTAACTTGTGGCTGCATCTTTAAATTCTTTCTAGTATTGATCTTTCTGAGATGGATCCCTGCGCTAACAATTGTGAACTTATTTTGCATACGCTGACATTAGTGCATAGAAGAGATAAAATAACAAGAATTTAATCCAAACAATAATGAGTTAAAGAATATAAATACTAAGTATAAAATGCCTATCATGCATGCTAAAAATGCTACAAAAGACACAATTAATACATAAATTTAAGGAGAAAATATGTGTCATTTCTAATGCTATCAACAAGTCCTCTCCAAAGTTAAGAGTCCTTATTCATACCTTAAATCTCACTCTGAGGAGAGATGGATCGTTCTTTCTACTGACGAAGTTGTAGAAAGAGCATATGGAAAAGCAGCTTCCGGAGGTGTGGCGCAAGACATGGTCGGTCGGTGGATTATGGGCTTCACTCATCATCTAGGTACTTGCTCCCCTTTTGAGGCAGAATTATGGGGCATATATGATGGTATACTGCTCATGCTAAACAATGGTTTCAAACGGGCAATCATCCGAATAGACAATTTGGAAGCAATCCAAGCCTTGACTAAAGAGAATGATAATGACCTTGACATCACAGTTTTGAGAAAGGTTCAAAGACTCATGCATTCTGAAGGATGATAGCAAATTCAATATGTGCCAAGAGAATACAATTTAATTGCAGATTGTTTGACCAAGTTAAGCCTTGCATGGAACTCAGATCTCCAAGTCTTAGAGGCACTGCCTCCTTCTGAAGTATTAAACTCAGATATTTTAATTGTATGTTTATATTCACAAAAAAAAAAATGCTCTCTCATTCTCTTTGTTTTTTACCCTTTGCCTTTTATTTTATAACAGTTTCATATTTATTGAATTATTCCCTCTTTAATATTTAACTTAGGTTGTGTTTGTTTGGCTGTAAAAGCTTTTCCAGAAAAGGTTTTCATTGTATTCCACCGTTTGTTTGGTGGAAAATGAAATCCTCACGTAAAATCAATTCAAAAACATGGGAAAAACACCTTCATTTTTTGTAAAATGTCTTACGGTTTTCATTTTCGTAAGATATTTTCCAACTCTTTCTCTCAAAACCTCTTCCCCATTTCCCCTTTCCCTTCTCCTTTCTCCTTTCCACCATTGTACTGTTTATTAGCCCCTTTTCCCTTTCCCCTTTCCTTTCCCCTTTCTCCTTTCCACCATTGTACTATTTATTAGCCCCTTATCCCTTTCCCCTTTCTCCTTTCCACCATTGTTAAGTTTTTTAAGCTGCCAAAGAAAGAAAAAAATAGCAGAGCGAAAAACAGCCAAGCAGAAAAAAGAAAGTTGCAGAGCTAAAAACAGCAACAAAAAAATTAACAGTATGTTTCTTTTTTCTTTTTTATCAGTTTAAGAAGCTTCAATTGCTTTTCAGCCCATGCTTCAATTTCAAAAAAAATTGTGCATTTTTTTTTCTTTCTTTCATCTAGGGCAATCTAAAATAGGTTTATTTTTATCACAATCGCAATAAATTCTATATTAACAATTGTTTCTATTAATCTTTTATTTATATCTTTTTGATCAGTTATTGCTATTGTTATTTGTTGATCTTTTTCTTCAATTTTTCTTTTTAATTCTTCAACTGTTATTTTTATTGGATTTGTTATGTCGACAAGTGTTAATATTTCTGTCTGATTATTCTGTGTTGTTGAAGATGATGGTGTTGAAGAAGATTCTTCTTTGACTTCAAGAGCTAATTTGACAGTTGCAAAGCCTTCGTTTAGCTTCTGGATTTCATCTTGACGTTGCTTGATGTATTGAGATGCTGCTTCTTGCTTCTTTTGGATCTCTTGTTGTTTAAGAGATATTTGATCTTCAATGGATTTGATTACTACTTCCATTCTCTTATCAATGTTATCTGCTACTGAGTTTTCTTCTCTTGGGATATAACCTGAAATAAACTGAAATTACTTAAGTTCAAGTTGCCACCTTATTAGGCGCCCTTGATTGTAATTGGTCTTTATCTTAATTATAAAGCCTTGAACATATTTTGAGTCTGTTTTAACCAGAAAGGTTACTGGTAACAAATAAAGTTTCCATTTTCGACATGCTATTAGCAATGCCAGAGTTTCTTTTTCATGTATTGGGTAATTTTTCTCAGAATTTGAGAAAGTACCACAGAGATATTTACAAAGAAGTTCTTTCTTTGTGTTCTCCTTAAAGAGGATGTACTTAGAATTCAGACTGGTTTGAGACACAACCTAAATTTAGAATTCCATCAAGTCCTAGAGTTCTATATATTACTTGACATTCTGTCGGAATTGGTTTTTTTTTGCCATTTACTTCTATTATCTTTGTAATATCCTTGTCTATAATCATATTCATCTGTATATGGTCCTGTTATGGGATGAGTTTCATCATACTGAGAGTATGGTCTTTTTTGAGGACTAATATTTTGATCATTTCTTTGATTACTACTTTGATCTTCTTTAACTTTGTAACAATCTCTTTCATATGAAGTCTTTCATTTTGTAAATCTACAAAAAATTCTAAGTTAGCTTCCAAAATAGATAAGGCACAATTCTCAACAGCAAAATGTTCCTTCCCAATAGTGCTCTACAAATTGGTGTCTACAACTTGGTTTAGTGAAGATGATATCGACTCTATCACCCAACTCTTCAAGCTTCTTTCTCGTGCAAACATTGCCATTGACTGGTTCTAGAACTTGTGGACTTTCACTGTTATTTCTACTTATAAAACAATGCCATTGACTACTTCTACTTATAAGCTTAGCTTTGATGTTATAACCACTTTGCTGGCTTTTTTCTCCTTTGATTTGTTGGATTGTATCCCATCAATACCTTTTAGAGTTTTGTTTGATACTATGTTGAAACTTTTGAAGAACATGAACAATTAGAAGTTCCTCTTTTTCAATCTTGTTTAACACTGGAATATGCTTATTCTTGCCTTTAATTGCCTTTAAAAGTGCTTGTTTAGACTCAACGGACCACTCTGAAGAACACTAACCAATGTTATTTTAATTAATAAGCACACAAATGGCCTTAACTGCTATTAACATTACTAATAATTGAGACCGGTTAACAATTACATTTTATATTATTTTAATTGATTTAAAGAAAAAATATATAAATTATATAACGTTTAAGCTAATAGCGCTTAAGCATTGTTGACATTTACGCCTTAATTTATAATTATTAATATATTTAATTTGATGTATTTATTTATAAATATATTGTTGCAATATATGTAAAAACAATGTAAAATATAAATTTAATAGATATAAAATAAACTCAATTAAACAATGAAAAAAATAATAAATTCTCAAATTTATATTTGTTTCATTTAAAACAGTTTTCCTGAAATATTTTCAGGAAATCTGTCAAGCAATAGAAAATATTTTACACAGATTCATCCAAACACCAGAAAATATTAACTTTTCTGGAAAAGTAATTCATTTTCCAGAAATCATTTTCCGGAAACCATTTTCAGTCAAACAAATGAAGCCTTAAGCTCATTTGCATCAAATGTTGATCCTTGACTGAGTTCATTATCATCTAATTCTGAATCTGTATCATTAAAATTATCAACATCTCTTTCTTTCATGTACTTTTCGAAGTATGAATCATCTCAAATCCACTTATTAACAAAACTATAAAGTATGCAACATACTAATACAATCCAACTTTTTTTATGTTATACTCAATTAATGTTGTTAATATAAGAATTATTAAAAAAAATGTTCTCTCAACCACATTTCGAAGCATTGAATGCTTCAAATTCAAGAGTTCGCAAGTCGTCTTTGATGCTTGTGTTTATATCCATACTTTTTGACCATAACTTTTTTTATAAATAAATATATTATAACACTTTAATAACATGTAAATTATTATTTATAATAAACTTTTTGGTCACAATGTTTAAAAAATTAGAATTTAAATAATATAATTTTTGTTAGAACTTTATAAAATACATAAATTATTTTTATAATATAATTTTTTTAGGATTTATAATATAAAAATTCATTGGTCATAACCATCCCAAACACTCATGTTCATTCTTATAATATAAAAATTTATAACTTAAATTTGTATAGAAATATTTTTTTTGAAAAATTGAATTTGAATATAATTACTTGCGTAATTACTTCAATTCTCAACCCTTTCAGAATTGAAAAGTGTAATTGGGGTGTTTCAATTACACCCAATTCAATGGAACCATAAATTGCAAAAGGTCACGCTTGTTTAATTTACAAGCAATTACACTTAAATTCAATTATCAGGTGGTTTTTCAAACACTACTTTAGAAAATCAATTTAGCTCATCCGCTAATGGTTTTTATCTTTGATCATGTTGACCATTAAAATTAATTGACGGATCAATTAGATAGTGACACGTGGCAATTTTTAATTTAATATTATATTTTATCATAAAAATCATTAGAAAGTAAAAAAAATCATAAAAAATTACAAAAAAATCATAAAAAATAAAAATTATTAAATCTCAAAATTCATATAAACTTATTAAAAATTATAAATATCATAAAAAATAATAAAAACTTAAAATGATATAATAAATTCTATAAATTATAAAAAAATAGAAATTATAAAAAAGTCATTTAACCTCCTAAAATCATCAATTCAACTGTTGGATAATAAGAATAGTCATCAGATCGGTAGGAGTATTTCCATGTTGTATAAAATGTTCTCGATATTCCACAAATAAAATGATAATTGCGGAACCTTCTATTTTTTTATGATAAATTAATATTTTTATTTTTAAAATTTTTATCTCCAATTTTTTAAGTACAGAACAATAGTTTGGACTTTGAAAAGAAGAAAATTGTTTGCTAAGTATTCTATGATATAAAGTATTTTGCATACAATTAGATTCTATCAAATCAAAATTTCATTATCCAACTATTTGCATATGTTTGCTTGAAAAATTCTGACCAAGGTTTTCAAAATTAGATCAATGATCAAACCAGTTAGGCCATCAATTTGCTGCTTCAACTAGTTTGACCGATCTATTCGATTTAATTAAATAAACCAGTGAAAATATTAAAAATAAAAAATTTGATTCAACCACCCAATTCTTAAGCTAACCAATGTAATGATTTTCTCCTAACCGGTATCCTTGTCGATTTTGGTGCGACCAATTGATCCAATCTAATTCATTCTGAGGACTCTTCCAACGATTGATGTAAATATATTCATTTTGATTTTAAGAGTTTAATTTTCAAATGAAGAACTAATAAATGATTTATTATAATTTTTTTATATTTGTTATATTTTATAATTTAATTAAATAATATTTTTATAATTTATTAGAACTTATTAGATTTATTATAATATTTATTTTTATGACTTTTTATAATTTATTATAATTAATAAGTTTTTATAATTTTTTAATAATTTTTATAAGTTTATATCAATTTTAATTTTTAATAATTTTGTAAATTTTTTTTTTTTTAATTTTTAATGATTTTTTTAAAAATATAAGATTAAACTAAAAACTACATGTCACGGCTTTTTTACTTGTATAATACAAAAATAATAAAAAATTATAAAAATATAATAATTTTTATGTTTTTTTTAAACATGCAGTGGATTTGATTAAGGATGGATTAAGTTCATTGCCCTCATTAACTATTGTGAGAAAGATTGCTCTGTTATACCAATCATTTGATGAAGCTATGATCCAATTTGTCCATAGAGAAGGTAATAAAATGACGGATTGATTAGCTATAGCTAAAACATGTACTTCTACAGTTAGCTCTTTAGTTGTTTTAGATACACCCTCTGTTTCTGTAACGAAATTATTAAAAGATGATATAAGAACAATTTGTTCTGAATAAGGTATTTTGATGCCCACTTCTATTTATCAAAAAAAAAATTATCAAAATAATATCTCATTCTCATTATTTACGAAAATATTTACGAAAATGATATGGTGTGAGTGGTGAAAGGTGATGGAGAGATGGCAGCACCTTTGTTTTTTACCCCAATCATTAGTTTATTATGCAAAAAAATAAAATAAAATTTAAGGGTGGAAGAGACCTGACAGGCAGCACCGATGGAGACACCCTGATAGGCAGCATCACTTTGCACCGGAGATGCGATTTGAACTAGAAAAATAATCATAAACCCTAAACATGAATCGTAAAACAAATTTAAAAATACCAAAAAAAAGAACATCACGTCAACATAATTTGAAACCGTTATGCTCAACAACCAGTAAACAAGAAGACTGCCAAACATCCATGTTTGCCGTAGGATACCCTTCTGCTTGTTTAGCATACGCTTCAAATAGTCATTGTTTAGGATACACTTCTGCTTCTAACCTATGCTGCCCAGGATCTATGATGTTTATTTACACAAACCAATCCTGACATTGCTAAAGAAAAAATGTACTACTAGGGTTTGCAAAGTAATGTTCACGGCACACCATCTTTGATTTTCTACAGCTACTCCCGACAAGGGTTGCCAGAAGGGCAGGAGGAACACTAACTGTTGTTTGCAGCATCTTTTTCACTATCAGGTGTCTATCCAATATCATCAATTCCAGCAGCTTTCTACAACTCTACAGAAAGTTTAGAGGGAATGTAAATAAACTTTCAAGTCTTCACAACAGTATACAAGCATATTAATGTGGCAAATTTTACTGGTTGTATGCAAACTCTATATGTTTGATAGATGATCAACGCAATCACATAAATATATGAATTTTTTTCTCATATTGTTAACCTTTTCTTTGGGTTGAGGGTAAGTACGCATCCTAGGATCCTACTTCCGCCAACACCATGCCAAGGTAACTTATCTATCAAACGTCATAAAGAAAAGAACCAAATCTATATTGGAACTTCCAAGTTTTCACCAACCATGATTGTAGGTTACAGGCAGAAAAAGTCAGATCGAACCGTGCAAAATATTTGTCCAAAAACCTAATTCGTTTATTATATTATGATCATCAATTAACCATTTTCCAATCTTAGCGATAAGGTGGGGATGCAAGGCATTCAACATCATGACTACAATCTTCTTCCACCTCAACCCTCAACATAAGGAAAATAGAACAGCATACCTGGGGATTTAGTACATCCATTCGGCAGACAATGTCCTCCTGGCCCAAAGATTGAAGAGAGGAACAAAAGAAAGTCAGAAAGGCATATGATAGAAAACACATTTACCCCACCTTGAGAACTATTGCCCAAACCAGTAAACATCAACATCAAGAAAAGTCATACCCAAAGCAATGGGCAAAACACCCAGAAGAAGGGTTGTGCAAAATATGGGAAAACTAAATAGAGAAAACACAAACTAATTGAATCCTTTAATCTTCTTATTGACTTCAATTCAACAACAACGGAAACCATTCATTTAAGTTTGATTCCAACTTTGTTATTAAAAGTCTGAAATAGTCCAAAGTCATCATAGCTACACTCAAAAGAATTGTTAAGCATACTACTTAACCAATTGACAATAAGTGGGGAGACAACTTGAATATAAGACCACATAGGAAACCCAAGTTTAAAGCAATATGGCATAATGCCACTTAATACTTCCTCATGTGTAACTCAACAAGTGCCAATGCGTGGAAAACCTTACATGGGTTAATAACAAAACAGGAGAAACTATGCTCTAATATCATGTTATGTATCCGACCTAAAACCAATTGACAATAGGTGAAGAAGTTCAACTTGTACCACAAGAAATCTATAATTTAAGAAGTGTTATATAACACCACTTAACAAGAATAATTGCAAAGTAGAATGTCCTTTGGAACATCCAAGAACTGAGAAATAACTAGGTGAACCGAACTGTTAAACTCAACCAAGGCCAGTTTTTCTATTTTAGAAACCAAATACTTTAGTTAAAAATTGTACTTTCCCACACAAAAAAAGAAAAAAAAAAGGTAGAATAAGAAAACTAAATTCATGACAAGCAAAAACTTCCCCAAGATTTTAAGCAATACAACAGCTTGCTGACAGCTTTAAAAGGTGCCTTCTTTTGTGAAGTTAAAAAAAGAGTTCTAAAAGTTCATATCACTTTAAATGAAGAAATTCCTGTTCATCAAGTGCTTTCAGAAAACCATGACATTAAATCAATATGTATAGAAAAGCCAGTACCTCCAATATCCCAGGATTTTGCATCACCATACCAAGAACACGTCGTATAAGTCCATTGTAGACCATGCTGTTGATGGTCCCATCTGCATTTAACCATGGCAATATAGGCACCAATCTCTCACCTGAAAAAGGCTTACAAATCATACCCTCATCATCCCCTTGTGATAAACCAACTTTTCCGCACACACAGATTTCATTTGCATTGCTAGTAGGAATTTCATTGGAAGATAAATCATGCTCTTCAGGAAGATTAAGAATAGTAACTTTGTGCGCATCACCAACAGTTAAACTGCTCGATAACTTAGCAGCATCAAGACTCTTATTGTCTTGCTGGACACAGTTGCCACCATCCTTGGCTTGGGATGTTAGCAACAAAGGTGTTTTAAGATCTTGATGGAAACTTGAAACTGAGGCAAGAAAATATTTCGAGTGATATAAAGCATCAACAACACGAACAGAGTCATATGCATTGACCTGTATGAAAGAGATTACAACATCAGTGCACATGAATTGGTAATGGGAAGTTTAAGAAATCATCTAGTACTTTGAAATATAGTATAAACTACCAAGCCATGATCTTCTCTCCCTCTTTCCTTAAAAATTCCACAATCTAACAAAAACCAATACAACTTGACTGATTGTAGGTTCAAATCCTACTTGAGGAGATTTAATTCATTCCAAATTAAAGAATTCAGAATGTCAGAATGAAAGGATTCACTAGGACCATTAAGATCAGGTAAACATTGTCTGTATCTTCATTTCTATTGCACCCTATCCCAGTGTATCATGTTCTGTTCTGTGATATTTAAGAATCGCTATCAATACCAGGGTGTAGGTCTCCAGGATAGTCCTTTGTTCCATAGTCCAAGGGCTATTAATAAGCAGCCAATTAAGAATTCTCAAGATATACTAGTACTAGCAAATGTCTTAAAGATGAAGTCATCAATTCCCCATTGCCAGATTTGTTTTAACATTCTACTGTCAATACTGGAACACGGCTACTAATAATTTAAGGCACCTTCTACCATAACCCCTTCCTTGCACTATTGCCAAGAAGTGACACAGGGAATACATATATGAGAAAAAAAATTAGATACTAATAGACAAGATTTATATTCCAATGGTCAAGTATAGCAACCTTTTTAGCTATTCCAAATGCTTGGAGAGTATCAATGATAATTTCAGGTGTCTTTTCTCCTGCAAGATGAATATATCAAAACATTCAATGAACTGGAAGTTACATGCATACATCCTCTTTCGTAAATATGAAGATGAACCCCAACTACAAACATGACCAAAAACAAAATACCTGGCATTTTGACAAGACTATAAACATCTTCTATGCTCAAACCTTGGTCACCAGCCTTCTGAATTTCAGTGCAAACAGCCTTGATGATCTCAGAATCAAAGTGACTGCCTTGCCCTTCATCAGAAGGTTTTGATAACAGATGCTCAGTGTAACTAGCCATAGCTTCCCAAGGTGACTCAGCCGACTTTGATGCCGTAGTGACACTATTTCTAAAATCAATCATTTCCTTCATATGGTCCAAATTAGTTGAACTTTCCTCATTCAAAAGCTCAGGGTTGAATGTTTCCTCATCCTTGAACAATTCTAAAGAATTGACTGCAGGAAATGTTGAGCTATACACCGATACCATAATACCAGGAAAGCCCTTTTCTCGTCGTGAAACAAATTCACCTTCTGCAATGGATTTTAATTTCTTGGCCTTATCTAGATCACATAATTCATTATCCTCAGCTCTACGTTTTAAGCTTCTTAGGTCTTCAGCTTCTCCAACACCTTCATCTGGTAAGCAAGGGGAAACAGAAACTTCACCAGATAAAACAAGAGAAAACAAATGGAAAATATCACCACATTGCAAATCTGCAGTAAGATTAATTCCCCTTCCATTAGATCTTTTTCTCTTTCACGAATCCAAGCAGAAAAATTAGCAGCTCTCTTTCCTGTATTGCAAGGAAATGGAGACTTGGAAATACTGTGCAAGAACTGTTGAGAAAGCATAAAAGGTTGACCGCAAGTACCACCAATCTGCCAAAAGTTGAAGAAAAATCAGAAACAGGAAGACAAGGTTAAACAGGGGTGGAATTTGAATTGATAACAGCACAATAGAGAAAAGAAATAATGCAGATCGAGAAGCTGGCACACTGACAGCAAGGGAATGCAAGGTGAAGTCATCTGAGATGGTTTGGTACTGTGGAAAGAAGACAATTACTTAACATATAGTCGATAGAAAGAGTTGAATTACTAATACCAGAGTTGTCGCCAAAGAAAGACCGGAAAACAGCACACTAATATAACACTGTTCTACTTGATTAATAAGATAAAAAGTACAACCTGCCCAGCCCTGTTCACAAGATGTACTGCTTAAGCTAAAGAGAGTAGATGATATTATGTAATAAATTTAAACAGAGAAATGGTGCTAAAAGCCATCTATTAAGAATCCAAGGATGTCCTTGTGAATATATCAGATTTTATTGAAATGCAAAATAGCTCTAGAGAAATTGTTGGAGTGGTCCAATGGTGCCAAAGTTTGTCACCACGGCTCCAAGGACGTCGTCCCAAATATCATAAGATTTTGACTGAAATGAAAAGGAAATCTAGACAAATTAGTGAGTGGAGATCTTTATTGCATCCTAATGCACTTTATTTCATAAGATTTATGAAATACTGCTTATTTACTTAAGTACAAAACAATAACACCTCTATGTAAATTGCATAGATTGAAATAAATTAAAGATATAGGAAATACAGACTGATATTTACCATAATTTTTCTATCTCTAAGATAGCTAAAAGCTGCAAAAAGATCATGTTCTGAATAACGGCGCAAAGTTTCTGCCAGCAAATTTGGAGATGGTGGCGCTATAGATATGCTCAAGAAAACAAGCTTAAATAGTTCAATTGCATTAGAAACAGCCAACGATTCGTGTACTTGTCTGCCAACACCATTTCCTATATTCCATAGCTTAACTAACTTTTGATGAAAGCGTTGGTGTGTTGTGAGCTTTGATTAGAGCCCTTATGTTGCTCAGCACCAGGAATTCCAATACTTCCATCTTGGCTAGTTGCCAGAACCATTTCAGGTCCCTGTTGCTTCTGCTAGGAAACAAGAAAGCATAAAAACTTTCAGTGTACTTAAAATCAAGATAAATATAATATACCAAATATTGGAAAGAATGCCCAATGATGAAAATCACTATAAGGTATCCAACTGCAATTTGATAAACTTTTTTGAACTTAGGAGCACTAATGGAATATATTTGTCAGCCCTAAAGTGGAGGAATTACATAATCTTCTGAATTCATGTTTACACTCAACCACTCAGCAGATAAAGATCTGACCTTGTTAGAGGCCTCCAGTTTAGCAATCTGTTTAAAATGAAGAACATCCACCAAAGCACTTTTTATCTTTCTGTCATCAAAATCATCCCATCTTTCTCTCTCAAAGCCTGCATTTTCACCATCTTCCATTCCATGTTGAATTGATGAAAATCGGAGAAGTCTGCAATCACTATTGTTGGATGACCCATTTTGGCTTTTTTCAATAAGCATCATATACCGTTCACTAAGCACATTGCATAGTATCATTAATGCTTTCCTAAATTTTGCACTTCGTTTTAGGTTTGTCATTCTTCTTGCACAAGCTCTAGGAGGCGCAGGTAGGCCATCAAGTGAAGTCCAATCTACACGGTGAAATTTTGCCCCAAGGGCAGCACGGTATCTTGCATATTGGGTTACCAATTCCCTGCATAAAACAAAATAATGTGAAACACAAAGAACCGTAATATAAACATCTTCCTCTTCAAAGTCCCTATACTATATCTATTATCAAGTAAAGCAGATAGACAACCACCAAATGCATAAAATAAATGTTAAACACAAGCAACTGACGTGGTTAGAGACATCCTGAAAATTCCCCCAATCATCATGTTCTCAAACCATCTTATAACTTAACAAAATTACTGCCAGGCAAGCACATTAGCTGGAGATATGTTATGCATGGACCAAAATCGAAGAATATAATATATCTAACATTTTAAAAAAGTGCTCCTGTGCCCACTTTCAATTCAGTTTGTTAACCGTAGAGATATGCTTCTCATTTCCACAGTCTTAAGAATATATACTACAGTCTACCTGTCCGCCTCATCTGTCCATAAGATTCTTTTTCTACGTGTTGGCTTCATTTTCAAGAAGGAATTCTGGATAATTAAGGAATAACGCTCCTCATCTTCTTCATGTGACCCTGGCTTATTCACAGCTTCAACAAGATCAGCTTCCTGATAAGCTTGGAAGGCATCAGGTCCCACGGAAGAAGCTAACTCACCATTTCCATCAGATAGTGTACCACCCCCTTTTCATCTAATTGTATGATTCTTGCATCAGCTTTTAATCCTTTTATTGATTTGACAGTTGATCTCTTTCTTTTCCGAGCAGATGACTGTTTATCTCTTTCTCCTTGATACTGCTCTCCATTGCTATTTGGAACACCCCGAAATCTATTAAGACGCTTTTGCCGCTTATCATAATATACACGAAGTACCTGTAAACAGAAAATAAATTAGTTTAAACCAAAAAATTATTACAATCAATTGGACACTAATGGTTGCCCCGGAGAAAGGGGGGGGGGGGTTATCAAATAACAATAGGCAAAATATACTTTACCTGTTCTAAGGTCAGATTAAGATCCTTTGCAATCTTTTCACAGTCTCTATATGAAAGTTTTTCATTTAAATTATCTTTCACGATTCGCTTAACGAGCTCAGAACGCTGATCGGCTGTCATAACTCGAACTGAGGCCCACGATCGATAAAGGAAAACCTGCAATAATCACTTAGCTTTTACATTTCACTTAGCAGACTATTACAATGGATATAGATGCAAAGCAGCAGCAGATATAACTTGAAAAGTTTGCAAACCTAACACTTATAGCCTGTACGAATTTAACCATGCTTATAAATAGGAAATTCCTAATCATCCGCAAAAAGTAATACACATACAAGTACTTACACTGACAGTTGAATTTAGCATCACACTGACTTTGTATTATCATTGTAAGTTTTTAAAACAAGTTTAAGTCTAATAAAATTCAGTGAGACATTATATCCTATTTTTACAATTTATTCTTAGAACTAAAATTCTAAATAATTTTTATTTTACCTTTTCAAGTATGATATGTGCCATGAATTTTAGACTCTACATTTCTGTCTAGTGCATACCTCGTGAACAGCAGACCCAGGGAATGCATGCAAAGCAGCTCTTGAATCAGCAGCTGCATAACAATATTCCAAAGTTTTCCAATAGTCATCAACAGCTTCTCCATTAGAAAAGATGAAATCATGCCTGATTCTAGGACGAAGGTCAAGAGAACTAGAAGTAGACGTGGCAACCAGTGACAGTGGTTCCTCTATGTAAGGTTTAAGCTCCATAGCATGGGTCAAAATGGCATGTGGTGCCTTTAATCTATTATCTGAACATTCATCACGTACCAGCCGAATCAACTACATCACCAAATAATGCCAGTCAAAGAAACAGTAATATGCAATGCAGGAGCAGCGAGAAATGCATCAAAAAAGAATCTATATAGAACTAACTATTCTAATTTAAAACAAAAGTACTGATTAAAACGTATAATCCCCTAGAAACTGCTTTAATTTTGTTGATCAGGAATTTTTATATTAATACATTCGGGAGTTTCCATGCTCTAATAATATTTCATTCTACCAATATATCATTCAAACATATTCCATCTCCCGTCTTTCCGAACAAATAAAATAAAATATGCTGCTACGTTGAATTTCAGCATTGAATTTCAGCAATTCATGTAAGCCTGCTCAGAATTGAATTCCAGCATATATCCATTATATTTGAACAGTTTCAAATTTGAATTCTCCTAATGCATGTCAACTTTGCTATCATTATATTCCTAATAAACTACATTCATACAAACAACAACTTTGAAACAAGACATGAAGAAAAGGGAATTCTTCAAGCAGATATTTAACCAATATAACATTGAACCAGTTACAAGAGTGTCTACAAGAAAAGGCATTCTTCCACAGTAGGTACCACTTACTTTATGTCAAGGCAAGAAAATATTTGAGCCTTGTTTATCTAAAACTCAAATGTTAAAATTCACAACCTAGGATCAATAACTTAGAACAGCCATCATTGTCTTACAATGTCACTAACATGTCAAACCGCATAATTGGATAGGTAGAATAAAACCCAGCTTTTTCATGGTAAAAAACAACTAAATGGTTTCAAAAGAGAAATCACAGTGAACATATTAATGATGCAAAAGTTTCCAGAAGAATGAAATATTCCTACATGATTAACCTCCTGGAAATTTGACTAAGTAATTGTACCTTCAAACGCCTTAGGATGTCAATGAGCAGTGAAAGTCTTCCAGTTGCCTGAGTATCCATTAGAAGCCTATACTCATCAATGGGAAGATCAGAAAGACAAAAGCCTTTCTTACACTTCTCAATCATATCATCAAACTTTAGAGTAGATCCCACAACTTGTACGAAAAGTTCAAGTGGAATGGCCTTGATAGCTGCTTCCAGTGAAAATAAAATGCATGAACCATGAAGATTTTTCTGACCATGCAGGTATTTCTCAAGTGATAAAACATCATTCCAACCATGAAAACTACTCAAGTAACCCCACAAAAACCTATGAAGCAGTTTCAAGCGTACCATTTTTGCCAGAACAAAACCATTGGCACGCATTGCTTCTGATTTAGCAGCCTTGGCTTCTAAATCAACATGGCTCTGAGTTCTCTGGACACCATCTAATATAGGAATTGAATCATTGCTTTTCAACTTCGATGTTGCATGGCCACGGACTTGCATTTCAAATGATCTCAACCTGTCATGAATTTCACTCAGCAGCTCCGGATGTAATGCTTCAACAGACGGGTGCAGAACCACCTGAGTAATACGGCTTCGTCCACAATTAGTTACAACAGGCACATTAATGTGCATGCATTTGCAGTGCCCTTGTTGCTGAAGCTTCTTCAACATTCGATCAACCGTCTTCCTGTCCAATTTTGTGCTCTTGTCCTTCTCAAGTTCCACAAGCCATCGATACAATTCAGGTCTTAAAATAAACTTCTCATCCTGTATAAGAAAACTAGAATGAAATTTGTATTTCTAGAAATTGGTTAAGAATGGTAAACAAGTTTATAATCTCAAACTACGTTAGCCAGACCCAGAGGTGAGTGTCAAACAGAGGCATGTCCCAGACATAGGTATACTTGATTTTTCCTTAGTTTTTCATATATTTGGAGGATCATACCCCCATACTCAAGCCCAAATATGTGTCAGACAGAGCTGTCAGATAAAGGTACCAAGGGAAAACGAGGAGTCTGCGTAACATAGATCTCTATATAAGCCTTCAGTCAAGTGCCTGGAGAAAAAAAAATTACCTGTAGACGTCCAAGCATCCTTTGCTCCCTTCGAGCACCATCAGCAGTCAGAACTTGACTTGAATATGTCTGATATGAGCCAGAATCAGGAGGCCTCAACAAATCAAGTCCTATAGGTTGCGGTGGAGCAGCACTAGCAGCACATTTGACTTTCAGTACTAACTAAATCAAGTTCTGCATCACAGGCAGTATTACTTTGTTCAGTTGGAAGCCCTTGTGTGTTGTCAGAATACAGAACAATATGGTTAGTTTCTCCAGGGGAGCCACAGGAAATTTCAGTATCATTTTCCAAATCATTCACTTTCAGGGGAGTAGAAGAAACGCTTGCAGAAGCTGAAGGATCATACTCTAGAAGATTTTGGTTCAGTTCATCAGGAACTTCTGAATGGCCAACATCAAGATTAGAGATCTGCTTTTCATCATCAGCATTCTTTGATTTAGTCAAAAATGCATTTGATGATTTACAGCAAGAATTCCCAGATGTCCAAACTCGATAAGCTGTAGTCTTTTTGTGGCTTTCAGCTTGCAGGTGCATCCCAAACCTAGAAAACATGTTAAAGAATCGAGAATAGCTTCTTTTCTTGTCAATTCCAAGCCTCTCACATACCTGCTCACACCATATATGAACATGAGAGAGTTACCAGTTTGGAAACAAATGACATACATTTGAGGGATCTTCATGCAAAATCAGACATCGAAAAGGCACAGATATTAAAAGTTTAAAACTACACAAAATAATATGATTAAAACATAAAAAGAAAACTAGTAAAAAGCTGAAATAACTATTAAATAGATCATTACAGCCATCTACCAGTTACAGCATTTTCAGGCATAAATCGGTATACTGTAGTACATTAAAATCAGTATGCTTCTTTGGGACAAATGAGTTGTAGCAAGTAGTGCTGCCAAGCACACACATGTCATGCATAATATACATGCATTTCGAGTTTTGGATCATCCATGTAGCATCAAACGCAAAGACACTACAATTATATTGAGGCAGTATATTGCTGATCAATATCACCATTCCCTGCCAACAAAATCTTAGCCTAGGGGCAAGAAGCTTGTGTGGTATTAGAGCTAAGGTTCAAACCCTAGTGTCCCTACCCATCCCCCGATTAACCAATGTATCAAAAGAAAAAAAACTATTTCACCATCTTGATGGAAGTAAGAGTCTTAATATAATTGAACTAGATGATAACCATAAATCCAAGTGAATCTCTTCAGCTAAGTTGGAAAAGGAACAAGCTGTAAGAGTTGCTAAGAAATGATTGAATAAACAGCTTGTTTATGCTTTTTCGACTCCATTAACAGCATGCAGTACTTATTTGAATTGAATTTCATCTTTCTTAAAGCATGATTAGTAAATATCTAAAGGCCTTGATTTACATTTTAGATCCAGTCTTCAGCTTACAACAAACTAATATCTGTCAAAAACACAGCACCATAGCCATTAAGATCAACAAGATCATAGCAAAGAAAAGTCAAGAAAATATATATGCACCGTCATAACCGGTAAACCCTCAGATCCTTCAGCATCGACCATATCATAAATTTGATTATCAATGGGAAGCTCTACAATCTGGTCTACATTCAGAATTGACTTTCCAAACTTCAGCTGTTGTCCTTTGTCAAGATTATCATCACACCCAAGAAGTTTTGGCTCAAAATTCTTTTCAGGAAAGCTCTTCACCAACCTTAGGCAAAATTCAACCTAAAGAAAATAGAAACAAATCACCAATGAACACTCTCTTAGATAGTGCAGAAGTAGACAGAATATTTTTCCATAAATATAATCTAGAATGTTTTACATGATTTTATATGGTATAATTGACTGCAGGGATCTATATTGGTAATACTGGCCAAGAAAGCACGACCAAAGGCATGGAATAGTTTCATCAACTTCATATAAAAGAAATCTTATACTGTGTGTCAAAGCAAAAAATACTCTTCATAAAAGATGTATAACCTTGTTCACTTAGTTTTTCTAAAGATTATGATTGAATAAATTTTATTAATTAGTCAACAGTTACGAAGTCATATAAGGTTAGAAAGAATACACAACGTTAAAGACATAATCAGGAATAGAAGGTTAAACAATTACATATCAGCTATTAGGGAATATATATAAACAGGCATAATAAACAATAAAATAAGAAAAGGTTGTAATAAAGAAGGATTCAGCAGCTCCTCACCAGTTGGAGAATAGAATGAAAGGATCCATTTTAACTAACTGCCCCAAAATGTTTAAAACTTAGATGAGTCAAATTGAGCATGATTTTAAAATAGACAAACTTCAACCAGAAAAAGAAGAGAGAGAAGAAAGAAAGAGACAGGAGAGACTTTCTAGAAAAGCTTATTACAAATCCTCACAAGGTGTAAGCCCATCAACATAACTTTTTCTGGAAATCTCTATTCAGCATAAAAGAAGAAAAAGAAAAATGGAATCTTGCAAAAGCATGAACCAAGAACTATATAGTTTACATCACCTTCTCATTCACAACAGCATGCAAATCCTCGACGAGACCAGCATCTTTTAACCTGCGGTAGATCTAATGGCATATATGCAGCACATGGTATGAGGAAGACAAATCCAAAAAATCACTAGAGAGGAGCAGATTGTGTACTAGACAAAATTAAAATGAAGCCCCCCCCCCCTTCTTTTCTTTGACCCCTTTAAGAGAGAAAGAAGTGAATTTAGCAATCTTACATTTCTCCAGTCTTTGTGGCCTCTGGACCTTGTATAACCTAAGTCTCGTTTAATATCTGAGATAACAAGAACCTTCAATAGAACGAAAATCAGCATAATGCCATAACATCAAATCCATGAATCTAACAACATTCTGAATATAATTGACCTTTCCATTGGCTTCTTCCAGTTTATCACAAACAACTTTCATTGCAGGTAGATAATCAGTCACGGAAACATTTTCTTTCCCATTTTCTGAAGCAAATCCATAGTCATCTGAAGCATTTTCTTCACCGTATGCAAGGGTTTCAACAGTTTGTTCTTTTTTATTAATCTCAAACTTCTGTTGAGAGCCCAAACGCTTCGCGTATCTATGCAAGTAAATCAAATTGGTGGTCACAGATGAACAGTTTTTGGACTCCCCTTCACTGCAATGTTCTTTCTTCCTAACAAGTGCCGGTTGTTTCACAATCAACCCTCTGCATTCGAGGTTCTTTAATATATAAAAGAAGTTCTTCCCTTCAATACCAAATTCCTTTGCAAGCTGACTTTGTGTCACTCCATTTGTTCTGCAAGTACCATCTGTTAATAACCTCTCTCTCTTTAACATCGCTACAATTGTGGCTTCACAAAGAAGTGAATACGACTTAAGATTTTACCAACCAAATTACGCTTACCAATATTATTCAGTAACTGCAAAATCATAAACCCTAAAGCAATAACACTATCTGGAGTCCATGACAATTTATATCTCTATCTATTTCCAGTAGTTATTAGTCTTCCTTTCTTCCCATCAATTTTCTACACTTCAATCCATATCATAAAGGACAACATGAACCTCGTATAAAAATAAAAAGGATGAATTTACTTCATGTTGTAGTACTTTAACAATCAGGTCATGTAGCTAATAATTAAAAGAGTATATATAGCTGCAATACACCAAATTTTGAATTCCAAGGTGATTAATCAGAATAGTCTGCATAACTTATTAGTTCATCCTAGACAATCTAAATACAAAATTCTCATAAACCCACCATTTTAAAAATTAGCTTACCTTGAGAACTTCAATTTGAGAGAAGGTATTTAGATTTCAAATTTAGTATAAATTGTGTGACACAAGAAACATAAATAGTACCTTCAAAATTATTTTCCCTGAATGATGCCTATTGAATGGTAAATGTTAAATAAGTATTATTTGAGATTTTGGAATTCACCTTCTTATACCTTTTGCAATATGAGGGAATATAAACTATGTGCTTTCTATTCTCGCAATTTGTCCAACTAATCAAATATCTTCTAAATTCATCAGAAAAACATAGCATCACAAGTAACTTCACAAGATTCCAAAAAGAAAAATCAGATAACTAAAGGAAACTAAACCTAGCAATAGCGAGTCTTTCCAGAGTGCGACGTTGTTGAGATGAGATTTGAACATTTTCATCATAAAGGCCAACGAAATTATTTCTAAGCGTTTCATGGGCTAAGATAATGATATCGAGTTTCTCGGCACCTTCTGCGCATTGAATGGAGACATCGGTAGGGCTAAGAAACTCGGCGTTTCGCGCCTTGAACCGAAGAACGGGGATGGAGAGGAGATTTTTCCAAAGGGAGGCTTTAAGAGGAGGAGGATGTCGAGTTTGGTGCAGAGAGAGGAAAGAGAAACGCCTAGCTGGCCGTGGAAGCATATTTCTTCCAGAGCTGAGGTGATGATGGAATCCATCTTGGTCGGTTGCTCTTTGGAAGTCCTGAAAGAGGAAACAGTTTTGCACGACCATGAAAGAACAACTTTTTATAAGAGAACAGACAAAACCTAGTTGGCTTGCAGCAGTGTTCGCCGCAAACGGCGAGCTAGAGGGAGATAGACACGGGATATACAAGGAAGTCAGTCCGATAGAGAGAGAATTAGATCCTGAACTCACCGGACCAGATCCGATGGATACAAAATTGAAGGCAGTGGGCCGGCCCATATCAGTTGATAACTAGCTTGCTCCATATTTGGTAATTGATCCAGAGTCCATTATCCAGAGTCCATTATACCCTTCAATACACTACTTATATTGGGGACGCGGAAGGAGCAATCACACTCCGCTAAATCCAACAATTCCTCCTACCATTCATATATAATTTCACCATCACCGTGAAACAAAAAATAGGCGATATTGTGACGGTACGATGCAGTGTATTTAATTTATTTTTTATTTCATATTATAATATTTAATCTTACTGTTATTGTTATTTTATATTAATCGCAAGTAAATACACCGTCTTTCTAAATCAACTCTTATTCTCAATTCCCACGACTGGTTGATACAAAATACGAATACCTGATACAACAAAGTTTGACCAATTAGCCATATGATAAGTTATAGAATTTGCTTCCCTTTAGATATCCTCCCATGCCTACGTTTTAATTCATGTATAAATCCAACCATAGATTGGTATCATTCAACATATGCACTAAAGAGCTATTATCATATTCAACAATCACCTTAGGATACCCTTTTGTCATGCTAGTAAGAGATTACTAATATTGATGTTAATCGAATTAATATTTTGTCCGCATAATATAATAATTTAAAATTTGTTCAAAATTCATGTACACCACAAGTATAAATATTATACCAATATTCATCAAAACACTGCTAAATTATGACACATTTAATATGGATGAAAAATTTTATGTAACAAATGTTAGAGTAGAGTTAAAATACTTAAAATTTGTTGTTTTGGGTTTGAATGTCATTATGTATTTTTTTAATTTTAAATTTTATTTTTATAAAAAGCTAAAAATTCCAATTCCGATTGATGGTACAACAATTCAATCCATCGTTAATTTTGCCATAAGTTTCTGTATTTTTCGAAATTAGAAATTTAATCTCTCTACTTTTCAAATTTTAAAATTCAGGTCTAATAGTTAATATTGTTAATTTTATTGTTTAATTCAAGTTAATTACAAATTCATTTTTTATTTACGTGACTACCAAATAAATATATTTATATTTAAAAAATATCACAACAATAAATTTAACAAAAAAAAATAACAATATTAATAATTATACTTGAATTTTAAAATTTAATAAATAACAAATTAAATTCCATGAAATATAAATACAGATATTAAATTTCTAATTTTTGAAATGTATCATCAAATCAAACATCAATAATCCATGAAAGCCAGGCCAACTACTTTCCCACCAATCCATGAAAACAATGTCATGTCCCAACGCTCATTCCCAGCAACAGGAAAACGATTTTCAGCCGTTTTCCATTACCTTCAATTGAGCAACTCAATTTACCAACTAAAGCAAACCCATGCTTTCTTTCTGAAAACTGTGCGTAAGCCCCAATGCCCCCATTTCTTAACTCCTTTCCTCGATAAGCAGCTACATGTATCTGGTGACAATCTCTGCTACGCCCGCAACGTGTTCGATCAAATACCCAACTGCAGAAATCAATTCCTTTGGACTTCCCTCATACGCTCCCATGTTTTCAACGGTTATTTTATCCAAGCTATCATGTTATACTCTAGAATGCTGTGTAAAGGCATATCCCCATCTGGGTTCACCTTCTCCTCCGTTCTTAATGCTTGTGCTCGCGTCCCGGCAGTGTCGAAGGCAAGCAAGTTCATGCGAGAGTCGAAAAATCAGGACTCTTGGGGAACAATGTTGTGCAAACAGCATTGCTTGATATGTACGCAAAGTGTGGATTCGTGTTGGACGCCGAAAGAGTGTTTAATGGTATGGAAGACAAAGATGCGGTTGCTTGGACAGCTATGATTTATGGTTACACTAAGGTGGGATTAATGGATAAAGCGCGGTTCTTATTTGATGACATGGAGGGACGCAATATGGTTTCTTGGACAACTATGGTTGCTGGATATGCAAATTATGGTAACATGGAAGCGGCTAAGGACTTGTATGACAGGATGATGGAGAATAATTCGGTTGCTTGGCTTGCTATGATCGCAGGCTATGGGAAGTGCGGTGATGTTAGTAAGGCTAGAAGAATATTTGATGGAATAGTAAAGCCAGACGCTTCGTGTTGGGCAGCAATGTTGGCTTGCTATGCACAGAATGGATATGCAAAGGAAGCTATAGAGATTTATAGGGCAATGAGAGGTCAAAATGTCAGAATTACGGAGGTTGGAATGGTTGGTGTTATTTCTACTTGTACTCAAATTGGAGATGTTAGTATGGCAGAGGCATTGGCTAAGGAATTGGAAGAACAATGCTGTGGTAAGTCGTGCTTGTATGTATTAGTCATTGCTAGTGTGGTACTATCATTAAATGCTTTTTTTTCCTCATTGCATAATAAATACAGGTAGGACGCTCTTTGTGTCAAATGCGTTAATAAACATGCATGCAAGATGTGGATGTATGGAGCAGGCCTGGATGGAATTCTGTAGAATGAAGCAGAGGGATGTGGTATCTTACAGCACAATGATCACAGCCCTTGCTGACCATGGAGAGTGCCATGTAGCTTTGGCTCTATTCTCAAAGATGCACAAGGAAGGAATCAAACAAACCGAGTTACATTCATAGGCGTCCTTAATGCCTGTAGTCACGGTGGATTGGTTGAGGAAGGATGCAAACTCTTTGAGCTAATGACACTTGTTTTTGGCATAGTGCCCTTAAGTCAACACCTTACTTGCATGGTTGACCTCCTTGGAAGGGCTGGCCACCTTGAGAAGGCATATAATCTTATCATTGAATATGGAGATGCCTGGGATGCTGGAAATTGGGGTGCTTTGCTTGGAGCTTGTAAGGTTTACGGTAATGCTGCACTGGGTGAGATTGCCTCTAGTCATCTCTTTGAAATTGAGCCTGAAAATGCTGGAAATTATGTGCTTTTGGCCAATATTTATGCTTCATTAGATAAATGGGAGGATGCAGAGAAACTGAAGAAGATGATTTCTGAAAAGGGAAAGAGGAAATCTCCTGGTTGTAGCTGGGTGCCAAGTTGAGGAAATCTTGTGCTTTTTTTTGCATTACATGATTACTCTGCTTAAGGCTCACTCCTTTTCGATCTTAAGCAAGCATGGTCCGCATGCATGTGTTTGGTCATTACAAGTAACTAAATTAGCCCATAGTATTGAGTTGATCATCCAATGCGCACGGATTTGGGTTCTACGATGTAATTGACTGAAAAAAAAAAATGGGTCAAATGCACCTCACTGCTATCCATTAGCAATCTAAGGGTGAGTTAAAAGGGTGGTGCATTACTGCGGTTAATGTAAAAACAATGGTAACGGTAAGATTAGATACTGTAACGTGAGATAAAAAGTAAATTAAACGTACCGTACCGCCTGTCCAAACTCACATTAAGGGGTGTGTTAGGATGGACGATGAGGTGCGATGTGATATGTTTAGCTTACTTTTTGTCTCACGCTATAATATCTAATTTCATCGTCACCGTTATTTTTACACTAACCGCAAATAAATAACCGCCCATCAAAACCACCTATCTATAATTTATACAATTTATATAATCTATAATATGTATATAAAAGCAATTTTGAATTGAGGAGAATTACTTTATTATTAATTATATTACTAACCTGACATAATAATAATAATTTATTAGTTATAATATATTATGATAATAACAAAAATAATAATAATTAATATAGTAATGTATTAATGTGAAATTAATTAAATTGGTAATGCTTAAAAATTAATATAATATATTACTAATTAATGGAATTATAAATCTATAAATCATTGAATATAATTAGATAAATCAAAAATAATAAAATTCAATTTTTAATTAATTAAATATAATTTATTTAAATATGATAATAATTAATAATTTTAAAATTATTTTTTATAATTAATAAAAAATAAATGTGTGAGATTCACATTTTATATATAAAGATAATATCAATATATTGATAATATAATCTATACGGATAAATTTATCTATTTATTTTTAATTTATATGTTAAAACTCAAAAGAAAATAAATATATTTTATAATTAAATTAAATATTAAACTTTTTATAAATACTAATTGCACCTTATCAAATCAGTTCGATTCAACACAGTTAGCTTTGATGTCACAAGCTTTTGATATAACAACATTTAATACAAAATTTATATGTATTATATTTCCTAAGTCATTTGGTGAAAATATGATTGAAATTTTATCAAACATTTTTAAAGCATTTTCAAAGTCTTACAATATACTCAAAAGCATGTTTAAGTATGTTTTAATTTGTCAAAATGCTTTTTGGCTTAATACGAAAGTATTCTAAGGTGTAATGTTTCTAAGGGACTTTGGTATGCAAATCTTGAGATATACAACTATATGTCTTGAGACATGAAAACTTTAAAGCAAAATTTACTTTATAAGCTGCATGTCTAGAGACATTAGCCAGCATGTCTAGAGACATTTGGCAACATGTCTCGAGACATAACCTACCAATGGCTATATAGGGACTATTTTTCAAACTTGTCCCGAGATATCTTGCCATGTCTAAAGACATGACGTGCAAGGATAGTTTTTCAACCCGAAATTAATGCTTCCAATAGCTATATTTCATCCCCAATGGCCACAAACGTCCATAAACTTTTTCCTTTATATAAATATACTTCAAGAGTCAAGAGAGAGATATCCAAGCATCGAACATAAGAGAAAAGTTTTTAGATCTTCATTCTTTCATTCTCTTGTAAATATTCTCCAAGAATTATTATTTATTATTCTCATTTCATTTTTTTTCAGAGCTTAACTTTGTAAACACATACCTTGTAGAGGTTTTTTTGTTTACTCTATTTCATATCACCAATTGTAAATTTAGAGAGTTTTAGTTGAGCAAAAAAAAAAACCTAAGAAGCGTTCTAATTAAGTCATAAAAACTAGGGGAGGTTCTATAACACCCTATCCCGACCCGATCGCCGAGCCCGAATACTAGGACACTACACTACCGTCTCACTACATGTTTATCTCAAAGCCGTCATATTATACACATGCATCTTTTTTTTCTTTAATTGTTATAGTATTCATACATACCCTAAGGAGGTTAAAACGTGCTAAACATTCATGGAACAATTATAAAGTAAGCACTAAACATGCATTAGGACCACTTAGCAAAATTTCCCAAAACTGTTACATAGTTATTGATACTGGTAATGTGGTATTGATAATTCTCTCAAGTGGTACCGATACCGCTTGGAAAATCGATACCAAATTAGCTTACTATTTCTCATTTTAAAAACTCAACTTTTGAAAAATATCGGTTCCACTGAAAAGTATCGATAATTTTACTCCGAGTATCGATACTCGTGATAAAATATCGATACCAAATTGCAAATTTTTTTCTTGAACTTTCAAAAATCACAAAGGTATCATTTTTAAAACCCGAATATTAATACCTCTACTCCAAACCATAAAAATACAACATATGTCAACATATAATTCATTCCAACTTAATTCTAGAGCATAATAATAATGTAAACAACTTAAAAATTATAGCATATAGTCTACCACGTTGCCTTTATTTTCCCCAATTATAAATAATTAAATAAACACCTACAAATAGCTACTAAAGGTTTGGCTTGGATCACCCCTCGAAAACCACATCACTCACACCGGCACAACTAATCTGCAATGGTTTAAAAGGATTGCGTGAGCTTAAACAAGCTTAGTGAATATTTAGAACAACCACTACGCAAACAAGTCACTATGCATTAACGAAACAATCGTATAACATATTCACAATATTACCAAACTTTAATGTCATATTACATACGTTTAAACATATTTCGTGGGTCCATTTACACATTAATCATATTAACTATTAAGCATAAATCACATTAATTTTTAAGCGTAAATTACATTAACACATATAAGCATATATTACATTAACACATATAAGCATATACCACATTAACACATATGGGTATATATCACATTAACGCACAATTGAAATATAAGGCTTAGACAGATGAGTGTCTTCCCATTGATGATTCCGAGATATCATAATGGGAACTCTTTAAGAAACTAGTTGAACTATCAAAATTTTCAACCGTTCTCGCCTCTCGAATAGGAAGAGATGTTAAAGTTGCAGTTCCTTCATTTGGCCTTGAAAATTCCACATATAACTCAAGAAACGGTGATCCACTGTTGAGGTGCGTCTACACCAACGCCTCCAAGCCACGAGCACCTTTGATATCAAATGAGTCATATCTCACGGGATCAACCGAAGCATAAAATCGATACTTAATAGACGAAACACTCATTGCCATAGATCCAAAGTTTTTCTGCCTAATTCTTTTACCAATTCTGTCAACTCTATGTTCTGGTTAAAAGCCAGTCGCGATATGTTCTTCGATAAAAAAACTACGCTATTTTCGGTGTCACGGACCTCATCGTCATAATAAATAATCGCACTAATCCATCCACTCATTTTCAACCAAATTATTTGTCGAGAGAAATGTTGGGAAATATGCCCATATTGTAGTAAACATGTAATTATTTTCTATTTATTTGAACGGTGAATAAATAAATAAAGTTCATTTCACATTTCACTATTATGTCTTTTTGTATTTTCTGTCTTTCATATTTTGCATTCATAGCGAAATTGTGACAAACAAATATTAGCTTATTGATTGTCTAAGTTTAAACTGAAGATAAGTGGCATTGTAAGAACGTTTACATTGTGAGAAAGACAACTCATTTCAATGGATAATCTAAATGAGTCCATAATCCCGTAAAAGAATTAAAGTGAGCTTTTGATTCAAATACTAAGAAAGATTATTATGTCGTCTACAAATCCAATTGGGGATATGACTAGTCTTGGCTATCAGAGCAATTTACTCTATGGGTAGAGACATAAATGTATTCATTTGTAAAATGATACATTGGACTGGACCCAAGATGAATTTATTCTGAATCTGTTTGTGAATTAATTCACTTGCGACGTTCATAGTGTGATTTACCTAAATCCTGAATTAGTCACTAACCATACGTATACAACTCATGTGCTTTGATATAAGTGGAGGCCTATGCTCTAAAAATGACCGAGCCCATAGCCTATGTTGGGTACATAACTTGTGTATAACATGGCTTTACTAGCAACAGTAGAAATCATAGCTCAATTAAAGAGTTAATGATATTCTCTCATTGGCATCATGTGGATTGATAAATATAGAACGTTGTCATGGGTTGCTTATTCTCAAACGAGCAATTTATCACAATCATTTGTTGACAATGATCATATTAATCATTAAGAAGACACAATGGTGACCATGAGATAAAATAGGATTGTATCGAGTGAATGGATTTAACTCAAAGGAATTAAGAATATCATATGAGGGTAACACATACATGACGAGGTCATTAGACAAAGTAGCTGGATGAATTGCCTTCGTAAAGAGTATACCACAAAGAGTTTTCAATCATGATACTTCTTGTGGACTGACTCCATGATTAAGTAGTTGTAAATTATTAGAACGATGCTTCTCAACATAATTGCAATTACTAGAGCCTAATTGTATATGTCCGATTGATTCCTCCACTTGCTCAACAAAAAGCTCAATCGGACTGCGTTGAATTAGAAGATAATTCAACGACTTTGGAAATAATTTAATTGAGTCAATTTATTCAATGTGAAATTAAATTAGGCGGTCGTGAGAATTGTTGAATTAGAGAATTTGATTAAAGAATTTTCTTGAAAAATTAATTTGGAAAATCTAAGTGATTTTTCGAAAATTAATTTTGATCAAGTAAAATTAAATTAATCTAATTAATTAAAATTAATATGATATTTTTGAAAATTAATTTTCAAGTCAGACAATTAATTCAATGGGTAATTGAACTTGAAAATTAGATTATTCTAAAAATAATATTATTTTAATAGTTTAATATTAAATTTAATTTAATACTTATTTTAATACTATTTATTAATGTAATATTAAAGTGATTATCTTAATATTAAATTTAACTTAATGATTAGCAGATAAATATTTTATTATTTTAATAATATTTAATATTAAATTTAATCTAACATTTATCTTAATAAATATTATGTTAATTTAATATTAAAGTAATTAAGTTTAATCATAGTTGAACTCTCTAATCTCTCCCTGTATAAAGAGAGCATTGGGTCATTATTTTTTTGGTGAGAAGAATACGTACACACTTGAATTTAAGAGAAAGTTGTAAAGAAAAAATTCTCTGAAGAGATTATTTTAGAAAGTCTCTAGAGATTTTTTATTTATAATTTGATCCAAAAGTTTAGAGAAATTGTGAAATTACCCCATTGGTAATTTTTATGGAAAATTTTTTAATTCGAAGTGAGCTCACATTTAACAGACGTGAGCTTGAGGATAACGGAGAAGACTACTCGATCGAAGTGTTCATCCTAGATGAACCGAAAATGTACAATTTTGGTTAAGTGTTTATTACTTTAGTTATCACAACCAAATATCTTGTTTTTGAAAAAAAATTTAAAACTCTGATTTTCTCCTAAATTTATTTTCCATTGTGTTTTTAAACCCTTTTTCCAACAAGATATTAAAACAAAAGCATTATGCAAAAATATAATAGTTCATATAAATATTAACACGAAAAATCAACTTATACATTCCTTATGAACTTCTATTCTTCTGAACTTATTCAATTTCTATTGCTCTAACTTATGCCACCATAGGCTGAAATATGAGTCATTTATAACTTAAGGGATAACATTACACTCCTTTCTGTAAAATGCCCAGGATAGTGAGGGTTGAAATTTGTAGAGGAAAAGCGCTCCAAGCTGGATGCACTGTCAGTAGCCGTACTGAAAAGGGCATCAGCTGGAAGCGTTTTTAATACTTTTGCTGACAGTACATCCTGCTTGGAGCGTTTTTCCTCTACAAACCTCAATCCCACTATTCGGGGCATTTTTCACAAACCTTTCATATATCCCGGGAATCTCGGGATATTTTTTCATAATCATCTCCTCAAATTTATTTTTTCAGAAGCAGCAGTACTTAAAAGGGCGTCCAGCTAGAAATATTTTTAGTACTTTTGCTGGCTATGCATCTTACTTAGAGCGTTTTTTCTCTACAAAACTCAACTCAACTCGTCAAAATTATTTCTTTAGAACTCATCTTGTCAAAATTATTTTTTCAGAATCCATCTCGTCAATTTTTTTTCAAAACCCCTAAACCTTAAAAATTGAATAAAACACTAGAACCCATAATTAATAAACACTTAAAATATAAATAAAAAATCTAAACCTAAACACTTACAAATTTTAAAAACCCTAACCCTAATTTAAAATTCCCATAATTATAATTTCACAAACACTAAGCCCTATTTAGCAATTAAACCACTAGGAAAACATGGGCAAAAGCATGCTGACCTGGAAGCGCTGTAGTAAAGCGCACTGACCTGGACACATTTTACACGTTAGAGGGGAAAAAAGCACTGAGTTGGATGTGTTTTTTTTTATTTTCCCCTGAAAACGACACCAACTCAGTGCGTTTTAGTAAAAATGACCATTCTCGTAAATATCAAGCAAAACGACCCATTTTCGTAATTTTTTTTTGAAAATGGGTCTTTTTAGGTAAATTAGTCGAAAAATTAGTTATGCTATTAACTGTTCAAGCAGAGTCAGATATAGTTGGCATGTCATAAAATAGAAGGAGTACGAGTTACTTCGAGTATATGTCGATGAGCATTGGGCGCATTTTTCTTTGGACATTTCGACGAGTGATGGAAAGAACTTTTATTTCGATTATACTAATGAGCGTTAGGTGCAATCTATTTTCTTTGGACGTTCCAATGAGTCATTGGGTGCCAAATTGGTGTATTGGTTGGGATTCGAGTACCCTTTCGAGTCCAAATCAAGTTAATAGGGGATATAAATTGTGAATTGGTTAAATACTGCTCGAAATGAATTAATATTATGAAATTGTACTACAGTTTCATATATGTGATATATGACTTTTAATAGCATGTGAAAGACCATGCGAACCGATTAAACGAGCTTGAAGGCCAATATGGAAAGATAACAAATAAATTGATTCGATTCGAAAATGAAATGTGATATGATCAAATGTTGAGAATTGAACAAAAATACAATCATTATTGATATTGGTATGTTAGTATGATATGTTCATTTAGCTTGTTTAATTAAGTTAATGTACGGTTGATTCATATGACAATTTGATACACTTGTGGCATATACATGTTGGTATGTTGATTGAGATTTGGCATGAATTGTATATGAGTTGGTTGACATTATAATTTGAATTGAATGTCTGCAATTGATTTAAACTTGTATTATATTGACTTGAATCATCGAAATACCACTAAGCTTTATTGCTCAGCATATGGTTTGTTTTCTCCATGCACAAGTATATGTAAATCTCAAGGTTACGAGAAGTGATTCCAGAATCCATCTAAAGATCCTAGACTCAATAATGTTTGTATAGTCCCGTTTTTGTCAAATATATGACATGTACCTAGGTTGAGTCAAATTTTGGGATAATATGTGATCATGTGAACATTTGAAGTTGGAATTGATATTTTGGAAATGGTCAAATGCTTGGATTATGCAAATGAGTTTGTCATATAATTGGTTATGCATGAATTGTTTATATGCTTTTAGCTTATATGGAAATGTATATATACATCCTTATACCAAGTAGTTTAAATGGTTAACATTATGAAGTTGATTATGTGTTTGGATGGAAATGATGAAATGGTTGTAATGCTTATATATATAGGGTACTATTGTTTAGAATTGAACTTACTGAAGGTGTGTATTTGGCTGAAAATATGAATAAAAATGTGTTTTCCTGTGTTTAGGTAATTTCACGTTGGTACCATTTAGACCCTTGGCAAACAGACAATCACATCACGACGTCGACCCCTAAAAGTCGTGACAAGACCTAGTTAATGAGTTGTGTCGCGATGAGGAGCCCTCAAAGTCACAAAGTTAACCCGATATTTTATAAAATTTACAATTTGGTCCTAATTTGATCTCGGGTTAGTAAAGAAGCTTTCGTAAGCTCGTATAAGACCCGAAAATAATTATATTCGTATCATACGCATGTATTGCTTGTAATTAAATGTTTATTGATATAAATTGAATATAATTGATCGTAGTTGCTCCGACAATGAATGTGACATCTTGTAGATCGAACTTGACGATTGTGTCGGGTATGGGTGTTACAGTATGTATGGTTACTTTGTTTTGGATTGCGTTGGAACAACAAGTAGCTTAGTAGTTTTATGGATAAAGGATTGTGTGTTGGTCATTTTGAGTTAATCATCTAGTCATGTGGATATGAGGGTGCGAGTGGGGAGTGGTTATGAATTTTAGTTTACTAGTTTTTATGGATAGAATGAAACGTCGAAAAGGGAGGAATCTTGGGCCTTTTTTAGTACTTAGGTTAACCAGTGTGTTTTGCCTTGGGTGGTCTATAGGGATTTCAACGAGATTATTGTTGATTACTAGAAGCAAGGAGTAGACATCAGACGAAAGTTATGATGGATAGAATTTTTGATACACTTGAATCGACTAGGCTAGTGGACACTAAGCCTGAATTGGGCAGTTTATATGGTCGAGTAATCAAAGGGTGATGCTTTGGTTAAATTACATTTGGATAGATTTGTTGCTTCTTTAGGTTGGATTCAACACAACAGGGGCTTAAAGTGGAGGTAATCTACCAAGTCACCTCAAACCATTATGCAATGTGGCTTGATACAAAATTTGTCGCACAGGTGGATATCCTAATGGGTTAACATAGGAGCTTTACGTTTGAGGACCGTTGGGTGGATGAGTAGGAATGTTAGAATGTTGTACTGAAGAGCTAGGGTCAAGGGGTGGTAAGGGGATGGATGGTTGACTTAAGGCCATGAGGTCTGATTTGGTCAAATTGGAAACAATTACGACATTGAGCTACAAAAATGTACCACAAGTTTTTTGAAGGCTAAGCTTACTCGTTTAATTAATGGGCCATAGAGTGTTTATAATGCTGATCGTATTTGGGAAACTAATAAGCAGTTAAAGGGTCATTTGGATAGGGAAAAAAGATATTGGCACCAATGATCCAGGATTAAGTCCTCTAATCTTTATCTCTTCTAAGCCAAGTAAGTTGATAAGCTTAATACTAAGTAAAGGCTCAAAGGATAAAAATAAACTCTTAAGATAAGGCAAGTCGATTCTTCCTTCTTTTCTACATCTAAAGTTTGATCAACATCACTTAGAAAGGATAAACATAGCTTAAGGATTATTTGTTGATAGTGTAATGCATCATGAAGATCCAAGTAAAAAATGCCAACTTTTAAACTGAACTTGAGCTATCCCGAAGGCATGTCCAGACTTCTGTCCAAATATCAGCTCAAACAGGTTGTCTGAACAAGGGAAAAAACATGGTGATCAACAAGCATTATAATTTTAAAACAAAAAAAATTATACATGCATAGAGTCGGGCTGGGCGAGCCCGGTTCCAAAAAAAATCATGCCCAAGCTCGTTTTCAAGCTAGCCTAGCTTGCCGAGAAACCCATTTTACTGTTAAAAAACTAATAAAATATTAAAAATATATTTTAATTGATATTATATATATATTCTAATTAAATTTAAATTTAAAAATATTTTTATTATTTAAATTGAATTTAAACCATGCCAAGTCGGATCGAAACACAAATATCTTTGTCCACAGTCAGCCCAAATCGGATTGGGCTTATCGAACTAGATGGGCTACCCAACCCTTGGAGAGATTTAATTATTTATGTTGAAGAATTATTATTTTGGTCTTTACATGCTGGAGCTTTATACTTGTGATCGCGGTTAGATTACCCACCCACGTAGGACGAGCTTCCAAGTGAGTGCATGGTCTGCAATGAGTTGCGGTGCTAGTGCTACTACGGATCCAAAGGGTGCTGTCTTTTTTCAGGTTTCGATCAAAAGAAAAAATAGCGAGAAGATTATTCAAAGAACTTAGTATTTGTGCTATATTTTTCAATATAATTATAATAAAAATATCTCGATCCGAGGTTTGATTCGGAATTCGATCCGATTAATCCCCTTATATAATAAAATTTTAAAGATCTTCTGGGGGAACAGTACGAAAAACATCCCATTTTTTATTATTGTCTTCCTCTCTGCTCCTGAATCATGACATTCTTCCTTTTCTTCTTCACAACCGTTGATACTCTGTATCAACATTATTATATTATAATTGTTTGTTTGTGAAATAATTTCACTATTTGTTTAGGTGTTCTATAGATTTCGAAATATGACAATTTATATATATATATAATTAGTTTTCCCTCAATAAACTCTAGACTGTTATGAATATCTTATGAAGTGGATGTCCATCAAGATTAACATAAGTTTGGATGAACTTTAAATTCTAGTAGTCATCAGAATTAGAGTTCTATTTCATTTATACTTTCTATGTCTATAAATATAGACCTTTGAGAAGCATTGTAATATACTTCTATTGATCAATAAAATACGCTCTCTCTCTTGCTCTCTCATTCTCTTTGTTATTTACTATCTGTCTCTTTATTTTATAACACGTTATCAGCACGATTCTCTTTTAATTATTTTTTTTCTTTCAGTCGTCAATTGAGACCGACGCGCTATGGGTAACTACTAGAGCCTGTAACTACTCAGTGCTCTTGATAATAGCCAAGGTGATAACGATGATGTTAAAGATTTTTAGGTATATTTCACTATGATTTATTTATTATATCATGTTTATTATAATTTGGAACTAATCATGACAATATGAATAGATGGATTTTGATTTGAAATATACGCATATTTGTGATGGTGATTATGGAATAAATAATCTAACGGAACATTTATAAGTTCGTCATACTAAATTTGTTGCATTCCCAAAAGTGAATGCAAACATAAAGAAAATAATCATGGACCACTAAAAGTGGAAACATAGTGATGAATAAGAGAACAATGAGGGTTCTCAAGAAACTCTTCAAAGGGTAAAGATAACTTATGTTATCAATGTGATATAAAAGGTTTTTAGCCACATATGTGGTGTATGCCCAAATATTTTGTTTGAGTTAATATTCTTTGAGGAAGGATATGAGAATGTAGTAATGAATTCTATCATTACAGGTAGAAAATATTTATTTTATTTGGTATTGAAACAAACCAATATTATTCCAATATTTGGTAGTACAAAATTGGTCAAAAGCTCCAAAAGCTAATATATTAATATATTGTGATGGTTAATCCATTAGTTTTAAAAGATATTCATGATGGATCTCATATTCGAATGAGGAAAAGATTATATTTCATATGAATCAAAAGAGGATTGGGTTATTGATTTATATTGAATTGATTGTGATTATCTTTGTGATATTCTTTTATCATTATCCTCATTAAGGGTTGAAGTCAAAATATTTGATTATGAAATATCTACTCAAATTGTGGAAGGAAAAATATGAGCAATAGAATATGGTAATTCTATGTAAAGCTCGTTATGGTTGGATGCACCTGAAGTTGCAAGTTTTTAAAACTGTGAGTATAATTTTACAGTATTCAAAATAAGTTCTCAATTAAAAGTACGTGGAAAAATATTACTGATGAGAACCTTACAAGAGAGAACTTATTTAAATTTTCATGATTCGAATATGCTCTTACAGTAGCAATATCATGAAAAAAAATTTACTTATGGTTGAACAAAAGTTTTTAATCACGAAACCTAACCATTCCTTGAAAAGAATGTAACATTAGGTGATAAATTTAAAGGATATAATCTTTGACATAAATGTAGTAAATTGGACTATAATAATAGTCATGGGGGATGATCGTGATAATTTTTTTCACCACCAAAAGTGGAAAAATGAAGAAAGTAAGAAAATACCAAAAATTTTCAAGAACTCTTTAAGAAGAGAAACAGCTTATGTATAAAAGGTCATTGGTTATGTACCTGTTGTACAGTTGGAAAATAAGATCCACTCTCAAAGTTTGTTATTAATAAATACCCTACATTTGAAGATTTTGGCATATTCCCTGAAGCGAATATTGCATATAATTATTTAGAAATTATATTATATGACTTAGTGTCATTATAAATTTCATATTGATTTAGACATTTCCAGTCGTAAATATCACAATGGTACTTATATGTGGATACAAAGTGAAAGGAATGATAGTAAAATTATCAATTTGCTACAATTTAGTTCAAATTGAAACGCATGTTAAAGTAAACTAGAAGTTTACTAGTACAAATATATTTACTACTTGGCATGACCAGTTAGATCATCCTGGATCATATATGATGCGAAAATTAATTGAAAATTCATATGGACATTTATTAAAGAACCAGAAGATTCTTTAATTTAAAGAATTCTCATTTGTTGGTTGTTCTCAATGAAAATTGGTTGTTAAAAACTCACTAGCTAAAGTTGAGATCTAATGTCTTGCATTTCTGAAATGAATATGGGCCGTTAATCCACCATGTTAATGGTTTTGATATTATATGATTTTGATAGATGCATCTACAAAATAAACACATATGTGTTATCAACTTGCAACTTGTCATTTGCAAGATTGTTTGAATAATTAATTTCAGATAGTGCAGTTAAGACAATTCATCTTGCTAATATTGATGAGTTTATATCTCAGTCTTTTATTGATTGAGTTTGAAAAACTTTGGTAAAAGTTTGTTATTTATGCGCATAATGGTTTAGAGAAATTATTGATAGAACATCTCTAATTATTACTTATGAGAACTGAACTTTCTCTTTCAACATGGGATTATGTTGATTTATGTGTTGTATGCATCAAGCTAATAAATTTTAAATACTCCCCATTGCAATTGATTTTGGGTCAAAAGCTAAATATTTCTCATCTTTGAATTTTTGTATGTGCGTATATGTTCCAATTGCTCCACCACAACGCACAAAAATGAGTGAATCTTCAAAGAAAGTTGGAAATATATATTAATTATGGGCCTCATTTTATTATGATATATTAAATGCATTGGAGATTCAATTATGACATGATTATGATTACTATTTTGATCTGATAGTTTTATTGACATTAGGAGGAGAGAACTAATAACTTGTAATGAGTTAAAGGGAAGAGTAATTTGAACTAGAAGTTTAATAAGAATAACTCATTAAAGTTCCAAATATGGAAATTTTCATAAAAAGGAAAATTTTAGATGGTCATATAGTGAAGGCAGGTGCTCTAGAAGAGACCCAAGACATAACTAATAAGTAAAACTTCAGAAGAGATTCAGGTACCTGAAACTGAAGATTAAAATAGTGAAAATAAGAGATCTTGATAAGTTATGTCAATTTGAGAAAATGGCGAACCAATAATAAAAGTGGTCAACAATGGTTTTATATGCAATATTATTGTGGAAATAATGAAATAAAATGAGGATATTGAATAAATCTCTTGGGAAATAGAGATATGGAATAAATTGGCCAAAATAGAAAGACGCAACTCAAATACAATTAAATTTGTAGAGTTTTTGGACCAACAGTCCAAATATCTAAAGGGATAAAGCCAGTGAGGGTACAAATGAAGTAGTTTTGCAAAGGCGAAATAAAAATATGAAGTTTTTTACTAAGTCCTGGCATTTATTATGAGAAGATATAATATTCTTTTGTGGTGTATGCAATAACCTTTAGATATATTATTAAACTGGCAGTTAATACTTGCGTCTCATGATTGTTGTTACAACCTTTTGTGAATCACTATATAGTAAAGTTTATATTAAAATCCTTTAATGATTTGAAATGCCAGAAGGATACTGAAATTATCAGGAAATTGTTCATCTATATGAATTGATATAATTGAACATGTGGTAAATTTGACTTAGTCAATAATAGTTAAAGGAGGATAATAAAATTATCCAAAATACCTATTTGGGTTTTTTATAGAATAGTTAAAAGATGATTATAAAATGATCCAAAATACCTATTTGGGTTTTTTTAGAAGAATCATGATTAAAATTTGTTATGATTATTTCCCCAAAATTTTACCTTTCATAACTTTCAAAAGAATGGTGATATAAATGCTTAGCAAATACATTCAAATAGTCATTTAAAAAACTAGTATTCAAGATTGAATACATAGAATATGAGATTTTATGTGATGTTTTTATGGGGGGAGTAAATACGCGTTGTACTCTTTTTCCCTTAACCGATGTTTTGTCCATTGGGTTTTCCTAATAAGGTTTTTAATGAGGCAACATGTTATACGTATTATAGATATGTGTACTCTTTTTCCTTCATTAGAAAATTTTTTTCCCACGGGGTTTTTATCTTAGTAAAGTTTTAATGAGGCACATTATCTACCAATGGACATCTAAGGGGGAGTGTTATGAATATCTTATTAAGTGGATGTCCATTAAAATTAAGATAAGTTTGGATGAACTTTAAATTCTAGTAGTCATCAGAATTAGAGTTCTATTTCATTTATACTTTCTATGTCTATAAATATAGACATTTGAGAAGCATTATAATATACTTCTATTGATCAATAAAATACGCTCTCTCTCTTGCTCTCTCATTCTCTTTGTTATTTACTATCTGTCTCTTTATTTTATAACATAAACAAGTTTATATGTTTTTGTTTATTATTTATTATTTTTAAATTTTTATTTTATATAACTTAATTAAATTAAAATTAAATTATGTTAGAAATAATATCAGATATGAAAAAGTATATAATAATTGTCTTAAACTACAGAATGACACCTAAATTATATTATCTTTTTGACTTAATATAACATTTCATACTTTAACTTGATATTTTTTTAATTTTGTACTTAAACTATTTTTGGATTCAATTTGATACTTGAACTTGACATTTTTCCTTAATTTAACCCAATTTGGTACTTGAACTTAACATTTTTTCCTAATTTGGTACTTAAGCTTTTTTTTAAGATTCAATTTGGTACCTAAATTTATTAAATATTATAAAAATTACACAAAACAATAACGATGTTGAACTTTTTTTTATGCTACAAAAATATTGACAGTTTTATAGAAAATTCATGTTAAAAATAGGTATTGAGCTATACTTAACGAATTAATATTAAAAATATTAGGTACCAAATTAGGAAAAGAGTCAAGTTCGGGTACCGAATTGGACCCCAAAAAGTTTAAGTACCAACTTAAAAAAAGTGTCAAGTTTAGGTAGCAAATTAGGAAAAATTGTCAAGTTTGAGTATCAAATTGAACCAAAAAAAAGTTTAGGTACCAAATTAAAAAAAGTGTCAAGTTCAGGTACCAAATGTTATATTAAACCTATCTTTTTCAAGTTGATACCTAAACCTTTTTTATCACAAGCGGTACATAAACTATACTTTGTTACTTCAAGTGGTACGTAAACTATATTCCTTTACTCAAATTAAAAAGTTTTAATTTAATTAAATTTTTTTTATAATTTAATTTAATTTTAATTTAAAAATGTCACATGCCACTAAATGATTAACGAAAAGGTACTTTTTAATAGTTGAGGTAACTTGTGTAATGAAATATAGTTTAGGTACCACTTGGTGTAATAGAATATAGTTTGAGTACCATTTGTGACAAGAAAAAAGATACCAACATAAGAAAAACAATATAATTTTATGGTTTAAACCTAATGACGAATCCAGGGGACTGGCAAGACCCCAACCCCCTTAAAATAAAAATTTTTCATTTAGGACTCTTAAATTTTTGAATTTATAATAGTAAAATTACACTTTAGCTCCTAAAAATGATAAAAATTTGATTTAATCTTTTAAAAATTATAAAGATATAGACTATTAAAATGATAAAATTACATTTTTACTATCGTAAAAAATATAATTTAATTTCGACCCCTCAAAAATTTGTTTGGCTTTGCCCGTAATTAAACCTAATATTTTCACGTTGAGTTTAGAAAAATACAAAGCTGGCCACTTGAATCTTAACAAAACCTCCAAAGTGCTGCCAATGATTAATTTGTACAAAATCTAAGGCTCAAACTCAGTCGTGGTTGGAGACAAAAAACGATTTCTACAACACTATATGTGTATAAATATATTGAAAGAAATGATTAGTTACTGCATTTTGGTTGACCCAGCATGCACCCCTTTTGCATCGACAGCTATAAAGGTTGTCGAGCCAATTATGAAAGCAATTTGTGGTGAACTCCGCCCCAAACTGGTTGGGACTTGAGAGTTTGACTGGTTAATCCATATCGGATATACAAGCCAAGGTGCCTGCTATATGCTTATGCATGGTTGGTGAGTGACATGGCTTGTCCACATCTACCTAGTCCTAATTAAGCTGATGATAGTTACAATCCCATCCTTCTATTTGTTAGTTGATTGGTGTTGTTTCGTTATCCAGATAAACTCAAAGGATCTCCCTTCATTCTCCCAATCAATATATTTTATATGTTCATGATGAGTGTTTTTCTTTCTGTTCTCTTTAGATGGTAATATTTATCTATTTATATGATATGAATATTATTCACTTATATAACATGTTAAGTAGGTTTCATGCATATAAACACGAATCTTATTCTAAACTTAACACGTGTTTACACATCCTATGCACATTGAACTTCACAAGGGAACGAGCTCATTAGAATCCGACCCAAACCCACTCTGATTTTGGGCCAATGATGATAATTAAAGGACAAATATATGTCTATCTGAAAATAAGCATTGGAGCAACTAAAAACAAGCAACTAGTTGGCCTCAACTCAAATCAAGTTGTATATTAAAGGACAAATATATGATTAAGGTTATGGTTAGAGACGTCTACCATCTCATGATTGTCGTCAACTACTTCCCCCCACCTCTCTAACCATTTGTAAAATAAAGAAATATTTCATGAAGGAATATATTAAATTCAAAGAAAATCTTAATTAGATAATCAATTAAATTTTTAGAAAAATGTAAAGGAATAGTGATATATTATTTACTTTGAAACCCCCCAACAACATATCGGTGGTTGCTTTAATTTGACAATGTCATGTCTTATGCTTAGTTATTACCATACAAAATAGATGGACCCCTGTAGGCAATATAGAGCCTACAACACTTTTTGAATATAGGGTAGGATAGAACAGCCTTTTAATTTCTTTACCTATAGTTCAAGCTAACTTCCAAAATTTTGCCTTAATTTAATCAATTAGCATATCAACACTGTTAAGATCTCGTGCTCCTTGAGTGTTTTTTTTTCTATCTTCTTTAAACGGTAAGATTGTGTATTTATATGATATAGTATTCTAGATAAATTTTATGCATGTCAACACATATCATATCCTAGACTTAACACATATTTATGCGGTCATATGCTCGATCTCATGTATGACCTCACAGAAAAGTGTAAATATTCCTCTTGCGATCATTTAACATCATACAAGCTCGATTTATAAGCTTAATAAGCGAGCTTAATCATGCAAACCATATAAAATCTAGCTCATACCCATTTAGACCCTTTCAAATTGTGGGTCGGTGATAAGAAGTCTTAAACAATCTTTTAACACATGGCTTATTTAAATTTTTAGAGGGGTAATGATTTGTACCCAAAAGAAAAAATTATACCTCTGTTGCCTTTTGCTTAACATTTAGAGAGAACACCAACATATAGAATATTACACAGAGAGAGATTTTTCATGCACAACGGTTGTAGGATCATTCTATCCTAAGTAACCAATCTTTTTGAGGTGAAATTATAATTTAGTAAATAAAAGTATTTTATCAATTTAGATTTAAAATATATAACGATAAATTTAACCCGTAATGTTTATCCATTTTGTTATTTTGGTTTTGATTTTGTTATCATTTTGGCGTTTAATTTTCAAATTTTAGTTAAATTGTTTTTGTTAGATTAAAAAACGGACTAAACTATTAAAATTTTAACTATACTAACATGACAACTTGTTCAAGTGCATTTCATAAATTTTTTTTAAATATTTAAAAATTTAACGAATTTTCAAAAAATTCATAATTTTTTTAAAAAATTGTATCGGAAATGAAATAGACATATATATCATGCAGGCTACCATCTCAATACTATCAAAATTTTAACAGTTCAATTAATTTTTCGTCTAACAAAATAATAGTTTGATTAAAATTTAAAGGTTGAAACCAAAATCGTAGAAAAAAATTATGATCAAAATAACAAAATAAGTAAATATTAGGAGTTAAATTTGTCATTACAGCAATTTAAAAATATATGAATATAAATAAAAGTTTTAATTAGGTAATGTTACGAATACGGTCGTCGAATAGAATGAAATTGCAACTGATAATTTGAGAGAATAACAGTGAGAATAAAGAATACACAAATTTTATGTGAAAAAGCCCTAAATAATATAGAAAAAAATCACGGGTAAAGATAGAAGAATTCCACTATGACAAAACTAAGAATTACAACTTCTCTCACTTTAACAAGGAGAAAACAATGAAAATTCTCTCTTAATAAAAGGAGAAACGACAATCTAAAACTCTTTTAACTTCTTTGGTTGTGGAATGATTTTGGGATTGGGATGATTTGAAATGCTCACACAATTAATTAAATTATTAATAATGTTAATATAGGTATATATATTGGAATCGGTGGAAAGTAATGCTCACACAAGCTGACAGTATTTCAGTGTTGCTCTCACAAACTGACATTATAATCGGGTTGCTCACACAAGTTGACGTTATATCGAGATTATCCATCCGGGTTAAACCTACGGTACATATACTTCGAGAATCTACAATAAATGCTAGACCTCATAATAACCGGTGAAATCCCTGATTAATCGCATGTATAACCCAAATGGAATGCCATGCGTATCCTAACCTTTTACTAAATTCACTCGGGCGTCATTTCCGTATAAGTAACATTACCATTTCCTATATAGCATTTCATATCTCATATAAGACATATATTCAATCAACATTCTCATTTACATTCCGTTCTAATTTCATATGACCAATATTTTACTAAATTTGCAATTCAGTCCTTTTTATATTATAACTGTCAAATTCACCAATTCATTTCAATCTAATACATAAATAAATATAACACAATAAACATAACATAAAATAAAGTAGTAAGTTCCAAATGAACTTAATTGGTCAAAACAAAAAAAAACCAAATCTTCGGGGACTAATTGATAATTTTGGCTTTTCCTCAATTATTATCGGTTTGATTCAATTCTCAATCTATACAATTATTCCATTCCATTCAATTCATCAATATTAGAAATTTATACATTGTATCATGTCATGAATGAACCTATGAAATTTAATTTTTTTTAATACCCCTAACGTTTTACATTTTATTCAATTTAGTCTCTAAAACCGAAATAGCCATAAACTTTCAATTTTGAGTCTCGATTTGAATACCGATCTCAATTACATTCATTACAGACCCTCTATTATATATTGTTATATAAATTTCACAATTTATTCACTTTAGTCCTTATGTACAAAACTAACAACCAAATATCACAATTTAGTCCTTTTCATAATCTAAGCTTAAAATCTATCAATTTAACACCAATTTCTTCAAGAAAGCAACAATGAAACTTTCAAAAACTTTAACAGGTTTACAACCTAGTACATGGGCTAGCTAAATCATGCTCTCATAACCTCAAAACATAAAAAAATTACAATAAACAAATTTGATTAAGCTTACCAATTTGAGGATCGATTGAAAAACTTCAAAAATGGATTTTTCTTTCTTTAACATATGGCATGAAGAAGAATGAAGGAAGAAAGATGAAAAAAATCCACTAATTCATCCTTTTATACTTTAATCAAAAGTTAATTAACCTTAATTAATTAAGGCAAAAGCCCCAAAACTTTGGAGGCTTTTGGATATATGCCCCTAACCTTTTTTTTTATTTTGGCCCTTAACATTACAATTTTTCATAAATCAATCCAATTTTAACGGTCAAACGTGAGTTGACTGTTAAAAAAATTACAGGTCAACATAATAGTCATGTGACATGCCACATAAGCGCATGACATCATAGATGACATCACCTATTTAATTTTTTTTTTCATTTTGTTTCATCTTCCTTCTTCTTCCCTCTTTCTCTCCTTCATTCATTTTTTTCTCTCATTTTCTCTCTTGCCAACACCATTTTTCTTCTTCAAAACACCATTTATAAAAAACCATGCTTTAAATAAATTTTGTTCTTTTTTTTTCCATCTCCTTTGTTCTTTCTTTCTTCCTATCTTCCCCTCTTGTTTTCCCTCCTCAAATTTTCTAAAATTTTCTCTCTCTTTCCAAACACCCATGATGACTTTTTATATCTTCTCAGACTTTCCCTTCATTCCTTCATGAATTTCCTCAGACTTTCTCTCTTTTCGAGCACCCATTTTCCCGAGAAAAAAGGGAGACAAGCTAATAACTATCTAACCCAATATTCAATGCAAACCATCCAATCTAATTAAATCACATTTCTTTAAAACCATTTAAAGCGAAATGAACAAACGAGAAAAATCATTTCTCCAAGAAATATAGAATAAATAAACTACAACCATTAAAGAAGATAAAATAAATCCAATTCCAAAAACAAGCTTCAAACTAAACAAAATAATGTAAAATTGTTTCCTTTCTTTCTTCCTAGGCTCACTCCCATACATACCCAGATTCATTCCCTTAAGCATAAAAAACCCAAATTTCCCTCCACTGTCTGCATTGCATGCTCTTAAATTCGTGGCCAAAAGTGTTTTCTTTCTTTCTCATCACAACAACAATCGTTATGTTGCAAAAGCATTTTCTTTTCCTTCTATTTCATTTCCATTCAATTTCCAGATTTTATTTTTCCTCTGTGTTAATGATTGCATGATGGGTCGAGGTTAGGTGGATCTCGAAAATATTTCATCTGAGGTTGGATTTAGGTTTTTTGCAATGAGCTTACAACTGAGCGGAGATGGGGAAACAGGTTTGAGTTTTTGACATTGATGAAACTTTGTTCACCACTACATCGAGTGTAATAGCCCAGTTTTTAATGGTGTCGAAAATAGTGGTTTTGGGACCATAACTCCGACGAGTCGAGTCATAAATATTAATTATTTAATATCTTTGATGTCATTAATAGCGTATTAAAATTTTGTTAAGAGATTTTATCGTTTAGATAGTTAATTAAGTAAAAAAGATTAAATCGTAAAAGGTGTAAGTTGAATTATATAAAGCAAATGCTAGTTAAAGAAAAGAAAAGTACTTGAATGGTAAATAACCCATAATGAATATGGGTGGACGGAACGGTAAGGGCATTAACATATCAAATTTGTTTATATTTTAGCAAGGGTAAATTTGTAATTTGGTAAATAAGGATAATAATGGGAAAGGTCATGAATTTAGTCATCTTCTTCTTCATTCTAAAGAAAAGAAAAGAGAGAAACCCTAAAAGGAGAGCTTGAAGTTCGGCCAAGCTAGAATCCATATTTGGTAGGTGTGATTCTTCGTCTGTTTTCAGTGATTTTTGTTTTCGAGTCTGTATTAGCTTAACATGGAAATTTCATGATTACAGGAAACAATCTAAATTTCATGATTACAGGAAACAATCTAAATTTCATGATTTAATATGGAAATTTAATGATTTGTTGATTTAGATCACGAGCGAGTGGCAGATCGTGGAAAAGGAAAAGTTACAGAATAATCTCTTAGAGTTTCCTTTTGTTACAAATTCGTCCAGTAAGTTCACGTAATTATATTTTACTTGTTAAATGCTAACCTTACTCGTGTGGTTTTAATCTTGATAATGGATCGTGATGGAAGACGAGGAAGGAAGAGCATACTGGATCGCAGGAGTTATTTTCGCTGGAAGACTCGAATTGGATATTGAATATTGAAGACGGAAGGAATGGAGGTGATATTTCACACTCTCTTTCTTGCTTTATTGTTATTTCGTAAGTTAATTGTACAACAAACTTACTAAGCACTACAAGCTTACCTGTGTATTATCTCTGTTTTGTAGATTCGTTTTGTTGTTGGAGATCGGATCCCCGAGAAGAATCACACTATCCCGAGAGCTCGTTTGCTAGTCTTTCCTATCACCTGGCTTATATGGCATGTAGTAGGATTGCGAACTTAATGTGAATGATGTGTAACGTCATTTGAAATGAGGATATTTTGATACTTGCTTTCTATTGTATTTTTGTTTTTGTAGTGATTTACAATATCATCATGTTGTTGTTTAAATAGGCATAAGTTGGAGTATTCAATGTGTAATGGATTTGTACTAGTTGTGTTTGAGATGCTTGTAAATGAACTTAAGAGAATTATGTGCATTTTTTGGAAATCTACTTACTTGTTTCGGTAATTCTTATGCATGTATCGGTAGAAGTACAGGGTAGGAGAGAGGTTGTTTACTGACTAGGGTTGTATCGATAGTTGCATAGTAGGTATCGGTAGATCTGTTCATAGAAGTATCAGTAGATCTGTTCATAGAAGTATAAGTAGTCTGGGTGTTTATATCGGTAGAAATTATAGGTAAAACTTCGATTTTTTAGTATCGATAGAAGCATGACTTGTTTCGGTAGAAGTGTCACATGTATTGGTAGAACCATCACTAGTATCGATAGAAGTTGTTACTGTTTTAAAATTGTTCACTAACTTGACTACTACCGATACTTGTCCAACAGGTATCGATAAAAGTCTCATAGAATTGTGAAAATGACCTTATTACCCTTGTTTTGAATTGTATTGACTTCTCATTCGTGATTTATGACGTGTACATTGAAATGTTTTATTAAATATGGACAAGGGAAGTAATATTGAAAGTAAACTTGAGGTTTGCGAACGAAGGGACCCCGGGGCCCTAACCGATGACGATAACGAGTTTTGGGTGTTACATCGAGCATGGTTATGGGTAAGGTTTTTTCATTTTCATAATTTTGTTTGGTTGTTAAGAAACGGCAAAAAAGTAGAAGAAATATGAAATTTGGGTATTTTTTATGGGATGCTAAGATTTAGAATTTTGAGACATATACAATGCATTAAGAATCCTACTAATAAATTTATAAAAAGAGAATCAAGCACCATTCACATTCACATTTCACATGAAACAAATGGTTGATTTCAGCAACAAAGAATTTGCTTGAAATTTATGAAGACTGTGAAATGAGAGAGAAAAATGACATCCGATAGTGAGGGAAAGATTTTAAACTGAAAGTGTGGTGTGGGTTTACAAGTATGATTATAATCATGGTAATGGAATTCTTGTAGGTTAAATGAGTCATCCATGTGTTTTAAAGAACAAAAATGATGTTTGGCAAGAGATAAAATGAGAGAAAAAAATGGCAGCAGGAAACAAAACAATGATTTTAAGTCGAAAGTGTGGTGTGGGTTTACAAAAATTACACAAAAGCATGACTATAATCATGGTAATGGAAATTCTTATAGATGAAATGAGCTAACCATGTTGTAACACCCAAAAACCCAAAACCATCTCCGATCTAAGGTCTCAGGGTTTATTCAACTTTTCGAGTCATTTTTTTACGTACAATTCAATCACAACTTTTACAATTATAATTTGTAGCTCAGAATACTAACTACATTTAATTTTTTACACATTCATTTACAACCTTTCAATCAATAAATAATAATTCAATCAATCACGCAAGAACATAGAAATCATGTACAAATATTTTCCATCAGGGATCACATGGTCTTGTATCTCAAACACATAGTTCTCACCATTAGTTAACCAAACATACTTATCATTACATCGTAGAAGGAATCAATATTCATTTCACAAATCATGACATCCATTTTTCATGTCTATAATACACAAAACCCGAAACACCGTCGCCAGTTAAGGTCCTGGTGTCTTTCTATTCATTTACCACTATTCATCTTTTAATATCATGTCATACATAATCATTTAAATATAATCATAATTCAACAAGGGCAAAAAAGTCATTTTCATGATTTTTGGATACTTCTACCAGTACTTGTTGGACAAGTATCGGTAGTTGTCAAGTCAATAAACAGTTCAAGAATAGTGTAGACTTCTACTGATACTTTAGACAATAGTACTGATACAAGTATGGCTTTTACCGAAACATGTAATGCTTCTACCGATACTAAAAACTCCAGAGAGCTAAGAAGTTTTACCCTATAACTTCTACACAGATACAAGTATGCAGACTACCGATACTACTATGAATAATAACTTCTGATACTTCGTATGCTACCTACCGATACAATGTAAGTCAGTAACCAACCTCTCCCCTACTCTGTACTTCTACCGATACATGCAAGAATTCTACTGAAACAAGTATATAGAATTCGATTATTCACACATTCCTCAAGTTTATCAATCATCATTCAACACAAGATTCTTATTCAAATCCTCATCCTGCAAAATCTATACATGACAATACTTGTTTCATCATATAATATAAAATACAACCAATCATCACAAGTATTCTTAAATTCACATGTCAATTTATTACCAAACATATTTGCTTAATTACAACATCAAGCAAGCAAGCAAGTTTAGTTCAACAAAGAACCAACAATCCAAAATCAAACATTTCAAGGGTAACATCATCCTAGTACATGCCATATAACCAAGTGATGAAAATACTACCGAATGAGCTCCCGAGATAGTGTGATTTCTTCGACTTCGATGATCCGATCTTCAAACAGCAAACAATCTACAAAACAACAATAACATCTTTGGTAAGCTTCAAAGCTTAGTAAGTTCGAAGAGTTTAAAGAGTTACCAATCATATGCATAAAGCTATTATATCTCAACTGAGCTAGAATGAACTATTGCTTCCTCAAGTCATATTTGGAGTTCCAACTTTTCTGTCTATAACTTTTTTGTTACCAGTACTCGATGCTGCTCACACGAGCTGTCAGGACTCGCAACGTATGTGGTACCCCAACCATCGGTACGGTGTCTGTCTGTACTATAAACTGTTCCCTAACGATGCTGCTCACACGAGCTGTCGAGAGTATGCAATAAGCATAGTCCCAGCCATCATAAGGCCAGTAATCTATTTAGGATCCATATCTCTTTCCCGAGTCACGATGCTGCTCACATAAGTTGTCGAGGACTCGCAACATATGCGGTACCTCAGCCATCCATCGATACGGTATCTGTCCATATAACTGTTCCCTAACGATGCTGTTCACACGAGCTGTCGAGAATATGCACTTATGCATAAATCTCAGCCATCGTAGGGCCTATATTCCATTTAGGATCCATATTTCTTTTCTCATTTCCCGACTCACGATGCTGCTCGCATGAGCTATCGAGGACTCGTAACATAAGCGGTACCACAACCATCACGTCAGTTTCAAATCATCAGCTCAAAGCCTGATATCTCTTTCATTCATTTCTTTTTCATCTTTCTCAATTTCACGTACCATAACCTGTTCTGTAACAATTATAAAGAATACAAATAATATATTGTTTAAATGTAAATTTAATGTTACGAACTTACCGGACGAAATTGCAGTTAAAGTGAACTTCAGGGGCAAATCCATAATTTTCCTTTTTTCACGATCGGGACACGATCTTGATCTATTACAATAATTTCATTCAATTATTTAAATAAACATTAAATTTCTAATCATTTTACGAAAATAAGTCTTTTGTTATTTTTACAAAATTACCCTTAATTTTCATTTTTATTCATTTAGTCCTTTAGCTCAAACTTGCAAATTAACCATTTTATTTTAAATTTTTAGCTTGCCAAATATTCATGTGTCTTTCAACAGCCCAATTTTTCATTATTTCACCTTAATTCCTTGCAAATTTAACACTTTAATAATTTAGTCCTTAAGCATTAAATAATCAAAAATCACTTTACAAAATAATTAAATCCAACAACCAAGCTTAATAAACTTCAATAAATTTTCAAGAAACAACACATTCATCAATAGAAAAATTTATAACATTTAACAGATTCACAAATTAGTCCCCGGGTTAGCTAGATTAAGCTAATACGAACTCAAAAATATAAAAATTACTAAAAATGGGTGAGAAATCACCTACCAATCAAAAGACCAATCTAACCGATTGTTCTTCAAGCTCCTTTAGGGTTCGGCTATGGTGGAAAGAAAAAAATGAGGAAGATAACTCATTTCTTTCACTTTAAGTTTTGTTTTACTTTAATTAATTTATTACACTCTTTGCCATTTAGTAATTAATTAGATTTTCATGTTTATAATGACCAAAACGTCCACTACCCTTCCTTGGGGTTTATTTACTTCTTAAGACCTTGCTAAACCTTCCTTCTACTAATAAACATATTTAATTAATAATTTCACCTTTTTCAGCTTTTACGATTTAGTCCTTGTTACTTAATTGACTATCTAAACGATAAAATTTCGTCACCAAATTTTTATACGATATTAATGAACTCTTAAATATTAAAATAATTAATATTTACTGTCTAACACATCAAATTGTGACCTCGAAACCACCATTCTCGATCATACTAATTAAACTAATTAGTAAATCCTCATTTTTATTAGGATTTAATTGCAATTTATAAAAATATAAAGAGTTTCACGTCATTTCTATTTTTAGGCTATTTAAAAAGGATCTAATTTCATAATTGGTTCCTCAAATATATTAAATTCCAATTAAACTAACTTGTTTACAATTTAGCCTTAAACTAAAAAGGACTAAATGAATAAATAACCAAAAGTTTGTGGAAGGTAATCATTCCTTCACGCTTGGAGTTTTTGACCATGGTATAATTCCACTTTGGTCCCTTTTATTTTTAATCAATAGCAATTAACTTTTACCCCTTTTACAATTTACTCCTTTTTCCTTAATTAAGCAATTAATCATCAAAATTATCCAACGAACTTCAATTCATATTTAATAAGACTCTGTGAATATTTAATAAAATATTTTCAACCTTTAATTTCAGAAACGAGGTCCCAATACCTCATTTTCTAAAACCACTCGACTTTTGAACCAAATCACTTATACTAACTTTTAATTCAATTATTAAAATTCTTCAATTCAAAATTCCATATAAAATTATTATTGACTTATTTAATTTAAACACTCATTATAAATTTTCTCGTCGGGTTTGTGGTCCCGAAATTACTGTTTCCGACACCACTAAAAAACGGGCTGTTACACATGTGGTTTGAAGAAGAAAAATATGTTTGGCAAGAGAGAAAATGATATTATTTGGGGATTTAGGGTTTTGTTTTATATTTATTAATTTTGTTTAAATTTTTTTACCATGTCAGCGTTATTTTTAAATTTATGCCACCTCATCCGATCACTTGGAACGCCACATGTACAACATTTGTTGACCGGCTATTGACTAACGGTCAGCTGACGATTACTGTTTCAACAGGGTTCTTTCTAAAAAACTTCATTACGTTAAGGGCCAAAATCAGAAAAAAAAAAAAAAAAAGTTAGGGGCATTTATCCAAAAGCTCCCAAAGTTTGGGGGCTTTTTTACAATTATGCCATTAATTAATTAAACCTTAATTAATTAACTTTAATCACAATTAACTAAAATTAGTGTTTGTTAACATCCCTTTCCACTATTAGATGACACAAAATGGTTTAATTCCCATTTGGAACCTTTAGCTATTTAAAAACCTATAGCGATAAGACTTTTACAATTTAATCCTTGTACCTTAATTAAGCAATTAATAAGCAAAATTGGAGGACTAAACTTTAATATTCTTTTATATCTTAAATATAAATATATATGTTTAATATTTACAGATTCGGTTTACAGAAATGGGGTTCCAAAACCATTTTTCCTGACACCTTTAAAAATCGAGTTGTTACAATCGATGTGATTTTTTGCCAAAACAAGGGCAATGTTAGGACAACTAGTCCCCAACATCACGACTTAGATCGATAGTGAGAGTGTCGTGACGTCAAGATTTCTAAAATCATAACGAAACTCACTAATAGAAGAGGTCGTAACGTGATAGCCATGATGTCGCAAAGCCAACCTGTAAATTTTGAAAACTTTTCAATTAAGTCCTCACCCAACCTCGGGTTAGCAAAAGAGCTTTCATAAGCTCATATAAGATCCAGAAATGATTGCACAACACTTTGTGAATGTGTTTTATACTTGTTATCATGTTGGTATGGTTATATCGTACCAAATCAACTGTAATTGTTTCAGCAACGAATGTGACATCCTGCAGCTCTGACCCGACGATCGAATCGGGTAAGGGGTGTCACATGAGCTACTAATGAAAAAGAATAATTTTCATGTTGTTTTTTGATTGTAGATGTTAACTTTGTTACACCTTTACTTTATTTGACTATTTTTAGTAGTATAGAAATTATATTGATACATTTAGTAATAGAGAAACTAATTAGATTTATTGAATAATATATATTGGGTTGAAGTGGAGGGGCTTTGGAGTAGGAATACATTAGCAGGTGAAAGCAGAAGCATTGTGTGCTTCCTCTCTCTCTTTATCACATAACTTGGAAGCCAACCAGATTTGACGTGAAGGCTTTGGAGGATCAAACATGAGATCCTTTTGTCCACTGCTTTTGCGACCATGTATCTATCCCCTTCCCTTGCCATTGCCCGAAATGCATGTATGGTTGGAGAGTCTAATTAATATTGAAGCATGAACAGTCTTTCACTAAACCCGAAATGGATGTATGGTTGGAGAGTGGTGTTATGTTGAAGCAAGGAAGGACCCACTCATGTTGACAGCAAGCAAAAGAAAAAGGCTTCAGTTGGATGATAATTGAGTAGAAAATCTGCCCTTGCTTTTCTCCTCATCTTCATCTTCTCTCTTTCTTTTACTTGTTAATTTCATTGCGTTGCGTGTGAACACGGTTTCAGAATCTTCAATCACTTGTTTCTATCTTAGCTAGCTAGCTACTTTATTTAATTTCTTTCTCTTTTAGACAATCATCATCATATCGTTTCTCTTTCTTTTTTTCTCTGGTTCTGCTCATCAATGGTTGCTCATTGTTTAAGGAAACCAAAATGAATCATGCATAATAAAGCAACCATCATATAAAATCAACAGAAAAGAGGGTAAATTCACTTCAATACTAATAGTTTTGTTGCCGTATGCATGCAGTAGGGGTAATCACACAATCAAACCATTTGCAATGGCTCGATTATTATTGAGGTGGGTTGTCTCATACACAGGCAACTCTTGCCGATACCTTTCAATACCTATAGCTGAAAGATTATCCAATTCGAAAAGTTCGGAGCTTGCGTAACTAGCTGCGTCTTCCTCCTCCTCCTCCTCATCATCACTATACTCTTCAATATTGCCATACTCTTCCTTTTTCTTCTGGTAATTCTTTAAAAGATCCTTAGCCGCTTCCACAGCTCGACGATTTTCTTCCATGATGCGCAACTCTAGCTCTTTGTCGATTGGTTTTCTTATGGATGCTTGACTTGATGGTGATCATTTTTATGCCCACAGGGCCTGGAATAATCCTCATGATCAAGACAAAACCTGACTGACCTTTTTGTCCCGTTGCCTCTTGAAGATGGAGTCTTACTCATACAGGATCTTGAAAACGAGGAAGCTGAAGAACATGTTGATGATGTTGGTTGCTCAGATTTTGACTTCCTTTCCTCGTATCCTTCTGTCGACGATGTTACATTTTTCTTCTTCTTGCATTCCCCGCAGTGAAAAGTGAGTTAAGAAAGGTTGCAAGCCGACCGCCTGGAGATATTGGATGCTTAACCTTTTTAAGATCGCTGTAAATCTTCAAGGCCTTGGATTTTGTTCTCACAAAACCCCCTTCGTGCTTTGGCTTTTGTTGTGTAACACTAGCAGCTGCATGGCCATGGCCATGACCATGGAAACCGTCTTCAACGCTCGTCCGAATAGGCTTAGGCCTATGGCTATGGCTATGAGTAGTGTAATGACTTGACGATGACCATGACCATGACCTTGATTTTTCACGATAAAAGGAATCTGATTCCGAGGAAGAAAACCTACCAGCGCAGCTAGAATCAGAGGAGGTGGAAGTGAACATGGGATCATGAAACTCATTTCGATAGATCCTTTCAGAATCCGCCATGGATTTTCGTCGTCTATCACGGCAAACTTTCTTTTCCATCCATTTCTGGATCATGCAAGCATGTTGCATTTCATCTTCTTTCAGTGAAGGGTTACTGCCGTGCAAAATCAGCTCTCCCTCTCCTTTAGTACTACTGCCATTGGATTCATCAATGGAACGGTAGATGGCATCAAGAAGAGTTGAAGAGAAGGATGGGTTTTCTCTCCTGTTTCGGTACCCATCTTCTCTGGGTAGCTTATCCCACGTATCCATACCTGATCTATGGGTTGAAATCAAAATAAGCTGAATACCAAGTGAAGGAATAAAGAGACTATAAACGGCAGCAGCAACGATGTGAAACAAACAAAACAACCCACTCACTCACAAAGAAAGAAGAAAGCATACATTTCCGTTGATGGTGGCTTCAAAGGAGTGAGACTGAAAGAGTAATGAAAGCCAAAACTCGAGACAGAGGAGATGATTTGAAAGCCTAAAATGCAATTCAAACAAAAATTTGTGTTTTCTCTTTCTTTAGCAACCACATATAAATCCTCATACACACTTGGCCAACTGGGTCCTATCTGCAACAAATGACAGTGAAAATTGAAAAATTTTAACTAATTTTTTTACTTATGCTTCATTAATTAATCAAACCAGACGATAATTGTGTTCTAGTTCGATTGATATCAATATTATTACTAATACAAGAGGGCATGAGTTCAAGTGCGTTGAAGCGCATTATCCTCTCATTTAAAGATTGGAGGGAGACTATGTTTGATTGTATAAAAAAAATTAATCAAATCATATCATTCCATTACGTAAAAAGAAATTATAGGTTCTGATTACATTGTTCTTTTTTACTGCATGTTTAGAACTACTTATTGCCTCTCTCCAACCCATAAATAGGAGGATAATGCGCTTCAACACATTTGAACTCATGTCCTTTTATATTAACAACGATGCTTATATCAATTGAATCAAGACTCAATTGATTAATTGATGCTTATTTTATATATAAATTAAATTTTAAAGGATAAATTTTGAAGTGTTGTTAATTAAAAATCACATGAACCCTTCATTTTGTAGAAATCCCCCCTCACATGAAGTGACCTAAGATCCTTGCTTTTCTTTGCAAAAGATAAAGATGAAAAGGAAAGAAAAGATAATTAAATGTGATGAATGGGCATCATGATTGTTAAATTTGCATATATAGAGAGATATTGATTGTTGATTCTAACAGCAAAGCCAAGATTGATCTGCTGGGTCCATTTAATTTAATTGCTTTCTTTTTTTCTTATTACTATTCTCCTTAAATTAATTAGCTATCCTCAAAAGAAAAAACAATATTAATTAAAAATTAATAATATTTTGTATTTAAATTTCCTGTGTTGATGAACTCAACAAGTAGTTTCAGTGAAAAAAAGGATATTATTCATCCTAGGGGTCTCAGGTTTGAGTGCTTTTGTGTGCAAGGTGTGTGTGCTTTTTGTCTTAACCTTTTGGGAAGTTTTACCGTGAGCTTCAAAAAGTGTATCAAAATTTCTTATATTTATTAAATTTTTTTAAATTTATTAAAAATTTGAACTTATATCAATATTCGCTCATATAAAACCATTCACACGGTACGTGCGTAATATATATGGGTGATTACTATTGCGGAGTAGTAATAAAACCCGTTAAATCACATTTTGAGCTTAAATTTGATAATATTTTACAGTGGGGTTTGAATTTTTTTTTGTCCAAATTAAGTCATGAACTTGACAAAGAGATTCGAATGGTAAATTAAATGGTTAAATGGTATTTATTGAGCATGGAAATTGAATAGCTTCATGTCAAAGGTATACATGTTTGATACATAAATGGTTTTGAATGTTTAAATGGCTTAAAGATTGACACTTGACAAATGATATGATTTGGTCAATTCTATTGCACTGTTGAATGAATTGATTTACAATTTGGCATATGTATACACATATATGATAATGGAATTATTTGGCATGATAAGACATAAATTGGTTAGACATTGAGCTTGTATTCATTGTAACCATTTGCTGATGTTAAAGTTGTAGTATCTTGAATCATGAAAGTATCATTGAGATTTATCGCTCAGCGTACAGTTTGTTTATTTTGTGTGTGGATTTAGGTAAATCTCGAAGTCCGAAGGCGTGATCTAGCATCTAGCTAGTTATCCTTGACTTAATAATGTTTGTATAGCTCTTTTTTGCTTAATATAAGGCATGTACCTAGGGTTTGAGCTAGTTTTGTAACATAAATAGTCATTTTGAAAGTTTGTTGACTAATATTAATTTGAATCAATGTTTTGGTATATTTTAGCATGAATGGAGTTGGTATATTATTGAAATGGCCGAGATTGAAATGTATAGGCTTTGCTTCAAGTATCCCAAAACTTGTACCATTTGAAACATTTGGAAATAGGCGGTCACTTCGTGACATCCAACCCTTATCATCGCGACGAGAAATCGTCAGTGAGTTGCGTCGTGACGAGAAGCCCCCAAAATCGCGATGTAAGTCAGATATTTTGCAGATTTTATAATTTGATCCTAATTCGACCTTGGGTTAGCAAAAAAGCTTCCATAAGCTTGTATACAGGGGCAAAGCCAAGAAAAAATTTAGGGAGGGCCGAAATTAAATTATCTATATCTTTATAATTTGTAAATGATTAAATCAATTTTTTATCATTTTTAGGAGTGTTAAAGTGCAATTTTTCCTTTACTAATTTAAAAATTTAAAGGGCTAAATTGGAAAAATAATCATTTTAAGGGGGTCGAGGCCCTTGCTAGCCCCCCTAAATACATCTCTACTTGTATAAGACCTGAAAATGATTATGCGTCATAACATGAACATGTAATATACTTATTTGTATATATAAATGGTTACATTGCGTATAGTTGCTCCAGCAATAAATGTAGCATCTGATAACTCAGACCCGACAATAAGGTTAAGTATGGGGTGTTATAATAAAAGCCTTCATACGAGTATTTCAGTAGGTGTAATTAGACGAGCCTACTAGAAACGGAACTCAAGAAATCAAACTTTCTTCTTCCTCGTAGGTTCCATAGTTGTTGATACTCCACCGATTGCTTTCAAGTATCTTATGAAATCAAGCTCTGATACCCAAAAAAGAATTAGTTTGTAGATATGATAAATTCATAAGTTGACAATTCATTGCAATGATAAGTAAAAGGAAAATATAACGTGTGATGAATTAACGAAAGGAAAGAAGAAACGACATAATCAATATTTGTTTACACAGTTTAGACAAAATGGTACTACGTTTGCGGAGTCTCACTCAAGATATGCTCTTATTTGATCACCAAATCAAACAGTCGTAACAATCTTTTTCTATTGGTTAAAGTTCCCAATAAAGAACAATAGTTCACTGAACACACATCAAAAGCAACTCTCAAACTCCACTTAAGAGTTTTCACCAACAACCCACAAAATAAACGAAAAACTCAACATAAGAAAAGAACAAAAGTTGGTTGAAAGTGTTATAAATTTCTAACTCTCCAAGTCGTGAATCATCAAGGAGAATGACCTCTATTTATAGGCTGAAATACCAACAAGATAATCTCCTCTAAGCAACAGATAAATCCTTGGAAAATTCATTGGGAAAATATGATAATTATCTTTTAATTAATTCTTCATTCAACAAAGTGATAATGATAAGAGTTCGATCCTTATCCAATAAATCACATGTCCATCACAAGGATGGGTTGAAACTCTTGAGAGTCTTAGTCGAACCATGTTAATGTTTTGTCAAATATGTCACGCTTTTGTAGACCATAAACAACTAAAAACAATTGGACAGTTGGGTCGAAACCTTCCCATAACGCAAGTAGAAATCTATTCTTGTTCTAACAGAATATGAAATGTTGGAACCAAATCTCTAACATTTTTGTTTCATTAAGGGTAATTTTGTAATACCAAATGAAGTGGGTTATAAATAAAGAGAAAGCTAGTTGGGATGGATATAATAGCTATAACCACAACAGGTTGCTGCAAGAATATTAAAAGAATTAGGGTTGGAGTAGGGAAAGTAAGATTAGATACTGTGGGTTTGGATGGCGGTACGTTTACTTGCTGTTAATGTAAAAATAATAGTGACGGTGAGATTAAAAACTATAACGATACTATAACGTGAGATAAAAAGTAAACTAGCATCGCATCCACCGCACACATCCAAATCCTAATACTATTATACGAAGAAAAAGAAAAAGGAGTAGATCATAATCTTAAGACGTTGAAATCACAGTGTATGGAAAGAAGCTGGAGTAGCTATGATTATCTGCTTATTGGCTGCCTTAATCAAACTTTTTTAGCATATAATACTATATAATAAAGCTAATGGCACGTGGAACACTCACTGGTGGGAAAAGAAAGACCACTTAAATTCTATCCTGTCATTCACAGGATCTCACATTTGCAACCATTTTAAGGTTTAGTTTTCTCTTTTTCTTTTTAATTAAGTAATTGCATGCATAAAAATGGACGAAAGTATTAGTTTCGAGTGCATTCCATTTAATGATATTCTATGTATTTCATTTGAAATGTAGTAAGAAATTGGAGAGGCCATTGGCATTGGTAGGAGATAAAGCATAAAGAAAAGAGTGGGGTAGGGCCTCTTGGCTTCGTGCTTAGTCTTAAATGGAGGATTGTAAGTAAGGGCCAGCAATCAACGAAGCTCAGTTGATAGAAAGGTATGTGTGGCAATGGCAGTTGGCAGGCAGGTCATCAAAAGTGTTGGTGATCCCAAGGAAGAAAGCACCTATGGCTATGGCTATACCCATATCAACACCAAAGTTAGATTCCCCCTCCCTTTCCCTTTTTTCCCTCTCTATGCAATTCAACTTCAACAGAAACAAAAAGAAACGTAGGTTAAAATAATAATATAACCAAAGCATAGAAAGATACATAGGCACATAATGCCTGGATCCGCCTGTGCTAAATAAATTTCTGTTAAAATCGGATTTTAATTCAAATATTACTTGGTCATTTCAATTATCTTGGTTATTGGAGCTTAATTTTAACCGGTCCAAATTTTGGATCAAACTTTTGATTTTAAATTTATATTAAATTTAAATTGATTTTAAATTTATTTTTAAATTTAAATTTAGTTTAAATTTGAAATGGTTTTAAATTTAATTTTAAATTCAAAAGTCCAAAAATACAAACCCAAATAAAATGTCAAAGTACAAATCCAAACCCAAACACAGGCCCAATTACAAAAAGCCCAAATCTAGCCCAATAGCCCAAATGGCCCAACCTAAAAACTAACAACAAAAACCTTAAAACAGAAAGGGTCAAACCCTCAAACCACTTGTGCTGTTGCTGCTGCCACCCTCCTCTAGCCAATCAAATGCTGCCACGTCAGCATCGGTAACAGTATCACCTTCAACTTGAGCTGTCACCGCCACTGCCAAACCGACCTGCAAAGGAAAGAAAAGATAGGGTTTAAATGCAAAAATAGATTGTAATGATTGTACTACTGGTTATAAAAACCAGATTCAAGCATATTGTAAGCACCTTTTTTCTTGTTTTTGAACACTGGAGATTAATGCAAAACAAAGACTTTTGTTCGAAACCAATACACACAAACATGTTCTGAAAAGATCAACAAAATAGAGATATTCGAACAGACACAAAGCAACAAACATAGATTCAAGTCAGAATTCAAAGCTCTCGGGCATTAAAGCGTCTAGGTACAACTTTAATATATGTTTATTATTATTTATGATTTACAATGCTAACCCCATTAGTTTCTCAATATTCATTAATGCGTGTATTAAATGCCCCACTGTCACCATTTATTGTTTTTATTTATTTCAAAAATGTAATAAATATATAATAAATAACATTAATAATAATAATAATAATAATTTTAATAATAATAATTAGTAAAGAAAAGAGTTGAAAGGTCAGAAGATACTCCTTAGGGTGCGTCGCCGTCGCCCGTAACCGCCATGAGGTCCTCATTGGAGCATCGTCGCGCCACGTCGTAAGTAGACCTGCAAAAGAAACACCAAAAGGAGTAAAAAGAGGAACTTAAAAATGAATAACAATAAATTTCAAAAGATAAAACCAAAAAACAGATTTGAAGAAAGAAGAACGGGCAAATTTAAAAAAACCTGAAAAAGTTTTAAACTGTTTTTTAAGATCGGGGCTCGACCCTTCTAGATCTAAGCTCGATCTAGGTTTTAAAAGAGCAAAAGAAAATAAAAAAGAAAAACAAAATGAAACAGATTCAAAATGATGAACAAAGGACTCAGATTCAAGGTTTGAAACCCAGATCTAAAGTTTTTAAATGAAAAAAGAGGACTTTTCACTTACCAGTGGTCGTAGGCGGTGGCGCGTGGCACTAGAGGATGATGGACGACGACATGTGGAACGGGGGTTGCGGCGGACCAAGGACTGTCTGATCGGGCATGGGGGAAGATGAGAGAAAAACAAAGGGAAGTCAATTTTTTTTTTAGAAAGAAGTAAGAAATGATTTTTTAAAACAAATTTTTGACTTTTATAGTCCTTCCAAAATGCGGCGTTTTGGAGTGAGGGATCTGGTGCCAAAACTGTATCGTTTAGCCTTGACCCAGCCCCAAACCCAATCTGATCCAACCCGCTCTCTAGGATCCACGTGTTTTTTAAAAATGGTATATTTATGCAATCGATCCTTCTGCTTTTTTAAAATTTTCAATCAGATCCTTTTTATATTTTTAATTAATTATAATTTGCCCAACAATTTCTATTCTTTTTCAATTTGATCCCTTAACCCTTTTGAAGCCCAGAAAGCTACCACGTGTCAATCTTTTGGTTTATTTATGCAAATCGCCCCTTTTATTTTTGATTTGTTTTAATTTCATCTCTAAATCAAGTTTTGTTTTAATTATAAATTGGCTCAGAAATTTTAAATGATTTTCAAATTAGTCCTTTGACTTCAGAACGCAGAAGAGCTTGCCACGTGTCACTTCTTTTTGGTTTTATTGCCCAAAAGGTCATTGAACTGTCCAAAAATCATACTTTGACCCCTAAACTTTTTAGAAATTACATTTTGACCCCTAAACTTTTCAAAAATTATGTTTTTACCCCTCAGTGTTCAAAAATTCCCGTTTTTGCCCTCGAGCATCCCAAAATTACCATTTTGCCCTCAAATGTCCAAAATTACCGTTTTGCCCCCGGGTATCCAAAAATTACATTTTTGACTCCGCTTGTTTTGTTTTTCTTTCTCTCCAATATTCATACGTAGATTTTAATTATTATGCTTTCGTATTTTATATTCTATTAATTTTATGTTTAATCGTCATGCACTTATTCATCTGCTTAATTATTTTGTTTGTGTTATTTAATTCTTGCTATAAATTGTCTATTCATTTTTTAATTCACACATTTGTTTTCAAAATTACAAATAAATTTAAAACCGAGGCAATGCCTTTTTCGTGTGGAAACTTCGAAAATCATGCCCTAACATGCTGGGTGTGGTTTTTCGTATAATCTATACGAATCGGGTATCCTTTTCCAAACCTTTTAAATGCCCTTTAATTTCGAGATTCCGAGAACATCGTGCCCTAACGTGTTGATCACGACTTTAATTCTTCGTGAAAGTCGAAACAAACGAGCATTCTTTCTTCAAATCTTTTTAAGTCATGTGTTCTAGGATCATGTTTTAAACTTTGCTCGAAATTTCAAGTTCTCAAAAAAGTATATATGTATAAATAATTTTAAAACAAAAACAAGGCAATGTCCTTTCGTGTGAAAACTTAGAAAAACCATGCCCTAACGTGCTGGGTGTGATTTTCGTATAATTCACGCGATTGAATATCCTGTTACAAAGTCTTTCAACCCATCCTTCAATTTCAAAAGTTCGAGAACATAGTGCCTTAATGTATTGGACACGACCTCCAGTTCTCCTAGAAATTCGAAACACATGGTCGATTTTTTTCAAATAGGATTTTTGAAAACCTCGCAAAGTTTCCTAAAAACAAATATCGTATTTTAAGTTTTATTCGAGTTTTCAAATGTTTAACAAACCAAGACCCTAAAATAATCAATGTGGTACCAATTTTGGGCGTATGAGGATGCTAATCCTTCCTCATGCGTAACTGACTCTCGAACCTGTTTTCTGGATTTCGAAGATCAAAATGTTTTTCAAAACAGATTTTAAACGTTTTGTAGTGATCCAATCACACCGTATAAAAAGATTGGTGGCGACTCCCATTTTTCAAAATACCCATTTTCTTGATTTTTAAATATTGTTCGAGATCTGTTTGTTTTTTCCCAAAAATAAACATTTCGACATTGGTCATTCATAGAATAATGTATCAAGAGTGGGAAGTCCGATTACGTCATGTGTCGAGATATTAAACTAAAGCTGCAAATTGCATGGCCAAAATAGTCACTTGACTTGCTAGTTTACAATTGTTTATTTCTCCTCCAGAAGCAGTGAAGGCCATTTTGATAGAGGATCTTAATAAAATCTTGGTATTCTAATGAAATCAATTAATGTAATCGTTTTTTTCCTACCAAAAACAAAATTTTAACCAATTAACCTTATATGTTTTTTTTTTCTTTTCGTAGATCATATCGGTTAAGGATGGTTTGAATTTTCAATCCAATTAATGCATCGATTGTGTTCAGATTTTGGTTTGAATTTTTTTTTTGATAGATAAAAGAAGGTATTCAGCTGCTTTAGATCAATTTATTCTTACATAAGGGTACCCCAAAAATATCCTCCAAGAGCAATTTCCGAACATTAAATATCGGAACATCAATAATGCGTAACTTGACTTCACTTGGTGAACATGTTTTGGCTAACCAATCTGTAACCTTATTGCCTTCCCGGTGCACAAATTGGAATTTAACACCATCAAAGAGACGAGCAACTTCTTGGATCTTCCGAACGAGGGTCAGCGAAGCCATATTCGTCGAGCATTTCTGGATCAAATTTTCAACTTAAAAGCAGTCAATTTCCACAATAACCTTCCTAAACTCACGTTGTCAAGCTAACTCTAACCCGTGTAAGATGGCCCATAGTTCAGAATTCAAAGGCGAGCCTCTACCAACATATCGTTGATACCCAGCAATCCAGTTCTCGTGAGAATCCTGAGCACTCCACTAACCGAAGACCGACCCCCCTTCATACATGTTGCCCCATCCGAGATAACCTTTACCCAACCAGGATTAGGAGCTTTCCACTTTATTTTATCCACTGTGCGAATCCCAGAACATTTAACACCCCGATAAGTAGTACTAACATTGGTAGCAAAGCATACAGCAGCACGAATCAGATCCTCCACAGTGCGTGATTTCTGACTAAACACATGCTCATTCCTATGCTTCCAAAGCATCCAACACAACACCCCAAACACGACAGAAGCATCAGCACACCCAACCCCCAAAGCAAATTCTCTTCTCAAATAGCGCCCAGCCAGTCGACTAACTCCAAATTAAAGAACCTAGAGACACATTTTTCAGAGAGAACTTTAAGCCAAGTAGCAGCAGCGAACCTGCAATCCTGTAACACATGGATAACAGTCTCTTGAGTCGCACCACACACAGAGCAGCTTGCCTTGTCAGCCATCCTTCTCCTAACACGTTCACTGTTTGTAAAAATCAGTTGATGTCGTACCAGCCATAGGAAGTGCTTGATTTTGGTTTGAATTTAACAAGTCATGAATCCTAACAAATGTCAAAATAATTAGGAGCTAATTTATGCACCAATTTTTACTATCGCAAAAAATTACGTACTTTTACCATCTTTCAATTGTCAAACCTTATTAAATGTGGCTATTTACTGGAAGGCCTTGCAAATTAATATAAATAGGACTTAGATCTAAGCCATGGGACACGCTATCTTTTAGAGTGAATTAGTTAGTGAGTGGCTAAGTTGAGAGTAACTGTATAATAGCTATTGGGTAATTTTTTTGAGTGAGACTTGTAAGCTTTTTTTATTGTGCTTTGAGTGTTAAAACACTTGTAAATTTCATCTTTTGATACAGTGGAATTTCTTGTCGTCTCTGCCCGTGGAGTTAAGCTTTAAAGTCCAACCATGTAAATCCTTGTGTCTCTTTGTTTATTCGTTTTCACACGTTATTTTTTGTGATGTGTTTTATTTATTCTCGATATATTATTTTGTGGTCAATTGACATACTTAACTGATCCATCCTCAACAAATTGGTATTAGAGTTCCATTTCGGCTACTTTTACAATATTTGCAAAGAGGTTGTGCTCGTGATAGTTGCTTCCATTTTCACTTAAAACGTTGAAATGGCTGCAAGTGTATCATCGACTAAATACGAAGTCGAGAAATTCACTGGGAAAAATAGTTTCAGTCTATGACACATCAAGATGTGAGTGATGCCGGTTCAAAAAAAATTGCTTAAGGTGTTACCTAGTAGAGACAAACTACCAAACACGCTTTTGGAAGAGGTAAGGACGAGATAGTAAAAAAAGGACAATGCTATTCTACTATGTCTAGGCGATGAAGTATTAGAAGAGGTAGCCGAAGAGACTACTGTGTTCGACTTGTGGCTCCGGTTAGCGAGCAAGTACATGACGAAGTCATTGACGAACCGACTTTACCTCAAGCAAACAATTATACACCCTAAAGATGGAGGAAAGTACACACCCATTTCACAGCACCTTGGCACTTTCTACTCTATTATTATGGATCTCAATTATATTGATATTAAAATTGATAACGAGGATCAAGCATTGATTGTTCTATACTCGCTCATACGAGAAATTTGTTAACACTATGTTGTACGGTCATATGATGATATTTCTCAATGAGGTGAAAAAAAAAATCAAGGTGAAGGTTTGGTTGCTTGTGTGAGATCCAAGTCAAGAGGAGGATATTCAAGCAAAACTCATCCCAGATTGTAGTCCAAGAAATCAATACAGTTTATTACTGTAAGAAGTTAAGGCATGTAAAGAAAGATTGTCCAAATAAGAAGGATAAAGCAGAACCACATGAGCAGCAAAATGATCTTGCCAATGTGGTTGAAGAGACTTCAAATTCTTACGCTCGTGAGAGGTGGATTTTTTTATACCACCGCCACATTTCACATTAGCACCTCCAAATATTTATTTTCAACATATGAGAAATGCGAATGAATTAATCAAAAAAATTTGGTTCGGTTAACGATTAGGGTTTAAAAGGATCGGTTAATTCGATTAATGGTAGTTCGAGTCGATTAACCGATTGAACACTCTCTATCCATAACTCTAAGAACAATCATAAAATTCTCTTGCCATGACATAAAGTTAGTGCATTTAACATGTTAATTGAGTTAATGTTGGATTTGATGTTGGCAGGAGTATAGTAGCTAATTCAAACAAAACATGCTCACATAAGACCTCAAATATAAACCAAAATAATAATAAATTCGACTAAAAATCCGATCTCAAGATACATGGCACTCCATTAGCACTGACAATAAGAACATGCAAAATAATAAATATTCCTTTAGGCCAATTTATTAATCACATGTAAAACCGAATAACCGTCACATGTACATTGCCACAGTTGCACATGTAATATTATTAAATATTGATCTTTCTTTGAGTCCATCAATATTAACATAACTTAAGTTACATACACACAACCTTTTATTTTAATTAAAAGAATCTTCACACACAAAATCACTTTAGTGACTTTGATTAAGTTATTTAAAATATATATATATAAAAATATTTTAATATTCAAATTTAAATTTTTCTTAATAATCAAAATGAAATTTTTGATCAAGCTACAATTTTCTAAATAATCCAAATAAGTAAGGTTAAACTGACACTTAGAAACATTGAAGAGGCAGATATGGACCAGAAAAGACAAATTATTGATTTGCTAAACACCATGGGAGACAAATTTCCACTATCCCCCACTGATTTGCTGTTAAATCTCACACTAAGCAGAGTTGATACATGTAAAAAGACAAGCTTTTGTGATTAGTTGTGCCCAAAGCACACAGAATAGTCTAAACAATACCACCATAAAAGGAGACAAATTGCCACTATCCATTGATTTGCTAAATCTCATGATAAGTAGTGTTGCTGTATCCTGGCTCGATTTTCATCCCACCACATCCTTGCCTGCATTTCTCCAACCTCTCTCGGCTGCAATGCATTTCTCCATACATGTAAAAATGATTTCTTTTTATTACTATTAACACTTGAATCAAATATTAAACTCTCTTCTACTGTTTGCAAATGGATGCACTACACAAGTTGGTTGCAGTCCCACAGTAACCAAACTAATCAATCTAATCGTTTGCTCCTGTCAGCATTGTTCCATTTCTTCACTCAAAGCAAGGAAGAGTTGGGGTCTCATGCTTCAGTCAAATAAACCAAGAGCTAACTGAATCCCTAGGTCTACTCTGCATTTTAGATTTAACATGCATACAAGCTGTTCATCCTAGTTTCAAAAAGGGCAATGCTATTTTTATTTGACCCATGACCATCTCACAAATGACATACATGTGATAAACAACTAATTCACTAGCATTTACCTCTAGTAGTAAGAGAATCAGAATTTCAAGCATTTCAGCAGTTTCCTTTTGCAAATAGGGATCTTGGCCTCTAATCTCAATTTTAGAGTTTAAGACTACTACTACTAAGAACGCCTATCCTAAATGGTTTAAAACTTACTCCAGAGCAAAGAAGGATCATATGACCGGTCGGTAATAACCAGCATGAATAACATTTTGGCTTTTATTCCATCCATTCTCATGTCTGGAACCAAGAAAACAGCAATCAACTAGTTACATACCTGAACCTGACACGTCTAAGCTCCTGGGAGCCACCTGGAAGTGCTCTAATAGTGAGGTAAACCCCTGGTTCATCCTGCTCAACCCATTCAGTTTCCATGTCACTGGCATTACTGATGGAGAGCTCTCCAGAACGATCTGCTTCTCTTGATGAACTACTCCTTGCAGAGCCATCCATAGATGATGTCTCAGTCTTGGCTCCACTAATACTGGAGAGTTTTGGTGTTGAAGCAAGTGCAGCTGAGTCATAGTACTGACCGGAGTGAATGGGTTGATGGTCTAGGGAATCAGATGAAGAGTAGCCCATTCCTGTTGGTCGCACAAAGTTGCGTGGCTGCTCTTTGTTCAGTGGTGGAGTCGCAGGACTATCCTTAGCTGATTCAATTCTTGAGCCCTATAAGGGATGTAAGAAAACTCATTTGGAAATGAAAAGCACTAAAACGGTTATGGACTGTTGGAAAATGTAGGAACTAGGACATCACTGACTCATGCTAAGGGCAACATGGAGGGAAGAAGCTTACTTCATCTTCAGATATTGAGGGAGTTGACACCGGAACTGCTTGATGGTTGAAGCGTTCAACGTTGTATAATTCCATGACCTTGTCATAGTTCTCAGCCCACCACCTTTGAGCTTGCCATTTATTAAACATTTCACGACTGATTAAATTAAGACAAGGATAGATTAGCACTCCAAGCATCCAGTAAGAAACTTTAGAATGAAAAAAAGAGCAGAAGTTGATAATTGCAGTACTGAAGTGTCAAAATCCTTGAAATAACAAGTATGCAGCAGAAGAAATGAATAAACAGTTGGTTATTAACAGATCTACAGAAGCCTAGTGCCTTAATAATATCACTTGAACCCATTCATAAGATGATAAGAATCGAGAACATCAGTTGCCAATGAAAATGCCATCAAAAGCAATCAGGTAGATTTTTAAGTTCCCAACGGATAGCATAAAGCTAAAATGCTGTTTGTGCTATATTGTCAAAAAATAGTTTTAAACAATAATTATCAGAACTATATATCCCATCAAATTATCAGCTTACTATGCAGATAAAAGGTGGGTATTTTAGAAGGGCCTGCAAACATTGCAGATTTGCAATCTTAGGCTTTCACTCCGGTATAACCGCTATTTTCTAGATAAAAGGTAAACATAAGAATGTTTCAAAGTGCAATACAAGGATAAAATGAATAGAAAGAAGGAACTCAAGAAAAGTCAGACTTTTCCCTTTTAAAATTTCTGATATATATATTATCATCATTTCTATAAATTATGCAAGATGTGATCTCCATATTCATCCATTCCTAACAGCTAATCACGATTGTCAAAACACTAGCATACGAAGAAAGAATGCAATAAAATAAGTCAGTAAACAAGGAATGACTTTATGTGAAAAAGGACATTTTCTTGTGATTCTATTAAAAGCTTTGTTCGGTCACCACTATCATCAGATAATGTAAATTTTGCTGGTGAACTCCATGGGAGAGAAAAGGGAATTGTATGTCCTACATAGCATGTGAAGAAAACATTTATTTAGGCCTTTAATGTTACTGTCACAGTACATTCGCCAATCACTGTACTGCCTACACAAAGAGAAAACAAACTTGGCCACAAGTGTCATTTCAAGTTCCACTTATGCACAACAACCAATATGACAACCCACTATCCAAGGAATAAGAACCACATATAGGTCGAATTGAGGTTATATGTCCATGAGGCAAACGATGTATTGCCCTTACTATTGCATGATTAAGTGGCAATGCAAGAAAAGCTATAATGCCAAGTGGGTGGCCACTTAAATGATGATAAAGCCTCTCATGGAAATTTAGAGAAATAGTCACACATAAATTTAGTGCACATGATAATTTCAAAATGGCACCACCACCATATTTGCTACATGCAATAACAATCCTACAAGCTGAAACCTCCTGTGTCGAACACAAGAGCCAAGAGTGGCAACCAAGCTGAAACAAAATAAACACTTAAAAAGCAGATATTTGATATACAAAGAAAAGTTTGAGTAAAAGAGGGAATATACAAAAATGGCTACCATTTCAATACCCAAACAAAACGAAAATCATGTGATCACACATTCAGACAAATCAGAACCGTCACTATCATATATACCAATAACAAAATAAAGTACCTGAATCGAATTCGTTTCAGATTATTCCCTCCATCAGGCAATGAGACGAAAGTGATTAGAACACCGGGCTCCACTTGAGCAACCCACTCCTTAGGCTCATCTTCCTCCATAAACACCACTGATTCTGTACGGCCACTAAGGGATGTTGGGGTACCTTCTGCACTGGAAAGTGCTTTTAGTCTTGATTCCATCTCTTTGCCCCACATTCGAGGAGTGGGGCTTCCTGTTCTTCGGTAAGGGCAATGGAAACGTGCCAAGTCTGAGGCGGCGTCGGAGTCGGCATAGTTCCGGTTATGGTTTGATGAACCAGAACAAGGCTTGCAGTTTTTATAAGCCCCTGATGCTTTCAATGCAATGTCCTTGATCTGAAAATTATATACAATGGAAAAATCCTGTCACTAAAAGCCTTACTCTGTTGAAAGAAAAGGCTAGAGAAACAAAACAAATTCAGGGTTGTTTTCTTTAGCTTTTCCCATTTTCTTCTGAAAATTAAAACTGAATACAAAAACAATCTCAATAAAGATTTAAGAAACATGCTGATCCAGAATTTCGATGTCTGGTTGCTAAACATTGAACCCATCAAAGTCAAATTATTACCAGTCTCCTTTCCCGCATTTTCCCAGGAAACAAACACAAAAGCTAATAAAAATACCTGAGAAGTGAGAGCCTTTATGGCTTGCCTAGTCCTAGGTGTTTCCAAAGCATCTTCATCCTGTTGACGAGCAACAGATCCATTGTTATTGTTTAGCTGCTTTGAACAAGCTATGCACGTTAACATCCTTCCTTCTCTAACTATAACAAAAACCCAGATCAGATTCAGCAACCCTGTTTCATAAACAAATATAAATGGCTATGTCAAAGGGAGAGCAGGAAGCTTGCTTATGGGAAATTTTTGCTGGTTACATCAAGGCCTTTTTTAATAATATATCTATGCTTCAAAACGAAAGGGTCGGCTGTGAAATTTTCCATAGTGTGAAAGAAGAGTAAAAGGAAAGAAAGGAAGAGAAGAATCAGAGAGATCCCAGGCAGATTGATATATAATAATGAATTTGGATACCAAAAAAAAAAAAGTGACCGTTAATGGAGGAGGAAAGAGGGCATGGATTTTTGGTTGGAAATGAAAAAAAAATGCTCTGTTTTTCTGCCTATGCCAGTGGATCTTTTTCCTGAAGAAGGCTATTGAGATTTGGACTAATTTACAATTTAGCTCCTCAACTTTTTATTTATTTTATTATTTAAACTACCATTTTATCTCAATTTATTAAAAAATTATTAAATTAAAATAAAAGTTAAACTATCAAAATAGTCATTTTTGTTTCAAGTTACATTTTAGTCACTTATGTTTGAAATGTTATATTTTTGTCACTTACGTTGACGTGTTTGTAACATTTTAGTTACTGAGTTGTTAATTATCGTTAACGGTATAAACGGTAAGTTGACATGGCACGTTAAATCACCATTTCAAACAAAAATTTTGGTTAAATTATATAATTGACCTTCATATTTTCTTCGTTTTGAGCAATTTAATTTTTTTTTATGTTCTTTTAACTTTCCTTTTTTTATCTTTTTTTTCCTTTTTTTTTGCTTCTCCCTCTATTTTCCTCTTTTTTTTCATTTTTTTTAACATATAAAAAAATAAATTTATCAAAATAAAAAAAATAGAGACCAATTGTATAATTTAACCTAAAACATTCATTTGAAATGATAATTTAACGTGTCATGTCAGTTTATCATTACACCGTTATCGATAATTATCACTCGGTGACTAAAATGTTACAACACGATAATGTAAGTGATTAAAACGTAATATTTCAAACATAAATGACTAAAATGTAACTTGAGACAAACAAAAGTGATTATTTTGATAGTTTACCTTGAAATAAAATAATAGTTTAAATAAAAAAATTACATTATTTTTTTGAATTTTTTATTTTTGAATAAAAATTAATAAAAATTCAAATATAGCAAGAACTAAAAAAGGCAAAATAAATATGGTATAATGCCAAATTTGATCTGTTACTTGAAAAAATTAGAATACACTTTAATTTGCACATAAATTTTAATTCAATAAGGTAACTTTTATTTGATGAAATTTAAGAGAACCGAATGAAATAAATCTGTAGTAATTATGAAATGAAATTAAATTCCATATTTGAATTTAAATACTATGTTAATATGCCAATAGATAGTCAGATCGGGTCGGATTTAAACATGATATTAACATATTTTATTTTGTTTAAATCTGATTCCACCCGAAATCTGAATCTAAAATTTTACTTAAATTCGTCCATATTTGTCAAATACTAACTTAAGCTCATTTTAAACCAGCCAATATTATTTTTTAAAATTTATATTATATTAGTTTAATATTTAATAATTTTATATATTATTTATTTATTGAAATTTTTTATATAGTCATCTTAATATTATTTTAATGTTTATATTAGAGTAGTATTATATATTTAGTATAGGTTTATTTTGTTAATATGTTCTAATTTACATAATATATAAAATAATATAATATAAAGTATTATAAACTTAAAGCGGGTCAAGTCGGGTTGGGCTTGAGTCTTGAATGTTCAAGTTCGAGTCCAGATCATATTTTAAATGGACCTAATTTTTTTGTCTAGATCCATTTTTAGGGACTACTATTTTGCCCAAATCCTCCCAAATTTCATGTGGATCTTTGGGCCTATGCAAGTAGCCCAACCCATAAACAGGTCTATCAATAGAATCAAGACAAAAAAACATGAGTTCAAGTGCACTAAAATGTATTATACTCCTATTTATGGGTTAGGAAAGGTTATGATAATTGTAAATATTGTATCATAAAAAATAGATATAATCAAGATCTATAATGAAATTGTTAAAAAAAATATTGTTTTAGAAAATGAAATGAATATTTTTATTGCCGTTTGGGTGAATTAATAATTAAACTTCTATTTTTGGTTCATAACGATTTTGGAAATAATGTGGTGGCCAGCCTTTAAAAAAGGAAAAAGAACTTTTTTTTCTTCAGGAAATCTCAATTATATTATTATATAGAGATTATTTTCGAGGTGAGATTCACTTTTATTAGTGTAAACGAAAATAATTTTATATTTTTTATATTTTTGTACTGTTGATATTTTAACAATTATATTTATTATGCATGTAAATTTTCGAACAGATTTGACGTATCGATTTAAATATCGTATCTCCACATCATCTACTCTTCCATTTCTTTTGTTTTCTTAAAATCAAAATTATAAAGAAATTAAAATTACTGTTATTTTTTAAATAATGCTTAAAATTATTAATAGCTCCTCTCCAACTCATAAATAGGAAGAGAATGTGTTTTAACACATTCGAACCCATGTCCTCCTGCATTGACAATAATTTTCATGTCAATCGAGCTAAGACTCAATCAATTTTTTTTTATCTAATTAAATACCTATTTTTTGTTTCCATTACAAAAGTTGGTACCCAGACAAAATGGTGATAACCTTTTTCAATATGGTTTAATTATTTTTGAATAAACCATACAAATGGTCACTCAATTATGTTCATGTTCTTATTTTGATCACTCAATTTTAAAAATTTTCAATTTAGGTATTAATGTTTGAATTCGTTACTGGTTTGATCACCCACCATTAAAATGATAACAAAAAACCTTTTTTTAACTGGTATACTAACATATTTAGTCCTCAATACTTACATATTTCTATTATTTTGATCTTAATTCTAAATAATTCAATAAATTTAACCCTTCACATTTATAAATTATATCTATTTTATTCTCAAACTTTCTAATCAAAGCTTTTAACTTTTAAAACAGAGATATCCTACATCTATAAATTTGTAAAACTCAAAAAAAAAAAAAAACAAAACTTCTCTCAACTAACGAGTCGTTTTTCGAGCCAAATCATGGTACCAATGAGTTCATCTTGAATTTTTATTTCCTTTTTTTTTCCATTAGTTTTTTTCTAAATATAATAATTTATAATCCTTTGATTGATAAAATTTTGACTAAAAAATACTTTAGATTTACTCTTAGTGTTATTAGTATTATTTTTCGGTCAAGGTACATAGAAATAGCCCGCAAAGTTGATCCTTGAAATTGGGAATTAAATCTAGAGTTAAAAAATATGGCTTTGAAAAATCCAATTGTTCAATAAAAATATGAAAAAAAGATTAATGGAATTTCTTTTGTTACATTGATAATGATTTTTAGAAGAAAAATTATAAACTCATTAATAGATTATTATGTGTTCTATTTATTTTAATTATTTTTTAATTTTTAAATCCACAATAAGCAATACATATCATTAATAATCTGATTTAGTGTCAAATGATTTACCAAATTAATTAAAAACTAAAATTATGTTAGTTAGAGTGAAATATTATTTTTTACAAATATTTTTATATATTTTATATTTTTTTAGTAGTGTTTAATTAATTTCTAACATTGACTTCTAAAAAATATAAACAAAAAGAGTTATCTACCGAATCGAATAATTTCAATCATAAATAAAACAATTAATATATGTGGAATGCTTCTATTTTAAAAGTTGAAAGCTTTGGTTAGGAAGCTTAATGATCAAATTGATAGAATTTGTAAATGAGAAGGATTAAATTTATTAAATTATTTAGAATTAGGTTAAAATTGATAGAATAAGTAAGTATTGATGACTAAATGTATTATTATATACCAGTTAGAAAAATATTTTCTATTATTAATTTAACAACAAGTGACCAAAACAATAACGAATTCAAAAGTTAAATTCTTTAAAATTGTGTGATCAAAACAAGAACACAGATATAATTAAGTGATCATTTGAATAATTTACTTGTTATTTTTTACATGAATTAAATGTTTGACACATGGCAACATGGAACTATTGTCCCAAAATTAAGAAAAATTATAAAAATCTTTTGAAAACCTAAAAATTATAAAAATTATTATGAAATAAAATAAATAAATATATTTAAAATTAAAAAACAATTACAAATTTGAAAAATATTTTTATAATATTTTATTAAAAATTTACCCTTTCTTTCTTTATTTTTCATTATTATATTTTTCCAACTAAAAAAATCATAAAAATATTTTATTTAAATTTTGAATTAAATTTTAATTGCTATTCTAATGTAATGCAAATACACATTAAATATTCAAAATTTATTTTCAATTTGATCACATATTTTGATGAAACGATTTGATGATATATTAATTTTGAAATAAATATATTGTTTTATTTTTAATAAATAAATTAAATTATGTGTTATTAATAATAAATTATTCTTTTACTGATATATATCATTGGAAAACATTAAAATTAAAAATATTTTATTTAATAAAATTAATTTCACAAATTATCTTTACATTCGCAAATTTATTAAGAATCACATTTCAATAGAATGTTGACATAAAAAATATCAAATCCCTTATCTTTATGAAAATCTTATTTTAGTATTAATTTTTTCTTGTTTGAGGGTATTGAAGTTTAATTTAATATATTAGTGTTAGAGATTATGTAACTTGAATTTTGTCTCTTGTCAAAGAGATAAAATATAGTCTAAGATTTTTCAACCCTTAAATAGAAGTAATCGAAACTCTTCTTGTATCATTTGATTTTCAACACTAGTGAATTTTTCTCTCTCTACCTATGATTTTTTCTGAAAAGATTTTTTACGTAAAAACTGTGTGTTCTTATTTTTTTATTGCTTTGCGATCGTTTTACCGTCATTATCGACATTTAACATAACAATTAGTTTTTTTATTTACCACTAATTTATACTAATAATAAAATATATTATTAAAATTTGTATATAATAAAACAAATATAATCATAATATAAAAGTATAATGAAATATTTATGTCTTTCAAACTTTTATATACAATGTAGTTTCTTAAATATATTACATATTTATTGTTCAAACTATCATTTTAAAAAATTACACACTTATGAACCCAACAAGTGGCTCCAGTGGAAAAGAGGATGTTGTTCATCCTACAAGTCTCGAGTTTGAGTGCTTTTGTGTACAAGGTGTGTCTGCGTTGTCAAATGTTAAGAAAAATATGAACAAATACTACCATGTAATCACATCATTATATTCAAAAAAAAAAAAACTATACACTTATAACTATCAATTCTTTAAATATAATTTTTAATTTATTATTATGATAAATCATACCATAGTCAATGAATTATTAGTAAGTTTATAGTTTACCATCCAATTATGAATAGTTACAATTTGGTCACTTAATTATTTTAAATTTGTTCATTTGTCACTCTTTCGTTAACCTACTAATGAATGTCAATATGGATTATTAAGTCACTATTCCTCAAATATATTTGGGTAAGCTACACCGTTAATTACTCAATTATTAGTAAATTTTCGTTTTGATCACTCAACTATAAAAGGAAGCAAAATGAACACTAATGAAATGATATCATGGCACATTAACTCATTTCGTTATTGAACAATAACTAAAATATCAATTTGGTACATATAGAAAATTATTAATTTTTTTAGTTTTTTTTTGAATTTTAGGAAAATTATAAAAATTTTAATTATATAATATTTTTATTCTTTAAAGAATTGTTCATATAATTTTAATTAAAATTTTTTTTATAGTTTTAAAAAGTAAATTATTAATTTTCAACATTTTAAAGAATTTTTTTATATTTTTAGAATTTTTTTGGATTTGTTTTAGATTTATCGTTTAAAAAAATCTAAAAATATTAAAATGATATTTTAGTTATAGTTCAAGAAATAAATTAGCTATTAAGCTTATGAGTTAATATGCTACGTTATTATTCTGTTATTGAGTTAAATGGACAATGATCAAACCATTATAAACCGATAACATTAGTGATATTTTGTAACTTTTTATATAAGAATGCCAAAATTTATCAATAATTGAATGACAAACAATATATTTAAAAATAAATTAAAAAATAAATGACTTAAATGATTAATTTTAAATAATTAAGTGATTAAATTATAACTTTTCATAAATTAAATTAAAAAAACAGAAAGGGTGTTGCATGAAAACTGGAAAAGTGAAAAAAAGAGAATAGGGAGAGTGGAGAAGGGTTGTCTTTATGGGGGTTGGCGCCACCCTATGGACCAGATCACCGCGGAGATTTGGTTAACAGAAAAAGAGAGGGCTAAACAAGCGGTCCCGTGGGTGGGGTTTTCTATTTTTGCTGACGCTAACTGATACGTGAGTTTTTGGGGAGATTTTGTCATGCGTGGGCGTGGGGGTGTCTCTATCTTTACTTTATTCAAACCCAAACACTTCTTTCCCATCTATCATTGATTCCTTGATGTGAAGTCTGTTTATATTCCTCAAATTTTAAAAACTATTATTATTTTAATTAATCTCAATATTTAAATACTAAATTCTAAATTTATTTGGGCTTATCTAAAAATTCGCTTGAAAAGTAAAAAAATTTAAATAAAAATATAATTTCGAAAAATTGACTTAAACAAAAATAAAACTCATTTAAAAAATGAGTTGAGCTTTGGACAATATTTTTTTGGCTCGAGCTTATCTTGACCTTAATTTACAAACATAAAAAAAACTACAATTTTCCTCTGTTTTGTTGTTATTTTTCTTGTTATTTTCTCATTATTTTGTTACCATTTTATTATTATAGTGTAATTATTTTGTTATTATTGTTTAGATATTGTATAATTCTTATTTTATTGTTATTTTTTTACTATTTTAGAGGCATTTCCTTATTAAGTTGTACTTATCTTAATGTTATTTAAGTATAAATATTTTTTAAATTTATTTTCAACTTGTTGGATAATATTTATTTTAATGTTTTTAGTATTTTTGATGTATTATATAATTTTTAAAAAATTATATAAAAAAATTAATATGGGTGAGTCGGGCTTGGGTTTTAGCATTTTTATTCGGGTTGAATTTAGGCAAAATTTTAAGCAAAATATTCGGGTTGAGCCTAGCAAACGGTCTTAAAATTTTAGTTGGACCTGACTCGAATCCGACCTGTCATATAAACACCTTTATTTTTTACAGATTTTTTTTCATTTATTCTAAAAAAATTTAAATCAAATTAATAAATTAATATATTTTAGGTATAATTAAAAAAAATTAAAAACGTGACGTGGGTTTACTTTACTAATTCACCTTATAAAAAATTTCAAATTTATTTAAATAGTACTATTAATTATCACAATAGCTACGACACTAATTAAACTAAGATTCAATAAATAATTACATATTTTTTAAATGTTTTCTCATATTAAAAAGATTGATTCCTTAATTTTATTCGTGATTAATCTAATTAAGATTGGGAGATGAATTAAGCAACCTTTTCATTTCATATATGTCAACTTCAAGGCATGGGCTAATGGGAGTCTTGAATATTGCAATTTTAATGAGAGGTGGTGGTCCAAGAGGTTATTTCTTAACAACCTTAAAAGCAAACACAAATGAACTAAGTGTGAGATTAGATGGGCAGTGCACTGTGGTGCGTTTAATTTTTTTTTGTCTCACGTTATAATATCGTTATAGTATCTAATCTCATTGTCACCGTTGTTTTTATACTAACCGCAAATAAACACACCGCCTATCTAAACCCACCCTGAGTGTTAGTTTATTAATGAGGTTGAAAAGTGTTTATTAATGAGGTTGAAAAGTGTTTTTAGAAAGTACTCTGACAAAACTTTTTCAAAATGACGTAAAAAGTGCTTTTAAAAAATTTGATAATATCATTACAATTAAAAAGTGCTATTAAAAAGATAAAATTTCTATTTTAAACCTAATGAGGTAAAGTAAAAAATATGTAATTAAAATATATTTAAATATGTTAAAATTATAATATATGAAATATATAAATTTAAATTATTATAACAATATTAAAAATAAGTTATTATGTAGTTTTTACAAGTTAGGGAAGTTAAGAGTTCTCTCTTTAGGGTTTTAGAGGAATGACGTTGTCATGGCTAAGCCAAGAGCAGAGTGGTGACTTTGTTCCCTCGATTTGTTACTTGTCATATCTAGTTTCATGATCCTTTGCCTTCCTGTGAGGTTTTTTCTATTGATTGGTTACGTTTCTTTGGCCTTCTCTGAACGTAAGGAAAGAGATACGTTGTCCTTCCTGGAAAAGGAGATGGTTAAATTATCAGTTAAGAGTTCGATGGTGGTTTATATCGAAAAATCAACACTTTTATGTACTGTTTAGACATCCAAAACATAAAATTCGGACAGTTTTCGAACCGAGATAAAAAGTATTTGGAAAACAAGAAAGAAATTTGAGATTAAGGCGGTTGGCCAGAATTTGGTTTCAGTTGTTTTTGAGGAAGAAGATGATTTGTAGTCAATATTGGAAGGTCGTCCATAGTTGTTTAGGCACCAATTGGTTATCTTCGACAAACTAATAGAGATCGTGGAAAGGAGTAAGGTTCAGCTTGTGTTATTTTCGTTTTGGATTAGGATCAATTCATGTCCTCCGGAGTGTGATAAAAAAGATCTTATGCATGTAATACGATCAACGTTTGGGGATTGATATGATAAAAAATATCAAGAGATGTATGCCAAATTAAAATTTGGTTAAATGTTAAAAAGCCACTAAGGAGAGGTGTGTTTATCTAGGTGGATTCGAACGATGAAATATGGCTTCCCTTTAAATATGAGAACCTTTTAGGATTTTGCTTTGGATGTGGAAAATTGGGACATGTCTTACATGAGTGTACGGAAGCTTTTATGATGGTTAAGGATACATCCGAAGATGATCTTCCTTTTTCAGTCGCATTACATGCAGAATCAAAATTCATGGGGATTTTAATCAAATTTTAGGGCCAGGTACTAAGAAAACCATGAAGCAATGTCTTTATGACGGAATAAATTCATTAGAAACATCCATGCAGGACGATGCCGATTGAGAAAGGGGAACAAGGAGCTACGATGTGATCTGCTGACAGAGGTGAGGTACGAGACGAAAGAGGGCAAAATTATAAATTACGGAGATAAAGAGTTGGACTCGAACTGTGACACACAACAGTTGGCTCTGACTTGGAAGTGTACTGAAAGTGAAACTCCTCCAAATCCGATGGTGGACTCTGATTTGAATTCATCTTTAAAGTGACACGTTTCAGAAGATGTGGTATTGGGAAATGAGTGTAAATTGTATGAAACTCCTCTTTTTATTGATACAAATTGGGTTGGAATAGAGAGGACAAGTCAGACATATAAGTTAGAAACCAATATGGGCCAAAATGAAATCCAAGAAGCATGCGATGACCCATATGGGTTAGGGTCCCAAAAATCATTGAAAGGCTAGAGAGGATTGATTAGAGGTACCCCCAAAGTTCTGAATCTGAAAATCATAGTGGGTGGTAAACGAAAAAATATTATCGAACCTGTTATTGATGACCAAACTGAAGGTAACAAAAGAGGAAAATGGGAGGAAGGTGTTAGGGATGCAATGGATACCTCTGAGTTTGATGGGTCTATTGTTGACTATATTATCTTACCAACTTTATTAAGATCGACAGCTACCAACAAGCAAGCCGACCGGGTGCAATGAAACTCTTAAGTTGAAATGTCCATGGGCTGGAGAACTCACGGGCAGCAAGGAGGCTTGGCACACGCTGAGGCTTCAAAAACCCCAAGTGATCTTTTTATTGGAGACCAAATTAGACAATAAATGAATGGAGAAAATTCGGTGACGTTATGGATACACATCGGGAATAGAAGTAAGTTCAAAATACAATAAATGTGGTTTATGTTTGGCATGGAAAGATGATGTGAGAATTGAATTGAGAAGTTCTTCTAAGTTTTTTATTGACTCGACTGTTACTTTTATATAATATGATGAGAAGTGACGATTTACAGGCTTCTACGACTCCCCCTTTGATCATTATAAATCAGCTTGATGGGATGCATTGAGATAATTAAATCAGACTAAAGACTTGCCATGGTTTGTTTGTGGCGATTTCAATGAAATAATGTACGCCCATGAAAGTTAGGGGAAATCTTAAAGAAGAACGGAAAATGAAAGCTTTTGGATTACTTTGGAGGAATGCAATTTATTTGATGTTGGTTATTCGGGCTGTTGGTATACTTGGGAAAGGGGAAACTCTCTAACGACTAATATTAGGGAACACCTTGATAGGGTTGTAACCACTATTGAGTGGTTGGATCATTTTTCGAATGTTTTGGTACGGCATCTTCCACATTCTCACTAGGATCATTGCCAGCTACTAGTCTCTTCTAGTCCTACCTCGACCAAGAAAAGATACAATTTTAGATTCGAGACATGGTGGACTTTGGAACCGAAGTTTGAAGATTTTATTAAAGACATATTGAACACCTCTGAAGGTAATGTACTATCAAAATTGAAGAGCTTACATGATGATCTTCGAAAGTGGGACAAACAAAGTTGATATGAGAGATTGGAGCAATAAGAAGTTCTCGCGTAGCGATTGGAGGATCTGTTGAATCTGGATAAAGATGAGGACGTGTTCTCAGAAATCATTAATACTAAAATTTCATCTGAATTGGAAAATCAAAAAAGAGGAATTTTTTGGGAACAAAAGGCAAGAATAAATTGGTTAAAATATGGAGATAGGAATACCTCTTATTTCCACAAATGTGCAACGCAAAGAAAGAGATCCAATACTATCAAGGCACTGGAAAACGAAGAAGGGAGATTGACGAGAAACCATGACCGAATGGAGTAAATAGTGAAAGAATATTTTCAAAAACTCTTCACATCGCAAAGAGGATTGACTGATTCAAGACGTATTCTGAATAGTATTAATCGGTGCATTACCAATTTGAACAACTTGGAACTAACAACACCGTTCGTGGAGGAAGAGTTAGTGTTGGCTCTAAAAAAGATGGGCCCGTCTATAGCCCCAAGTGATGATGGTTTTCTAGCCCTCTTTTATTAGAATATTGGCACATTATTGAAAAGAGGTGAGTAAATTTTGTTTGAATATCCTAAACAATGGCTCTAACATCGAAGAGCTGAATGAGACCAATATATTCCTTATTCCAAAGATTCCTAATCCTACGAAGATGGCAAATTTTTGCCCTATTAGTCTTTGTAATGCTCTATAAAATTATTACTAAGACTATTGTTAATAGATTTCGAAGATTTCTAGACAGGTGCATTGATAAAGCATAGAGTGCCTTTATTCTCGGACGATTGATTACTGATAATGTTCTCCTAGCCTATGAAATTTTACACACCTTTAGACAAAAACAAAGAGGAAAAAATGGATTCATGGTCTTAAAGTTGGACATGAGTAAAGCCTATGATAGGGTGGAGTGGGCTTTTGTTAGTAAGATTATGGAGAAAATAGGATTTTCAATAGATTGGATCAATCTTATTATTCGATGTATAACGTCGATTACTTATTCAGTTTGCTTGAATGGCAATAATGGTCCATCCTTTCGATTGATAAGAGGGCTGCGACAAGGCAACCCGCTTAGCCCTTCTTTTTTCTTATTTGCGGTGAGGGACTTTCATCCCTTATGCGTCTAGTGCTTTAAGAAGGAAGATTAAAAGGGGCAAAGGTTAGTCAGCATGGTCCCATTATTTCCCATCTCCTATTCGCAGACGATTCCATTCTATTTGGGGAAGCCTCGAAAAAAAGTGTTTGAATTTTGAAAGATTTATTATAGGAGTATGAATTAAACTTCGGTCAATCTATCAAATTCAAAAATTTCACTATTTTTTTAGTCCAAATACAAGGAGTTCATTGCAAAGGAGAATTTCGGATGAATTGAGGGTGCAAATTTTGAAAATTCAGAAAGGTACTTGGGTTTGCTAAATATGGTAAGAAGGAGAAAAAGAGCTTCGTTTCAAATCTTGAAGGATCGAATGAAGAAAAAGATAGGAGTTTTAGATTTCTTCCCCAGGGGGAAAAGAGTTATTTATAAAATCGATTCTTCAAGCAATTCCTATGTATACTATGTCATGTTTCCTATTGCCGAAATCTTTATGTGCAGAATTAAAAGCCTTAGTGGCTAAGTGATGGTATTACAAATGACATATATTTTCTCCCTAAATTTGTGTATTAATTGTTTCTTTTGTAGCATATTTAGCATGCATATAGGCATTACATACTTAGTTTTTATATTTTCTAACTCATTGTTGTTTGGTTTAAATTCTTGTTATTTTTACCTCTTTTTGCATTAATGTCGCTACAAGTAGCCGATATATTGCGCCTTAGGATTGTCAGCGCAGGAACTAATCTCAGAAGATCAATGCTAAAAGAAGAATGCAGCCACAAGTATAGCTTAGAATTGTGGCCAGAGATGTCGACGCATAGAAATCTTTACTTTGCATGAGTGAATTCAAGTTACAAGTACATCTGGAAGCACCAGTGCAGAAATTTCACACGTTGTCACCGTAATTAAAGAATTTAGATTGTGACCAGAAATGCGACGACAATTTGCAGATTTATGAAGAGCACACCAGATTTGCGTGAGTGCACAACTGAAATTTAACTAACTTTGACACCTGTAATTAGATCTGGATCTGAGAAGAGATGAGGTCTGTCATTCTTGAAGCCAGAAAGTATTCAATTGTAGCACAGATTGGTCCAGAAACACGGTAAATTATCGGTGCAAATTATAATTTGCACCGATATTTTTGTAACAGTCCAGTAAACAAATTAGATATGCATAACTGCCAATAACAAACTTTTACAGCTGTACAAAGTAGTTGGATCTGAGAATGGAGGAAACCTGCAATTTATTGAGCATATATGTAAAACTCTAGAAATTATAGGGATTAAAGTGAGGTAATTACAAAATTTTAAGGGCGTATTGGGTAAAAATTTGTTAATTGAGGAAGTAGGACTTGTTTGTGATGAATGTGAAAGTTTTGGGTCAATTTGATAACCCTAGAATACTTTAAGGACCCTTGTGGAAATAAATCATATTACTTAGATATAAAAACACCCTTAACCTTTTTTCAAACTTTCTTTTTTCCATTTTGCTTCTTGCCTGCCATTTCCTCTCTTTTTTCATTCTTTCCTTTTTGGTTCAACCTTCAAACCTCGATCTTTTGCGATTTGTGCTTTGTACCGCCACCATAAATTCGTTCCTTGAGTGCGTGCGAGTAAATCGTGCCTTTTTCTCCTTCCTTTCAACCGTCGTTCGTGGGTTCTAGATGAAGTCATTCAATCGATTGTTTCGGTGGTTCCTTCGTGTTTTATTAGATTTTGGTGTGGGTAAGTGTGAAAATCATGGTTGTGGTTTGTTTCGGAGTTTATTGGTATGTTGTTCTCAGTGGTCGGACGCCGGTTACGGCTTTGGAGAGTGGTTGGTGCTGCTGGAGTGTGGAATGAGGGGTTTGGAAACTTTTTTTTTTCTTTCTTGGTGGTAATTGAGAAAGTGGGCTGGGTTGTCTAACCCAATTCCTAAGCCAAGGCAAGCCCAAGTCTAAAACCCTTTAGAAAATTCATTAAACACAAACCTTTTAATTGTAGAAACCCAAACCTTTTTGGACCCTAAATCAAACCATTAGGCCCAAACCCAATTGAACCAAGTCCAAACCCAAACCAAGTGCTGATCGACCGTTGACCAGCCGTTGACCGACCGTTGACTATTAATCGTTGACCGTTGACAGTTGACCGTTTACCATTGACCGTTGACTTTTTTGAAAAACTCTACCCTACCCTTTTTTTTCGATGTTTGAGTCTGATTCCGCTGTTCGTTTTGCCAAAGTCTAACCCGAAAGTTTTATTTTGGCAGTTTCATCTTAAATCGTGTACTTTAAGCTATTTTAAAGTTCTAATTTAGGGAGTACTAATTTAAATATTCGTGTTTAGGTGATCGCAATTCCGAGGTAGATAATTTACCTCCTTCAACTATTCAACCCGTTCCTGTATCGGTTCTGAGAGCTACTCGTAAGTTACTTTGGTTTAATTTTATGTTTAAGTGGTGGCTAGGTTTGTAAAAATATTTAGTTGTATTTGTATAATCTAATTCCGTTAGACCGGGAAGTCGTACAGTGCGTGGTAGACGACCTCCTCGTCGCTAGAGTTCTATTTGCTTGAGGTGTGTTTTTAACTGCAATATACCTTAATGTTTGTGATGTTGTTGAGATTATGTGATTTCATGCTATTGGAGGTATGTTTATATTGAGATAATTTGTTGTGATAAAAATAAATAATGGTATGATTAATTGAGTTGTGCTAGTGTATGATGTTAATGTCATGCATACATATATATATGTACATTGAGCATGTGACGGATAATTATTGTGATTATGCTACAGAGATTGTGATATATGGGATATTAATTGAGAATGAGATTGATGCGATATATATCTATATATGATTATCATGTGGTCATACCATTGTGTGTTCATGGGGCGAAATTGTAAGGTGGAAGAAGTGATTATCATTCCTTTTAAGGTTGATACTAAAACCACACTACGATTGGTGACGTTGGTTGGGAAAGGGTTCGAGGGAACCTTTTCATTGTGTTGGTGTGTGATGGAGTATGGGTGCATTGCATTGTGCTTGTGTATGAAGTATGATTTGTGGTTACCTTTTGTGATATAAATTGATATGTTGATTTATAATTACATTAGGTTGTATGTACATTAGAGACACATTGAGCTTTATAGCTCATACCTTCACAGTTTCCTTACAGGTATTCGAACATTAGGTGATTTGGTACTTGGAGGCTTAGTTGCAAAATTTATAATATTTTAATTTATTTTATTATTATTATTTTGATTTTGGGAATTTTAACATATTATGTTAGTAACTATGCGTTTTGAGTTGTAAATACAATTTATTTTGGAACTTTTGATTTTTATTTTTTTGGAGATTAATTAACTTATGTTATTTTATTTTTAATAGATTCAACATTTTATATAAGAATATTTATGTTTATTTTTTTAGGAATGAATGTGAACGATTTTGGATTGTTGAGTTGACAGTAGGTAAATTACTTAAATAATCTTTTAAATCCGATCATATCTATAGGATCGAGTATAGGGGTTACATTTAGTGGTATCAGAGCTGAGTTTAACCCACGGACTGTGAAGCTCTTCAGGCTTGATTTTGAAAATTTTTTGGGTTAAATGGGATTTTTGAATAAACTATTGAGTTATAATAATTTATGTTACATATATATATGATTTATTCTAAATCTCCAGTACCGATTCTTACTTTAGTACTCCTTATTAATGTAGATAGATAGTATGCCACCACATAGGAGTGCTAGACTTACGACTGGTCGCGGTCAAGGCCGAGGCCGTACTACTAGGGCCGTTAGTGACACTAACCTTACTCTTGTGTTTAAGCCTGAGACGAATGTAGATGAGTTGCCTCACGTTATTGAGGATGGGCTACCCGTGGGTGCTGAGGAGACTTATCTGCTGAGGAGGCTTTTGTTGAGGATGTGCCCGATATAGGGGATAGTGAGACCGTGGAGTTGGACAGTGCCACGGTTAATCGAGAGTTACTGAGATTGCTTCGTGGATCCGCTGAGGGTCATTCTGAGGGTCCGAGAAGGCCCCTTTCTGCTGATTTTATTGCTACTGGGATGAAGGTGTTTGAGGGTAGGACTGGTACAGATCTTTCAGTTGCTGAGTATTGGCTGAAGGATTTACAGAGATTATTTATAGAGATGAACTACCCTGTTGGACAGAAAGTTAGAGCTGCTGTCTCTTTACTGAGGGGTGGGCTCAAAATTGGTGAGACACTGTGGAAGAGTCTACTCCTACTGGTCAGATTACATGGGATTATTTTAGAGAGGCTTTCCAGGATCATTATGTGGGTGAGGAGTTTCTCGACAAGTGTAAGGACGACTTTATGAACTTGAGACAGGGAGACATGTCCGTTAATGATTATGAGATAGAGTTCCTGAGATTGGTTCGTTATGTGTCAGGGTTAGTGACAAATGAGAAAGAGAAATGTGACTGGTTTAGGAAGGGACTATGACTTTCACTACAGGTTGAGGCCAACATGTATCATGACAGAGTATTCAGTGAACTAGTTAGTCGAGCAAGATCTACTGAGAGTTTGGAGGCTCGTACTAAGGCTTAGAGGGTTCAAGATAGGGAACGTAGTAAAAAGCTAGTGGGTACATCAGCTCAGCCAGTTACGGGCGATCTTTCTGTTAAGAGACCTAGGGAGGAGACAGCTCAGCCTAGTTATCCGAGAGTGAGGCCTGTAATTTCGACTGTTTCGATGGGTAGTATTGGTGGTTCTTCTGAACCTCGTCTCATGCATCTCTGTTCTTACTACAATAAAAGGCATAGGGGTGAATGCTAGAGAAAGATCGGAGCTTGTTTTAAATGTGGATCGTAAGAGCACTTCTTTAGAGATTGTCCCCATCCTCCTACTGGATCGTTTATGCAGAGTCAGTCTCAAACTTCGGTTCAGGCTCCTTTAAAGGGTAGAGGGCAGGTTAGACCAGTTTGCTTCGGGCTCCGGTAATAGAGGTAAGTTAGTTCAGAGTGGAGGCGCTTCTAGATCTGGAGCGAGACAGCCTGGGTTAGTATATGCTACTAGGAGGCATGAGGATCGTGATGAGCCTGACGTCATAACAGGTACTTTTTCTGTTCATTCCATTCCTTATTTTGCGTTGCTCGATAATGGTTCGACACATTCCTATGTGACTAGTGCTGTATCTTGGGGTCTTAAGTTATTGCTGAAAATATTGAGTCTACGATAATTGTTCAAAGTCTGATGGGTAACTCTGTGGAGGTTACTAGAATATACAGCAATTGTCCTTTAGAGATTCAAGGGAAAATCTTTTCTACTGATTTATTAGAGTTGCCTTTCAATGAATTTGACCTTATACTGGGTATGGATTGGTTTTCAAAGCACCGAGTTAATCTGGATTATGAGAAAAAGAGGGCAACTCTGAGAACTTCTGATGACCGACAGATAACCCTAATTGGTGAACGTAGAGAGTTTCTGTTCAATGTGATCTCAGCCCTTAAAGCTGAAAAGTTGATTAGAAAGGGATCCATGGCTTATTTGGCTTACATTCTGGATCCAAGGCAATCTGATTCCGAGATTAACAAGATTCGAGTGGTGAAGGACTTTCCCGATGTGTTTTAGGGAGAATTGTCTAGGGTGTCACCTAAGCGTGATGAGGTTGAGTTTGGCATAGAAGTCTATCCTAGCACGACTCTTATGTTTATGGCACCTTATAGAATGGCATCTAAGGAACTCAAAAAGTTGAAGGTGCAATTGTAAGAGCTGTTGGATAGGGGTTTTATTCAACCAAGTGTTTGACCTTTGGGAGCTCCAGTTTTGTTTGTGAAGAAGAAGGATAGAACACTTCGATTGTGCATTAACAATCAGAAGCTGAATAAGCTAACAATTAAGAATAAGTAGCCCTTGCCTCGTATTGACGACCTATTCGATCAGTTTCGGGGAGCTACTATGTTTTCTAAGATTGACTTAAGGTCTGGATATTATCAGCTTAGGGAGAAAGATTCAGATGTGTTCAAGACAGCTTTTCGAACTCGTTATGGGCATTATGAGTTCTTGGTAATGCCCTTTGGGTTAACTAATGCTCCTGCTGCTTTTATGGACATGATGAATAGGGTGTTTCAGCCCTACTTGGATCAATTTATGGCGGTGTTTATAAATGACATTCTGGTATACTCTAAGTTTGAGGCTGAGCATGAGGAACATCTGAGAGTTGTTCTGCAAACTTTGAGAGATAAGCAGCTTTATGCTAAGTTCAGTAAGTGCGAATTTTGGCTGTCTGAGGTGATTTTTTGGTCATATAGTTTCTGCTGAGGGTATTCGTGTGAATCCGAAGAAGGTTGAGGCTATTATGGGGTGGAAACAACCCTAAAAATGTTTTTGAAATTCGTAGCTTCTTGGGTTTAGTTGGCTATTATCAAAGGTTTGTTGAGGGTTTCTCGATTATCGCAGCTTCGTTGACTAAGCTACTAAGGAAAAATGTTTCATTTGTTTGGACGGAGTCTTAAGAGGTTAGTTTCGAGAAACTGAAGTCTGTGTTGACTCAAGCACCAGTTCTGATCCAACCTGAGCCTGAAAAAGCTTACACTGTCTACAGTGATGCTTCTCACACTAGATTGGGATGTGTGCTAATGCAAGATGGAAAGGTCGTGGGTTATGCCTCTCGGCAGTTGAAACCGTATGAGATTAATTACCCTACTCATGATCTTGAGCTTGCTGCGGTAATCTTTGCTCTTAAAATTTGGAGAAACTATCTCTATATGGGAGAAGTGTTATATCTTCACTGATCATAAGAGCTTGAACTACTTGCTTACTCAAAAGGAGCTTAACTTGAGGCAATGTCATTGGTTGGAACTACTTAAGGACTATGACTGTGAGATTGAGTATCACCCTGGTAAGGCTAATGTGGTTGCCAATACCTTAAGTCGTAGTGCTGTGACTGAGTTGAGGGCATTGTTTGCCAGGATAAGTTTGTATGAGGATGGTAGTCTTTTGGCTGAACTCTGAGTTATTCCCACTTTACTTTCGGAGATTAAGTCTGAGCAAGCTAATGATCCTTATCTAGAGCACCGTATGAGGGAGGTAAATGAGGGTACATCTGCGGACTTCTCTGTGGATCAGAATGGGTTATTATGCTTTCATGGTCGATACTGTGTTCCGAGAAATTCTGAGATTAAGCAGACTATTCTCCATGAGGCTCATGATAACTCTTATGCCATGCATCCTTGCGGGGATAAGATGTATAAGAACCTTCTTGACAAGTATTGATGGAAGGGTTTGAAGAGGAATATTGTGGATTTTGTGTCGAAGTGTCTGACTTACCAGAAAGTTAAGGCCGAGCATCAGTATCTTTCGGGGTTACTGCAATCGATCGAGATTTCTCAATGGAAATGGGAAAGGGTGACTATGGATTTTGTAAGTGGTTTGCCTTTAACACCGTCTAAGAAAGACTCTGTGTGGGTGGTTGTGGATCGACTCACTAAGTCCGCACATTTCATTTCAGTGAGGGTTGATTATACTTTGAGTAAGTTAGCTCGACTCTACATCTCAAAGATAGTTCGTCTTCATGGAGTACCGTTATCTATCATCTCTGATCAGGATCCGAGGTTTACTTCGAGATTTTGGGAATCGTTACACCGTGCTTTAGGTACTCGATTAAACTTCAGTACTACTTACCATCCGCAGACTAATGGTCAATCCGAACGGGTGATCCAAGTCTTGAAGGACATGATGAGGGGTTTTGTGATTGAGTATCAAGGGAGTTGGGAGGATTTCTTACCACTGGCTAAGTTCGCTTGTAATAACAGTTATCAAGCCAGTATTAAGATGGCTCCTTATGAGGCTTTGTATTGGCACAAGTGTCGTACCCCTATCGGTTGGATTGAGTTGATGGAGCATCGATTATTGGGACCAGATCTAGTTCACGAGTTTGAGGAGATTGTTAAATTGATTCGTGAGAGGCTTAAGGCTGCTTTTGACCGGCAAAAGTCTTATACCGACCTGAAGCGTTGGGATGTTGAGTTCAGTGTAGGAGATGAGGTTTTCTTGAATGTGTCTCCGTGAAAGAAGGTGCTTAGGTTTGTGCGAAAGGGCAAGTTGAGTCTTCGTTTCATCGACCTTTACCGGGTCCTTCGTCGTCGTGTGGGACCAGTTGCCTATCAACTTGAGTTACCGCCTGAGCTTGAGAGGATTCATGATGTCTTCCATGTTTTCATGTTGAGGCGTTATCGATCGGACCTGTCTCATATTGTGCCTATTGAGGAGATTGAGGTTCGTTCAGACTTGAGTTTTGAGGAGGAACTGATTGAGATCATTGCTCAGGATGAAAAGGTTTTTAGGAGGAAGACCATTAAGATGGTTAAGGTCTTGTGGCGCAAACATGGTTATGAGGAGGCTACTTGGGAGCCCAAATCTGTCATCAAGGCCCAGTATCCACATCTTTTTGGTACAGGTAAATTTCTAGGATGAAATTTCCTTTTAAGGGGGGAGAGTTGTAACACTCTAGAAATTATAGGGATTAAAGTGAGGTAATTACAAAATTTTAAAGGCCTATTGGGTAAAAATTCGCTAATTAAGGAAGTTAGACTTATTTGTGATGAATGTGAAAGTTTTGGGTCAATTTGATAACCCTAAAATACGTTAAGGACCCTTGTGGAAATAAACCATATTACTTAGATATAAAACACCCTTAACTCTTTTTTAACCTTTCTTTTTTCCATTTTGCTTCTTGTCTGCCGTTTCCTCTCTTTTTTCATTTTTTCTTTTTGGTTCAACCTTCAAACCTCGATCTTTTACCGTTTGTGCTTTGTACCGTTACCATAAATTCGTTCCTTGAGTGCGTATGAGTAAATCGTGCCTTTTTCTCCTTCCTTTCAACCGCTGTTCGTGGGTTCTAAATCAAGTCATCAACTAGTTGTTTCGGTGGTTCCTTTGTGTTTTGTTAGATTTTGGTGTGGGTAAGTGTGAAAATCATGGTTGTGTTTGTTTTGAAGTTTGTTGGTGTGTTGTTCTCGATGGTCGAACATCGGTTACGGTTTTGGGGAGTGATTGATGCTGCCGGCGTGTGGAAGGGGGGTTTGGAAACTTTGTTTTTTTTTTTCTTTCTTGGTGGTAATGAGAAAGTTGGCTAGGTTGTCTAAACCCAATTCCCAAGCCAAGGCAAGCCCAAGTTTAAAACCCTTTAGAAAATTCATTAAACCCAAACCTTTTAATTGTAGAAACCCAAACCTTTTTTAAACCCTAAATGAAACCATTATGCCCAAACCCAATTGAACCAAACCCAATTGAACCAAGTCCAAACCCAAACCAAGTCAAGCCGTTGATCGACCATTGATCAGTCGTTGACCGACCGTTGACAGTTGATCGTTGACTGTTGACTTTTTTCGAAAACCCTACCCTACCGTTTTTTGATGTCCTGAGTCCGATTCCACTGTCCGTTTTGCCAAATTCTAACCCGAAAGTCTCGTTTTGGCAGTTTCATCTTAAATTGTGTACTTTAAGCTATTTTAGAGTTCAAATTTAAGGAGTACTAATTTAAATATTCGTGTTTAAGTGATCACAATTCCGAGGCAGACGATTTACCTCCTCCAACTATTCAACCCGTTCCTGCATCGGTTCCGAGAGCTACTCATAAGTTACTTTAGTTTAATTTTGTGTTTAAGTGGTGGCTAGGTTTGTAATAATATTTAGTTGTATTTGTAGGATCTAATTCCGTTAGACCGGGAACTCGTACAGTGCGTGGTGTACGACCTCCTCGTCACTAGAGTTCTATTTGCTTGAGGTGTGTTTCTAACTGCAATATACCTTAATGTTTGTGATGTTGTTGAGATTATGTGATTTCATGCTATTGGAGGTATGTTTATATTGAGATGATTGTGTTGTGATAAAAATAAATAATGGTATGATTAATTGAGCTGTGCTAGTGTATGATGTTAATGCCAGGCATACATATATATATGTACATTGAGCATGTGACGGATAATTATTGTGATTATGCTGCAGAGATTGTGATATATGGGATATTAATTGAGAATGAGATTGATGCGATATATATCTATATATGATTATCATGTGGTCATACCATTGTGTGTTCATGGGGCGGGATTGTAAGGTGGAAGAAGTGGTTATCATTCCTTTTAAGGTTGATACTAAAACCACACTGCAATTGGTGATGTTGGCTGGGAAAGGGTTCGAGGGAACCTTTTTATTGTGTTGGTGTGATGGAGTATGGGTGCAATGCATTGTGCTTGTGTATGAAGTATGATTTGTGGTTACCCTTTTGTGATATAAATTGATATGTTGATTTATAATTACATTAGGTTGTACGTACATTAGAGACACACTAGGCTTTATAGCTCATACCTTCACAGCTTCTTTACAGGTATTCGAAATTAGGTGATTTGGTAGCCGGAGGCTTAGTTGCAAAATTTATAATATTTTAATTTATTTTATTATTATTATTTTGATTTTTGGATTTTTAACATATTATGTTAGTAACTTGTTCTTGAGTGCATAACATTGCTCACACCGAGAGGTGAGGTAATTGTAGGTGCTTGAGTCTCGATTAAACAGAGAGCTGTAGTTGGTAAGTATTCATTGGAGGTTTATTGCTGCAACAATTCATCTATATAATACCTTGTCGGCTTATCTAACGTTGCTACTTAGCGAAGTTAGTGATCCACTCCAATTCTTCACACTTGATCACAAATTTATTTTTGCATTTAAATTCTCAACACTTCAACAACACTTTGATTTACTTTCAGTTGCTCTGACAATTAAATTTTATAATTACATTGACAATATTGACTATTTTAGCTATGCAGATCTTACTTAATTGTGCTGACATCCTTACTCACATTTTATCTAATTCTAGTATTAGTTGCTTTGACATCTGAACATCAAGAACCCATTCCTCGTGGGATCGATATTCGATAGAATTGTTTTATCAACTATACTTGCATCGACGTGTGTCCACTTGCACAACTACTGTGACATTACAAACGCGATCACTAGGTTTTTGTGGCAAAAGGCGTATGAGAAAAAAGGCCTGCATTGGTGCGACTAGTATAAACTATATGTATCTAAAGATGAGGGATGTTTGGGCTTTAGAAGTTTTGATAAATTTAATATTTCTCTTTTAGTCAAACAAGGCTGGCGACTCATAACTAATCCAGATTCGTTACTAACACAGGTTTTAAAAGCCAAGTATTATCCGAATTCTGATTTCGTTAATTCAATTTTAAAGGTTAATGCCTCATACACTTGGAGGAGTATATGGGCAACAAAAAGGTTCTTATGGATGGTCTTTGTTGGCGTGTTGGTACAGGGACTAAAATTTCTATTTTCGATCATGCGTGGGTTATAGTTTCTCCATATTATCGTGTGACATCATCAATCAACAATTGCAATTTGGTAGTTGTGGCAGATATAATAAACACTAATACCAGAGAGTGGAAAAGGGAGAGATTTTTAATACCTTTAAGGTTGTTGATGCAGAACGAATTGTTCGCATTCCACTGGCAAAAGATGCACACGATGACATGCTAGTGTGGCGAAGCGATTGATCAGGAGAGTTCTTGGTCAAAGGGGCTTATAGTTTCATTCAAAACAATAACTCTAGCTTGGATCCAAATGGATTACAAAACAAAATCTTTTACTCTAAACTATAGAGAATCAAAATTCCAACCAAAATCAAAATAATAGTGTGGCGCATAGCTAAAAATTTCATCCCTAAAAAATCTAATCTATTCAGAAAATAACTCCTTTCTAACGCCATGTGCCCGCGTTGTGGTGCTGAGACTGAGATAGTATTGCATGCTTTTAGTCACTGCCCTGGTATCAACAATGTATTGCGATTAATAGGATTACAATGGGTGTCCTTAAAAGATTTTTCAAAAGGATCCGAATGGCTTACTTGGGCTTTCCAAAGAGCATCGAATGAATAACTCCGTCTACTTTGTTGTTCCCTTTGGTGTCTGTGGACAGACCGCAATAAGAGAGTCCATGAGCAATCCATAAAAAATTGTATATACATATCGAGATTTATCACTCATTACATACAAGAACTAGATGGGACTAGAGGTGAGAAAATTACCAGGGATACCGACACATCCAATTGGGAACCACCACAAGAAATGGAACATAAGGTTAACTTCGATGTCGCCTACGATTGTGCCTCTTTAAGTCGAGATTAGGGATCGTGATTAGAAATTTCAAAGGTCAGATCATCGCCTCAAAATCGACTTTTCACATTGACGTAGGGTCGACATTCGCGGAAGAGGCTTTGGCAAGCATGGAAGCAGTGGAACTTTGCATAGAATTAGACCTGCGGAGGGTAACGGTGGAGGGTGATGCCCTCTTGATCATAAAGAAATGCCAGTCAAACTTGGTGGATAGATCAGAAGTAAGTCCCTCATTCAAAACATCAAGAATCTAACTGATAGGTTTGACCAAATTCGGTTTTAGCATGTCCCGCGAGTCAAGAACAGATTAGCAGATATCATAACGAAATAAAGTCTTATAAAGAAAGAAACCCTTTACCTTGTGGGAAGGGTCTTTGGGTTTGCGCAACAGATCCAGGTTGATGAATCATTAAGAGAACTTGATTGAAAGTTGAATAAAGATTTTGGCAACTTTCCCTGTTTCAGTAAATCGAAAATCTAGTAGGAAGAATAGGGGTTTCTGTAGCCTGGTAAAGAGGAAGAGGAGAAGTCTGATTCGATGGAGATAGGAACTGTCCGGAGATGAGCTATCTTTAGGGTGGATAGGGTTTTGCTTTCTTATTTTTAATTTCTTATTTTCTTTAGTTCATTCGCTTTAATTCCTTAAGGACCCGTTTCTGTTCTTTTTTGGGGGCCTCTAATGGTTTTTGCTTTTTCTTATTGGACCTTTTATTGTTTGTTTTATTAATAAAGCCTATCCATGTTATTAAAAAAAGTTATTATGTAATCAATATTATGATATACATCAAATATATAAATTTAAATTCATTATAATTGATTCAAATTGAAAGTATCATAACTTTCACGTGTTATTATTAACACGATACCAAGTTATTATTTTGGTCTTAACAAATATTCAACCAACCAGTTGAGTTTCAGCTCGATTGACATCGACATTGTTGCCAGTGTAGGAGGACATGGGTTCGAGTGTGCTGAAGTGCATTATCCTCCTATTTAAGGGTTGGAGAGGAGTTATGGATATTTCTAGGTATCTTTTATAAAAAAGAGCACTATTAAGTTTAACAAACACAGTAATTGTAAGGATTCCATTCCAACCACTAAGAAGTTACTATCACAATCTTAGCACAACCATGTATGGATTAGGCTGCACCTAAAAAAACAAATAACATAGGTACTTTCATTGTTTGAAGAAGAGAGATCATCTAACCATTGTTGAATTATGTTATGATACTCATTATTATCAATCCACTGACCCGCTAGTCCGTTAGGTCCTGACCCGTACTCTGTATGGGTTCGCACATGTGTAGTATGGACGAACCCAAGATGAGGATGTGTAATACGTAATATGGGTACACATGTGCGAACCCTCTGTATGCGAACCATCTTCAAGTATATACGTGTTAACCCTAAGGTAAGGTATCTGTCATCATGCATGGAGATCTACCTAACATATCACATCATGCAAGGAGATCTACCTAACATATCATATCTATGAACAGTGACGGTATCATATAAATACATGGAATTAACCCATTTAAAAGGACACACAGAAAAATACTCAACAAATTCAAAAATGATAATCTAAAGTCTCCTCCTCTTTGGAGCAAAAAGTGAAGCAACTAGTTGTTTCGATATTCGAAGCTCAAACTAAAAAGGTAAGTAGATTGTTGCAGACTTTCCATAAGAAAACCGAGATTTTAAAGAGAAGTTTTAGGTTACATAGGGCTTTCCATCGAAATGCATGAGGGCTAGATTGCTCTATACCATAACATCATTTAAAAATAAACATGTGCACTGTTTTGATGATGAATTGACGAGGAAAACTATGCGAGAAACTTCTGGTGGACAACTCATGTGCTCAACTCTCTCCCATTTGATTCTAGATAAAATCCAATTTCCATGTATAATGACCCAGGGTTTGAAAAGATCGTACTGGATAATCGGGTAAATATTACGAGTCGTTGATATAGAAATGTGATCCCCTTTCCAAGTTTAGCTTAATAGAATGTTGGTACAACCAGTGGCACAGTGAGAAAATGTTTCGATGATCACAACTCATAGATTCATGTGCAAGGAATGAAACCAAGTTGAAAAGAGGGTATGAAAGTATATCTAAATTGATCTTAACATAAAATATTGATGGAAAAAAATGATGTAAACAATAATCGAACCAAAAATAACCACAACATTCAAGTTTCGGTTTCTACGGTATCCACCTCGAGAGAAACGATTAAGACAAGTCAATTTCGAGTAAGTCTTAGAATGAAGATTAAGACTTGCCTATATTCAAATATCCTTATTGTAACCCCATATACCCGACCCAAAAGATACGACCGGATCTAGAAGGCTATTTAAGTAATTTACCCACACCTCAACTCAACCACCCAAAATCATCTTCATTCATCCTCAGAAATAAGCATAAATATTCATAGATAAAACTTTAAATCTATAATTAATAATAAAATAAATTAACTAAACTTCCAAAAATAAAATATCAAAAGTCCTAAAATAAATTATATTTACAACCCAAAACGCATATTTATTAACATAATATGTTTAAATTCCAAAATTAATAATAATAGTAATAATAATATTAATAAATAATAAATATCATAATGTTGTAATTTTGCACTAAGCCTTCGGATACCAAGTCACCTAATTTTCGAATACCTGTAAGGATACTGAAGAGGTATGAGCTATAAAGCCCAGTGTGTCTCTAAAGTAAATACAGCCTAATGCTAGAATACAACAACATATTAATTTATAACAAGATTGGGTAACCACAAGTCATACTACATACACAAGCACGATGCAATGCACCCATACTCCATCACACCAACACAATGAAAAGGTTCCCCAGAACCTTTTCCCAGCCAACGTCACCAATCGCAGTGTGGTTTTAGTATCAACCTTAAAAGGAATGATAACCATTTCTTCCACCTTACAATCCCGCCCCCATGAACACACAATGGTATGATCACATGCTTATCAAATATTCATTTTTTTTCCCAATCTCAATCTCAATTAATATCGCACATATCACAATCACTATGGCATAATTACATTAATTATCCGTCACATGCTCAATGTAAAAATGTAAATGTATGCATGACATTAGCATCATACACTTGCACAACTTAATTAATCATACCATCAATTATTTTTATCACAGCACAATCATCTCAATATCAACATATCTCAATCAGCATGAAATCACATAATCCCAATAACATCACAAACATTAAGTTATATTATAATTAGAAACACACTTCAAGCAAATAAAACTCTAGCGACGAGGAGGTCGTCCACCACGCATTACACGAGTTCCCGGTCTAATGGAATTAGATCCTACAAATACAACTAAAAAAATTACAAACCTAGCCACCACTTAAACACAAAATTAAACTAAAATAACTTACGAGTAGCTCTCGGAACCGATGCAAGAACAGGTTGAATAGAAGGATGAGGTAACTCGTATGCTTCGAAATCTTGATCACCTAAATACGAATAGTTAATATCAGTACTACTCAAATTAGAACTCTAAAATAATTTAAAGTACGCAATTTAAAATAAAACCATCAAAACGAGACTTTCGGGTCAGAATTTGGCAAAACGGACATCAAAAACAGACTCAAGACGTCGAAAAATGGTAAGATAAGGTTTTTCGAAAAAAGTCAACGGTCAACGGTCAACGGTCAAAGTCAACAGTCAACTTCAACTATCAACTATTAACGGTCAACAGTTAACTGTCAACGGTCAAAGTCAACGTCCGGTCAACGGTCTGTTAATGGACGGTCAACGGTTTGACTTGGTTTGGGTTGGACTTGATTCAATTGGTTTGGTTCAAATGGGTTTGGTTTGGTTCAAATGGGTTTGGTTAGGTTTTTAAAGGGTTTGGGTTATTGGGTCAAAATTTGGGCTTAGAGATTTTAGAAGAATTTGGGTTATTTGGTTTTAATAAAGTTTGGGCTCACAAAAAAAATATGCAATTGGGTCACAATTTGAGCACCAACATTGGCCTGCCACATTTAACCCAAATTCCCACTTGACAACACAACAACAACCCCCCCACACACCCTCTGCCCATCGACGGCACCACCACACCACCACCACGTATGACACTCCACCACTACAATTTACAAAATAAAAAGTCTCAAAACTAACTACAACCCAATGTTGCAACTTACCAACACTCAAATCCCAAAGAAACACAAGAGAACCTTTAAAACAAATGCCCAAATTTTTGGCTCTTGAATCACACGAACGGTGGTTGAAGGGAAGGAGAAAAAGATACGATTTACTCGTATGTACTCAAAGAACGAATATATGATGGCGGTACCTAGCACAAACGGCAATTATTGAAGCTTGAAGGTTGAACAAAAGGGAAGATTGAAAGAAAAGGGAAAAGAAAAATCGGCAGGCAAGAGCAAAATGAAAAAAAGAAAGGCTGAAAAAAGAGTTAAGGGTGTTTTTATATCTAAGAATATGGTTTATTTCCACAAAGGTCCTTTAAGTATCTTAGGGTTATCCAATTGACCCCAAACTTTCACATTCATCACAAACAAGCCTTACTTCCTTAATTAACGAAAATTTACACAATAGGTCCATAAATATTTGTAATCATCTCACTTTAATCCCTATAATTTTTTAGAGTGTTACACTTACTGAATATCCAAATCTTTGAGAGTGATAGAATAAAAACATGATATATATCCTTTCCATAAATGATATTTGTTTATTTTCACCCATAAATATATCTTTGACCGAAATAAATTAAAATCCTTTTAATAATTATGGTAGATTTAGCCAATTAAAATTATACGAAACTCATTTCATATTTATTTTAGTTGGATCCTCTATGTATGTGCATTAAGCATGCATGCATATTGTGTCTAATATTTAACTCTATCAAATTAATTATACGGACATTTCTATAATTAATTTAACAAGTGTGATAGTTAAATATGACCCAAACTTGCTTTTGATTCTAATTATTTCAACCGTAAGGTGTGACCCTATAAGATCTTTTAACATTGGCAGTGATATTAAAACACTTATAGTATAATGAACAATGAATGTCATCTAGTAATGCATCACTACTGCCCAAGCTAGAGGACAACATGGTTTGATATAGCATTTCTATGATAATATTATAATATAATATATCACTTTGTCCTTAATAACTAGAAAGAACACAAGTCATAAAATAGTCACACTTGTATAATCTAATATACAAGTGTTCGAACTCGAGTCTCTTAAGATGAACAACATCCTCTTAACCACTGGAGCCACTCGTTAGGTTCTAGAAGTTATCTTTTAAATATATATAAATTACATAAAAACCATAATTGGAGCACTTGTCACAACTTTAATGTTCGAATCTTGTTATATCATCATATATATATATACTTTTTTTTGAATCACAACAGCGATTAGCGCGACTCGAACTCAGTTTATACCTAGGATAGTGAACATCCTTGATCATCAGGCCAGTACACAAAGTTCATCATCATATATATACTATAGTGTGAGGTTTAAAAAAATGAAATAAAGCCTATATTGCGCAGTTTATACACAAACATTTGACGCACTAAAATGACGACAATTGTAGTTAAACCCGTTCATGATATTTTTAGGTTCTAGGCTGAATAATAAATTGGGCCCCTCTTAAAAAATATAAAATGTAATACAATAAAAGCTGTTTGAATGATCCTAGGAGATGAAACATTTATGGATAAAAATTGAAAGCTCTAGACATTTAATTAATTTAATTTAGTTTGAATTTTTTCCACATTAAAAGTTGATTTTTGTTTTAGGCCCATTTCAGCCCTAGGCCTTGGGGGACTGCACTCTCAAACAATCAAAGAGCCGAGCCCGATTGTAGTTAATAGGTTTCAGAAGAAAAAAATTGATACTAACATAGAAAATTTCAGGCAAAGATAATAAAAGATTACAATATCATTAAAATAAAAGGTAAAAAAATAGAAAGATTCAACCCACAACATAATTAATAAATTTAATCCTTCATATTTACAAATTCTATCAAATATAATTAAATATAAGGTAAACTACCAACTAAAAATGATTAAAGCTTCTGCAAACTTTTACTAACAACATGGCAAAATTGAAGCCCCAGCTTTGTCTTTAACGGGAGCATGAGCCTTACTCGAGAACTCCAAGTCCCGACTCTAGCGTCGGCAAAGCCGGTGAGATTCCATCAACATAGAACTCACTCCCTTGTAGCTTATCCACTTTTTTCTCTTTCTCCATCACCAGTCTCAACCCTTCCTTCGTCGATGACGGTTTAGCCTTACTCATTTCCTCAAACGGGGACTTCGTCAAGGCCGATGGCAATTTTTGGGTCTCTTCGATTATAAGGGTCAAGCCTTGGGGTTTGTTGTCGTGGAATTCAACATATTGGTTTTTTACAATTGAAGAAGATGAAGTTGAAGCTTCAATTTTTTAAGGTTTTAAAGGACTCACATATGGAACTTACTTGTATTTCATGTCATGTACTTTAGGTGCGTTTGGATGTGCGGTGCATTTATCCGTGTTTAATGTAAAAACAATGTGACAATGAAATTAGATACTGCAACGATACTGTAGCGTGAGACAAAAAGTAAGTTAAACGCATCGCACCGCCGTAAGTGATTTAACGGAAATGGAGTCAATACAAAAGTGATAACTTAAATCACATTTTTGTTACTTTTTATTAATAGTTGAGTGATTATTTAGGTAATTTACCTCATATTTAATTATATGTGTTGAAGTATCAAATTGATAAAATTTTTAAATGTAGAAGGTTAAATTTATTAAATTATTTAAAATTAAGATCAAATTGATAGAATGTGTAAGTATTGAAGACTAAATATGTAATTATACCAATTAGAAAAAGGTAATGTCTTCACTTCCGTTAACCATTTAGCTAAGAGTGGCCAAAACAAAAATGATTCAAAACATTAGTGACAAAAATGAAAATTTTTATAATTTAATGACACAAATAGAAACATATTAATAATTGGGTGATTAATTCTATAATTTACCAAAATAAAAAATAATTCAAATATGATTTTATCAATAATTTTAATTAATATGTTTTTATTTAAATAATAATAAATTTATAAAACACAGTAGTCCTACAAAAGCATGGGACAAATTAGTTATTAAACATTTCAAAACGTCCAAGTTAGTTTTTCTGTTAAATTTTTTCTGTTAACTTTTTAAAAAGAAATTAATATGATATTTTAGTTATAGTTCAGGGATCAAATCAGTAATTAATCATATAAATTTAACGGAGGGGCTAATTTGTATGTTTTTAAACGTATAAGGGTTAATTTACCTATTTTTTCAGTAGAGGGCCGAAATGCAATCTGTCCCTAAATACAGGGGCTTCCCTGGTACATTTACCGATTTACGTCGTTAACAGAGTCGGGTGGAGAGAACCATGACCTCTTTCCCCTCGTAAATGCATACTACATATATTTCTTTTATTATTTTTTCTCTTGAAAATCAAAATCTAATAATATCTGAAACTCTCTCCAGTTTTTCTCTCGATCACAATCGCTAGCCCTCTCTCCCTTACTCTCCAGCTTCGATCTATCTCTTCTTTCTCTTAAAACCCTCGCATGTTAGCGCTAACTCACTGAGTCCAACTCCCATTCCTCCTAACTCTGATAATCACCGCTTTCCAACCAAATTTACCGATTAATTAAACCTAATAAATTAAGGATACCGTTTCCTATCTCTCTTTTAAGGTTTTCTTTTTATTTCTCTCTAATGTTTTATTATAGTTCTTTTTTCTATTTCTTGTTGATTTTTTTAATGCGAATGCTATTAGCAGTTCTATCCTTAATCTTGGCTGTTATTATAAATTTTGATTTAGGGTTTTAGATGTGAAAATTCTTTATTTCAGTAATTTTTCGTATGTAATATTTATATTCTTTTAACTCTGTATTGATGCTTATATCTTATCTGGATTTGATTTTCTTTGATTTCTTAGTTGACACGATTTGCGTTTCTGACTTTGATATTTGATTTTCAGTAATTCTTTGTGATGCAGGTATATTTTATCAAGATTCTCTAGAAGATTTTTCCGGTGTCACTGATAAAAAAGGTAGCTATCTTGTTTCCTCTGGAGTAGGCTGTTAAGTTCTTCAGGTTATTGAATAGGGCTAGCTCTGTTTTAAGTAGTAAAGTCTTGATTGGGCTTGGTGTTTATAATAGTTTTATTTGTTTATATTGAAGAGGTTATAGTCAGGGTTTCAAATAGCGCCTAAATAATGGTATAGAGGCCACCACTTTGTGGTCGTGCTGCCAAAGTGGTTGTGAATTTAAGTCAAAACAGTAGCTGCAAATAACGGCGAATAGCGGCAATAACAGCCCACTATTCCCGTTTTCAGGTTAATTCTAAATGTTAAAATACAAAAAATAATAAAGCGCAGAGAGAGTGCTGTTGTTAGAGTGCTCTTAGCAATAAGATGGAGAGAAGTTGAAGAAGATAAATGCAAAGTAAAAAAGGAAATGAATTAAAGAAAATAAAGAAATTAACGTTACATGGAAAGTTTTAGGTGTTTTAGGCTTTTGTCTTTTAGGGACACATGCTAGAAAAAAAACCTAGAATGAAATAGAAAATTAAGGCTAGAGGGGAAAAAGAGGGAGAAAAGAAAGAAAAGAAAATAGAAAGAAAGGGTTATAATATTTACAAAATCTTAATGGTTCTATTCTTATGTATTTTTATATTTATTTTAAGGATGGTATGCATATTTATATTTATATGTATGTATAATATAATATAATATAATATATAATATGATATTTTTAGAATTATTTAGATAGTATAAATTTCAAAAGAACTCAATTCATTTTCATGTGTATTTATGTAAAAATATTAAATCAAATAAAACATCATAGAATATCATAAAATATTTTAAAAAAATATTAAAAAAAGTTCTTTTATGATTATATGATTATTAAATTTTACAATAAATTATGCATAAATAAAAAAATTCACGACTGCAATTAGGATAATGATAGCGATAACCTTAGACCTGCAATAGTGATAAATGCGATGTGACTGAAAATGCGATTGCAACCGCCATTTAAATCCCTGGTTTATAGTTATAGCAGTTCTAATAACTTCTTTAGACATAAGATTTCAAATGTTGATGTTGGTTAAGTTCAACTTGCTGCTATACATGCACATGTTTTTGGAAGCTATGTTTCTAGCTAATTGCTAATGGCTGTTCAGTCTGTCAACTTCTAACTAAAGGATGGCAAATACTTTCTCCATTTAGGCTGTATGTCGCCTAGTATTGACATTTTGATCATCATTTGGTTAAGGAACATGCATTTGTTTCTAAGGCCAAATATTTTTGAAATTTTGAACTACAAAAGTTTTGGGCACTTAATCATTTCAAGCATGAGTATTGTTAAAATATGTGATCTGGTATCCTTCACAAGTTGATTAAGAGCCCTGCTGATTTTGTCAGGTTTTGGTTGCATAATTTGTGTTCTGTTCTCAACCAATTTCTGGCTTCATATGCTAACCTTGATTTCTCTTGATTGCTGTATTTCACATTTGGATTTCGTGCAAGTGATCTAAAAGACTAAAACCTTTGTTAGGGTAGAAAATAATAATTTCTGCTTTAGCGGCTTTGTCACTTTGATGCCTATAGCTGTTGGGGTCCACTTGTAAGCTAAGATTGGTTATGTATTTTTTTGAACTTATTCATGAAGATTAGGATTGGACTTTGTGTTTTGAATTCATGATGAGAATTCTACATTGCAAACACATAACAAGCAGAATTCATTAAGATGGTCCTTTAACTTGTTGTTACCCCAAGAGGTTTAAGTTACATTTCTAGTTTGAAAGTTTTGGATTAACAATATATGGATGAAGTATTTGGTTTATTGTTGAAAGCTCAATACAGTCTGAAAGATAAACTTTTATGGTGAATGAGATTGACTGAAAGAGAAACAAGAAATTTTAGCATTGGTATGGCTGCCTAGTAAAGGCACCTTTTTCATTATATAAATGAAAATGCTTTTATACATGGGTTTTATGGAACAATTACGAGATAGGGGAGATATGCTCTTTTATTGGTGTAATTTTGTATTTAATGGTTTTAGGTTTCTTAATACTTAAGTTGAAAAATTAAGTGCTAGTCTTTTAGAATTGGATTTTGGGAGTATGGAATTCATTAAGAGCTTTTCGTTCAGGTTCTTTTTCTTCTGAGATGAATATGCAACAATTTGTGTTTCCAAAATCTTCTGCTAATGGATTTGGTCGTCAAAGAGGTGATAGAGAGGTTGGGGTTAGGTTGGAGAATAAGATGCAGCTGGGAAAATCCAGTCAAGGCAGAATACAAACTAGAGGTGAACATTTTCTAATCTGAATATCTCTTATTGAATTTTACCCTTCATCTAATACTACTTGGTATAGGTGCACTGGCTGTTGGGAAGACTGTAGGTAATGAGAGTTTTTCCCGTGATCGGTTAGTTTATCTGACAACATGTCTTATTGGGCATCCGGTGGAAGTCCATGTGAAAAGCGGATCAATTTACACTGGAATATTTCATGCAACTGATGCAGAAAATGATTTTGGTATGGTCGATTATCTGATTTCTTTGTACTAATTATGCGTATGTAATTAGCATTGCAAATTGGCTTTGGTTCCCTTTGAAATAAAACAAATAATCTTGACATTCACTTGCTTATTTAGGAATCATCTTGAAAATGGCACGCTTGATAAAAGATGGTACTTTGTGTGGTTACAAGGCTACTACAGAGTTTGTTAGCAAGGCACCCTCAAAGGTTTTAATTATACCTGACAAAGAACTTGTGCAAATTATAGCAAAGGTTTGGCTGATTTTCTTTTCTTTGGAGTTCCATCCCTAGTCCAGTTACTAGTGAAAGATAAAAGTTCAAGTAGTCTGCGTGGAATTTTCATACGTTGAGTTTGTTTCAGTTGGATAATTGTGAATGGTACTTGAAACTTGGTAAATGTGACTTATTTCATCTTTCGTTTTGGTATTACTAATTTGGCTATTCAAAAATTATTCCAGGATGTGGCTGTAACCAGGGATGGATTTGCAAGTGAGCCCCAAAATGAAAAACATCAGGAGATTTTGATAGATTCTGCAATATCACAGTCCCGTCATGTTGAGGTTGAGAGGGAATTGGAGCCCTGGGTTCCTGACGAAGATGATCCGCAGTGTCCTGAGCTAGAAAATATTTTTGATGGACCATGGAATAGGTTGTGATGAAGTTCTCTCCTTTCAAAAATGTCTTACAATAGTTTTATGCTTCCAGAGCTTAAGTACTTCATCCCATTTGACTGAAGTTTTGTTTATTATTTATTTTGCAGTCTCTGGGTTCTATATATCGGACTCGATTCCTTTGTTTTTAATTCTCTTGGTTGTTATTCCCTTCAATAAATTGCTTGGGAAAAAAGATGATAGGAATTTCGGATGAGATAGTACTCAGATAAATGTTGTTTATAGGCTTTCTTATTGAAAGAATAAAGGATATGAGCAAAAACATTCTATTTCGGTAATTGTTTCTGCAACATAAGTTTGATATGGAGGTGATGTTTGAGTCTGATTTATATTCTTTATAATTAGAGTCTGGTTTATTTGCCAAGGGTAGGTAGAAAGGAGATGCTAGTATTTTGCTGAAAGCTTGACATTTGATGGTCATTATGTGTTTTGCTTTTATTTATTTATTTATTTCACTTGATATCTTTAATGTTCATCTTTGTCATATTAACATTGTCTTGATATATGTACTTGTACTATTAGGAACTGGGATCAGTTTGAAACCAATCAAAAGCTGTTTGGTGTAAAAAGTACTTTCAATGAGGAACTTTACACGACAAAACTCGAGAGAGGTCCTCAGATGAGGGAATTGGAGAAGGAAGCAATGAAAATAGCAAGAGAGATTGAGGGTGAGGACACCCAAGACCTTCATTTAGCTGAGGTAGGATTTTCCTATTATCCATTTTTTGCCTCTTAAGGTTCTTTCTTTATTATTTTCTCTGAGTTTCCTCATACTTTCGTATTGATTTTTTGATAGGAGAGAGGCATTGATCTTCATGATGATTTTGATATCGATGAGGAGATGAGATATTCGTCGGTCTACAGGGGTAGAGGGGTTGATGATAGTGGTTATGAAGAAGAGGACATTTTGTTGGATTCCCACAATATTGAGACGCTTGGAGATTCATATGATTCTCTTAGTAGAAGCACTGATGGAGTTCGAATGCCATCAAGCTCTTCCTTAGTGGTAGTTATTGACCTCTGGAATTTGAGCTATTCTAGTTATTTATTTTTTGAATGCAAATCCATATCATGATTAGTCGTATCTAAAATTTTGACCATTTTTAGGTTGTATATTTCATTTTCAGGTTACTTTTGCTTGAGATTATACAGATAAGATAACAATTTGACCTTATCTTACCTGTTCTCTAGGAGATTATTATATTCTAATGCACTGTGCCTTTTCAAATGAATTCTTATTCAATGACTCCTGTATATATTTTATTAAGTTTAGGGGCTATAAATGTTGTAAAAACATATATTCTTTATGTAAACATAACAGCTTGTTCTATGATCTGGAAATTTGATATTCTCTTTGAAGCTGTATTGTGTAGAATTACATTTCTTTCTATTTTTTATGAATATTATGTTATGTTGAGAGTAGATATAGCTAGAGGAATGGTTATTCTGTTCCATGTTGCTAAGGATTTGTGTTCAAGCTCCGCTTTTTGGCAAAAATGTTCTTTTCCATGGAAAGAAATATATGGGTGTTAAATAGGTTTGCACTGCCAATACTCCAAAGGAGTGTAAAGAAAATAACAAGACTAGAACTATCGTGAATTTTGATTTTTCTTCATGAAGAAAATAAATTATTGGATCTTATGGTGAGTAATACATCATCCTAATTGTTCTTTACTCAAATAATACTCTTGAGCAAGGTTGATTAATTTTGTGCCATGGATCTTGCGGTTAAAGAATTTTCTTCAACTTTTGGGTACTTGCTTAACTGTGCCACTACTGTTAAGTTTTTCTTCTCAAAACTTGTCTTTCATCATAGCATTCCCTAACTATAATATTCTCTCTCTGCGCTTTGATGATTATTTCACTTTTAAGGTTGGACAATAGTGAAGGATTTTTTTGTACCTTCCTGATAGTTGTTGCATGTCAGGAACAAAGTGGTATAAAAAGATAGTTCTATTTCCACTGTTTGTGCTTGTTTTTACTTCTTTGCGTGACCCTTTCCTGTTCTATTTCCACTGTTTGTGCTTGTTTTTACTTCTTTGCGTGACCCTTTCCTGTTATAACATACTCCTGTTTTTTTTTTTTTTTTGGTAGGATAATGCATCATCTTCCCAGGCAGCCATTAGTGAAGATTTGAATTGCTCTCGACCTAATGATCAGGCACAGTTAGCATCTGAACTCCCTTCTAAATGTTTCTCTGTATCTGACAGTGAAAGCAGGTATTTTATCTTTTTCCGCTGGACATGCCAGCCTGATTTATGTTTTCTGATTATATTCTGATTCCTTGTTTCTGTTTGTTTAAAGCAATATTAAAAGTAGTTATTATAAGGATATGTTGTATTAGCTCTTTATATTTCCTGATTTAAACACTTGATGTAGGATCCAAGACAAGTTGCTCGGTGAACATGGTGGAAGCAGTGATGGTAATGAGTTTCCAGAAAAGCAGTCTGTAAGTTGATTTTCCAAAGATAAGCAAATCTTGTAGAATGAAAGTGGAGCACCTTGTTTTGTTGCTTTAACTTCCATATCTGATTTATATCTCCACTGGAGTTGCCTGTTCTATGCTTCTAACATGTATGTTTTCTGTTTGAATTCCTGTTCATATTAATGGAGCCATCTGAGGACTTGCAATTGTCAAAATCTGTTGGTGAGTGTGCTTTACCATCTAGGTGATTGGTGTTCTAAAACAATTGCAATTGTCTTTTTTTCATGTTACACCGCATTCAATTGCACATAGTCTTGCTGCTACAGCTAATTATTCTAATGCACTGACAGAGCAAATTTTAATGCCAGTTTCTGAGTCATTATTGAATGACAAATTTGATGGGTCTGATAAAGCTAGACGATCTGCAGATCCTACTAATGCTTTGTCCAAGGTTAGTGAAAAGCCAAGTTCTTCAAGTAAACTCTCGGAAGGTCCAGCTTCTAGCAAAGCAACTGGTGAGATGCATTCTGCAAATTCCCGTGGACAACCTGATAGTTCTACATCATCAAATTCAGATTGTGTTGGTACTGTCTTAGCAGCTGGCGGCTTTGGGTTATCACCGAGTTCATCGATGGGTTCATTGTCCTCTGAGAAGTCAACACTGAATCCCCACGCAAAGGTCTGTTATCTTTAACTTTTCGCCTTTAACATAATAAACCGACTCCAATATGTACAGAGTTATGAACTTTGAAGAGTCTCGACTGTTATTTTGTTTAGATTTTAATCTGGTTTGGTACTTTCTTTTGGTTGTCATTTTGCTCGTCTAACATGCTTAATTCTATTAGGAATTCAAACTCAACCCTAATGCAAAGAGTTTCACACCATCTCAGACACCTGTCAGGCCTCTATCCCCAGTGTCTGATGGTTCTTTCTACTATCAGACACAAATGTCTCCTTTACCACATATGCACATGCCTGCTAGTTTTGGGGTAAGTTGCTTAAAAGTAATTACAATTTTTATGAACACTACTTTGCAAGCAAGAAATACATTTGATTGTCTACCATTCTAAAAACTCCTGATGTTGCTGTGGACTGAATATATCTTGTTCCCTAATGTTTCTCTTTGGTTACTTATTTTTTATGGATCAGCTAATACTTGAATTCTGAATTATGACATGACCTCTGAGCTACTAGGGGGAGCTTTGGTACCGTGCATTGATTCTTTAATAGCACTTGTCTGGCATCATGACAACCCTTTCAGGGAAACAGTAAAATGAATTGAAACATAGCTTTCCAATCTTCCATGCCTTGTTGCATTTATGGTTCAATGGTTTTTATGTTTTTGGGGCAATTGCGGGGGTTGATGGTTTAGGTGCAGTTAAGTTTGTTTGATTTGAATTAATATGGAAAAAGCACTCCCTGCATTGGATATATTATCATCTAAGATTAGGTGTATCTGTGCAGGCGTGATCTTGTTTTCCATGTCCATAGGATATCTGCGACAGCCCGTAACTTTTACATAAATTATCTTGTATTTTGTTGTCTTTAACCGGATGGAACTTGATGAAGCAACATATATTTTAGTAGATGAGGGTGAATTTTGGTTTATGATCTTAGCTATTACTATTAGTAGTCATATTCTTTCTTACACTTGGTGCTTAATTTCATTTTGGATTTTCTTTCTGTTTAAATCCAAAATGTATTCTCGTTAGTTGACCTATGAATTGTTTGTTCGATGATATGGCTTTTGCAGATTGGGCCCTCCTTTCCTGGGCACCAACCTGTTATATTCAACCCACAAGTGGCACCAATACAATCACCGCAAGCATATTTTCATCCAAATGGACCTCAGGTGCAACCTTTACCTTAATTTATTATTATCATCTTCATTTATCCATCCTAATGTTCATATTTATTATTTATACGTGCTGTTTTAAAGCTGCAGTATGGGCAGCAGATGGTACTCGGGCAACGGCAAGTGGTGTATTACCAACCTGTAAGTGGTTCGGATAACTCCTGGAATTTGGTTTATGTTTCTCGGGCTTGATAGTTGTAACACTCTTTTCAGTTAGCATTCTACTAAGTTATAAAATTTCCAAGGCAACTGGGATGTTGATAAAACTGAAGCTAACGGATTTGCAGGAAATGCAATACAAAGGACGGGATTATTAACTAGTAAGTGTGTTGACATCCTTCTCCGAAGCTTGCTTGCTTGCTATTCTCGCAAAGAATAAAAACTTTTTGGGAGGCTGCTTGGATCAAATTTTTTTTCACAAAACAAAGCCTAGTCCTACCGGTCCAAGAAAGAACATATATATATGGGGGATGGGATGGGGATGATGTTTAGTGGTTTTGTGGGGGATAATTTTATAACCCTCATGACACTTGGATTTTCTAGCGTTTGTTGACTAACCTCTACCTTTGTCTGATTGGATAGTTTTTTTTTTTTTTATCTTTGATAGTACTGGATTTGGATCAATATTGTGGTGCAAAGATAGGATTGCGTTCTACTCCTATATACCTTTTTAAAAATGTTTTTTCCCAAGTTAAAAATTGGTCCAAAAGCATTTTTTTCAAAAATTGAAAATTTTAGCTTCTCAAAAATGCTTTTAAGATGCATTCTATGTTCTCCGCGTATTCATGGGTCCTCTACAAACAAAATTATTAACATATTTTTCCTCTTTGTTTTCGAAAAGGACAATTTTAAAATTAAAAATTTAGTGAAAATATTTTTTACTTTCACTTTCTATTTTCTTTTTTTGAGGGCATTTTTACTATATTCAATCTTAAAAAAAAAAAAAAAAATCCTTACATTTGTGTGGATGAGTTGGTATCGTTGGGTCATGGAATGTACATAAATATCAAATCAAATTTAAAACATCTAATAAATATTAGAAGGCATTTCAAACTTAATATTTAAATGAGGAATTTTATTAAAATTATTAATTTCATCATCTTGGTCTACTAAAATCCATTAATCCCTTATATGACATGATCATTCATATTATCATACATGAATAATAAATAAATATATAGGTATATTGTCAAATTTATCTATCAATATTTACATTTTTTTTTCAATTTGATCATTATTATTTATCTAAATTTGACAATTAATTTTTCAAAAAGTGTCAATTTTTTTAATGAAAATGTTGAGTAAAATATTAATTTTTTAATGATGTTATCATGACAATTCGCGTGTAGTTTATAGACATGATATTATTTATTACTATCATGGTTAATATGATATTATTTGTCTTATATGTTACATTATACATAAATTGTAGTGGCTTTCACATAATTGTAGTGCGTCCATTACATTGTTCTCTAACTTGCATTGCATTGTTCTCTAACTGGCAAACATGTGTTTGACTTGACGTCTCATATTAATGACAATACCTTGTCATTAATTATTCATATACTAGTCTTAGTGTACTTGACTAAAGACAATTCAGAATAGAATCTCATATGTTGATCTGATGGTCAAAGGTATTCATTGTCCCAAGTGCGACCTAGGTACGAGTCACACTAATTGCATTTTGTTAGGATATTGCTTTTCCCTCATAATTCACAAAAAAAAAAGACAATTCAAAATAGTCATACTATTTTTGGATATTATTATTATTTAATTTATTTAATAAACAAAAACAAAGACAGACACAATAATGACAATGTCCTTTTTAATAAAACAATGTGAAGAATGAATGATAATCATATCATGATTAGTCTTTTGTATACAAAAACTTCTTCCAATATCAATTATAGGGAGAGGACGGTGGATGAGAATACAATATGAAACTAAAAGTAGGACAGGCAATTTTCAAAGAGAGAAGTGAAAATGGTGGATGAGAAGAAACCTAGATAAAAACTTGAAACAGATTTTGAATGCCTGTTTAGGATCTTTCTTCCCTTTTTATAGGAGAAATTCATAGTTAGATTTTATTGAATTTGAATCCCACACAGTTTTCTGATAAGGATTATGTCTTATCATATGTTGATGATATTTTTGTCCAGTAGTGGATGTTTTCCATGTAACTTCTTTCTTTGTCATTTCATGAAAGTGGTTTTTTTCACATACCTTCCTCTGTCATTTCTTGAATGTGGCTTTTTTCGCGTAGTTTCCTCCTTTGTCATTTCTAAATGTGGTTTTTTTCACGTAGCTTCCTTTGTCTTTGTGTTATCCTTGTTGGATGTTGTCAAGATTCATTTCTTCAATTTCATCTAAAGTTAATGAATCATCTGACAATCTTGGTGAATTCCAATTTTCTCATGTATTTTTTATATCTTCAATTATATGGGAGGGAAAGTCATCAATTTTCATTTCAGCTATCTTTTTTAACAGTTGGATGATTTCTTCATTTCTATCATCTTGGCGATATCCACCTCCAACATCATATGCCATTATTTTCTGACCATCAGTCCAAAAGCAATACGAATTTTGTTGGAATAAATTTTTGGCTTTGATCGTTAGATCAATTCTTGCTTGGATCTGATAATGACCAAGATTATTATAACACTTGTCAATATATTTTGTCAAGTGTTCGTTGCCCTCTGTTGCTGTCGATAGGTTGGGTTCTCCAAACATTTTTTTAACTTCCCATATTTGATATGGCTGATAAATTTTTTCTTTTTCAACTATACCAATCAAACTATTGATCTCAAGATGAAAGTAATAATAGAAATCATCTTCATAAACCATACGTAATAACATAGTTTTAATAAATACCGAAAAATCTTTTAATACTGCTTATATTAAATGGTTCATGACCAAATATAAATTTTATAGTAAAGAATTTTTCACCTAAGTGGTTTGTAAAACATAAGCTTCAAAAAAGTATTTAAAAAAAAATATTTGAAATTGAGCTTGCTAGTTGTAAATAGCTCCATTAATTTTAGTAAATAATTCTAAGGGTAAAATAAATCTAGCCTTATTATATAGGCATAATTTAAAAATTTTATTGATAACTGAATTATTTGTTCCTTTATTTTTTTTTAATAAAATACCTGATGAATTTATTAAATAAGGGTGAAAAAGGAGAAAACTAGAAACAAAATGCCAAATTAAAAATATAGCTATCAACCCATGAAAGGCACAAAGTTGTCGGTGGTATTAAGTGCAGATCAAACGGATTTGATGCCTAGAAAATAAAAAAAATAAAAACCCTATCTTAGAAAGACCTCAAACGTCTCTTCCTTTAACAGAGAACCAAGGCAAGTAAAGAAACAAGAAAAAAATAAACTAGAGTCCATTTCCTAAATCCTTGAAGAAATTGAAGCTTTCACCCTTTTTTAGAACTTTGTAGTCTCTTGTTTCATCAGATAAAAAACCTTGCGCATTTGACCTTCATTTATTCAAAAATTTCCACAGATCTACTAACACCAGTCCCACACTTCTCTGAGAGTACATCGGAGGCCTTCCGTCCAATACTATCCTTTGGTCTCAGTTTCTATAACATCATCAATGTTCAATGGGGTTTCTTCAATCCAATATATTGGATTCTCAGATTGACGGTCCCATGCAGTGAGTCTATGAGCGGCTTTATTTGCAGATCTACAAACGAAACGGAAAGTTAATTTTCTAAACCTTTGTTTTTTGTTGCGTATCTCATCTATGATAGTTTCGACTGCCGATCTGTCTTGTTTTTCTGTTCGGAGTTTTTTATTACTACTAACGCATCACCTTCTACACAGATTTTGTTAAAGCCCATATCCGTCGCGAATCTGACCGCTTCTAGACATGCAAGGGCTTCGGTAGTAATCGGGTCTGTTACTCCTTTAAACGGGTACACGCTTGATCCCATTACTAACCCTGAGTCATTTTTTATTACAATCCTACCAACTGCTGTTTGAGACTGTTTATCAAACAATGCATCGATATTTACTTTAACACTTTCTGGATCCGATGCTTCCCATCTGTCTTTTTCTAACTCCACATGACAGTTCAAACATGACTCAAGATGTGTGATTTCTTCATGATAGGCTAATATGAAACTAACTACCCCTTGCACCGTTTCCCTTTTCCCATCATGTAGGATTTTGTTTCTATTATGCCATATAACCCATAATGCTAATGGTATCAATATACACTGATCGTTTATAACGACCAGGATTTGGGTTAACGAAAAAGCGTATTTTCGAAGCTCCGATTTGACCCGTAAATATTTACGGAAAATATATCGTAGAATATTTGATTCTTGATTTTAATTATGTAGTGCTTAATTCAGGATGAGGACTAAATTATATATAAGGTAAAAATGCAATGTATATAAGGATTTTAATAGAATGAAACATGAGTGACCAATAGAGTAAAATAACCATTTTTGGCACTTAGTGCTGTTAGGTGGAGGAATTGTGGCTAGGAAATGAAGTTAAAATTTAGTAATAAAAAATAAATTAAAAAGGGGTGAAAAAGATGATTATTATTAGAGGGTAGTGGGTGAGAAAGAAAGATATTTTTCTTTCATTCACCAAGTTTCGGCAGAGAAGAGAGAAGGAGAAGTCTTTGGTTTTCTTTATTTCAAGCTTCAAATAGGTAAGGTTAATCAATTTATTTTCTTGTAATTTTTATATTTTTGGAATCCCATCACCTTAAGCTATCAAACCCATGTCATATTCTTCAAAATGATCAAGAATATTAGAAGCTATCATTGTTGAGTGAATGAAGCTTTTGAGATTATTTGGTTTGATATGATTTTGATTAAAAGGAAAAAGGGGATTAAATGATGAAATAGGCCATTGGTTTTTATGTAGAGATAATCAAATTTGTAAAACTTGTAAATTAGTGTGAGAATGAGAAATAGAGAGCTGAATTTAATTAGAGTTAAATTGTTTGTAAATTAATGAATAAATGTGTATGTGTATTTCCGTAGCTAACGTTGACCCGAACTCTTTGAAAAGGAAAGGCAAAGAGAAAGTCGTTGATGAATAGCTCAAAACTTACGGTTGATATTTCTATAACCTAAACTAGTTATAAATTGTTATACATTTAATTTAATTGAACAAAGCAAAGAAATTGAGGTATGAAATCTTATACCCAAGTGAATTGATTTGAATTATATGTAATTATATATGAAATTGAATGTGTGTATTTGGTTGATGATGTGAATAACTATATGACGATTATTACATTGAATTTTAAAACATTCATGTGGTGAATAAAGATGAAATGTAAAAATATATTATTGAGGTTAAAGTGATATGATTACCCTATTAACTGTATGGGCTAAGTCGGATATAAATGACATGCCATAGGATAGGAAGAGTTAAGGGTTACTTCGACCACGAGTTGATGAGACATTGGGTGCCAATTTTCTTCGGTTTAACCGTTGAGACACCGGGTGTCAATTTTATTATAACGTTGAACGCATTTTATTACTTCGGATTTATCCGATGAGGCATTGGGTGCCAAACTGCTGTGTTGGTTGAATCCGTGTATCCGTCAGTGTCCGAGTCGTGTTAATAGGGGATTGAAATGGTGAATTATATGAATAAAAGAAATGAAAATGCCATGAACTAAATGTGTGATATTAAGTTGCATATAAAATATGCATATGACGTTTACTTAATGAAAATGTAAATGATGGAAATAAAGTGAACATGAAACGAAACTTATTTTGTGTGACAAAGATGAAATAATTTATGAATATTAATGTTAAGTATACAGTTATTAATGAATGTGAAATATGATTAACATTTTGTGAATATGGCATGAAAAATGATATTGATATGGTTGAATAAATATTAAATTTGATCTTTAAAACTTGTTATAATTGATTAATATGTTTAGGTTATTTGTATACCATTGTATTGTACTAAGCGTATATTTGTATTACATGCACAGGATAGACACGTTTTGGCAAGCTTACGTCTCAGCATCTAAAGACAAATTTTGTTCTCAAACGACCGTGTGTTTTTGTTTATTTTAGGTCGCCATGTACTTAAGAAAATTTAAACTTAGGATGTTATTATATTTTGTAAAAATTATGGGGATGTATAGTTTAGTTTTTGAATTATTGGAGTCTATTATCCTACTAATGTTTATATTGTGAATTGATAGACTTGTTTTGGTAGTTTATTACTTGTACCAGTAGAACTTTGTATGGAAAATATATGGTATCGGTAGGATTAGTCGAAGTGTCGATAGAAGTGAAAGGGAAATAGTGATTTTGCTATTGACTTATTTAGTGTCGGTAGAAATCCCATGTACCGGTAGTTGTATAGTAGTTTCGGTAGTTTATGTAAGAGTATCGGTAGAAGTTTCAGGCTAAATTTATTTTGTTTACTGGAACTTTTAGTATCAGTAAAAGGTTAAAATGTTTCGGTAGACATTAAAGTTGCATCGGTAAATCATTAAAGACTACCAGTAGAATTTTGTAGGATTCATAGGTTCTTTATTGCCTTTTCTTTTACCAGTACCTGATCTCACAAGTATCGATAGAAGTATACTTTCATCAATAAAATGAATTTTTAGTTTTAAAATTTAATTTATACGGGTTTTTAAATAGTTGTAATGTTCCCTGGCTCGGTTTCGATAATTGGATCGGGTAAGGGGTGTTACATCGTCACTTTTACTATTAAAGATTTCTGTTAACCCATTCTTCCAACTTTGTTGTAGATTACGGCCTATTGAGTCAATATCCAGACCCCGAAAAATCTGTTTGGTGAAATTACATTTCGAAAGCAAATGTGTAACAGTTTCAGTCTCGTTTTGGCAAACTGGGCAAGTTGCTATCATTTGTAATCACCTTAGAACTAAGTTAGAGTAGTGGCAAATAATTATTGGCAACTCTCCATAGGTGGATTTGTATTTTATTAGGAATTTTGAGTTGCCATAATTTTGTAAAAAATTTGTTTGCTTCTATGTTTTGTATCCTATTAGCATTCCCTTGATTGTTCAACTCTTCATCATCAAGCCATCGATATCCACTTTTGACCAAATAGACTCCTATATTGTCACCTCGCCATACAACCTCAACTGGTTGCAATGAATTTATTAAAAGGATGCAAAGGATGTTGTCTACCTGTTCAGGTGAGAATAACTCGCGAACTACCTCTTCATTCCATTTAAAATTCTCCGTATTAATTAGATCTGCTACTGTTGTGTACTTTGTATTAATGTTATGAACTAACACTCTCTCATTCCCAAGTTTAGGCAACCAAATGTCATTCCAGGTGTTCACTGTTTCTCCATTACCGACTCTCCACCCTAAACCTTTCCTTAGCATTTCTCGAGCTTCCATCATGCTCCGTCAGGTAAACGAGGGGTAAGCTCCTAGTCTTGCACTCATAAAATCTGTCTGTGGGTAATACTTAGCTTTAAATATGCGAGCAAACAAACTATGTGGACTAGTAACTAGATTCCATCTTTGTCTCGCCAACAAGGTCACATTAAACTTCACAAGATCTCTAAAACCAATCCCGCTGTACGTTTTAGGAACGCACATTGCATGCCAGTCGCACCAGTGTATGCGCTTCTTCGATTTTAAATTACACCACCAAAACATACTCATTAATCCTTCTAATTCTTCACAAAAAGAAATCGACAATTTAAAATACTGCATTGCATAAGTAGGAATAGCCTGTAATATTGCTTTCAAGAATATTTCTTTACCACTAATAGATAAATTTGTAATACTCCATGCTTGCATTTTTTTATGATATTTTCTCTCAACTCAACAAATGCGTGCTTTTTTCTTCTATCATCGTAGGTAACCCCAAATATTTTTCTGAGTTATTGGCTAACCTCACACCCAATAATGAAACGATTTGGTTTTTAACATCATCTACCACATTTTTACTAAAATAAATAAGGGACATTTCGAAATTGACCAACTGACCTGACATGTTTTCGTAAGAATTAATTACTTGTTTAATGGCAGCAGCACCTTCCAACGTAGCTTTCTCAAACAAAATACTATCGTCAGCAAAAAATAGATGAGTAACAGCCACTTCTCTTTCATGTTTCATACCACTAATTAAATCATCCTGTTTCGCATTATACATCAATCTTGAAAAACCCTCAGCGCAAAGAATAAAAAGATAAGGGCTTAAAAGGTCTCTTTGTTTCAATCCTCTGGTTAGTTTAAATTCTGCACCTCTATTACCATTCAAAATAACCGAAGAAGAAACACTTTTTACACAACGTAAAATTAACGTAATCCAATCGTCACAAAAGCCAAGCCTTCTCATCATATCCTCTAGAAAAGACCATTCAACTCGGTCATAGGCTTTACTCATGTCGAATTTTAAAGCAAAACACCCATTCCTGTCTCCTTTTTTTTTAAGCGAATGTAATACTTCGTAGGCAATAAGAACGTTGTTAGTTATCTATCTTCCCGGCACAAAGGCCCTTTGAGTTTCATCAACACAAATTTCTAAGACTTGACGAAACCTATTAACCAACACTCACGAAATTATTTTGTAGACTATTGTGCATAAACTGATCGTTCTATATTGGCCCATGCTTTTCGGGTTACTCACTTTAGGTATAAGAACAATGTTGGTTTTGTTCATAGCCTCCAACTCTTTTCCCTTATATAAAACATCCAGACAGTAACGAGTCATATCACTACCAACTAAGTGCCAATACTTTTGAAAGAAAAAAGCGGGAAAACCATCATTACCTGTAGCTTTTAAAAGGGTCATTGCTTTAATAGTTTCATAAATCTCGTCAATCGAAAATTCTTTCGTTAACGCTTCATTATGCCATACCTCTATACACGATTCCATTCTATTCATCAAAATTGCATTATCTTGAACTGGTATTGTTGTAAAAAGTTCTTGAAAGTACCTTGTGGCTAAGCCCTGAAGATTTCCCTCCCCTTCGATCTCTACTCCACTTTCATTCTCCAACTTAGTTACTTTGTTTCTCTTACTTCTTCGGGTGGCTAATCGATGAAAATAAGTAGTATTACGGTCCCTAAACTTAAGCCAATTAGATCTTTCCCTTTGTGCCCAATATAGCTCTTCTTTATCTGCCTTTATGTTTAGGGCTAATTTAACTTCCATTATATTCGCAAGGACCGATTCCTCTAGGTTAGCCTCATTCAATCTTTCAAGCTACTCAGTTAGCTCTTTCTTCTTTTTGCCACGCCTCCCTTGAATTGTCTTAGCCCATGTATTTAGATGCTCTCCAAGTTTCTTTAATTTTTCTGGTAAAGGCACATTCCCTTCCATCCATCCTAACTTAATTTGTTCTTCAAAACAATCCTCTAGTACCCAATTCGCATTGAAACGAAAAGCCCAATTACCATGCCGATTTGCTCCTTGTCGTCCCCTTGGTTAGATGAGAATCGAAAAATGATCCGAAAAACTATGTGGTAAATTACGAACTGAATACTTAGGAAAACGTTCCCACCAAGCCATATTAGTAACACCTCTATCAAGTCTCCTGAATATTATTAGTAACTAGCCTTTCTTTTTCCTAAGTAAACCATTGACCAAAAAAACCCAAATCATATAATTCACAATCTTCAAGGGCATCTCTAAAAATCGACATTTGTCTCTCTTCTCTAACTCTACTACCTTACTTTTCAAACGAAAAAAGAATCTCATTAAAGTCACCTACAATGAGCCGTGGTAGACTACTGTCTTGTTTTAATTGTCGAAGAATATTTCATGACTCAAAACGTTGACTCTCTATTGGGGATCCATAAAAACTTGTAGACCTCCACAAACCCAACCCAACTTTTTTGTTAACCTCGACATCAATATGCCATTTAGAGAAAATTTGTAAAATAATACAACCTCGTCGTTCCATCCAATAGAAAGACCTCCCCTAGACTCTTCGACACTTACATCTAACCCATTCTTATAGCCGTACTGATAACGAATTCCTTCCATTCTCCTATTACTTACTTTGGTTTCGATTAAGAATAACACCCTGGGCTTATATTGTCTCAAACAATTCTTAAGACGATTAACTGTTCATGGTTGCCCAAGCCCACGAACATTCCAGCTAAGGATGGTCTTCAGGATCGATCAGTCGTTGATGTTGTGGTCGCCCCCGGATCATCATCTATATCAGTTTCCATTACACTATCATTCCCCATTTCTCTCATAAAAACACCCTTTGTCTTTTTTTACCATCGGACATTTCACATGGGACGTTTTCTAAGTCAAACACATTACCTCTTTCCTCATGATTCGTACCTCTTGAATTTTTTTATGTATAGGTGGTTTTCCAGCCCGACATAGAAATTCTCGTTTCATGATTTTGTAGATTATTTTGTAAGCCTGTGCCGAAATTATCTCTATTTATCAGATTCCCAATTAATTTCGCCTTATGCCCTCTTACCAGTTCTCTCAGGCTATCCCTTAGCCATCGGCTTTGTGCTGGGTCTGCTCATCTAGGCGGGGCTCTTAGTGACAAATCCCACCCATAATCATCCTCTTGTACCCTCTGGGCAATCTTAATGAACAAAAACTCTCACTATGCCCTAATCGCCCACAAGGGAAACAAAATAGAGAGTTTTTCATATTGAAACGAAACAAATGTTGCTTTATCCCTACCATAGATGATTCGTTTTCTTCTTCTTAAAGGTTATCTAACATCAATTTGAACCTTAACGCTCATGAACTTTTTGATCCCTTTTGAGATGACGACGGCATCATAATCTAAAAATTCTCCAATAAAATTCCCTAATTGCCTACCCATCCCTTCTGACATACAACCTGGTGGGAGATCATGAACTTGAACCCAAAAATTGGCATAGACTATAGAAACTTGGATTGGATCCTCACCTCATTCTAACTTATGAAAAATAATCAAGTGCCGATTAAAGAACCATGGCATCCTATTTATAACTCTTTGTAGATCGATTTCATTATAAAATCAGAAAAGTATCCGCTTATCTTCTAACCCTGAGATCATAACCCCTTATATTGGATGCCAAATTTTAACCAACACATTCCGTAGAGAAACGAAGTGCATCGCACTTGTTGTTAATGCTTTTCCAACTAGGCATAGTCGAAAATCATCTTCAACTTCCTCTACTTCATCCTGATCTCTGATAGGTTCATTCTCCTCTTCTGCTAATCTTAACCTTGCCATCTCGTCATCCATTATTTTGAGTTTTTGGCGAGAACAGATGATCGACCGTTTGAAAATAAGATCGCAACAAAGATAAAACAAGGAGAGCTTGTTGAATAGAATGAGCAATTTCAAGAAAAGTCCAAACCCTAAAAGAAAAAATTGCAAAAAATTATAGACAGTGAACATAAAAACAACGTCAAAACAGGGAGAGAAAACCTTAATCTTGTGAAGAGCGCAAATTGAATGTTATTTGTTCCTTTATTCTTAAAATATTAAAATATATCAAGAAGATTATTTACCTCCTTAATATCCAAGAAACTTATTTCTATATCTTTCCAGTCAAGATATAAAATAAATTTTAATAATAAATCATGACTTTCTTATTTTTTAGTTATTTTTCAACTAAAAATTGTGAAAGCTTAGTAAGAGCCCTTCTAAAATTTGCTCTCTGATCAGTAATATGAGTTTTCCATATTTCATTAATAAAATTATATAACTCTAGTGATAAACCTGGATTATAAAAATCCTTTACTTCTTGCATTTGTTGTGTTTTCAAAAATTTTATTTTGCACAAAAATTTTCTGCTTTTTGAATAATTTCTGCATAACTGGCTTGGTATGCAGAATTTTTATCTTATGACCAAGGTAAGTGATTTACCTATGGTATAAATGATAGCTGAGTTGGTATTCCCACTAGTTGTCTTACCATTGGATATGGAACATAATATCCTTGATTAGGGTAAAATGTTACTTGAGAAGGCATTTTTATAAACCCTTTATAAGGATTTTTTTATTTGAAATCATTTCCTTTTTTCTCCAACTTTTTCTAGAGGTTATTTGCCTCTATCCATAAAACCTGTTAAGATAATCAACAATAATATTGTTATTACCTTTGACATATAAAATTTCGAAATTAAAAGTACATAATTCATTATACCATCTAATTCTTCTTGGTACAATTTCTAAATTTTTATTAGTAAGAAAATGTTTAACTGCCTGATTATCAGTTTTTATGATAAATTTTTCAGGTGCTAAATATATGAGAAATTTTTTTATTCCTTTCTTTATAGCTAACAATTCTTTTTTAAATATAACATAATTAATTCCGTTTAGTTTAAATTTTCCTAAACTATATCCAGATACTAATTCTTCATTATTTTTTGTTCTTGCTTTTAAAATACATCCCCAATGATTTTGTGAGACATCTGTTTCCAAAATCAATTTATCTCATTGTTTAGGTAAATAAAATTTAGGAATCCAATTTATTTTAGATTTTAACTTTTTTATAATTTCTGAGTTTATTTTAGACGAAGTAAAGGGTATATCGTTTTTTAATTTTTCATAAAACATACCTATTTTTTTGACATGTTTGGAAAGAAATTTCTTCCATAATTTATAATTCTTAAAAATTGTTGAAGCTGTTTTTTATCTTCAATCTTTTCAGTAAATTCTTTTATTTTTACTATAATATGATCTTGTAATTGAAGATCATCTGCAGATAATTTTAATCCTAAAAATTCTATTTCTTTTTTTTTCTAGCTCTATTTTTTTAGGGCTTAATATGATTCCATGTTTATGAATTCTTAAGAAATAATATTTAAATGTTTTTTATGTAAATCTAATGTTTCTGATAATATTAAAATATCATTTACATAGATTATACAAAATTTCTTATATTTATTAAAAGTAGAGTCCATCCATTTTTGGAATATTTGTGGGGCATTTCATAATCCAAATGACATCACTTTCCATTAGTAGTGTCCATTGGGTGCACTAAAAGCTATTAAAGGTTTGGATTCTTCTGTTAACATGATTTGCTAGAATCCCGACTTACAGTCAAATTTAATAAAATATTTTGCTTGTCTAGCCTGATTAATTAAAACATCATTTCTTGAAATGAAGTATCCATCAAAAATAATATTTTGATTTAACCTTTTGTAATTAATAACCATCCTAGTTTTTTTATTTATTTCTGCATGATTTCTAACCATAAAGGCCAGACTAGAATGTGGACTATTAGTTCTTTCTATTAATCCTTTTTCTAATAATTCTTTAATTTTTATATCAAATTCTTCTATATCTTGTTCAATATAGATCATAGGTTTTATTCTAATAATTTTATTAGGATTTTCCAATTTAATGTCACAATATTTAGGGTTATTTTACCATAATTTTAATGGTTCTTCACTAAAATTATTTTTTAATATTTTAAACAACCAATGATTTGTTTCAAGCTGGTTTATTTGTTCTTTTCTTGGTGGTGAAATTTTTTATTACAAACAAATTTATGATTTTCTACTAATGGTATTTCTATAGAAGTTTTTTCTATAGATAATATAATTATATTTCTATCAATGGAAAATGGTAAATGCTAATATATAAATTGTTTTCTAATAATATATCTCCATGCATTTCTGGAAAGCATAATAATTTTGGTATTACGAATCTTACATTATTTATGTAGATTGGTATATTTCTAGCTTTATATTGATTTATGGTTTCATTACTATCTATTCCTATAGCTCTTATTGAATGTTTCATAGGTTCCCATTTTTCTAAAGGAATAACATTTTTCTGAAACTACTACTTGTAGCTCCAGTATCAAGTAAAGCATGTAAAGAATATGTAACACCCAATTACCCGATCCGATCACCCAACTCGAATAAGAGGGTGTTAAAACAATTTTACAACATTTCAGAGTCATTCTCAATTCTTCACTCTCTTACGAATGTATAATTATATTCCTACTCCTTTACGCAGCACAAATCCGATAATAATTTAAAATCTTATATGAAATAGACAAAATTTTTCATATGGAAGTACTTCTATTGATACCCAATTTGAGTAGTATCGGTAGAACCCTGGTGGAATAAACACTAGAAATCACTACAGTTTACTACCGGAACAACCTATAATTCTATCGATACTTTGGTAAGTACTACCGATACAACCAGCTCCAGTAACCAAAGACATTTCAGCCTGGAGCTTCTACCAATACTCTCATTTTATACTACTAGAGTACTATCGACACTCTAGATGTAACTACCAAAACTCCCTAAGTCAGTAGCCAAAAAAAACTTCTTTCTCTTGTACATTTTACCGATACTTTATTGGGTTGTTTCGAAACAACTCAAGTCAGTAGCTGAAGAATCCCTTCCCCTGTACTTCTACGGATACCTCTTAGAGTTGTTCCGAAACAACTCGAGTTAGTATCAAAATAACACTAAGTTCCTTGTAATTTACCATAAAAAGAGACACAAGAAGTAAACCAAGATTTAAATAAGCAAGATTCCAGTGTAAAGATTAGATACAAAAGAAAGTGTTGACTATAATCATCTACATACAACCAATAACCTATTTACATGCCAAAATTAACCAAAAGTTAAGACGTCAAAAACTACCAAAAGGAGACGTATTGTTGATGTGTATGCTCCAATGATCCAATCCATGAGGTCTCAAAAGCTCAAAAGTCTAGAAGGGATAAAAGTTTAGATTAGTATGATAAATATGAGTAACCTTCCTAAACTTCTCAATACAATTCAATGCCCATGCATAGGAAAAACTCCTATTTTCACGAAATGAATCATACGAAAATTTCGATATCATTAATCTTTGAAGTTCATATATATATAAAAGTCTTTACTTTCTCCCTTCCTAGAGGCATGTTGTTACAACAAATTACTTATATCAATTTAATGGACTCTTATAAAGACATTTCATAACAAGGACTTCTTTACGTTCACGCTCGTCAGCATGAGTACGTTTACGCTCGTCAGCATGAATACGTTTACGCTTGTAAAAATGAATACGCTTAGGCTCGTTAACATGATTAGGTTTACACTCGTCAACCTGATACGTTTACACTCGTCAGCATGATACTTTTACGCTTGTCAGCATGATTACGTTTACGCTCGTCAGCATGATACATTTACTTCATTTACTCATTATACGAGGACACCTACACGACATTCTTCTCTCTCTTTCTTTGTAATTACCAATGATCCATGAATTCATACAATTATAAGCTAATACATCTACCTAAACCATCACAAGTATATTGGAATATAACAAGTTTCTAGTTAGAAACTTACCTACTAGGGAATTAATCGATCGACGATAATCGATGATTTTCTCTTTTTCCCGTACGTCCTCCACACGTTGGGCTCCTTGATCTATTCAATTAATCACATTCAAAAATCATAACCATCATCCAACTATATTAACAAAACTCAATTTGCATGTATAAATGTTTATTTCACAAGTAGCTCATGCTTTTACATAAATTTTACACTTGACACTCATAACTTTATATTTAGTTCACCATGGCTCCCATGGAAACACTATCTTAATCTCACTTTGTTCTAAGCCTTCAAAAATCATCAATGATCATTTGTCCAAAATGCTTTCTTCTAACTATAATGTTTAACAACCATTTACTTCACCAAAAATTCTCCAAAATCATTAATGGTAAAATTTTAAAGCTCTAAAAATCTTTCAAATAAAATCATGGGTCACCTAAACCAAGCTAATTTGAACTCAAATCTATCAAAAATCATAAAAACCAACCTCAATACTCCTTTAATCTTAAGGAGAGAGCTTGCAGAAATTTGTGGTTCACAAAAACTTTTCTCTTCTTATTCTTCACGTTGAAGAAGAAGGAATAAGAGAAAACTTTCTCTTTCCTTCCAGTTTCTCCACTAATATCATCATCATTATTTATTTAAAATTATATTATCACTCAAAATATCAAAATTTGGTCAACAACTCTCCCACATCAATTCTTAAAAGGCATATTTGTCTATTAGGTCCTTCTAATTCTTCTTCTTATGACTCATTTTTATATGTCATCATTAGAAATATAGTTTGTAAGTTATACCCCTAAATAAACTTTTCTAACTTTATAATTAAAAAATTAAATTTAAATTTCAAATTTATCGACTTTAGCTTATTTATTAGAGTGTCAGGTCTCAACTACTGTTTCCCGACACTACAAAATTTGGGATGTTACAGAATATGTGTAACAGCCCGATTTTCAATGGTGTTAAAAATAGTGATTTCGGGATCACAACTCTAACAAATCGAGTCATAAATTTACTTATTTTAAAATTTATGATATCGTTAGAATTGTATTAAATTTTGGTTAAAATATTTTATCGTTTAGATAGTTAATTAAATAAAAAGGACTGAATTGTAAGAGTTGTAAAAAGGTAGGAATTATTGATTTAACGTGCCAAATTGGAAGGGGAAGACCTAGGAAGGTCTTTATAAGGTAATTAAACCCTTGATTAGGTGAGTGGATGATTTAGCCTTTAAATTTGGTTGAAAATGAATGAAATTACTTAAGGGCAAAAAGGTAATTTGTTAATAATGTAATATAACAAAACATTAATCAAAATTTCATCATCTTCTTCATTAAATAAAAAGAAGAAAAACTTAGTTGGAAGCTTCCTAGTTTCAGCCAAGCTTAGTTCTTATTTGGGAAGGTGGTTTTTCACCTGTTTTTAGTAATTTCTATGTTTTTGAGTCCGTATTAGCTTAATCTAGTTAACGTAAGGACTAATTTGTGAATCTGTCAAAGGTTACAAATCTTACCATTTTTTATATGCTTGTTCTTGAAAGCGTTGGATAGATTTTTAGGCTTGATTATTAAATTTAATGATTTTGTAAAGTGATTTTTGATTAAATTAGGGTTTGAGGACTAGATTGTGAAAATGGTGAAAATACATGTCCTGTTGTGAAATAATTGCATGTAAGTGTTGGGTGAATACACATGGATATTTTGCTAGTATAAGTTGGAATGAAAGATGGTTATTTTGCATGTTTAAGGTTAAAGGACTAAATTGAATAAAAAGTGAAAGTATAGGGGTAATTTTGTAAATTTCCTAAAAGGACATAAATGCAGGAAATGATTTAAATCTCATGATTTAATGTGGAAATTTAATGATTTGTTGATTTAGATCACGAGCGAGTGGCAGATCGTGAAAAGAGAAAATCGTATAATAATCCCTAGAGTTTCGTTTTTCTACAAATTCGTCCGGTAAGTTCCTGTAACTTTATTCCTATTTGATAGTGCTAACCTTATTTATTTTGGTTCTATTCTTGATGATGGAACGTGAGAGAAGACGCGGAAGGAATACCATACTAGCTCGTTTGAGCTTACTGGCTCGTAAGAGCGTTACTGGCTCGTGAGAGCAATATACTTTACTGGCCCGATGGGGCAAATTACTGTCTAAATTCGAATGAACTGCATCCATTGGAAGATCGAAGAGGGTATTGAATACTATTATGGAAGAATGAAGATGATTGTTTAGACTTTTTCTCCTTAAATAGTTTGTTACGTAAGTTAAATGTTCAACGAACTTACTAAGCTCTTTAAGCTTATCCGTGTTTGTTTACTGTTTTGTAGATTCGCTTTGCTGTTGAAGATCGGATCCCATAGAAGAATCACACTATCTCGGAAGCTCGTTTGATAGTCTTTCATATCACTTGGCTTATATGGCATGTAGTAGGATTGTGAATGTGTTTGATGTGTAATGCCATTTGAAATGAGGATATCTTGATACTTGCTTTCAAATGTATTTTTGTTTTGTAATGATTAAAATATCATCATGTTGTTGTTCAAATAAGCATGATTTTGAGTGTTCAATGTGTAATGGAATTGTACTTGATGTGTTAAGATGGTTGAATATAAACTTAAGGAATTATCTGCATTTTTTAAATCTGCTTACTTGTTTCGGTAGTTCTCATACATGTATCGGTAATTCTCATATATGTATCGGTAGAAGTACAGAGTAGGAGAGAGGTTAGGTTTTGACTTGCATTGTATCAGTAGTAAATTTGAGGTATCAATAGTTTTGAACATAGAAGTATCAGTAGAATGTTTACTTGTATCGGTAGAAGTTGCAGGGTAAAACTTCTTAGCTCTCTGAAGTTTTAGCATCGGTAAAAGCATGACATGTATCGGTAAAAGTTACACTTGTATCGGTAGAACTATCACAACTATCGGCAGAAGTCTACTACTAATTAAAATTGTTTACTGACTTGACAACTATCGATACTTGTCCAACAGGTACCGGTAGAAGTCTCCTAGAATTGTGGAAATGACATTTCTAACCTTATCGAGTTGTATTGATTTCTCATTCGTGATTTATGACGTGTATAATGTAATACCTTATTTAAATATGAATAAAGGAAATACTATTGGTAGTTAATTTGAGATTTATGAATGGAAGGACCCCGGGACCCTAACCGACGACAGTAACGGGTTTCGGTTGTTACAATATGTCTTGTATACTTTATATTGAAATGTAATTTCAATATATGTATAATATTTTCTAGATTGAAAATTTGAGAATGTAATAACATCACTTGTTTTGATTTTCATTTGTTGAAGTATTATCGAAGATTGTATTTCTTCCATTCTAGTGTTTCTAAAGGATATTGATTTTCTACTTGGTTCTGTACGAAATAGAGGAATATGAACTGTTTCCATTCCTATAGGTGTTGAAAATATAGAACTTCTACTTGGATTGTCCTCATCTTCCTCTATTCGAGTGTTTAATGTTAAAACTAGATTATTATTTGTATTTGTTATTGTGGTATTTCTAAAATATAATTTATCTCCAGATGACATATATTTTATTGTACATACTGGTTTAGATGTACTGGGACTATTAATTTTTTTTATCATCCAATTTTTTGGAATTGATAAACTAATTAAATGTAATAATTTTAGTTGTATTTCAGTTGTAATTTTATTTGGTTCAAAATTTATAAAATATCTAAATATAAAATATTTGTAATTTTATGCAACCTTTCGTTTGTTTAACTTAGGTAATCAATGAACCATATTTGCTTGACTTGCATACTAATTATGGATAGTCTAACAAAAAAAATGATCGAGATTTATTTTATTTCCATTGATAATTAGTTAAAATATTCCTATAAATTATCAAATATGATAAAATTACAACATTTGAACACAAATGTCTAACAATGAGTTATCAAGAATTTGCTCTCATAGAATCCAACAGTGAGTATGAACAGATACTACCATGTAATCATACCAGTATATTAAAAAAAAGAAATTTTTCCCATAATATTATCAAATTCAAGTACCTCAAGTTTTTGTGGTATCCCCAAATTTGGGACTAAGCTTTAACTCGTTTTCATCCAAATTCTCGAAAGAGTCTACGCCGTTGATAGCAGTGACAGAACGTAGTAGAGATCTAGTGGGCCATGTCCTTCTAAAACGGTAAAATTTTAATTTAGATTTTTTATCATTTATAAAAATTTAAATTAGTAATTATAAAATTATATTTTGACCCCTAAAAATAATAAAAATTTAATTTAACCTTTTAAAAATTATAAAGATTTAGACTATTAAAATGATAAAATTATATTTTTATTATCGTAAAATTATACAATTTAATTCCGCCCTCCAAATTTTCTGGCTCCGCCACTGCTTGATAGCTTAATTCTTTCCTTTAGCAATTCATATTTTTTCTTTACTCGCATGTCTTCTTCTTGCTTGAACATGTTCCATAGTAATTTTTTTTGCTCTAACTGGTCATCAAGATTAGGAATGATAACATGATTAAAGAGGATTGCCCCTGGGTTCAATGCAATTTGACATTGGCTTGGTGATTGTTATCGTGCTAGCATGCAGTAGCAAACATAGGGTTGCTCTTCCTTGTGCCATTGGAGGTAGAGGTGGAGTAAACCCAAGTGGGTAAATTGGATCTCCATTGTTATTTTCATTAGATCAAGGTTTTCCTCTGGTGATTGTCCTTTCTGTAGCCTCTTTTCCTCGAGCAGTGGTGAAGTTAGAAAATTTATTTTTGGAGGACCAAAATTAAATTGTATATTTTTACGTAGGTAAAAATACAATTTCATCATTTTAATAATCTATGTCTTTATAATTTTTTATCATTTTTATCATTTTTGAGAGGATTAAAGTGCAATTTTACTATTACTAATTTAAAATTTTATAAATTATGAAGAGTTTAAATTAAAATTTTACTATTTTAAGGGACTATGATCCCCTTGAATCTCCACTATGCTCCGACACTGTCCTCGAGTAAGAGTCTATCATCTTCTCCATCATTTTGGCTAATATATTATTGAAACTCTTGTTATGACCTTGCCATGTCCTGATGAAACCTAGTTAAATGTTCTTCAACTCTTATTGTATCGTTTCCATTCTCTCCATCCTTGTTGTTTGTTCGCTTTCCATTGTCTTAGCTTGTAAATTAGCAATGTTGAGTGGGCAATTTTGGACATTTTGAAATATTTACTTGAAATACATTGTATGATATCTATAGATTATATACAACTAGACTTGATCATGTGTCGGGTCATCCGATCTGGTTTAAAGGCCCGCTTAAAAAGTGAGAAGGTTTGGATAAAAATATAGGTTTGAAAAATGGATTTAGACAAAAAAAATAGATTGGGCCTCAGATAAGCTTTTTTTGGCTCAGGTCCGGTCCGACATGATCCAAATTTTGCAAAAAAAAAAAAACCTGTTGTTGATTCCACTGTTTTGCTACCGTTTCGTTATTATATTGTTATTATTTTGTTGTTATTGTTTGGATATTGTATAACTCTTATTTTTTTGTTAAATTTGTTACTATTTTAGAGGCATTTGCTTACTAGATGCACCTATCTTAGTATTTTTTAAGTATAAATAATTTTTAAATTTATTGGAAACATTTATTTTAATGTTTTTAGTATTGGAAACATTTATTTTAATGTTTTTAGTAAATTTGATGTATTATATTTTTTAAATTTGTTTTCATATAAAAATAATAATATAAAAAATTAATACGAGTAAATCAAGCTTGAACTTTAATATTTTTATTCAGGCTAAACTTGAAAAAAAATTTAAACCCATTTTTTGAACTGAACAAAACTCAAACCTAAAAAACGAAACTAAAATTCTGTATATAATACATTCTTGAAATGATGTTGATATCTTGTGTTGAAAAGTTGTAAGGTTGTTTAGGCCTTGCTTCATTTTCGATTTCTTGACTTGATGAGATTTTATTGTCTATCCCAATTCTTTTATTTTTCTCTTCTTTGATGAAGTTTTTAATAAAAATATTTGTATATTTTATTACTTCTAAAACAAATTTTAAAAGAAAAGAAATTATAACTTTTTTATACTCTTAAAGAATAGTTAAATATAAATTTATAAAGTTGATTATGTAGTTTAGTTGTTATTGTTGTTATTACGATAATTAGGACATGATTTTAAATGTATTTGAGTTACGTAAAAAATTTTTACGGAAAATATTTTCAATTTTTTTCGATGTTTGTTTCATATCAAATAGAAAGGTCAACGTAAAAAGTTTTTTCGTCAACTTAAAATTACTTTTTTATTCCCGTAAAATGTCTTACTAAATCTTTTTCAATAAAACATTTTCCAAACTAATAAAACTTTGTTCACTATCTTCACTATCGAAAAAACAAAAAAAAGAAATCTTTCATAGCAGCAAAAGGGAAGCTCTCTTCACTGTCGAAGAAACAACCCATCTCCAACTCCGACACCTCTCCCTCTTTGACGATAATAACTTAGGTAATGATACCATCTTTTCTTCAACCTCTCCGCTGAGAAACATTTTTCATAAATCTGAGTTCAGGGACAATCAAAGTGCAATTTTCTCTTTATTAATTTAAAATTTTTAAAAATTAAAAGGTCAAAATGGTAAAATAAACATTTTAAGAGGGGCGGAGCCCCTGTCAGCCTCCCCTAAATACACCTCTATTTGAGCCCCTTTCTGCTGTGTTTTACCATTTTTTGTTTTCATATTTTACGAAATATTTTCAAGAAATCCGATAAATACCAAAAAATATTTTAAATAAATTCATCCAAATATCAAAAAATATTACTTTTTTCAAAAAAATAAATCATTTTCCAAATATGCGGAAAATAAAAACTTTCCTTTGATTTAAAAGTTTTTTCTATGTATGCAGGTGTGAAACATGAAATGATATTCATATTAGAAAGATAAACAAGACATGTTCCTGTAAAGAATTTTTGTGTAGTCAATAGGAAGAATATTTAGCAGTAGTAGGTAAAGTTTATAGTAGACTTGATCAACTTCTCATTGGAGAATTTATATAATTACGTATATAAAGCTTTCACACAAAAGAATAAAACAATCATCCATTTCTTTACAAATACATATTCACTAATTGACTTTTTTTTTTTAATATTCAAATTTGTTTCACATTCATTTTTAATTTTATTATTTAATATTTTCATCATTTCACCACTTCTTTGATGTTACATTTATATAAATTTTACCCATTGCAATTTTTTAATAATTTTATTATAAGTTCTTTCATATTTTTTTTACATAATATTTAGAATTGTTTATAGCCCCCTCTCCAATACACTTCAACGCACTCGAACCCTTCTCTTGCATTGACAACATGGGCAAAGCTAGAAAATTTTTTGAGGGGGGCCGGAATAAAGTTGTATATTTTTATGATAGCAAAAGTAAAATTTAACCATTTTAATGGTCTATATTTTTATAATTTTTAAGGATTAAATCAATTTTTTCTCATTCTTGAGGGGGCCAAAGTGTAATTTTATCATATATTAATTTAAAATTTTTAAAATTATAAAAGGACTAAAGGTGACATTTTTCATTTTAGAGGCCTGGACCCTTGTCAACCCCTATTGATTTAATTACTGATTGATAACAATACTCATACCAATTGAGCTAAGACTCAATCACCTATTACATTTTAAATAAATTAAAAATATTTAATTAATTTTTATATAAAAGTTATCAATCACAACATGAGATAAATTTATTTAGACAAAGTTCATAAAAATCATAAAATTATAGATTAAGTTAATGTTAATTTTAACTTTTTTTATCAATAAATAAATTTATTTAACTGATCCTTTCAAATTTGATTATGTGCATAATTTTTTATTATAGATAAAGTAATGATGTTAAAGTCATAATGTCTTAAATTCAAATTTCATTATTTGTATAATTTTTTATTTTTAAAATATATAAAAAAACAAAAACACCTTCACAATAATTTAGTTTGTAAAGTAATGGTATTTTAGTCATTACCCAACTAAGTCGGTGCATGGTTGAGTCGTGATAGCAATTCAATTAAATATTTAGTGTTTTTTTTATGATATAATGCCTAAACTAATTCGTTCAGAAAATAAATGTCTAAATTATCCATAACCCTCAATCTTTAAAGTGGAAAATATTACATACTTAAGTGTGTTCAAATTCACGTCTTTCAAGTTGTTGTTGGGTCGAACCCGAATTATGCAATGAACACAAACGAAAATCGAAAAAATTGGACACAAATATTTACATGAAAAAACTCATCCGAAGAGGATAAAAAATCACGTGCAAAGAAAATTTCATTAAAACAGCGAAAACTGAAAAGGGGAGTACAAGATAGAGAAGCAAATAAACTTAAACCCAAAATATAAAGATTCGTCGAAATTCACACAAACTCTCTCTTAATTTTGTTGTTATTCTCAACTATCTAGAGTTGCTAAGAGATCTATTTATAGGCTAAATTTCGTGTACAAATATTTTCTAAAACATCTCTAGAATAATCAGAGTTAGATTAGGAAAATATAACAAAATTTAACTAGGAGAAGAAACCCAGTTGAGTGGGGAACACGTTGCCACTTCGTGACGTCACGTTCAGCTCGTCGGGACATCCATCATCGCGTCGTCGGGACGACGACTCTTCCTTGTTACGACATCAACTTTGTTTCGTTTGAAATACGAAATACATTCCACAATCGCAACCAAAGGCAAAGCCAAGAATTTCATCTTGGAGGGTCGAGTTAAAATTTTAAAATTTTGTGTCAAAACGATTTAAATAGAAGTATTATTTCTTAAGAGAAGCTGAAAATGCAAATATTCCATTTTAGTTAAGAGCTAAAATGAATTATTAAAGGTCCTACACATTTGGCTTCGTCTTAGGCTACAACAATCACTCGTTTATGTGTGTACCAAAATTGAAGTCTTTGCAGCACCAGGACAAGGTCTCATGCTCAGTGTTTGACAATTTCACACGACATGTCTGGTTTCTAATATTAATATAATAATATTTGCTGGGAAAAGGAAATCCTTCATTTTCGTAAATTGGGTTTTAATGACCTTTAATTTTTTATATAGATAATTGAGGTTTAACAATGGCTACTACTTCAATTATCATAGCTACTCTTCTTCTTACTTGTTCAGCTCTTCTTCTGGGTTTTCTTCCAGCAACTGCTCATGCTAGCCCTTTCCAACAGGTAATAATCATTTAGAAATTACGGTGGCATTGAGAACCGTTGAGTATTTTACTGTGTTCTCTTGGTATGGGGGAACCGGATATTTATAATACGGTACCTGTTCATCAAAATAACATTTTTGGTAGGCTTTATGCATGTCAACTTGTATTTTGTCCTAGACTTAACACATTTTCGTTAGTCCACTCATTTGACTTTGCATTCTCTGCCTATGAACACCAAAGAATATACAAACTTGACAAGTGAGTCCTTAATGTATCTACCTTGTAGGAACCAGGCTTGGGTTGCGGGTCGATAGTTTGGGTTATATTCGAATTTCGGATCGATAACTGGAAGTACCATAACAAGAAAACTGCTAATCTGATAAATACATTTTTTTGTTTTTCAGAACATCCACTGACCATTTCATGGAGATGATCATACGGAGGAATATTTGGATGAATACTTCAATTGAAACCGTCATGGAAATAATCGAGAATGATGACGGCGATGACAAAGGAAAGGTGGTTCCATGGCCACCAGTGAAGGCAGATTCTCTTCCATCTCAAAAGATAGAAACACCATGTGGTGTGGGAAGTACATGCAATGGTTTGATTTCCATGGTTACTAACTTTGGAAAGACCACACCATCACCGCCATCTCCAAATCGAGCACCACCAAAACATCAAGGAACGATTGAGCAGCCGATACAACAAACTCCAGATTTTGAGTTTAAATCAGTGGCTGCTGGTCCTGGGAGCACAACACAATCACTACCTAATCTATCATCCTCCAAGGGTCAAGGAATAGTCGAGCAACCAATACAACAAAGATCATCTCATGATTTTTACTAGCTTCATTTTGAGCAGCTATTTTAAATCCTTATTAGGTTTCCTAGAGACAGAAAATGATAAAAAATACATGGTTCATTAGTTTTGACTTCTATAAATTAACACGTCTATCACCTAAGCTCTAGTCTATACCCTCTCTAGTTCTTGTATTTATAGTAACCTTCACTTTTCTATCAAAACCAGGATAGAAATAACTCTGTGTGTTGGTTTTTGATAATCAGAGTTATCGAAACCACTTTTAAGAACGTGTTTTCGAAATTTTTTTTAAAAATTGGAAAATGTTGGGAGTCGCCACCAATCTTTTATTTGGTGTGATTGAATCACCACAAAACGTTTAAAATCGTTTTAAAAAATGTGAGGTCTTCGAAATCCAGAAAATAGGTTCGAGAGTCGGTTACGCATGAGGAAGGATTAGCACCCTCATACGCCCAAAATTGGTACCACATTAATTAATTTCGGGTCTTGATTTGTTAAAACTTTGAAAACTCGGGTAAAATTTTAAATATGATTTTTGCCTTTTTAAAAACTTTGCAAGATTTCAAAGAAAGCCCTATTTTGAGGAAATCCGTCCCCGTGTTTCGAATCTCTATGAGAACTGAAAGTTATGTCCAACACGTTAGGGCATTATGTTCTCGGATTCTCAAAATTGAAGGACGTTTTGAAAGACTTCGAAGAGGATATCCGATTGCATGAATTACGAAAAGCACACCCCGCACGTTAGGGCATGATTTTTGAAGTTTCCACACGAAAAGGACATTGCCTCGGTTTGCTTTAAATTTATTTGTATATATGTATTTGAAAACTTGAAATTTCGTATTGAGTTTAAAATACGATCCTTGGACACATGACCAACACGTTTAGGGCACGACGTTCTCAGAATCTAGAAGTTTAAAAGGGATTTAAAAACTCGGAAAAAGATATACAAAATGTGAAATTTCCACAGAAAAAGAATATTGCCTCAGTTTTAAAACATTTTGGAAACAAATGTGAAATTTTTAGATATGGATGAACAGTTAATAATGGCGATTAGATAACACGAAGTAAAATAATTAGGCAGATAAATGATATACAAAAATAAAAAATACGAAATATAAAGGCATTAAAATTTAAAATATAATATTGAAGAGGAAAGAAAACAAAACAATCGGAATTGAAAATGAGATTTTTGGATACACGAGGGGCAAAATGATAATTTTGGACACTTAAGGGCAAATGGTAAATTTAGGAAAATTCGAGGTTAAAAATGGAATTTTTGAACATTCAGGGGTAAATGGTAATTTTGGAAAAATAGGGGTTAAAAATGGAATTTTTGGAAGTTTGGGGGTAAATGGTAATTTTAGGGAAAATCGAGGTCAAAAATGAATTTTTGGAAGTTTGGGGGTAAAATGGTAATTTGGGAAAAATCAAGGTCAAAATATGGAATTTTTGGAAGTTCGAGGGTAAAATGGTAATTTTGGAAAGATCAAGGTCAAAAATGAAATTTCTAGAAAATTCGACGGTAAAATGTAATTTTCAGAAAGTTTAGGGTCGAAAATGTAATTTTTGAAAGTTTAGGGGAAAAAATATAATTTTTGGAGGTTCGGGGGTCAAAATATATTTTTTGGATAATTTTAAGGACCTCCAAGGCATTAAAAACCAAAAACAAGTGACATGTGGCAGCCTCTCAGGTGTTCAGAAGTCAAGGGACTAATTTAAAAATCATGAAATTTGGGCCAATTTGTAATTAAACAGAACTTGATTTAAGGATTAAATTGAAACAGTTTAGAAGTAAGAGGGACCATTTTCATAAATAAGCCAAAATCTGACACGTGGTAGCTCCGGTGGTTTCAAAAGGTCAAGGGATTAAATTGAAAAGCATTGAAAATTATTGGTCTAATTTAAAATTATTTAAAAGTTTAAAAAGGATGAAATTGAAAATAATAAAAAAACGGATAGACCAAACAAATCCACAAATATCCCTTTCTCAAAAACACGCGATCCTTAGGGTCGGATCGAGTCGGGTCGGACGAGCATGGTTTAGTTCAAAACGGTACCGTTTTGGCACCTACCTCCACCCCCAAAATGGCAGCGTTTTACAGCTGCTATAAAATCCATTTTTTTTTTTAAAAATTTCATTTCTTTCCTTTTTTAAAAAAAAAAAACTTTTCTTCAAAAATTCTCTCCCCCTCTCTCAAATTCCTCCATGCCGACCACTCCAAACTGTTCGACCGTCGTGGTTCCGTTGCACGTGCCCGTCACACGCCGACGTGCATCTCTTCCTACCACCGTCCGTCCATGTTCGAAGGTAAAATTCCTTTTTTATTCTCATTTTCAGGAAATAAAAACCCATCTGAGTCTGGATCAAGTAAATCGAACCCAGACCCTGTTTTTAAAAACCTTTGAAAAATTCCATTTTTCCTTGATATTTTTTTATATCTGTTTCAATTCTTTTTCTTGTATTTGAAAGATATGATTTCCATTTTTACTTCAATTTTAATCTATATTTCGTGTTTCTGTGCAGATCCATCTCTAATAAGGCAAGGCAGCTTCGGAGGGGGGGCTCCGATGATTCCGGCAACGACAGTATCAAAAGAGAGGGGTTACCTTTGGCCTTTCATTTTCTTTATTATTATTATTATTATTATTATTAATTGTTTATTTATTAAATGTATTTTCGGTTTTGAAAATTTTCGTTTAATGAGCAATTAACAAAGGTTTTAAATAATAAATACAAATGTATAGGTACATTAAAACGAAATGCCTTAGAATAATGAACAGACAATAAACATATTAATTAAGTTACCTTTTGGGATGATATGAATCTGTCTTTTGGACACTGATGATGGTTGTCTGCATTCTATTTTGGAATCCAAATACCAACTGTTGTTCTTGCTATGAATTCCTATTTGTTTGTATTGATCTTTTGGAGGTTCAGAACAAGTTTTTTTTTATGTAATTGACTTTTTCAAAGGAAGTTGTAACCTCTTTACAAGATTTCAGTTCTGGCTTTTATAGCCATATTTACAATGATTCATCTTTGTTTATGTAACTAATTGCTGTCTAATCTCCTTTTGCAGGTGTAGTGGCAGCAATGGAGGCTGTAGTAGTGGCAGTGGCAAGTTGAAGCTGGTCAGTGCTGGTGCTTACTGGTGGTGACGTGGCGCCCTTTGGTTGGCTGGGAAGGAGGCAACAGCAATGCAACTGTAGCAAATTAGGCTTGGGTCATCTTGTATAATTGGGTTAGGGATATGGGTCAATGTAATTTGGGCTTAAGTTGGTTGTGATTTTGGACATCAAATTGTATTTGGATATTATTTGGGCCTGTAATCTTTGGACTTTTCAATATTTATAATAAGTTTTAAATATAAATATAAATAAAATAATAAATTTTATTTAAAATTTAATTTTTTTAAAATTTAAATTTAAAATAAATTTAACCTTAAATAAATTTTAAAATGAGTTTAGTTTGGGTCCGGTCAAAATTGGGCTTCAACAGCGCTGCCCTCTTTGCTCGTTGCTGTGTAACAGGAATGGAGCAAAGACCTAAAGGATGCCCAATTTGTCAGGTTTCCTCCTTTTGATGCTCTTCTTTCAACCAGCTCGCCTTTCATTTTGTCAATCGTCCAATCTTCGTCGCATCCACCTTTCTACTTCTTCGATGTGGTGGTTCCTTCTTGCTTTAAGGTAATCTTCAAAAGACAAAATTTGCTACTGTAGCTTCACTCGATTCGCTCACAACTTCAATGGTTTGGTGTCGTTGATTTGGTCTACTTTTTGTATCTCGTTAAGAAGATGATCGCATCGCTTGTTTCAATTTGCTTCTCTGTACCTCATCAAGAAGACAAATTTGGTTCACTTCTCAGTATTTCATCAGGAAGCTAACCATTTTATTGCTTCGACCTGCTTCTCAGTATCTTATCAGGAAGCTGGGATTCGAAGATTTGCTCACATCGAGCCTTGAGTTGGTATACTTCTCTGTATCTCATCAGGAAGATAACCGCCCCGTTTGTTTCGATCCACTTCTCTGTACCTCATCAGGAAAACGAATTTGGTCCACTTCTCAGTATCTCATTAGAAGCTAACCATTTATTGCTTCGACCTGTTTCTCAGTATCTCATCAAGAAGCTGGGATTCAAAGATTTGCTCTCATTGAGCCTGAGTTGGTATACTTCTCTATATCTTATCAGGAAGATGACCGCCTCACTTGTTTCAATCTGCTTCTCTGTACCTCATCAGGAAGACGAATTTGGTCCACTTCTCAGTATCTCATCAAGAAGTTAACCATTTTATTGCTTCGACCTGCTTCTCAGTATCTCATCAGAAAGCTGGGGTTCGAAGATTTGCTCTCATTGAGTTGGTATACTTCTCTGTATCTATTAGGAAGACGGTCGCCTCACTGTTTGTGGATAATCGTAATCCGCCCTGTGATCGGGATAGGGTATTGGAGTCCTACTCCTTTTCAACTTTTCCTTGGTTATCTCAATGATTCATCTCGTCATTTTGCGAGGATGTGACCTGTGAAGTATGCTTCTATGGACCTCTATGTAGGCCTAAATTAGAAAGTCATGATAGAATGAATTAAATGCTCCTAACTATATGAATGTGTATGATGAATGTCAGATTCATTTATTATTATTCAGGTCGGCATGGTCTATCGCCCGTCCAAATTCTGTCATTGATGTGTTGCTCCATCTTCTTCTAGGCTGATCTTGAACATTTTTTTTAAGTTTGTCTTCCATTGGTGATCTTGTTTCGGACCCCTGTATTTTCAGAAATTCCAGAATAATGCTCATGAATCTTTGTATGATTTATTAGTTCATTATCCGTTATTAGATGCGAAATGCTTGAACAAAATGTGCAGAAATAAAGTCGTATTTGAAAATTTTATTCAACAAAGAGGATCAAAGGAAGCAACATTAGTCAAAAATTGCCAAGTATACAATAAAGGATAATTAATTGCCCCGGATATCGCAAAATGAGCTTCTCTGCACCGACTCGCTAAGAATCACTCTTAACTCAAATGTGTGTCTAGAAGACCTGGAGTGCTTTGTTGATGCTTCAAGCTGTAATTTCCCTCCATCTCGTCGACCCTTTCTTAGATTTGAGCCGCCCTTTGTGGGTTTTCAACTTAAAATTTCCTTGGTTCTAGGACGCCCTTTGCAGGTTTTCATCTTGAACCTTTTTTTTCGAGATCCCTTTCGTGGGTTTTTATCTCAATCTTTTTTTTAAGCGAAGTATTTTTTCACCGAGTCTGAATTGACAGGGTTGTACAGATCCTTACCGTCCATTTCTATTAGGATGAGAGCTCCTCCTGAGAAAGCTTTTTTACTACATAAGGTCCTTCCCAATTGGACATCCATTTTCCACGGAAATCTTTGTGTATGGGAAGTATCTTTTTCAAAACTAGATCTCCCTCATGGAATTCCCTAGGACGAACCTTTTTGTCGTAAGCTTGCATCATTCTTTTCTGGTACATCTAACCATGGCGGATGGCTCTTAATCTCTTTTCCTCGATTAAATTCAACTGATCATATCGAGCTTGGATCCATTCTGCCTCATCTAGTTGAAGCTCAGTTAAGACTCGGGGAGAAGGTATTTCAACCTCAATAGGCAAGACTGCTTCATACCGTATGCAATGAGAATGGTGTTGCCCCAGTAGAAGTTCTGACTGAAGTTCTGTAGGCAAAGAGGGCAAATGGTAGTTTTTTGTGCCAGTCTTTGTAAGTCTCAGTCATTTTTTGCCACGATCTTCTTGATGTTCTTATTAGCTGCCTCCACAGCTCCATTCATTTTTGGGCGATAGGGAGAGGAATTATGATGCTTGATTTTGAACTGTTCGCAAACTTCTACTATCGTGCTATTGTTCAAATTCAAGGCATTGTCGGATATGATCCTCTTTGGCATCCCGTATCGGTAAATAATTTCTTTTTTCAAGAACTTGCTAACCGCAAGTTGGTGACGTTGGCATATAGAGGTTGCCTCTACCCATTTGGTGAAGTAGTCGATCACCACAAAGATGAATCTATGACCATTGAAAGCCTTTGGAGAAATTGGCCCAATGACATCCATGCCCACATAGAAAATGGCCAGGGAGAAGTCATGACATAAGGTGTGATGAAGGTACATGAATCTTGTCTCCATAGATCTGGCATTTATGGCACTTCTTGGCATAATTGATGCAATCGCCTTCCATAGTAGACCAGTAATACCCAAATCTCATTATTTGTCGGGCCATCGTGAAACCGTTGGCGTGTGTCCCACAAATGCCTTCGTGAACTTCTTCTAAGATCTTCTTAGCTTCAACTGCGTCGACACATTTCAGCAACACTTGATCTTTTCTCCTTTTGTACAAGATTTCCCGTCTAGGACATATTCACTGGCCAGTCTTCTTAATGTCCTCTTTTTTTTCTGAGGCTTGCTCGGGGTACTTTAATCTCTTACAAATTGAAGAATATTCTGGTACCATGGGCGATCATCCTTTCTTCTTCTTCTTTGCCTCAATATCACAACAATGAGCAGGAGCTTCATAGATACTCATCTGAATGGGCTTTACATCTTCTGGCCTACCCACTTTAATCATCGAGGCTAAAGTGGCAAGAGCATCAGCCATCTGGTTTTCTTCTCGTGAGATAATGGAATGTGACGTCATCAAACTCCGTGATTAACTCGAGAACCAATCTGCGATAATCCACTAGCTTAGAATCTCTTATCTCTCATTCTCCTTTGAGTTGATAGATTACTAGTGCGGAGTCTCCATAAATCTCTAAAATTTTGATTCCCCGCTCTATGGCCGCACGGATTCCCAAGATACATGCTTCGTATTCAGCCATGTTGTTTGTGCAATCAAAAACGAGTTTGCTGGTAAAAGGGTAGTGATCTCCTTCTAGTGATACCAAGACTGCCCCGACCCCATTACCGTGACATTTGAAGCTCCATCAAAATTCAATCTCCAAGGTTGTTCTACTGTGGTTGCCTCTTCAGTAGTCGCAATGTACATTAAATCCTCGTTCGGAAATCGAAGTTTATCGGCTTAATCCTCTAAAGCCCTGCTGGCTAGGAAGTTTGCTATCGCACTCCCTTTTACTGCCTTCTGATTGACATAGACTATGTCGAATTTCGAGAGCAAGATCTGCCATCGAGCCAATCTCCCATTCAATGCAACTGACTCCATCATGTACTTCAGAGGATCTAATTTTGAGATCAACCAAGTGGTATGGTACAACATGTATTGTCTTAATCTGCGTGTGGTCCAGACTAGTGCACAACATAAATTTTCAATTGGCGAATATCGAGTCTCGCAATCAGTGAATTTCTTACTGAGATAATATATCGCCTTTTCCTTCTTTTCGGATTTATCGTGTTGGCCTAGTACGCATCCATGGAATTTTCAAAGACTGCCAAGTACAGGATCAATGGCTTATTAGGAATTGGAGGTACCAAGATGGGAGCTTTGGATAAATAATCTTTGACCTTGTTAAAGGTTTTCTGACATTCATCATCCCATACACCCGGTTGTGCTTTCTAAGCAGGCGAAAGATAGGATCGCATTTCTCAGTCAACTGTGAAATGAATCGAGCAATGTAATTTAGTCTTCCTAAAAACCCTCGAACTTCTTTTGCGTGCTGGGTGGTGGTAACTCTTGTATGGCTTTGACTTTATCCGGGTCAATTTTAATTCTCTTTTGCTGACTACAAAGCCTAACAGTTTTCCTGACGTGGCCCCGAAAGTGCACTTTGCTGGGTTTAGCTTTAATTGATATTTCCTTAACCTTCCAAACAACTTTCTCAGGATTCTTACATGCTCTTCCTCCGTTTGGGATTTCGCAATCATGTCATCAACATAAACTTCAATCTCCTTATGCATCATGTCATGGAATAAGGTCACCATGGCCCTTTGATAAGTTGCCCTTACGTTTTTGAGCCCGAAGGGCATCACCTTGTAGCAAAATGTTCCCACACAGTGTGACAAATATGGTTTTGATCATATCTTTAGGGTCCATCCTTATCTGATTATACCTAGAGAAACCATCCATAAATAAAAACAGAGAATGACCTGCTGTTTATCGACTAAAGTGTCGATGTGAGGTAAGGGAAATTATCCTTTGGGCTAGCTTTATTTAATCTCGATAGTCCACACACATGCGCACCTTTTCGTCTTTTTGGAAGGGACTATGTTAGCTACCCATTCAGAGTATTTAACTACTAGGAGAAACCCGGCGTCAAATTGTTTCTTGACTTCTTCTTTTATTTTTAATAACACATCCGATCTCATCCTTCGGAGCTTTTGCTACACGGGCTTGCATTCTTCCTTTATAGGGAGTTTGTGCACCACAATGTCAGTGCTCAAGCCGGGCATATCTTGGTAAGACCATGCGAAGATGTCTTGGAACTCTTGAAGTAACTCGATAAGATCCTTTCTGTTTCTACGGAGATGTTTGTCCCAATTTTCACCTCTTTCTTTTCATCTTCGTTCCCGGATTAATACTTCCACTGGGTCCGAATGAGGCAGGATTTGTTTTTCTTCTTGCTCCATCATTCTTAACAGATCCGGAGGCAGATTACAATCTTGATCATCTTCGAGGTCCTGAAGCTCTTCCAAACACACATCTTGCTCGAAGTGAGGTTCTAAGTTAGCGTCAAGGTTGCTCATATTATTGATATTCGGGGACCTGTCAAGGGATGAAAGGGAGGTCCAAAGAACAAAATAAATTTACGAAAGAATGATTATATGGTATGTGTATGAGTATGTTTGTTAAGTTGGTCAAGAATGTATGTATTAAAGAATAATTAATCTTGTTTATTGGATATGTACGAATGGTTTACTAAGCTGAATTAAGAAATGAAAGAATAATTAGGAAGAAGAATATAAGATGGGAAATGCATTTTCATTCAAAATAACTGGATAATGACCATGGGCCCTTTTACAAAAAGATCCATATTGCTTTCGAGCCTAAAGCAATAGGTGTTTCCGAGCATTACTCTGAGGAAATCTTAAAAATTACAAGGAGTTCCTCCGTGGTCCAATTATTCAGGGTACTTCCTGGTGCACACGGACTAATTCTTGATAGATTCCCTTCCTTTCCTTCATCCGATATAGCATTGATGCTTAGATCTTTCATGATGCTCCCTCCGATTCCAATTGTCACTCGCTCTTTTTCCTGCTCTATTTTCTGGTTGATCACCCCTCCCGAGACAAAAGTCTCATAGATGTGCGGGAAGACCATGGGTTCCCACGAGATTTCCTTTCCAAACAGTCTGGCCTTTCTTCTTTTTTGCCTTTTTCTAGCTCCTTCTTCTTTTGTTTTGTATCTGGCTTGTACCCCAGTCCATAACGATCCCACTTTTCTATCAGCATCGGCATATTAACTCTTCCCTAAAGGTATTTTCCTAGTCTTTTCCCAAGTATAGCCCCCTTTCCGACTATTAACCGCAAGCCCATCCTGGTGGTTGATGATATTGTAGGCACAGGTATCTTGTTCCCCTCCCAAATGAAAGTTGCATTGACGAACTCTAGTGAGCGGAAAGAACATTCCACAGCCTCCTCGTCTATTCCAACGTAAGGTGAATTACTCGTTATGGAAGCGATTATTTCCTCCTCAGCGTTGATCGTGATTAATCGTCCTTTATTTATTAACTTCACTTTCTGGTGCAAAGAAGAAGGTACTGCTCCAACTGAGTGAATCTATGGTCTTCCCAACAGACAGTTATAAGTAGGCCTAATATCCATCACTAGAAAATCCACCTAATATGTATTTGGCCAGATTTGAAGAGGTATTTCGATCTTGCCCATTACCTTCCTCTCAGTCTCGTCAAATGCTCTCACTATGTTATTACACCCCTTTATGTGAGAGCTATCAATTGGAAATCTTTGCAGTGTAGCTAATGGTAGTACATTCAAGGCTGAACCATTGTCTATGAGTACTCCAAGTAGCGTGTACCCCTTGCAATGGGTAGTGATATGTAAGGCTTTGGTGGAACCTATTCCTCCCATCGATTTTCATCATCACTAAAGAAAATGAAGTTATCAGCACTCACATTATTGACCAATCGATCTAGCTTACTGACAGAGATGTCATTTGCTACATATGTTTCGTTCAGCACCTTCATTAGCGCGCTTCGATGGGCTTTTGAGCTTAGGAGCAAGGATAAGATCGATATCCGAGCAGGCTATTTGTATAATTGTTCCACTACATTATATTCACTATGCCTTAGAAACTTCAAAAACTCCTTCGTCTCTTTCTCAGATACAGGCTCGTTCGTGGGTATTTCGAGCTTGCTAGCTATTCTTCCTCGGGCTCACACATTATTGCTTTCCCTTTGCTAATCTCCTTTTCCTTATTTACTGAGTCATAATTCTTACCACTACGGGTAACAAGATTCACGTCCTTCTTGGGTTCCTTCCCTTGGTATGGTTACGTTACAATTGTAATTCCATGGGACCTTCTTACTATCCCTGTAAGGAACGTTGTAGGCTTTTGTATGATGATGCGAGGGGTTGTCTGCTCTCTTGCCATGCTATTTTTTGGTTTAGAAATAATCACCTTTGGCGATTAATCCCATAAGCCTTAGCTGCTCCATCCTCGGAGGCACAGACATCATTAACTTCCTCTCTTTTTTCGAAAAATTCCAGTTCTCGGTTGTCCATCAACATCTGCACCATGGCTTTAAACTCGATGCAGTTTGAATTTCATGCCCCTCAACGACATGAAACTCGCAATGGTTATTAGTCCCTATTATTGTACTCTCCTTACCTTCGTGATTATCCTTTCTTTGACCAACTGTTGCCACACCTACAGAGTGGAGACCTAATTTCTTCAACATTTCTCTTAATTTTTCGAACTCCTTCTTCCAGCAAGGCATTCACGCCTTTACTCCGGGTGATTGGGCAGAGGATTCCCAGCTATATTGGGTTTTGTTGGCTCTTCCAATCTTACAATTTTATGCTCTATGAGTCCCTCGACTCATCTTTTAAAAGTAGGGCAATTTTCAATCGAATGGCCTTCAGCCCCTGCATGGTATTCACAGCGAGCATTCGCATCGTACCAAGCTGGGAATGGGGGTTTATATGGTTTCACACGCTGAGGAGCTACTTCATGCGCGTCATACAGTATCTTGTAGAGCTCTCCGTATGATATCGGAAGGGGAGTATATTGAATTCTTCCTCTATTTGGCCTGATGCCTGGTTCCTGCCTTGGGGCTTTTTGGTAATTGCTTGTCGGAGCTTTGGGTTGACCTGTTACGAGTGGTTTGGTGTAACTAAGTCTGTACATGCTTGCGTTATTAACTTCATTATCCCTCCTTCTGGGGGCAGACCTTTTAGTGCTTTCTTCGGCTTCAATCTTGCCAGTCTTGATTGCATTTTCAATCATCTCCCCCGATATGACCATATCAGAGAAACTTTTGGTGGCGTTTCCTAACAGATGATTAAGGTAAGAAGCCTTGAGGGTATTAACAAACAACATCGTTGTTTCTTTTTCTATTAGTGGTGGCTGTACCTGAGTTGCCACATCTCGCCATCTCTGCGCATATTGCCTAAAACTCTCGTTTGATCTCTTCTCCATATTTTGTAATGTAAGCCGATCAGGAGCTATTTCTGTCACATGGCCGTATTACTTTAAGAAGGCTTGTGCTAGATCTTTCCATGAATGGATTTTTGCTCGGCTCAATTGATTGTACCATCTGATTGCGATCCGACAGGCTGTCTTGAAACCAATGAATTAACAATTGGTCATTATGAACGTGCCCCATCATCTTCCTACAAAACATGGTTAGGTGGGCTTCAGGAAGCTCGTCCCGCTATACTTTTCAAATTCTGGGACTTTGAATTTATGAGGGAGAACTAGATCCGGAACCAGACTTAACTCTTTGGCATCTACCCCATAAGAATTTTCAATTCCCTGTATCACATCGATCTTTTCCTCTAATTGCCTATATTTTTCCTTCATTTTTCTAGGGAGATCTTCTTTCATCATCTCGTCGAAGTTTGAGACACCCAGATTCGCAGCATTATCCTTTAGGTTTGACCCAAATCCAATTGGATAATTGGCTGGTCTTGACGTACCCGTGGCTTACTGTTGTGTTCTTATAGTAACGGTGGCCTCCCGCGTTGGCATTTAATGCGAAGCCGGGTTATGGAGGGGTGTAAAGCCTTGGGGAACAATTGGGTCCTCCTCCTCCTCAATAGTAGGGCCTTTTCCTTTATCGGCCATGCTCTATTTTACTTACGCCAATTCATTCATCAAATTCTTTTGTACTTTCATAAATTAATTTTTCATTTCCCTACACATCATTGTCATTTGTTCCTAGTGTGCCATTGCATTTGGTCTTGTAATTCTTTCTGGATTTTTCGAGTCTTTGCTCTATGGCCTTAGTTTTCTTACGAGTATTATAACGATGCGAGTTTTCAATGATTACTGATGTAACTGATGAAGTTTTTAATTAGTTAGGATTGTTATGTGAAAATATGCAAAGATGTGATGCAAATAAGATGCATGCATGCATTGCAAGAAAAGGTATTGATTTTGAAGTCCACTTTCCATTAGAACAACTTCTCTAGAAGAAAAACTTCTTTACATAAAGTAAAGTTACACAAATGGCTTAGCCTTATTGCCTAGAGCTTTGATCCTTCCTAAAAGTCCAGCTAGCTTCTGTCTTCGTTCTAATTTTGATTCATATTGGAGGCTCAAAATATCAGCTTCAGCAGTTAACTCTTGCATGTGATCGGCGGCTTCCTTCATTTGAACCAGTGCCTTTCCCATTATATAATCTCTCTCCTCGACTTGCCTCTAAGCTTGGCAAGTGTGCCATTCGCTAGTTTCTAGATTTCTCTCCATGATCTCAAGTCAAATTTCATTATTGTGGAATGTAGCCTCTAATTCCTGTACTCTTTCCCTTAATTCTTATCTTTCAGCCATACAGGCTTTAAGCTCCAGTAGAATCGATTGTGGTGCCTCCGTAACGATTCCTCCAACTCCTCTATTCTCACTTCTAAGCTAGTTATCTGGGCTTTCATCGCAGCCTTCTCAACTTGTTTTTCTAACAACTCTACTTTCAAGGCGTTTTCACGAGCCTACCGTCTTGAAATCTTCTTTGCCATTGCTCTGTTTGGTCTTTCTGTATCTGAATTTCCTGTCGCCATTGCTCAAAAGTCTTACCAAGTCCCGTATTTTTCATGGATTGATGAAGTTTCTTATAGTGTTTCTTTAAATCTTCCAAGTCTTCCTTGGCTTTATTCTTCCCTTTTCTCAACTTTTCGGCCTCTAACTTGTGAATGTCTACATCCAGCCCTAACTTCATCTTATCCTCTTCCAAGACTTCTATACTCTTCCCAAATTCCAAGCTCTTTCTTTCAAAATCCTGCTTTATGATGTTTATTTCTGATGGGACTTCCTACAGATATTCCTCTAATAGACGAACATTTTCAGGATTTGGCGTAGAAATGTTATCGTTAACCCTTTTACTCCTCCACCAGTCATAATTCGGTGTTGTCAATGGGTTAGCACTAAATTTCTTCATTCTATGCACTTTCTTCCATGAATTTGCTACCTTTCGGACCCTCTTCTTGTAGTCATTCCCTTTGTAAGAAAACTCGCATTGTGCTAGACCATATGTTGCAGGAATGAATTATCTCATCTTGTACTGTCTTAATACGAGCAAATGAGCATATCCTGTGGTACTCATACCCCGAGTAAAGGGACCCAATCGAAGCTACCACAACGGTAAAGGATCTCATCTGGGATGAACCAAGGCGTGCACCATTCGACGTCTTCGTCTTGAAGATTCTGAAGGATAGCCATCCATTTTTCCTCAGATACATTTTGTTCCCTTTGCGTGGCAACAAAATCCTTCAAATGTGAGAAGTCAACTGCGAACACCTTGCAGGAAAATTTTTTCTACCTTCAAAAATGGCTTTGAAACCAAACCATCAAAAGCTGCACATAACTGATGAATATTCCTTCCCCTTCTCTTCGATAGGCACTTAATGATTTGAAAGTTTCGGCAAGGATAGCAGGGACGGGTGTGACTCCCTTACTAAGCCAATCGAACAATACTACCACCGTATCTTCTACATGTCCCAATACTTTTGGGAACAGGACCAACTCATATATGCTAAGAGCAAAGATGTCAATGCGTTTCTTCATATCTAGGTGTGTCGCAATTAGGTCTCGCAAGCTCTTCCAATTGATACACTTGTTGTCTCATTTTACTTTTATCCGAGACGCGACCCACTGTTCACTCATCCCAGTTATACTCATCAACCTCTTCAGAAATGTCGGGACACATGTATCCTTTGAATATGCTTTATCGACTTGGATTCTAGGACAACGGATCAAAGCAGTATACTCCTCCACCGTGGGTGTCATGTCTAGGTTTTCGAGGGTGAAACAGCTATACACGGGGTTCCAATGTTGGGTAAGGGCTCGAAAAAAATGTTTGTCGATTTTTACTTCGAGTAAGTAAGGCAAGTCTCCATATTCCTGATAAAACATCTATTTCATATCATTATCCCTTGACCCTAAATATCTCTTATTCTTACAGATTGTTTTGAGTCACCTTAATGCGAGTATGATCCCAAAACTCCGACAAATGCCCCTCTTTCAAGCTATCGCCCTTTTCACGCTGTTGTTCTTCTGACCATAAGCGTGCAACCATATTATCCTCCACTCTATCAAGAAATCCGCCTTTCATGATGAAACTGCCTATTTGGTAATTGAACTTAAATCAACACCTTTTCTTTTATGATGATGCAATATAAGTAAAAAACCTAAGAAAATACCTTGGGTAAAGGCTAAAAGGTTCGGCATAACTCCGTCTAGGGCGAGTACTTACGGCTCACTATATGTGGTTTTAGGCTCTACAGTAAAGGGTACCCAAACCAACAGATTCCTCGATCCTCACCCATTACAAGCTCATACGGATGAGTTCGGCTTAGGGGGACACATTTCCCACATGTTTGCACAGAAGTGAAAACTTCACGAAAACATGGGTACGGATGTAATCCCGAAAGTATTCACTATCCTGCAAGGAGGTGAATACCTCACAAAAGAGTAGTTTTCGCCTTCACCTAAAAGGGGAGTAATAAAATGCATATGGATGCAAGTTTATACTAGCAATATGATATCACACAAAGGTGTCGAGGATCGTATATTAAACAAAATCAAAGATTTAAAAGTTTTCAAAAAAAACCCCGAAATAATCAACTTTGGCTTGACTCACGTTTATTTAAAAATGTCCTCAGTGGAGTCGCCAAGCTGTCGAAACCACTTTTTGAGAAACGTTTTCAAAAATTATTTTAAAATTGGAAAATGATGAGAGTCGCCACCAATCTTTTATTTGGTGTGATTGGATCACCACAAAATGTTTAAAAACCGTTTTGAAAAATGTGTAGGCCTTCGAAATCCAGAAAACAGGTTTGGGAGTCGGTTACGCATGAGGAAGGATTAGCACCCTCATACGCCCAAAATTGGTACCACATTAATTAATTTTGAGTCTTGATTTGTTAAAACTTTGAAAACTCGGGTAAAATTTAAAATACGATTTTTGCCTTTTTAAAACTTTGCAAGATTTCAAAAAAAAGCCCTATTTTGAGGAAATCCGTCCCTTGTTTCGAATCTCTATGAGAATTGGAAGTCGTGTCCAATACATTAGGGCACTATGTTCTCGGATTCTCAAAATTGAAGGACGTTTTGAAAGATTTCGAAGAGGATATCCGATTGCATGAATTATGAAAAGCACACCCCTTACGTTAGGGCATGGTTTTTCGAAGTTTCCACACGAAAAGGACATTGCTTCGGTTTGCTTTAAATTTATTTGTATATATGTATTTGAAAACTTGAAATTTCGTATTGAGTTTAAAATACGATCTCGGACACATGACTTAAAGGATTTGAAGATAGAATGCCCGTTTACTTCGATTTTCACGAAGAATTGAAGTCGTGACCAACACGTTAGGGCACGACGTTCTCGGAATCTTGAAGTTAAAAGGGATTTAAAAACTTGGAAAAGGGTATTCGATTCGTGTGAGTTATACAAAAAATCACACCCACACGTTAGGGCATGATTTCCCGAAGTTTCCACACGAAAAGAACATTGCCTCGATTTTAAAACAATTTTGAAAACAAATGTGAAATTTTAGATATGGATGAGCAGTTAATAATGGCGATTAGATAACACGAAGTAAAATAATTATGCAGCTAAATAATATGCAAAAATCAAAAATACGAAATACAAAGGCATTAAATTTAAATATAATATTGAAGAGGAAGAAAAACAAAAACATTCGGAGTTAAAATGAGATTTTTGATACTTGGAGGGTAAAATGGTAATTTTGGACACATGAGGGCAAAATGGTAATTTTGGGAAAGTTCGGGGTCAAAAATAGAATTTTTGGATATTCAAGGGTAAAATGGTAATTTTTGGAAAAATCGGGGTAAAAAAATGGAATTTTTGGAAGTTTGAGGGTAAAATGGTAATTTTAAGGAAAATTATGGTCAAAAAAGGAATTTTTGGAAGTTTAGGGGTAAAATGGTAATTTGGGAAAAATCAAGGTCAAAAAAGGAATTTTTGGAAAATTCAGGAGTAAAAATGTAATTTTTGGAAAGTTTGGGGGTCGTAATGTAATTTTTCGAAGTTCGGGGTCAAAATATGATTTTTGGACAATTTAGGGACCTCCAGGGTAATAAAACCAAAAACAAGTGACACGTGGCAGCCTCTCAGGTGTTCAGAAGTCGAGGGACTAATTTGAAAATCATGAAAAAAATTTTGGCCAATTTTGTAATTAAACAGAACTTGATTTAAGGATTAAATTGAAAAGATTAGAATAAGAGGGACCATTTGCATAAATAAGCCAAAATCTTGAAACGTGGCAGCTCCTGGTGCTTTCAAAAGGTCAAGGGATTAAATTGAAAAGCATTAAAAATTATTGGTCTAATTTAAAATTAATTAAAAGTATAAAAAGGACGAAATTGAAATAATCAAAAAATCGGAAGGACCAAATGCATAAATATCTCTTTTTCAAAAAACATGCGGATCCTTAGTGAGTCGGATGGGCATGGTTTAGTTCAAAACAGTGTCGTTTTGGCACCTATCCTCCACCCCCAAAACGGCAGCGTTTTACAACTGCTTATAAAATCTATATTTTCTCTTTAAAAATTTCATTTCTTTCCTTTCTTTTTAAAAAAACAAAACTTTTCTTCAAAAAATTCTCTCCCCCTCTCTCAAATTCCTCCATGCCCGACCATTCCAAACCGTTCGGTCGTCGTGGTTTCGCTGCACGCGCCCCGTCACACACCGTCACACATCTCTTTCGACCACCGTCCGTCCATGTTCGAAGGTAAAATTTCCTTTTTTATTCCATTTTCAGGAAAAAAACCCATCTAAGTCTGGATCAAAGTAAATCGGACCCATACCCTATTTTAAACCTTTGAAAAATTCCATTTTTCCTTGATATTTTTTAAATCTTGTATTTTAAAAGATGTGATTTCCATTTTACTTCAAATTTTAATCTATATTTCGGTTTCTGTGCAGATCCATCTCTAATAAGGTAAGGGCAGCGTTTGGAGGGGGGCTCCGGCATGATTTCGACAACGACAGTATCAAAAGGAGGGGTTACCTTCTGGCCTTTCATTTTCTTTATTATTATTATTATTATTATTATTATTATTATTACTGTTTATTTATTAAATGCATTTTCTATTTTGAAATTTCATTTAATGAGCAATTAACAAAGGTTTTAATAATAAATACAAATGTATAGATACATTAAAACGAAATGCCTTAGAATAATGAACAGACAATAAACATATTAATTAAGTACCTTTGGGATGATATGAATCTGTTTTTTGGACACTGTGATGGTTGTCTGCCCTTCTATTTGAAATCTAAATACCAACTATTGTATTGCTATGAATTCCTGTTTGTTTGTATTGATCTTTTGGAGGTTCAGAACAAGGTTTTTTTTTTATGTATTGACTTTTTTCAGGAAGTTGTAACCTCTTTACAAGATTTCAATTTTGGCTTTTATAGCCATATTTACAATGATCATCTTTTGTTTTATGCAACTAATTGCTAGTCTAATCTCCTTTTGCAGGTTACAGTGGCGGCAATGGAGGCTGCAGTAGTGGCGGTGGCAAGTTTAAGCTGGTCAGTGCTGGTGCTTGCTGGTGGTGACGTGGCGCCCTTTGGTTGGCTGGGAGGGAGGCAACGGCAGTGCAACTTGTAGTAGATTAGGCTTGGTCATCTTGTATAATTGGGCTAGGGATATGGGTCAATGTAATTTGGGCTTAGGTTGGTTTTTGATTTTGGACATCAAATTGTATTTGGACATTATTTGGGCCTGTAATCTTTGGACTTTCAATATTATAATAAATAAGTTTTAAATTTAAATATAAATCTAATTTTATATTAAATTTAAATTTTAAAACAAATTTAAATTTAAAATAAATTTATATTCAAAATAAATTAACCTTAAAATAACTTTTAAAATGAGTTTAATTTGGGCCCGGTCAAAATTGAGCTTCAACAAGAGTGTTCACTCTCTAAGTGTGGTCTAGGTTGGAATTATGCTAATTGCATTGTTATTAGGGCTTTACCCTTCTCTTATGATAGAAATTAAATATTGAAGGTCAAATAAGATGATAAGTTTGCACACATGGTTTAGATCATAGATATGGTACTAAGAGAATTGAAACCCACACGTCAATACCACTAAATTGGCATAAAAAAACCCTAATTTAGTCTATGTCCAATAGGAAAGATTTTGAGATATCTTTTTAGTTGGTTTGATACAACTTCCAATTTATTTATTATATTAACTCAATTTATTTTTATTTAAAAAGGTTTACATTACAATTGTAACATTTCTAAAATTTGAGTCGTGAATAGTATTAAATTAAAAAATAAAAGTTAGAATTTTTGAAGTAATAAATAAAATAGAAATTATTACTGTTTAGTAGAGAAGATAATTGGATACTGGAGTGAATTGAAAAAACTCGTGTGTTGGATAAATAAATATGGGATATAGACTAAATCGTAAGAGTGTGAAAAGTGTTGGGGTAAAAGTGTGAAAATTAAAAGTAAAAGTTATTAATTGAATTGAAGGGATAAAAGGGAAAGATTATAAATGTAATAATATCAAGAGAGTGTCATGAATCATGGATGGAATTGTAGAGAAAATTTGAGAGCTATATAGTCTTTCCATAAATAGATAATTATAATAAAAATCTTAAATTGTTGGTGAAATATGAGCCATTAGATAGTGATGGAAATTGAAAAGGAATTAGGACCAATAAATTGAAATGATGTTGGGTAGATTTTTTATTATATTTTAATATTTATATATGACTTATTTATTTTATTATTTGTTACATGTAATTACTATTTTGAGTTATCTAAGTAATGAATTACATCTCATTAAAAATATTTCACATCATCCACGTTATTTTTTAATGGTACTTTCGATCAAATCTGTTAAAAACAAAATTTAAAAAAAACAAAGGTTAATGGCAAAAAAAAGCTAAAAAAAAATACAATTAGAGTCATTTTTACTAAACATGTAAACGTTAGTGGCCAAATTTGTCATTAAGCCTTTTGATTATTTAATTAAAATTTTTTATGGAAACTTGTAGAATTTTCATTCTCATTCTCTCATTCTCTCATTCTCACCCCACTCACCATATGTATGAAGGAAACTTTCATTTCTTTTCATTTTAGTCCTTTTCCCATCATTTTCGACTATCTCAAGCTTGAGTTCTTCAATTTCTTTCATATATTTTTAGTAAAATCAATAGAACCATCCCATAGCAAGCTTGGTTTCATGTAAGACAACTAGTGTTCATGTAGGAGGAGAGAGAAATTTAAGTTCAAGTGAAACCTTAAGTGTTCACGAAAAAGAGAAAAAGGGTGCATCTCAAGTTGGTGACAAAGGAAAGAAGATAGCAAATGAATGAGAGAGAAAGAAGAACGAAGTTATCCAAGCCTTTGGATGATACGAAAGTGTATTGAAATAGTAGTAAGAAGGGACTAAATTATAAAGTGTACAAAAGTAGACATGTGAATTAAAATATTGAGAAATAATGCTTAAATGAAGTGTGATTTAATAGTGAATAAATGCAAAGTGATGCTATAGTGAAGCTATAGAGAATAGAGAACTTCATGCTAATAAGGACTAAATTGAAAAGAATGTAAATTTTATATGATACAATTGATAAATGATTTTAGTGTTAATAACATAGTAAATGCCCATTTAGACAAGACGTGAACTACTTGAATATAAATGGCATGCCATTAGGAGATCTTGAGCGCGCTAGTGTTGGCACTTCATTATAAATCAATGATAATGCACTTCAATGCATAGTGTTAGTGGCACTTCGGTGCATTTCAGTGACTTTGCACTTCTTGCATGATGTATATAAAAACATTCATGCTAGTGATTTCAGTGTTATACTTCATTAACCTGATCAATTAACTGTTGCATGAATATTGGGATAACTTCTTGTGCTTTATTTATATTTGACATGTTTTGATTATGGAACTGATTAATTAATTTAGTTAGTTTTTATCTCAAATTGAGCGTTAATTCAAGAGTACTTAGTATATTAGGAAGTGACACCCCTAATATAATATCTAGAAGGTGAGACCGAAATGATATCTTATCGAGTATAAACTTGTGCCAAGTGGTGAGACCTGACACAGAACCATATGCCGAAGAAGAGATCGAAAGGGTGACGGTGGTAATCCTTAGTAAAGATGTGACCTGACAGGTATTCTAGCTAGGATAATAAAGACTCAATTAAGGATAATTAATATCTTAATTAAATAATTAGGGATTTAATCGATCATGGATCGGGAGCTCACATCATTAACACTAAGGATAAGAAGTTTCATTAGGTTAATCTAGGTTAAGTAATTTAATTAGTTTAATTAATAATTTAATTTTGAATCAACATTACTAACTCGTGACTCAATTAGATTAGTAATTATTTTATGTAATCAATTTAATAATAAATTTCTCCAATTTGCAATCCTTTGGGTATGATCCTCTGAATACTCATATTTCGTTGTAACACAAAACTATATTACAATTTGACCTTTTTGGTTGTAGATACCACACTTCGTTCTATATATTTTATTTGCATGACTTTTATTCTAAAACATTCGAATATTTAGAGGCGGTTAACCACACAATGAACATCACAAGTGAATAAATCCATAAACGAATTTAGGATCTATTCTACTGGGTCCTGTCCAATGTATTATTAGTCTAGTCAGTCACATTTATGTCTTTATCTTTCGGGAGTCATTCATTCTGGTGCTCAAGACAAAGCATCTCCCCAATTGGAATTGATAGACGACATATTAGTCTTTCAATCGGTTTGCTCATTTTCGATTAAACTAAAGACATGTTTATGTTCATCTACTAATATAAGTTGTCTTTTCGTATTATGACCCTAGCATGTAATATCACTTAGTATTAGTTAAATGTTAGACAACCAATGAGTCAATATTTGCTTTCATTTTGTTTTGCATGCAAAAAACATTGAGGACAATATACTAGGGTATTAATGTAATTTATGAATTTTTTATTAAATCAATTGTTTGAAAAACACAAGTATACAAAACGAATATACTACAATCAGGGCACCAGATCCAACAGAGCCATAAATATCGTCATTTGCAATGGTGATTTTCATGTTTAACTGTTATTGTTTTTATGGTAGTGAAAAAGTAAAAGCTTGAGAGAGGTGCTCCAAGCTATGGAAAATGAAAGTCTTAGATTTAGGAAGCACAAGAGCCCCATTCTATTTATTTGCTTTAAGGTAACTTCTCATGTAACTTACTATATGTTCTTCTTAAATGTTGTTAAAGAATATGAGAAACATGGTTGGTTTGATATTTGGCTTGATATGTGTGTTAGTTGAAATGTTGTGTTGCTATGCTCAAACAAATAGACATGTGAGATAATGGCTCATGCCAAGATAAACATTTTGCATGAGTCAAAGTGGGGTAAGGCATATAACAATCATATGTATTAATGAAAATAGTTAAGGCGTCTTTAATTCTCATTATTTGCTTAGTATATGAGCTATTTGGGGGTAAAAGTACTAAGAAGGCTAACTCTGTTGTCTATGGGGAATCTTCGACGGTCTGAATATTCTACAAGAGGATTTAGCACGTACAGACAGTCTCGAAGTGGTCTTTGCCTTACAAAGGAACTTTCGATAGGATTCGAACTCTACATTGATCAGGAGAATATACCAAAAGCTCCAAATTTCTGAACATTGGGAGATCAAATACATTCCATGGGAGGTTAACTCTGTTGCTGATCGGATAGCCAAGATGGTGTCCGAGGACATGGAGGGAGTTAATGTTTATCCACCTCTGCCTAGGAGCCTTTCTTTCTTGAAAGTGATCGTCTTAATGGCGCCTTTGATTGTAATAGTGTAACGTAATCTTTTAGCAGTTTTATCTAAAAAAAAAGTACTAAGAAGGCATTTTGCTCTCTCTACTAAAAAATGGTCAAATAACCCCTTAACCCTTGTATGTTAGAAAAAAGGCAATTTGGTCCATTCCATTAAAAATTCCATTCACATGTACGGTTAAGTGATGATTTTTTTTCAATTTTTTATACAAGTGACATGGAATTAAAGATGAGTAGGATTAGATAAAAGTACCATGGAGGGCCCTATATTAGGAGTTGGGTTGCACTTTGTTCCTTTTGTTCAAAAATGGGAAAAGCGACATTTGTACGTTAGATCAAAAAGCAAATTGTTCCTTTTATTACAAATTCTATCCATTTATCATGCTAAACGCTAAAATGCTGAAGGAGGATCCGGACACTAACGTGACAATATTAAAAAAATCCTAAATTAAATATTTTTTATAATTATTTAAAAAATCACATCTAAGATGAACCTAAATAAATGATTGTCCTAGTTCATTCATCTTAGACGTTTTTTTTTAAATATATATATAAACATGGAGAATTATTTAAAAATTGTTAAGAATTATAATTTTTTTTAAAAATTATTAGAAACCAATAAAAATATTAAAAACAACATCCAAAATTATCTTGGACAAATTGTTGTCCAAACTCAAATGAACTTGGACAGCCATTTGTGTAACACCCAAAACCGACACCGTCGCTGGTTAGGGTCTCAAGGTCTTTCAGATGATTTACAATCGAAAATAGATACAATTTAAAACATTATTTCCAAGTTACACTCAACAGGGTGAATTACAATTCAATTACATATATTACATCCTCTTTTACAACATCTCTAAATTGAGTAGGGACCGGATTGAATTGCAATTGAAACATCAAATTTCTCAAAACAAGGGTCACACGATTGTGCCCTAGACCGTGTGCCTACCCGAAGTACCAACACATGGTCGTGTCACAAACTGTGTGAGCATGCGAAATACCCCACACGCCCATGTGTGACATTGTGTACTGGGCCTTGTGTACATGCGAAATAGGGCCACACGGTTGTGTCCTAGCCTGTGTGTAGCCTGTGTGAGACCTGCACCTAATTTTCCCAGGGCACAACCCGTGTGGTGGCCCGTGTTCCAGGTCGTGTGTACCTACGAAATGCCCAAATAAGCATGCACACTTTCTTACAACTAGCTTAACATGTACTTAACTTACTGCCATTCATTCTCTTATAAATATGCAACTTAATTCAAGCAAACCATACTCATATAAATGTCTTACCATTCACATTCATCAAATCATTTGAATAAACTCATTACCATTTTAAAATACATGCCAAACATTCAAGCCACAACTAGCATTCAACATCAACTTAACTTCATTCTCCTAAACTATCATCATCCAAATAGTTTCAAACCTACTCAAGCAAATACAATACATCACCCTAGTACATGCGATATAACTAAGTGATTCAAAAACTACCGAATGCTCTCGGGATAGTGTAATTCTTCTTGAGGATCCGATCTTCAACAGCAAAATGAATCTACAAAACAATAAATAGATACACAGGTAAGCTTTCAAACTTACTAAGTTCGCAAGAACGATAAACTTACTGAGTAACATATTCGGTTACAAAAAAGTGTAAAAAACATCTTCGTTCTCCTGAATCTTTAGAACCAGGTTGGTCTCCTCAAGTCATTCTAGAATTTAGCTTATAGGAGCCCAGACAGAGTTTAGCTCATTTGAGCCCAGACAAAGTAATGCTTTTAACGAGCCAGAGTTCAGAGTTTTGCTCCTCCGAGCCAGATTCCAGAATATTCATCAAGTCTTCCGTCTCATTCCAAGCTCAAGAATATAAATATAATAAATGAAGTTAATATGTTCAAATTGGAAACTTAATCATACGAACTTACCGGATTAGTTTGCAGCTATGGACTAACTCCAAGGATTATTCTGTAATTTTTCCTTTTCCACGATCCATAACACGCTCTTGATCTATCACAATAAATCATTCAACTTTTTCGTTAAATCATGAAATTTAAATCATTTATTGCATTTAATTCCTTTTGGGGAAATGTACAAAATTACCCCTAACATTTCATTTTTATTTATTTAGTCCTTAGACCTTAAATATGCAAAATAACCATTTCCCTTTCAATCCCTTACCAGCCGAATACTCAAGAATGCTTACCCAATCCCTATATACAATTATTTCATATCAAGTACATGCATTTTTATTATTTTAGCAATCTAGTCCTAAACCTTAAAATCATCAAAAATCCCTTCACAAAATTATTAAATCTAACAACCAAGCTCATAATACTTCCACAAAATTTCAAGAACAAGCTCGTTCATCAATGGTAAAATTTATAACATTTGACAGATTCACAAATTAGTCCTTAGGTTAGCTAGATTAAGATAATACAGACTCAGAAACATAAAAATTACTAAAAACGGACGAAATCTACTCACCCAAATGAGGAACCAAAGCCAACCGAGGCTTTCTTCAATGGCTTCTTAGGGTTTCGGTTTAGTAAGGAGAAGAAGATGAGAAAATGAGATTTTATCACTTAATTTTGGTTTAAAACTATTTATTTTCATGAATTACCATTTTGCCCTTAATGAATTAAACCAATTTTTCATCAATTAAAGACCCAAAACCATCCACTATACCACCTAAGGGTATAATTACCTTTTAAGGACCTTTCTAGGTCATTCCCTTTCAATTTAGCATAATCAATCAATGATTCCTACATTTTGCAACCTTTACGATTCAGTCCTTTTTACCTAATTAACTATCTAATCGATAAAATTTCTTAACCAAAATTTAATGCGATGCTAATGACATCATAACTTTTAAATAAATAAAATTTATGGATCGAATCATCGGAGTTGTGGTCCCAAAATCACTGTTTCTGATACCACTAAAAAACGGGCTGTTACAATTTGTCTAAGTTAATTTTAGAAGGATTTATTAAATAATTATAAAATTATAAAGAATTATTTAAAAAATATTAAGAATTATAAAATATTATAAATGATTATTAAAATTTTTAAAAATTATAAAATTTTATTTATACACATTTAGAATGTTTAAAAAATTCAAATATACCTATATACACATGTATTTTCTTAATGGAGTTAATAGTTTTAGTTACTAAAAATATTTGGTACATTGTCAATAGAGTTTTTAGACACCACAAGTAGAATTAGGATGATGACAAATGCCCAAAAAGTATAATAAAATATTAAAAAATAAATATATAAAAGAAATGATACACACGACAATTTTTTAAATCTACTTGTGAAATTAAAAAAGTACACTGCTATCGTACCAAATACTAAGTCTTTATAGTTAACCAATTTGATGGGTCATATATATTTTTTAATTTCTTATAATTCTTAATAAATTTTAAATAATTTTCTATAATTATGTATACTTATTTTATAATTATTTAAGAAACAATTCTAGAATAAACCTAGACAAATTATTGTCTAGGCTCATTTTACCTGGACAACCATTTGTCCGAATTCATATGGAATGTTAGTTTTAATAAATTTATTTCAAAAAAATAAACTATCATAAATTTTAATAATTGTCTATAATGTTTTTATAATCATTTAAAAAACATTTCCAAGTTCATTTTAACATGGACAACCATATGTCTAGGTTTATCTTGGATGTGGTTTTTAAATAATTATTTTGAGATTTTTAAATTTTTTAAATATTTTTTAATGTGGCAAAATGTACCACATCAATTTGAGGTACACATGACACACCACGTATTATTATTCAGTTTCTTCGTCAATCAAAACATCACTTAAAAGTATAAATGGATAAAATTTTTAATAAAAAGATCAATTTAATCTTTGATATAAAGTATAGGGACTAATTAATCATTTTTTTGAATAGATGAGAAAAATACAATCCAACTTTTAATGCATGGGTCTCCGTGATATTTTTACCTAATCTTATTCATCATTTAATCGATGTCACTTACCTAAATAAAACTTTAAGAATTCCAAATCATTACTTAATATCACATATAGATGAAATTTTTAATGGGAGGGTTCATTTGTAATTTTTTTAATATTTAAGTATTAATTTATTCAATTTTAAATAGAGACTCTTTCCGATTTTTTCCTTTTAAATGAATAATTAATTATAGAGGTGAGCAAAACTCAATTCGATTTAAAAAATTGAACAAAAAAAATCGAATTTTGAGTTAATCGAATTATCTGATTCAACTCTAATAAATCATTTGAGTTTCGAGTTCGAATCGAGTTAAATTTTACAATTCAAATAATTCGAATAACAAATTAATATAAAACACTTTTAGTCACTGTCAAGTTTGAATATGAGTAAATTGATCTCTCTTTCAAAAAAATTACAAAATAATTTTAAAAAATTCAACATAATTTTTAAAATTCAAAATATTTACAAAAATTTCAAATTTTATATTTTAAAAAAATTATAATATTTCAAAAAAATTCTAAAAAATATATAAAGAAAGTTAAAAAATTAAAAAATTTCTAGAATAATAATTTTTGGAATCTAAATAAGTTAATTAATGATTCAAGTTTATGATAGTAAAATATTTTTTTATTATTTTGCTTTGAAAATATTTTCAAATATATATGATTTTAAATTTACGTGTTTTTTATTCGAACATTTTACTCGATTCGACTAAATTCGAATTTTATTTCAGTTAATTCAATTCGAAAAAATTTAAATCGATTTAAAATAATAAAATAAAATTTAACTCAAACCTTTTTTTTTTACTCTATCTAAAGCTCACTCCTATTTAATTATTTTGGGAGCAATTAAATTACTGTTTTTATTTAACCAAAATTTCACTATTTTTATTTTGATAGCAATTGACTAAATTATATCTGAAAATTTCAAAAGGGAAGTAAAAGAGACAGGCGATGTGACGGCGCGTGAGAGAAAGTGCGGTGAAATGGAGAGGGGAAGGGCGACTGAGTCTGAGGGTATAGAAGAGAGACTTGACTTGGCTTGCCTTGTGTTGCGTTACATGAAGTCATAAACTTTGTAAAGAGAGAAAAAAGCTTCTGCGTACTGCAGCAGTGTAGCCGTTGTAACTCTTGAAGAAGAAGAAGAAGAAGAAGAAGAAGAGAGAATTTATTACCCATTACGCCATTAACACAACACGACAAAATTACCCACCAAAATAATATATTAATCTGAACCACCCTCAATAAAATAATGTAACCCAAATTAAAAAATTACTTCCATTTTCTTTGAAGTAGCAGAATTAATGATGATGCTGCTAGTGGAGAGCTAATGGTAGTGAGCTGAAAAGACTAAACCTTTGTCTCATAAGGTAAGTAACTATTATCCCAACACATTTTCTCTTTTTATCTCAAAGAGAAACAGGGTTTTCCTATTTCTTCTTCTTTTAAATATTTTGTTTGAAAGGAAAGAGAGAGACATGCACAAGTCCAAACTTAGAAGAAAATTCCTCATGAGTGTTATTTCTCTTTCAGTTAACAAATCCCAAAAGGTATTTGTTTATCATCTTCCTGATACAGATAATTTAGTTTTGTAAGGAAATTTTTCTTGTGTCTGTAAGGTTATAGGGTTTGAATATGCTTGGATTTGGAGCCTGGGATGGTGGGTTTGAATTACCTGATTAATGGGATCTTTTTGTTGGTTCAACTTTGCGCACATTCTTAGATTATTTTGTTGTGGGTTTTGCATGCATGAATGATTTATAAGTTTGGGTTCTTGTATCTACAATTCGTGTTAATATATTCAGTAGCTGAGCTAAAATTTGATGTTATGGATGAATGTTAACTTCCATTGATGCAATGGATGTGTGGGACTCGTACAAATTTCCTTTTATTTTTGAAATAAGATTCTTTCCTTGGAAGTTTGATTTTGTTGTATGTTTGTTGATGGTTCTATGAATCTGCAGAGACTCTACCACTTTAACTTGATACTTATGTTTAAATTAGGCAGTGTAACATGGTTTGTGTTCAAGCTCAAGATGCTTTTTATAGTTGTTCTTCCTTATCCGTTGAAGTCTCTTAAAGTTGGTTTAATAAATTTTCCAAAACCTGGTGAAGAAGGCTTACAACAATTTAATATAACAGTCTTTTCCAGTTTAAACATCTAACACTATAGGTATGGCAATGTTTTGTTTGTTGCTAGGTCACTGATGTGCGAGCACATTAACATATAGCGGCAAAGATTTCCTCTTAGCAATTTCAAAATCTCTCCCAGCTCCTTTTATAAGTCGGGATGCGTTGAAGTTTGAATGGTAGGTTACCGTAATGCAAACCTTGTATAAAAAGGATTGTGTGTTAAGTTCTCATTTGACATGCACGAACGTAGTTGGCTGCTTATCTTGGGTCAACTCAACTGAATCTCATGTCCAGCAATCATCCATGTCTGAAAGTTTAAACTTGAAGATGGGAATTGTACCTCAGCACTTTCACAACACCAAGCAGCTAAGTTTTCAATTTCAAGACCAGGACTCATCATCAACTCAATCAACTGGCCAATCTTACCCAGAAGCGGCTAGTGTTGGAGATACCAATCTTTATAGGCAAAGTTCAATTTCAGCATCATCAGGTCTTTATATTTGCTCAATATTCCTGTTTGTGAGATAATGAATCAATCTATGTTATTTATTCTTTGGGTATATAATTTGGAACCTTCTTCTTAGCAAGTATCTATTTTATTTGTTATTAGCAGCATCTTATGTTTTTAATTCGTATGCATGTTCTGATAGGCTTATCATCTCTGATACTCATAACTAAATTGCTTAAAATAGAAGAGAGTTGCAAATCTATGCTGAAGTGATTGTTAAGTTTCACCTTGCTACCTTTCTGTAAATAATAATATTATCACTCCAAGTGTGAGCAGATCTTCTCTGAACAAAATAGTTCTAGTTCGTCTGTTAAGTTAATGCGATTTTTTTCTCTTTTCTCCTTATGCATATATCTAATTAGCTGTTCATGTACCTGTTCAGGAGGTAATGAAACTCCCGGGATGCTTGTTGAACATCATGCTAAATTAGCCCCCTCAATGGGAACTCAGGAATATGTCTTCTCTCCTTCACAAGTTGACTATAGCAAATCAATTGTAGGTTATTGCGTATGCTATTTGGCTGCCATTTAGATGTATGATAGTCTTATGTATCATTTGTCGTTTACAGCAGGCTCATATTCCGCTCCATTACGCTGAACCATATTTTGGTGGTGTTGTGACTGCTGTTTGCCCACCTCAAGCTATGGTAAGAAATTTTCCGCATTAATTAGGTTTGTTTGATGGTAAGCACTTCAGTCTGGTATATTATCAATCCATAGAAAAGGGGGTGGTTGGTTTTACAATCTTGTTTAACACTGTAAGTAATTTCTAGAAGTCAATTATATATTTCATTTTGATGTCCTACATGTAGTCTTCTCTTCAAGGAATCTCATAGAGGCTATATATAGTCCTTTAATTACCAGATGCAACCTTAATGCTGTAGAAAATGAATAAAGCACAACTTAGAGGATAGGTTGTTGCTATACCATAATTTAAATCCATTATCACCTTCCCGGAGTCATGCATTCTTCATTTATATAAAGAATGCTCAAATAATGTTATACTGGTCTTGTGGATCCTTTAATATTCATTGAGTAAATCCCTGAATTCTTCTTCCCTTTTTTAAAATTAATTTCTTTCATTCTATTCCACTTTGCTTCCTGCTTTACTCTTTGTTCTTCTTTGCTTTTCTTATCAAAATGATTCTTTACGGGAGAAGCTTTTCTTTCATGCTCTTATCACATGAAGGTGGCTTACTATTACTATATGAAGCATGAAAAAGATGCAACAAGTACCGCTGAAGCAATTCTTATTCTTGACTAATTTTGTTTATTTAATCTATGGTTTCAGTCTCGTAGTCTGACTAAAGTGGTTTTGATGTTGTTTCTGATTCGTTGTGTTGCTAAATCGTATGCACGAAAAATCTATTTAAGCTGCTCCCCTTGGTATGTATGATAAGACAGAAATGCACATTTGTTGTTTTCCATTTGTGAGATATTTGTCATTGCATTTGTCTCAGATTCATCATCCTTGTATGCTAGCAATGCTTCCTGCTCGAGTTCCACTTCCTTTGGAGTTTACAGAAGATGAAACTATTTACGTTAATGCGAAGCAGTATGGGGCTATTCTCAGGCGAAGACAGTATCGAGCGAAGCTTGAGGCTCAGAATAAACTGATCAAAGTTCGAAAGGTATGCTTTTAAAGTTTTTTCCTTCAACATACTGCGCATGAGCTGCAAGGTGGCCCATGACGGTAAGTCTGGTTATTTGGCTTATGATTGATATACTTTGAGTTATTTTATAAATGTTTGCAGCCCTATCTGCATGAGTCTCGACATCTTCACGCTTTAAAAAGGGCTAGGGGAAATGGCGGGCGGTTCCTGAACACAAAGAAACTCCAAGAATCCAAGCCGATTCCAACAAGCCATGGACTTGATGCATCAAGGTCTCCTCAGCTACATTTGTGTGCAAACATGTCGAATCAGCTGGAAAATTACAAAGACACTGCTTCAACTACCACTTGCTCTGATGTCACTAGTGCGTCCAACAGTGATGAAATGCTACAGCAGCCAGATTTCAGGTTCACTGGCTATTCTTCTCTCATTGCTGGAGCCATGCGGGGGAGTGGTGGGAACCTCCATCATCTTTCTGGTTGCGGCTGATAGATTATAATGGGAGCAGTGCAGTCCGATACGGCTGCTTTGTTGTTCCAGTGGGAAGTCATCCTTGGCTCAGTTTGTTTATTTTTAATAATAGACTTGACTGTTACAAAAGCATGAACATGAAGTTATTTGTTGGCAGAACTTGATTGCTATTTGGTGTTTATGTTAGACAAAAATGGTTGCTCAACTCTTAATCAAGTAGGAAGCTTATTATTGGTCTTTTTGGGCAGCTTTACTACACATCTATCTCTTACTTGCTCATATTATTGCTCCAAAAAGCTTTTAACTATAAATGAAGCTCCCTTTGATTTAATTTAATATTTTTTCTTTAAAAAATCATAAAAAATTATAAATTTTTTTTTATTAATATTAAAAAAATGAATATTGATACAAACTTTTAAAAATTATAAATATATAAAAATCTAATAAATTATAATTTTTTATAAATAAATAAAACATATTTAAAATATTGTAAAAATGTACTAAAATTTTATAAAAATTATAAAAAAAATCAAAGTTGATATAAACTTATAAGAATTATTAAAAAAACATAAAAAATTTGAATTGAACAAATCAGTTGGTTGACAGATTAAATCGAAATCGACAAAGGAATCTGTCCGGAGAAAGCCATAAGAACAGTCGACTTGGGAACCAAAGGGTTGAACTAATTTTTTTCACTTTTTAATACTTAATTTAATTGAATTGGAAGAATCAATTGAACTCGAAAACCAAAGGCCTGGTTGATTCGACTATCGATATGGTTCTGAAAACCTTGATTAAAATATTTTACTATGTCCCGTTTCCAGATATTGTAAATGTCTCCTAATTTGCAACTATCTTAATGTTATTTAAATACAATTTTTTTAATGTATCTTCAATTTGTTGGAAAATGAAAACATTTATTTTAGTGTTTTTAATGTATTTGATGTAGTATATATTTTAAATTTATTTTATATGAATAAATAATATAATTTTTTTTAATACAGATGGATCTAATCGAGTTTGGATTTAATATTTTATATCTGATTTAATTTAAATCCAATTTTCAAATTAAATCGAATCTGAATCTTAAAAAATAGATCTAATATTTTGCATCGACCCAATCTAACTCGACCCATTATTAGGTTTAAACCCTCCCAACTACCACCATATCTTAAACTCTATTCCTCGCCCAGGCCCTGCTACTCCTGAAATTGAATTAATTTCTTCATTAAATTGTAAACATCCTTTAATTAGGAAGAATATATTTATATATGTTTAAAAAATTGTAAGACCTGAGTTGTTGCATGCCACTTATTTAATAAACAAATGTTGCAAATTGTTATGTACTCTTTTTTTTCCGCTTAGGGAATTGGTCAAAGATCAGTTAATAGTTTTTTGAAAATTTAATTATCGATTAATTCGGTTTGAAATCGAGTAATTAATGATCTTTCAGAAAACCAATATTATATATTATCAATTTGGTTAAATGAACAGTACAAAATATAAAAATTTCAGTTAATTCGGTTAACCGACCGAATTAATCGAAATAGTTCGGCTCGATTAATCTTTTTGAAAAATTTCGATTATATTAACAGTTAAAATTTTAAAAAGTTCGGTTAATTCGATTAATGTTAGTTCAATTCAATTAACTGATTGAACACCCTTAATTCCAATCATGTGCACGTTAAGATAGTGATGATATTATATTATATATTATTATACAAAAAGTAGGTAGTATTACAAAAATTTTTGTACTATTTTTGTATTATATTTTAATTTCTCTATCGAAAAATAAGTAAAATAGTCTCTGTATATTAGATAAGTGAGTGAAACAATCTCTCCGTTAAAATTTGGTTTTTATATATAAGGTAATAATAACGAATTTAACCTTTACTTTTACACATTTATTCAATTTGACCTCTATTCTTTTATTTGAAGTAAATTAAAAAATTTTGAAAGGTAAAAAAACCTTAGTAACAAATAACAATTTAAAATTTAAAATTATTAAAAATATTAAAAAATCATAATAATATGTTATAAAATTTTTATTTAAAAATAACAATATCGACCCATTAAAATTCAATGATAAAATTTAAAAAAAAAAATTTGACTCCTACTATTTATTATGTTGGTATTGTTATTTTTAATAAAAATATAATTTAAAAATTTTATAACTTTTTTTATGATTTTTTTATTTTTTTTAATGATTTTTAAGTTTTGAAAAGGCTTGATTGATTTTTTAAAATTTTTATTAAGGTTATTTTTGACAGTTTAATCTTATTAGTTTTAAGAAAATAATTTAATTCTAGTAAAAGAGTAGATATCAAATTAATAAATTTATAAAAATTAAGATTTGTTATAAAATAAAAAGACAAAGAGTAAAGTACAAAGAAAATATGAGAGCAAGAAGAGAGCGTATTTTATTGATCAATAGAAGTGGGTTACAATGCTTCTCCAAAATCTATATTTAAAGACATAGAAAATATAAATGAAATAAAACTCTAATTCTAATGACTACTAGTATTTAAAGTTTATCCAAACTTATTTTGATCTTAATGGACACTTAATAAAATATTTATAACACTTCCCTTTAGATGTACATTGATAGATAATGTGCTTCGTTAAAGCCTTTACTAAGATAAAAATCCTGTGAGAAAAAAATTTTCTAGTGAAGAAAAAAGACACATATATCTATAATACGCATAACATGTTCCTCATTAAAAATCTTATCAGAAAAACCCAATTGAAGAAGTATTGTAACTTACTTCGATTGATTAATAAAATATGTTCTCTTTTTGTTCTCCTATTTTCTTTGTTTGTTACTCTCTGTCCTCTTATTTTATAACGGGATTAAAATTTTTATTATACCTTATATATACAAATTTTAATAAAAGGGTTTTATTCATTTTTCGATAAAAAATATTGAATTGAAATTCAAAATATAATATAAAATAAATGAATGATGAACAAATAAATAACATAAATCACGGTGTGGTTGGGCCAAGATTAGACCTACGGCGAACGGAGTTTATTTTTCCAGCGTCAGACCGGCCCTGAACCTTGCAATGAAATGATCGGCTTCGGTATTTACATCTGGGCTTGGACGAAACAAAACTCCTCCCCTTGAATCTTCACCCATTCTTTTACACCCGACGGACTCGCTTCACCGCTTAATGGATCATCCGAATCCGCTGAATTCATACTTTTTATCCTAACAAAATCCCTGCACTTCGAACTTCCATGGTCTCAATTTAAACGGCGGAGGAGGTGGCGGTGGAGGGACTGGATTTAGCGGTGATTCATTCCCACTTTCCATGCTCTCTTCTACATTGTTCATGTTATTTATCTTGACTGGCAAAGGAGGCTTCTGGGTTGTTAACGCTGGTTCCATTGAATGGTGCTTTCTGGCTTTGCTGCTTTGGTAAAATGAAGGTAACGGCGGTGGTGGAGGTGGCGGAGGCGGCGGCGGAGGTGATGGGGTTGGATATAAAGGAAGCGTTGAAAGGTTGAAGAATTCCTCAAGGTTTTCCACGCTTCTCTGCCTTTGCTTCTTCTTCTTTTTTCTTCTTAAGGAAATTAAGAAATCTTTAGTCCCTCCACCACCACCTGTCTTTCTCTCACTCTTGGAACTTCTCTTCTCCGGCTCGTCATCATTCATCTCACTGAATATTACTTCCTTACGTTCACTTCTCTCTTTGGTTTTACCATCTTCATAATGAGTCCGCCTAGGTTTTCTTCTACCTACCTTAGGAAGCTGCGGTGGAGGTGACTCAGGTGGTGGCTGCGGAGACGTCCGAACAGTATCAACAGCTATATCCTTGGTATTATTCATATAGACTTGTTGCCTTGACCTACTACGGTAATTATACAAACGAGTATCATCGTAAAACCTCCAGCCATCATCACCGTTCACCGTCCGAGAAGAATATTCCTGCCGTAGCTCTGGATAAGAGCTGCTACTTTTCAACGCCGTCCGATCATACCATTGACTTGGCGTTGAAGGGTTTGATCCCGGACATGATCATCAACATGTTTGGGACTGGGTCTGGTAGTAGCAGCTTCGTAAGTAGTTGTTGGGGTGTTGGTATTGCTTAAGAAGCCACAGATAATGGCGAAAAGCACGAGGACTAAATTCAGGGAATCCCATGATTTTTTAACAAGTTGAGGCTTGAATATGTTGGACGTCAAAGACAGAAACGAAGGGATGACAAACAACACAAATGCGAATGCAATGAGTAGCAAGAGGATGATAAGGATACCGGTGTTTAAGAAGAAAGATGAAGGTTTCCGCCGCCGGCTGTCGGAGGTTTCCAGCCAAAATGGTGTCATCTCTCCATCTTCCTCCATCTTTCGGCTTTGGGTATATGCGTTACCTTGCCTAAAATAAGAATGAGAGTTTATAGAGAGATGGATTGCCTTCACACTTCACATGCTGCCTGTCCTTATAAGAATGACAGCGAAACACAAAGTATAGGTGTGTTGATGGTTTCTCCTCCATTGAAATTTTGTCCGTCAATCACTCCTATTAATTGGGACAGCAATTGCTACATTTAATTTTTTAAAAGAAGGGTAAACTACTAAGGTGAATCCAAAAAGTGGCTCCAGTGGAAAAGAAGATGTTGTTCATCCTAGGGGTCTCGGGTTCAAGCGCCTGTGTGAGCAAGGTGTGTGTGCGTTGTTAAAAGGTTAAGAAAGTATGAACAGATACTACCATGTAATCACACCAGTATATTCAAAAAAAAACTACTAAAGTCAACATTTTTGTTTGTTTCATGCTATATTTTAATTATTTATGTTCGAAATGTTACGCGTGAATTTGGATAGGCGATGTATTTATGTGTTTAGTATAAAAACAGCGGTAACGGTGAGATTAGATATTATAGCGAAATTGTACCAAGAGACAAAAAGTAAACTAAACGCACCCCATTGCATCGTCCATCCAAATCCACACAAGTAAAATTTGGATAGACGATGTATTTATGTGTTTAGTATAAAAACAGCGGTAACGGTGAGATTAGATATTATAGCGAAATTGTACCAAGAGACAAAAAGTAAACTAAACGCACCACATTGCATCGTCCATCCAAACCCACACAAGTCATTTACGTTATCGTTTTGTTACGAAATGATCATTTTATCGTTAAGATCTGTTACCTCTCAAATAGCAGTTCGACGTGACAATTAAAATAAATTTAAAATTAATGCCAACATGAAAAAAAAAACAACTGTTGAGTTTTTTTGTCCATTTTAATTGTCACATCGAACTGTCGGTAATATGTCTTAACGGCATAATGATCATTTCATAACAAAACGATAATGTAAGTGACTAAAATGTAATTCAAGACAAATAAAAGTGACTATTTTGATAGTTTACCCTTAAAAGTAATAATACTTATAATTAATTAACCCATGTTTCTATTCTGAATCTTTTATTTTTTTTAAATTACAAGAGGAAAATAAATTTAATAACAACACGACTCAAATTCAGCTCACACTTAAAATAATAATATAACTAATTTCATATTAGAGTACATAAATTTGAAACCATATATATGTTTGAAACTTTTTCAAAGCAAAATAAAAAAAAAACTTTAATATAATAAAATTAAATTATTAATTAATTTATTTAAGTCTCAAAATTATTATTTAAAAAATTAAATTATTAACTTTCATTATATATTTTTTTAGATTTTTTATAATTTTTTTAAAATATAAATTTTGGAATTTTTATAAATATTTTGATTTTTTTTTGTAATTTTTGTTGAAAGAGATCAATTTGCTCATTTTCAAAATGGACAGGGACCAAAAGAGTATTTACAACAATCTGCTATTCGAATTGTAAAATTCAACTCGACTCGAACTCGAAAATTGAATTACTTGTTTGAGTTGACTAAAAAATTTGAATAACTCAATTAGATTAACTTGAAATTTGAATTTTTTTAATCGAATTGAGTTTTGCTCACTCCTATTTTGTTTTTATTTTCTCATCTATCTCCATTTCTCTCCTTTTTTGTGTGTGTTAATTTCCTTTGGTAAAAGTATTATGAAGGTGCATGTACTAGAAGTTAGATTGTATTTTACTTTCTTTATTTGAAAAATGGGTAAATTAATACTTGTACGTTAGATTAAAAAGCAAATTAGTCTTTTCTGTTAAAAATTTGATCAATTTGTACAGTTAAAAACGAGTGTGATTGACGGAATAACCAAATAGTAGCACATGACGTGCCACTTTTATCTCATGTTAACATACAGGGATTAGTTTTTAATAATAGAAATGGATGAAATTTTTAACAGAATGATTAGTTTGCTCTTTTATTTAACATACAAGGATTAATTGCTCATTTTTTTAGTATAGGGAGCAAAATGCAATTTGACTTCTAGTATAGGGGCTTTATGATACTTTTATTGAAAATTTTCTATTAATTCTTAGTTGCATATTTAATTAGAATAATATTTGGTACACTCTCAATCAAGTATTTAGACTCAACAAGTAAGGTCACACAAATATCTTATAAGAGTATGGTAAAACATTAAAAAAAAATGAACACATAACAATTTTTAAGGCTGCTTGTGGAATAAAAAGTGTACATTATCAGTGTACCAAATACTAATCTATTTTATTAGATTAAATTTACTATTAATCTCGTACTATATATAAACTACGTTTTTAACTGTAGAAATAAATGTTGTTATTTTCCAAAAAGAAATTGTGTTTATTCAAAATACGAGAAAAAGAAAGGAGGAGTGTTTGTTGGTGTTGCTTCAAATCCAGAATTTAGGTAGGAATGAAGACCTAATCACGTTTTCTTATTTCCATTATAACTCATCAATAATTTGTATCTCACCAAAATGGTCTTACGTAAACAACTGGGTTTTCTTACGCCACAAATAATGGGAGACGTTGGATTCATGTAAATTAATTTGGGAAGGATTCCCGCTTCTGCCTGCTTTTGCAAGTTGGTTTGTATAACGCCATATATATCAGAAAAAAATTATTTGGTAAAATAGGTCAGTTTTTTTAAATTTATGAAAATAGATTGTTTTGGAGAGAGAGTTTAAAAGCGTGGTTAATTGGGTGTATTTTTCTATCAAATGAGCAGGTAACGCGTCTAATTGAATGCATTTTCTTGTCAACTGAGTAGAAAGTGTGCACAGTTGGATGCACTTTCCTTTCAACTGAGCAGATAACGTGCTTAGGGGTGAGTATTCGATTGAGTTAAATCGAATTGAGTCAAAAAAATTCGAGTCGAGTCTAGCTAACGAATTCAATTATCTATATTCAATGTTGTGTTTACGTGGACCAATTATTTAATTAGTAGGTGAAGTACAAGATTATTTAACTGCATAAATAATATAATGATTTTGCTTTTAACTTAATGGGTAAACATTTATCAAAATAACATAGTTTTGCCTTTTAACTTAATGATTTTGACTTTTAACTTTTAAAAAAAAGTAAACATTTATCAAAACAACATAGTTTTGCCTTTTAACTTAATGATTTTGACTTTTAACTTTAAAAAAAAAAGTAAATATTTATCAAAACGACGTAGTTTTATCTTTTTTTATTCGGATTTTTGGATAACTTGAATTGTGTAATTCATATTCGAGTTAAATCGAAAAATTTAATTTTTATTCAAGTTGATCTGAATAACTCAATTAACTCGAATAACTTGAACTATTTAATTCAAAATTTAAATTTTTTATTGAGTTTTTCGAATCGAATTGGATTTTGCTCACCCCCAAGTACACCCAGCTGAACACGCTTTCCTTTCTCTCTCCTCAGCTAAAGAAGAGAAAACGAGTCCAGCGGGATACATTTTCTTGCTGTGTAAAAAATGAGTCTAACTAGACGCACTTTTACATGCTCTTTCCAAAATTGATCTATTTTCCTAAATTAAAAAATAACCTATTTAACTAAATAATTTTCTTTTGATATATAACCCCAATTTAGCCTTGTGAAACAACACTAGAGGATATACACTAGACCTAATCATGGATCGGGCCACCCGACCCGATCCGAAGGTCCACCCGAAAAATGGGAGGGTTTGGACAAAAATATATGCCCAAAAAATGGGCTTGGACAAAAAATGAGACCCATTTTCTAAATGGGCTAGGTCTCGAATAATAGTTTTTTGGCCGTGCCCGGCCCGATCCGACCTGACCTGAATAAATTAACCATTTTTAATAAAAAAATTATATTGTTGTTTTGTTGTTGTTTTTTACTGTTTTGGTTGCTATTTTTTGTTGTTTTGGTGCTATTTTTTACTGTTTGGTGTTGTTTTTGTTGATATTTTTGTTGCTGTTTTTGTTGTTATTTTTGTTGTTATTTTGTTACTATTTTTGTTGTTATTTTTATTGTTTAGATATTATTTTTATGAGTTTTTATTATTGTTTCGTTATTTTTTTAATCTTATTTAAATATTGTAAAACTTATGTTTTATTATTAATTTTTCTATTTCTTTATTTGCAACTATCTTAATATAAAAAAATTTAATTTATTTTAAATTTGTTTATTTTTTAATATTTGTTTTAATGTTTTTAAGTGTATTTGATATGTTATATATTTTTAAATTTGTTGTATATAATAAAATAATCTAAAAATTAATAGGGGCCGGGCCAGGTCGGGCTCGGGCTTGACTTCTATAATTCGGGTTGGGCTTGGACAAAATTTTAGGCCCATTTTTCGATCCGAACTGAGTCTGAGCCTAGCAATTGAACTTAAAAATTTGTTGAAGTCTAGCCCAAACTCGACCCGACCCGACCCACGATAAGCTCTAATATACACTATATCCATATTCTAATTTCTATATTTGTATTTCTTTTTTCTCTTCATCAATGTTGTAGAACTCAAGACACAGCTCTAACTCAGTCAACCTTCTAACAAATGCATATTTAGTTATTTTCCTTTGTTAATTTTAGAGTTGCTCATTAAGCAGATCGGGTTAGACTTAAACATGATATTAACATATTTTATATTTGTCCAAGTCTAGTTTGACCCGAAATATGAGCCTAAAATTTTACCCAAACAATTCATATTATTTTTTATTTTTTTAAAATTTATATTATTTTATTTTATTTTAATATTTAACAATACACAATGAAAGCAAACGCACAGTTAAGTCATATAAGTATAACAATATGTTCAACAACAGATTAAAAGTATTATCATAAGTTCAGAAATCCTTCAAACAAGTTCCTATCATAGTTTAACGCTTAACAAGCTATAAGTCCTACGAGTCCTAAGGTGACCAAGCTCCTCGTTCGTCGGTCATCAAGTCTGAGAAGACCTTGAAACACCATTTAATATGTTAGTACATATGATAATTGTAGTTCATAAGATTTGTTAACGTAAATACATAAGACACTCATCCGGTTCCATAATAGATTCCACACTTCCCGCTTATGGCAACTGTAACACCCAAAACCTGAACACCATCGCCGATTAGGATTTTCGGTGTCTTACTGTTTATTCCACTGTTCATCTTTAATATCATATTTTTCAACTTTATTTATTAAAGTTATCACTTCACATATTAATTATATGATCATTTAAACATAAACACAATTCAATAAGGGTAAAAGTGACATTTCCAACAATTTAGGAAACTTCTACCAGTACTTGATGATCAAGTATCGGTAGTAGTCAAGCCAGTAAACAATTCAAAAACTATGCAGATTTCTACTGATACCTGTGCAAGTTCTACCGAACAAGTATAATTTCTACCGATACAAGTCATGCAACTACCGATACTAAAAACTCCAGAGAGCTATAATTCTCACCCTGCAACTTCTACCGATACATGCATACAAACTACCGATACATCAATACACATAATTACCGATACTTGCAATCCAACTACTGATACAACTCAAGTCAGTGAACAATCTCTCTCCTACCCCGTACTTCTACCGATATATGCAAAACTTCTACCGGAACAAATATGCAGGATTTCAAGAACTATGTCAAACAAAGGTTTAACAACTCAATTTATGCATTAAGGCATCACACAACTTACAAAAATATCCAAGTCTTTACATTGCGTTCTAAACTCATCCCCAACTTGCACTTCATGCATAATCACATTCAACATAATAAGGTTTATCATATCTAAATACAAAACAAAAGATAATGTTATCCTAGTACATGTCAAATAACCAAGTGATGTAAATACTACCGAACGAACTCCCAGGATAGTGTGATGTCTTCAAGATGATCCGATCTTCAAGTCGCAAAAATGAAATCTACAAAACAACAACAAGTTCATTGGTAAGCTTCATAGCTTAATAAGTTCGCAAGGTTCATCAATTTACTGGTCTTAAGTGATAAGCAACTCTATAAATTTGTCGTGCTAGGATAACTGAACTTCAGAGATCGTTATTCGTTTTACTCCTTGTTGACTCAAAGTCATGATGCTCATTTACTCCCTATTGACCCAAAGGTCATGCCTGTTACCAGCATACGATGTTATTCTTAGCCATCAATACGGTATATCTGTTCCCTACGATGCTACTCACACTAAGCTGACGAGAAAATGCAACAAGTATAAATCTCAAACATCATAGGGCCTATAATCCATTCTTGGATTCTATTCACCTTACGGTGACTCATGATGCTGAAGAGAATCCGCAACAAATGTAGGATCTCAGGCATCGGATCATTTTTTATCTTTGGCACAAGGCCGGGAAATCCTCATCTCGTTGTTTTGAACTTTTGCGTTTACAACAATCATTAAAGAAACAGTTATAAGCAGTTGTTACTAAAAGTTTAACATTACGAACTTACCAGACTAAATTGCAGTTACGGTTTAACTTCAAGGACTACTCCGCCAATTTTCCTTTTTCGCGATCTGAGACACGATCATAGTCTACATCCACAAATCATCCAATTCTTACATTAAATCACACAATTAAGTCATTCAACACAATTTAGTTATTTTAGGGATATTACCATTTTACCTCTGATATTTTCCTTTTATTCAATCTAGTCCTTTCAACATAAAACATGCAAAATAACCATTCTCCCACACCACCAACCATAGTCGAATTCTCTAGGGTGTCTATCCAACCCCTTCACATATTTATTTTCACAACAATACTTGTAATTCATCACTTTTACATTTTGGTCCTTAAACCCTAATTTCATCAAAAAGCCTTTACAAAAAGATTTAACCCAAGCCTTAAACATTCAAATATTTCAAAAGCTTTCAAGAACAAGCATTCATTCTAGGGTTTCAAAAGCATTCAAGAATAAGCAAGTTTCATAACATTTGACATATTCACAAATTAGTCATTCCATAAGCTAGATTAAGCTAATACGGATTCAAAAACACAGAAATTACTAAAAACGGGTGAAAAATCACCTACCAATATGAAGAAACTAGCTTGGACGAACTTCAAGCTTTCATTCTAGGGTTTCTTTTTTTTTTTATGTTTTAGTGAAGAAGATGACCACTTTCATGTCCTATGTCTTTATTATCACTTGATTTAACAAATTACCAATTTACCCTTATTTAATTAACATCAAATTTAACGATTCTCATACCCATTACTGTCCACCCAAATTCCTAATGGTTTAATTACCATTTAAGGACTTTACCTTACCTTTTAACTAGCATTTCATACCTTCAGTTAATGGAACTCTATTTTCACAACCTTTACAATTCAGTCCTTATAACTCAATTAACTATTTAAATGACAAAATCTTTTAACCAAAATTTAATACGATGATATTGGCTTCATAAATATTAAATAAATAATATTTACGACTCGACCCATAGGAGTTGTGATCCCGAAATCACTGTTTCCGACACCACTAAAAATTGGACTGTTACAGCAACAGTTGTGTATTAATTCGATAATAACCTGGTAGTGTTTACAGTGTCACTACCACTTCAATATAATATTGTGGTGTTTTCAGTGTCATCGCCAATTCAGTATAACATCGTAGTGTTTACAGTGTCACTGCTATTTTCGTATAACATTGTAGTGTTTACAGTGTAACTGCCGATTCAGTATAACATTACAGTGTTTATAGTGTCACTGCCAATTCAGTAATATTATCGTAGTGTTTACAGTCACTACCAGTTATAAACGTTCCATCGTGGATAATCGACCATAACAGTTCAGTCTCTAATCAGTGTCATGTTCAAAACCGCGTTGTATACACGCATGACAGTCCCAATAATCAATTTGGGTCATACAAGCTCTACAGGTAACTTACGATCACATCATATCGAGTTTACGCTTGAAATTACACTGCACACGGCCTGACTCATGGCCATGTGCTCACTCATGTATGACACACGGCTCGATACACGTTCGTGTCCCCAACTCGTGTGGCCACTGTACCTGAATGTACAAAGTAGTATGTTCACACGGCCTGGCACACACCCGTGTGGCTCAAGTCAATATACACACACGGTTTGGTACACGCTCGTGGGCTCAGCCCGTGTGTCCCCTATACAATAGCTCCTAAAATAGTATGTACACACGGTCTGCCACACGCCCGTGTGCCTTGCCCGTGTGTCACTAAACAGTATACACACATTGTAACACCCAAAACCTGTAACCATCTTTGATATAGGATATTAGGGTTTACAAAACTTATGAGTCTTTTTTTTCATATATACAAATCAATCACAGATAAAGTATACTAATACAAAAACTTAGGATCTAATAACCCTGTGTCTCAAACACAACCTCCATTACTAACTAAACAAGAAAGAGTCAATATTCATATCAATTATCATAATATTTGTATTCTATATCCAACCACAATACCACAACTACCAACCAAGCTACATCAATCATTCTTACTATCACCATGCAATTATAACACTCAAAACTCGATACCGTTATCGATTAGGGTTACGAGATCTCATACATTCATGTCTCAAAATCGTTTCATATTCATATCTTAACTCTACATCATTCTTGATTATATATATATACATATATACACACATTTATAATTCATCATTCATACCTTTTTCATCAATTCAATTCATAAGGACTTGATTATAATTTAGCGAAAACATTTTTTTTTTCTAAACTTTGAAAGTTAGTGAAATAGGGGTCACACGACGGTGCCCTGAATTGTATACTAGACCGTATGGATACATGAAATACCCTTACGCAGCCGTGTCATAGACCGTATGACAAGTCATGTGATCATACGAAATTCCTACACGCCCGTGTTTGAAACCGTGTGTTGGGCCGTGTATCTGCTCGAAATAGGCCCACACGATCGTATGTCAGCCCGTGTATATCTCTACACCTATTTTCCCAGGGCACACACCCGTGTATTGGCCCGTGTGTCAAGCCGTGTGAACTTACGAAATGTCAACAATAACATGTAAAATTTTCATAAATTTTTTTCAACATGTACCTAACTTAACCTAACCACTTTACCTACAAACACACATCAAAGTAAGACAATTTCATACTTATATTCTTGCCAAATAATTTGTAAACAACAATTCAAGTGAATATACTCCATTTTCAATTAGAATGTATAACAAAATTCAAACCAAGCAAGCATTATACAATCATTCAAAATGTATTCTTCAACCTCTCTACTCAAACTTGACAAACTTGAGCCAAATACCAATTTAACATACTAATACATGCCATATAACCAAGTGATTTAAAGTTTACCGAATGAGCTTCCGAGATAGTGTGATTCCTTGAGGTGATTCGATCTTCTAGCAGCAAAATAGGATATACGAAACAACAATAATTTCATAGGTAAGCATTTCTTCCCTTAGCAAGTTCATAAGATTAAATAAATTTACCAAACTTCAAGAGTTGAAAAATCTTGAATCAACCGAACCGAGTAAGCTGTATTCATCCGTTATTAGATTCAAACCACATTTGATAACTCACGATGTCGAAAGAATCCGCAACAAGCAGGATTTCCGACATCGGACCTTTTTGTCTTAACCATCTTAGGCCCGATTCAACAACTCACAATGCCATTGAAAATCCGCAATAAATGCAGGATTTCCGACATCGGACCTTTAATCCGTAATAGGATTCATTTCTCATGTAATACTCACGATATCACAAAGACATCAGACCTTTAATCCGTAATAGGATCCATTTCTCATGTAATACTCACGATATCACAAATACATCGGATCTTTAATCTGTAATAGGATTGATTTCTCATGTAATACTCACGATATCACAAAGACATCGGACCTTTTCATTTTCCAACTCAAAGCCTGATATCTCATTCATTCATTTCTTTTTCATCTTTCTCAATTTCACGTACCATAACCTGTTCTGTAACAATTATAAAGAATACAAATAATATACATTTAAATGCAAATTTAACATTACAAACTTACCGGACAAATTTACAGTTAAAGTGAACTCCAATGACTAATCCATAATTTTTCCTTTTTCACTATCGATGGCACCTTCTTGATCTATTACAATAATTTCATTCAATTATTTAAATCAACATGAATTTTTAATCATTTTATGCATTTTTACAAAATTGCCCTTAACTTTTCACTTTTATTCAATTTAGTCCTCAAGCCCCAAACATGCAAATTAACCATTTTTATTTAGAAATTGGTTCAGCCTAATTGTTTTGGGTCACTCCATAGACCATATTTGATTTTATTTAACATCAAGTCATTATACTTTTATTATTTTCACATTTTAATCCTTAAACATTAAAACCATCAAAAACTACTTTACAAAATTATCCTATTTAACAACCAAAATTAATAATCCATCATAAAATTCCAACAATATACAAAAATCATCAATGTAAAAATCCAAAACATTTGATATATTCACAAATTAGTCCTTGGGCTAACAAGATTAAGCTAATACAAACTCAAAAACATAAAAATTACTAAAAACGAGCGAGATTTTACTCACGTACAATGATCCAAAGCTTGGCCATTCCTAACCTCGTTCGTCTTTTAGGTTTCGACCATGGAGAAAGTAAAAAAATGAAGAAGATAATCTCTTTCCTTTCCTTTTTAATTTTATTTATAACATTTATTTACTTAATTACCATTTTATCCCTTGTTTACACATGAATTTTAGCTAAAATAATAGCCAAAGCCGCCCACTACTCTTCCAATGGTATAATTACCATTCAAGCACCTTAACTTACCTTTCAATTAGCATCTAATATTTTTAAATTCATAGAATTCAACTTTTGCATATTTTACGATTTAATTCTTTTCACTTAATTTATTATCTAAACAATAAAATTCCATAGCCAAATTTTAATACAATACTAATGACCTCATAAATATTAAATAGTTAATATTTACGACTTGACACATAGAATTTGTGACCTCGAAACTACCATTCTCAATCATACTAAAAATTAAACTAATTAGTAAATCCTCATTTAATTAGAATTTAATTGAAATTTACCAAAATCTAAAAATTTTCACACCATTTATATTATTAGGACCTTTAAAAAGATTCCAATTGCACAATTGGTCCTTTAATTATATTAGATTTCGATTAAACAAACTTGTTTTCAATTTAGTCCTAAACTAATTAGGACTACTTCAATAAATAACCAAAATGTTAATGGAATCAATCATATCCACCATGCTTGGAATTTTTTACCATAGTTTAATTACCATTTTGATCCCTTTACTATTTTTAATCTATAGCAATTAACTTTTACCTCTTTTACAATTTACTCCTTTTACCTTAATTAAGCAATTAATCATCAAATTTACCCGCCAAACTTCAATTCACGTATAATAAGACTCTGTAAATGTTTAATAAAAATATTTACGGCCCTTAATTTCAAAAACGAGATCCCGATACCTCATTTTCTAAAACCACTTGACCTTTGAACCAAACCACTTATACTAACTTTTAATTCAATAATTAAAATTTCTCAATTCAAAATTCCATATAAAATTAATATTGACTTATTTAATTTAAACACTCATTATAAAAATTTTCTCGTCAGGTTTGCGATCCCAAAATCATTGTTTTCGACACCACTGAAAAACGGGCTGTTACACACATGATCTGGCACACGGCCACGTGTTTGGCCCGTGTGTCTCCTGTACGTTGTTTACATGGCACATGGTCTAGACACACGCCCGTGTGTCAACCCCTGTGCCCTTGAACAAAGACGATTCTAGGCAAAAATGTAGAAAAACGGTAGCAATGAGAAAGGGATGTTGACACCCTACCTTTTACCGAAGAAGGATGGACCCGCAACAAGAGTTCCCAGCACCTAAATGAGGCAAAAGAAGTTCAAATCTCAATTAATCCAACATGTTAACAATCCAACACACACAACGACAATCGTCGAGTGTTTAGCACTCAAACTCTCATTTCCGACAACAATACCTTCGATTCTGACAACTCGAGTCGATGCCAAGTGAATCATGGAGATTACCATTGTCCAAACGTCCTCCTAAACACCACAACCAATATAACACACAATTGCACAAATTCAGAGAGTTTTTCCCAAAACTTATATATTAAGATTAAAAATAAAATTCAACCATATTCCACTCAAATCGAACTTTACAAATCATGTATCTTACTGAAGATGTTACCAATTGCAACTCAAACCACCACGACAATACTTCAACGACTTGAAGCAAATAAAAATTCCAAAAAGGAAATACCCCCAGTTATGGAATATTATAGACCTCTTTCTCCAGGAAGAAGGAACAATTTTCTAAAGAAACAAATTTTCCCTTTTTAATTAACCAATTCGCAAAATAATAAAAATAATATAAATAAAACATATATTATCGATCGCATACATGAAGACTCGAACTCACGATAAAAAAATAGATAAACAAACAATTATGTAACCATTAAACCACTAGACTCATCGTTGAAACAAAATTTCAAAAACTAATTTATATAATAGGTTCAAGGTCTCAGGTTCACAAAAGAGAAACTACAAAATTTGCAAAAAATATGACTTGAACCTCAAATCACAAATAAATAGTTAAAACATTTAACCATAAAAACAAAGATAGAGTTTTAGTTACATAATCCAAATTGGAAGGTTTAAATTTTTGGGGCTTTACAAATATATTTTTTTCTCTAATTCATTATGAATTTTAAAATTGTATTTGTGTTTATTTATTTAATTAAAACGAACATGTTTACGAATAATAAAAAATAATAACTAAACATATATATTAGTTTTTAAATAAAAAATAACCAAATTAATATATATTAATAATTATATTATAAATAAATAAAATATGCACATAAACAATAAAAATAAATTTATTAATATATAATTATGAACAACAAACGAATTTTAATTTAAATTAACATAAACAAATTTGTTTATGAATATAAATGAATTGAACCAACTTTATTTGTGTTTGGTTAATTTAATAAACGAGCCAAAATTTTTAAATTATGATTGTTTATTTAACTTCGTAAACAAACATAAACAGATAAAGACCAAGCTGTTCATCTACGCTATGTTATTTACAACTCTAAATTCAAGCCATTGAAATAATACAATTTATCATAATTACTTCTTAAACAAAAGGTAAACTACAAAAATAATCACATTTGTTTGACTTAAATTACATTTTAACCACATATGTTTGAAATGTTATGTTTTAATTACTTACGTTATAATTTTATTATGAAGTGGTCACTTTATCATTAAACTCTATTACCTTCCTAACGACAATCCTAACTAACAGTTCAAATCGGTTTTAAATGTCAACTCGGATATCTATGTACTCAAGTTTGGATAGGTAACCCAGTGGTAATACGCAAATGTGCAGAAGAATCTCCATGTACTCGAGTTTCCCAGGCCACTTACCCGACGATGCCATGGCATCCTTTTAAGAAACTATTTCAAAATGAAAACTGAAAATTTCAATGTCTCAAGAGATATATCAGTAATTATGTAGTGCTTGTGTTACCAGTACATACAATTCCTATATGATATGTGTCGAAACCACCTCGAGAACGGGGCTTCAAAAAATCATTTTAAGTATTTTTTGGAATAAAAAGGAAAATGAGAGTCACCACCAATCTTTTATAAGGTGTGATTGGATCACCATAAAACGTTTAAAAGAGTGGGTCTTCGAAATCCAGAGAAATAGGTTCGAGAGTCGGTTACGCATGAGGAAGGATTAGCACCCTCATACGCCCAAAAATTGGTACCACATGATTATTTTCGGGTCTTATTTTATGAAAAGGATGAAAACTCGAGTAAAATTTAAAATACGATGTTTATTTTAGACGGCTTTGTATAATTTCAAAGGAAAACTTTTAAGGAAAATTCGCCCTCATGTTTCGATCCTCTATGAGAATTAGAAGTCGTGTCCAACACATTAGGGCACTATATTCTCGGAGTTTCAAAACTGAAGGACATTTCGAGACATTTTAAAGAGAATGTTCTATCATGTGAATCATACGAAAATCATACCCAACACGTTAGGGCATGATGTTTCGAGATCTTCACACGAGAGGACATTGTTTCTTCTTTTGGTCTTAAAATCACTTCATATGTATAATTATAAGGTTCAAATGCGTTTTGAAAACTTTCGAAAAGGATATCCGATTTGCATGAATTACGAAAATCACCCTTAACTCGTTAAAGCGCGATTCTTCGAAGTTTTCACATGACAGGACATTGCCTTGCTTTAAAATTATTTGTAATATAGATATATGTTTTGAGAACTTGAAAATTTCGTATTGAATTTAAAACGTAATCCTCGAACACATAGTTTAAAAGATTCAAATATGGAATACCCGTTTACTTCGATTTTCGCGGAGAATTAAAATCGTGAACAACACGTTAGGACACGGTATTCTCGAAATCTCAGAGTTAACAGGTATAAAACTTAGAAGAGGATATTCAACGCGCGTGAGTTATACGAAAAAAAATCACACCCGACACGTTAGGGCATGATTTCTCGAAGCTTTCACGCGAGAGGAACATTGCCTCATCTTTAAAATTATTTTAAAAATGAGCATGTAAGTTTAAGATATCGAATAGCAATTAATCAAAGAAATTAAATACGAAGCAAGATAATAAGCAGATAAATAGAATGCAAAAATGTAAAATGCAGGTGCATAATAATTAAAAATAAATGCAAATATTGATGAGGAAGAAAAGCGACGCAATCAGGATTGAAAACGGGACCTTTGGATGCCCGAGGGTGAAATGGTAATTTTTGACTTTTGAGGGTAAAACTGGAATTCTGGTGAAACCAGGGTTAAAAATGGAATTTTAGAAAGTTCGAGGGTAAAATAGTAATTTTTAGTGAAATCGAGGTCAAAAATGGAATTTTGGAAAGTTTAGGGGTAAATTGTAATTTTTGGTGAAATTAAGGGTTAAAAATGAAATTTTGGAAAGTTTAGGGGTAAAATGGTAATTTTTGCTAAAACTGAGGTTAAAAATGGAATTTTGGAAAGTTTAGGGGTAAATGGTAATTTTTGGTGAAATCGGGGTTAAAAATGGGATTTTAGAAAGTTTAAGGGTAAAATGGTAATTTTTTGAAGTTTTGGGGTTAAAAATGGAATTTTGAAAAGTTTGGTGGTAAAATGGTAATTTTGGAAGTTTTGGGGTCAAAAAATAGAATTTTGGAATGTTTGGGGGTAAAATGGTAATTTTTGAACAGTTCAGGGACCTATAAAATAATAAAACCAAAGAGTGGGTGACACATGGTAGCCCTACAGGCACCCAGAAGTAAAAGGACTAATTTGTAAATCTCGAAAAATTCCTGGGCCAATTGTGTAATTAAACAGAAATCGATTTAAGGGCCAAATTAAAACAAACTAAAAATAAAAAGGATCAAATGCATAAATAAGCCATAACAGAGTGACACGTGGCAGCCTCTGATGCATTCAAAATGTCAAAGGATTAAATTGAAAAGTAATTAAAATCATTGGGCCAAATTAAAAATACATAAAAGTATGAAAAGGACTAAATTAAAACAATTAAAAAATACAGAAAGAACAATCGCGCAAATAACCCATTAATCAAAAACACGCCGATCCTAGAGGCTGGTTGGGTCGGATCGGGTCGGTCCACGGGTCTCTTATAAATAATATTTTTTAGCTTCTTTTTTATTCATTTCTTTCATTTTAAAAAAATTCCCCTTCCCCTCTTTTCTCTCCTCTCTCTCACACCCCCTCTCCGACCAACCCCGACCAAGCTCCGACCGAGCACCGACGGCCACCCCACCCGAGCGTGAACGCGCGTCGATGATGGCCCGACCGGCTCCAACGTCCTCGGCTCACCTCCAAACCTGGTTCGTCGCCGTCGGGCGTGCACGCGCCATTCGACCACCATCCAAGGTAAAAGTCCTTTGCCTCTTCTCCTTTCCTCTCCTTTCTTTGTTCTTTCATTTTTATTTTCTAAAAATGCCCCCTTTTTTTGAAATCTCAGATCTGGAATTTTCCAGATCTGAAAAATATTTTGAAACACCTTCCCCTCCTATTTTAGTTCTTTTTTTTAACGGTTTGATTTTTTCTCTTTTAAGGAACCTTTACCTTTGTTATTCAAATCCATTTTTTATGGGTGTCCCCTTTTTGCAGATGTTTGAACCCACAGTGGGAGGCGTGGAGACACGCGATCAATGGTGGCGACACCCATAGGAAACTTCAGCGACGTCAGTGCATGTTCAGGGGAGTTCGGTCTTTTTGACTTCCTTTTTATATTATTAAATTAATAATAATATTATTATTAATGATAGTTATTAATGTTCTACTTATTACCACTAATAATATTTATTATTATTATTAAAACGTTTCTTATTATTAATGGTGATAATAATAACATGCATGAATACACTTAATGAAATATAATATCTAAGAAACTTTTAAATGAGCATTAAGTGACATTAATAATAAATACACATCGAAGCACGTATCTTGGAAACACTGAAAAGTATTAACATTCGGTACCTATTCTGATTTCTGGTGGTGTACACTTCGTTTGTTGCTTTGTATGTGCTGAATGCTTCTGCTTCTTAAAAAGGGGTTAGCTTTTGTATTGATTTTTTGTGACCAGAACAAGGGTTCGTGGATTTTTAAAGATGGGTTCGTATTTGGATTTCGAGAACAGGGTTTATAACCTTTTGTACATATTCTGTCTTGGCTTTTATAGCCATGTATATAATCATTCCATTTTGTTTTACATATTTAAATGTGCATCTTGTCTTCTACAGGTCTGCATTGGCGGTTGGAAGTAGCTGGTAAAGATGATGGCTGTGGTAGAAGCAACTTGCTTGGAGGTGATGGCTAGTGGCGATGACGTGGCACGTCGTGGTTGGCTGATGTGGTGGTGGTGCAGTGTAGGTGGGAATGGTTTTTGTTTAGGGTTAGGATACATTAGGGTTTGGGTCACTTGTAATTGGGCCTTTTTTTTGGGTCTTTATAATTGGGCTTTTCACTCGGGCCCTTGTAAATGGACTTTGTAATTGGACATCTAATTTAATTTTAAATTTAAATTTATAATAAATTTAAATTTTATGCAAATTTAAATTTAAAATAAATCTAACTTAAAACTAAATTTATATCTCATTGGGCTCGGATAAATTGGGCTTCAACAGCTACCCCTCTTTGCTTGTTGCTGTGTAACAGGAACAGAGCAAAAACCCAAAAGGATGCTCAATTTGTCGGGTCCCATTTTTTGACACTCTATCTTCAACTGGTCCACCTTTCGTTTTGTCAATCGTTCAATCTCCGCTTCATCCGTTTTTTCACTTCTTTGATGTGGTGATTCCATCCTGCTTTAAGGTTATCTTAATAGTCAAAATTTGCTACTATGACTTCACCCCATTCTCTCGAAATTTCAAGGAGATTGGAATTCGTCATCGTAGTCTTTTGAGTTTGATTCCATTGACCTGGCCCTCTCTCTGTGTCTCATCAAGAGGATGACCGTAATCATCTGTTTTAATTCGCTTCTCTGGATCTTCTCAGGAAGACGAATTTGGTCCACTTCTCTATGTCTCATTAGGAAGCTAACCTTTTTATTGCTTCGACCTGCTTCTCAGTACCTCATCAGGAAGCTGGGTTCGAAGGTTTGTTCGCATTGAGCGTTGAGTTGGTTTTCTTCTCTGTATCTCATCAGGAAGATGACCGTGTCGCTTGTTTTGATTCGCTTCTCTAGATCTCCTCAGGAAGACGAATCTAGTCCACTTCTCTGTGTCTCATCAGGAAGCTGACCTTTTTATTGCCTCGACCTGCTTCTCAGTGTCTCATCAGGAAGCTGGGTTCGAAGATTTGCTCGTGTTGAGCGCTGGGTTGGTTTTCTTCTCTGTATCTCATTAGGAAGATGACCGCCATGCTTGTTTTGATTCGCTTTTCTGGATCTCCTCAGGAAGACGAATCTAGTCCACTTCTCTGTGTCTCATCAGGAAGCTAACCTTTTTATTGCTTCAACCTACTTCTCAGTGTCTCATCAGGAACCTGGGTTCGAAGATTTACCCGTGTTTTGAGCGCTGAGTTGGTGTTCTTCTCTGTATCTCATCAGGAAGATGACCGCCTCGCTTGTTGAACTACTCCATGATTGGAGTAAGGTTGAGTGATGGTGATCCGCCCCAAACTTGGGGTAAAGGATCAAATAACTATAATCTGTCCGAAAGATGGTTGTCCTTATAACTTAATGAGATCCGTCATGAACTTTGTTATTTCCCATCTTGCTTCAGTGTCGAGACCTATAAAATATGCTCAAATGGGCCTCTGAGTAGGCCAGTTTGTTTAGGATGCCATGCTTCAAAAAAATGAGTTGAAATGCTCCTAACTATATGTCTGCATGATTAATGTTTTATTCGTTATTAGTCGGGCCGATATGGTTTATTGCCCATCCAAATTCTGTCCTTGATGTGTCGATCCAGCTTCTTCTATGCTGACCTTGAATTGCCCATTTTCAAGTTTGTTTTCTTACTTGTGATCCTATTTCGGACCCCCATAATTTTTGAAAATTTCTAGGATAATGCTCATGAATCTTTGTATGATTTATCAGTTCATTACTCGTTATTTAAACGTGAAATGCTTGCACAAAAATTGTATGAAAACGAAGTTGTATTTGAAAATTGTATTAAGAGAGTCAAAGGGAACAACATTAATCAAAATGGCTAAGTACAAGAAAAGGGCAACTTAATTGTCCTTTATATCGCCTAAAATGAGCCCCTCTTACATTGACTTACTGAGAATCACCCTTAGCCCGGACTTGTGTCTAGAAGACCTGGAGTGCTTTGTTAATGCTTCAAGTTGTAACCTTTCTCCTGCCTTGGGTTTGAGCCGCCCTTTGCGGGTTTTCAACTCAAAATTCTCTTGGTTCCAGGATGCCTTTTGGGTTTTCATCGTGAACCTTTTTTTTTAAGGCGAACTATTTCTTTACCGAGTCTGAATTGACGGGGTTATATAGTTCCTTGCCGTCCATTTCTGTTAAGATAAGAGCTCCTCCTAAGAAAGTTTTCTTTACTACATAAGGTCCTTCCCAATTGGGCATCCATTTTCCACGAAAATCTTTATGTATGGTAAGTATCTTCTTCAAAACCAGGTCTCCCTCATGGAACTCTCTAGTGCGAACCTTTTTTTCATGGGCCCGCATAATCCTTTTCTGGTACATTTGACCGTGGCGGATGGCTTTTAATCTCTTTTCCTCGATCAAATTCAACTGATTGTATCGAGCTTGGATCCATTCGGCCTCATCTAATTAGATCTTAGTTAAGACTCGGAGTGAGGGTATTTCAACCACAATGGGTAAGACCGCCTCCATTCCATATGCCAAAGAGAACGGTGTTGCCCCAGTAGAAGTTCTGACTAAAGTTCTATAGGCGAAGAGGGCAAACGGCAGTTTTTCGTGCCAGTCTCTATAAGTCTCAGTCATCTTTGCTACGATTTTCTTGATATTCTTATTGGCCGCCTCTACGGCTCCATTCATTTTTGGGCGGTAAGGAGAGGAATTATGATGTTTGATTTTGAATTGTTCGCAAACTTCTGCAATCGTGCTATTGTTCAAGTTCAAAGCATTGTCAGATATAATCCTCTCTGGCATCCCATACCGGCATATAATCTCCTTTTTCAGGAATTTGCTGACTGCAGTCTTGGTAACGTTAGCATATGAAGCTGTCTCTACCCATTTGGTGAAATAGTCGATCACCACAAAGATGAATCTATGCCCATTGGAAGCTTTCGGAGAAATTGGTCCAATGACATCCATGCCCCACATAGAGAAAGGCCAGGGAGAAGTCATGACATAGAGGTGTGATGGGGGTACATTAATCTTATCTCCATATATCTGGCATTTGTGGCATTTCCTGGCATAGTTGATCCAATCGCTTTCCATGGTAGACCAGTAATACCTGAATCTCATTATTTGTCGGGCCATCGTGAAACCGTTAGCATGTGTCCCGCAAATACCCTCATGAACTTCCTCTAAAATCTTTTGGGCTTCCACTACGTCGACACACCTCAGTAGTACCTGGTCTTTCCTCTTTTTGTACAAGATTTCCCCGTCTAAGACATATTCACTAGCAAGTCTTCTCAATGTTCTCTTTTCGTTATCCGAGGCTTGCTCAGGGTATTTTCGATCTCTGACAAATTGAAGGATGCCTTGGTACCATGGATGATCGTCTTTTTCTACTTCTTCCTCTGCCTCAATATCACAACAATGAGCGGGAGTTTCATAGATACTCATCTGAATGGGCTTCACATCTTCTGGCCTACTTGCTTTGATCATCGATGCCAAAGTAGCGAGGGCATCAGCCACTTGATTTTCCTTTCGAGGGAGATAATGAAATGTGACATCATCGAACTTCGTAATCAATTCGAGAACTAGCTTGTGGTAATCCCTTAGCTTAGCATCTCTCGTTTCCCACTCTCCTTTAAGTTGATAAATTACCAATGCAGAGTCTCCATAAATCTCCAGAATTTTAATTCCTCGTTCTATGGCTGCGCGAATTCCCATGACGCATGCTTCGTATTCAGCCATATTATTAGTGCAGTCAAAATCCAACTTGCTGGTAAAAGGGTAATGATCCCCCTCTAATGATACCAAGACTGCTCCAACCCCGTTACCAATGACGTTTGAAGCTCCGTCAAAATTTAAAATCCATGGTTGCCCCATCGTGGTTGCCTCTTTAGCTGTTGCGACATACATTAAATCTTCATTCGGGAAATCGAAGTTTATCGGCTCATAATCCTCTAAAGCCCTACTGGCTAGGAAGTCTGCTATCGCACTCCTTTTACTGCCTTCTGATTGACGTAGACGATGTCAAATTCTGAGAGCAAGATTTGCCATCGAGCTAACCTTCCATTTAGTGCAGCTGGCTCCATTAGGTATTTCAAAGGATCTAATTTCGAGATCAACCAAGTAGTGTGGTAGAGCATGTATTGTCTTAGTCTGCATGTAGTCCAGACTAGTGCACAGCATAATTTCTCAATAGACAAATACCAAGTTTCGCAATCGATAAATTTCTTGCTCAGATAATATATTGCCCTCTCTTTTCTTTCGGATTCATCATGATGGCCTAACACGCATCTCATGGAATTCTCAAAGACTGTTAGGTACAGTATCAAAGGCTTGTCAGGAATTGGAGGAACTAAGATAGAGTCTCTGGACAAATAATCTTTGACCTTATTGAAAGTTTCTTGGCACTCAGCATCCCATACGCCCGAGTTACGCTTTTTAAGCAAGCGGAAGATAGGGTCACACTTTTTGGTTAATTATGAGATGAACCGAGCAATGTAATTTAATCCCTAAAAATCCCCGCACTTCTTTTGCGTGCTGGGTGGTGGTAGCTCCTGTATGGCTTTGACTTTGTCTAGGTCGATTTCAATTCCTCTTTTGCTAACCACAAAGCCTAACAGTTTTCCTAAGGTAGCCCCGAAAGTGCATTTAACCGGGTTTAGCTTTAGTTGATATTTCCTTAACCTTATAAATAACTTCCTCAGGATTCTCACATGCTCCTCCTCTGTTTGGGATTCACTATCATGTCATCAACATAAACTGCGATTTCCTTGTGCATCATGTTATGGAACAGGGTTACTATAGCTCTCTGATAAGTTGCCCCTGCATTTTTAAGTCCAAAGGGCATCACTTTGTAGCAAAATGTTCCCCATAGCGTGACGAATGTGGTTTTGATCATGTCCTCAGGGTCCATTCTGATATGATTATATCTCGAGAAACCATCCATGAAGGATAACAAAGAATGTCCCGCAGTGTTGTCGACCAAAGTATCTATGTCAGGTAAGGGGAAATTATCTTTTGGGCTAGCTTTATTTAAGTCTCGATAGTCCACGCACATTCGTACCTTTCCATCCTTTTTAGGACAGGGACTATATTAGCTACCCATTTAGAGTATTTAACGACCTGGAAGAAACCAGCGTCAAATTGTTTCTTGACTTCTTCTTTTATTTTCAACAGCACATCCAGTCTCATTCTTCGGAGCTTTTGCTGTACGGGTCTGCACCCTTCTTTTATAGGGAGTTTGTGCACCACGATGTTAGTGCTCAAACCGGGCATATCTTGGTGTGACCACGCAAAGATGTCTTGAAACTCTTTGAGCAGCTCGATGAGGTTCCTTCTAGTTTTCGCAGAGATGCATGTCCCCATCTTTACTTCTTTCTTTTCATCCTCGCTCCCCAAATTAATCATTTCTACAGAATCCGAATGAGGCAGAATTTGTTTCTTCATGTCATATCATCCTAAGCAGATCAGGGGAGAGATCACAATCCTGATTTTCTTCAAAGCTCTGAAGCTCTTCCAGACACATGTCTTGCTCAAAGTGAGGTTCTAAGTTAACGTCAGAGTGACTCATGTTATTGATATTTGAGGACCTGTTAAGGGATAAAAAAGAAAGTACAAAGAACAGAATGAATTTATAAAAGAATGATCCTGTGGTATTTATATGAGTATGTATGTATTGAAAGAATGATTAGTGATATTTGTTGGTTATGTACAAGTGATTTATTAAGCTAAATTAAAAACGAGCGAATAATTTTAGGATAGGAAATGCACTTTCATTTAAAATAACTGAATAATGAACATAGGCCTTTTACAAAAGATCCTTATTGCTTTCAGGCCTAAAGCAATAGGTGATTTCGAGCATTACTCTGAGGAAATTTTAAAGATCATAGGAAGTTCCTCCATGGTCCAATTATCCAGGGTGCTTTCAAATGCACACGGACCGATCCTTGATAGACTCCCTTCCTTGTCTTCTTTTGATATGCATTGATGCTCAAGTCTCTCATGATGCTTTCCTCAGCACCAATGGTTACTCGCTTTTTCCCTTGCTCTTCATTCTGGTTAATTATTTCTCCCAAAACAAAAGTCTCGTAAACGGGTGAGAAGACCATGGGTTCCCACGAGAGTTCCTTTCCAGATAGTCTGGCCCTCCTCCTCTCTTGTCTCTTTTCCATCTTTCCTTTTCTGCTTCGCATCTGGCTTATACCCTAAGCCGTAGTGATTCCACTTTTCCACCAGGGTTGCACGTTGGTTCTTCTTTGGAGGTACTTCCCGAGTCCTTTTCTAGAGGCAACTCCTTTCCCAAGCATCATCCGCAGACCCATTCTAGTAGTCGATGATATTGCCGGCACAGGCACCTTGCTTCCTTCCGAAATGAAGGTCGCATTTACAAATTCCAGTAAACGGAACGAGCATTCCATAGCCTCCTCATCCATTCCCACATAAGGTGACTCGCTTGTTACAGAGGCAATTATCTCTTCCTCCGCATTGATGGTAATTAAACCTCCCCTCATTTACTAACTTCACTTTTTGATGTAGAGAGGAAGGTACAGCCCTGGCCGAATGGATCCATGGCCTCCCTAATAAGCAGTTGTAGGTAGACCTAATATCCATTACTAGAAAATCTATCTCGTACGTGTTCGGCCCAATATGTATGGGTACTTTAATTTTTCCAGTCACCTTCCTTTCTGTCCCGTCAAATGCTCTTACTATGTTGTTGCACCCCTTCAAATGAGAGCTATCGATCGGTAATCTTTGGAGTGTAGCCAGTGGTAATACATTCAATGCTGACCGTTGTCTATGAGTACTTCAGGTAGCGTGTACCTTTTACAACGGGTTGTGATATGGAGGGCTTGGTCTTATCCCAATCCCCCCGAACGGGATCTCATCATAGCTAAAAAAAAGATGAAATTATCTGCACTAATGTTATTAACTAAGCGGTCCAACTTACATACCGATATTTCATTGGTCATGTAAGTCCTCGTTGAGCACATTCATTAATGCATCACGATGTGCTTCTAAGCTTAGGAGAAAAGATAAGATCGATATTCGTGCAGGTTATTTTATGGAGCTGTTCCACCACACTGTATTCACTATGCTTTAGAACTTTAGAAACTCTTCGCCTCCCTTTCAGATACTGGTTCATTGGTGGATCTCTCAAGCCTAGCGGCTATTTCTTCTTCGGTCTCGTACATTACTGTTTTCCCTTTATTGACCTCTTGTGTTTTTTCAGCTGAGTCATAAATTTTACCACTCCGGGTAATCAAGCTTACATCCTTCTTAGGTTCCCCTTCTCTGGGCATGGTCACATTGTAGTTGTAATTCCATGGAACCTTTTTACTATCATTGTAAGGGAAGGTTGCAGGTCTCTGAATGATAATTACGAGGCGTCGTCTGGCCACTAGCTGTACTTTTCAGCGGTTTACAAATGATCACTTTCGGGTGGTTGACCGACTTCTTCGGAAGCACAGACATCATTGACTTCTTTTCTTCTTCTTCTTTGAAGAATCCCAGCTCCTGATTGTCCATCAATGCTTGCAGCAGGGCTTTGAACTCGTCACAATCTTGGATTTCATGGCCCCTAACAGCATGAAACTCGCAGTCAGTCTCTATTATCATACACTTCTCATCCTTCACAATCATCCCGACTTTGACCATTTGCTGCCGTACCCATCGTAGCGGAGACCTAATATCTTCCACTCTTCTCTTGACTTTTTCGTGCCTTTTCCTCTAGCACGGCATTGACCCCTTGGTTGGAATGGTTTGGCAAAGGGTTCCCAACTACATTTAGCCTAGCTGGGTCTTCCAATTTCACGATCCCGAATTTTATCAAGTCCTCGACTCGTCTTTTGAAAGCCGGGTAATTTTTAATTGAGCGTCCTGCTGTATCTGCATGATACTCACAATGAGCATCGCGTTGTACCAAGTCGGGAACGGTGGTTCGTACGGTTTCACCCTTTGAGGAGCTATCTCATGGGCGTCATACAGCATCTTGTAGAGTTCTTTGTACGACACTGGAAGTGGAGTGTATTAAATTTTTGGCCTAACACCCGGTTCCCACCTCGGGGCGTTTTGATGATTAACTACTGGTGCCCTAGGCTGACCCGCTATGAAGGGCTTGGCACCACCAGGTCGGTATACACTTGTATTGTTCACTTCATTGTCCCTTCTTCTAGGGGCAGGTCTTCTAGCGTTTTTCTCCCGCCTCGATTTTACCAGCTTTAATTGCATTCTCAATCATCTCTCCTGAGATGACCATGTCGGCGAAGCTTTTGGTAGCGTTTCCCAGTAAGTGATTAAGATAGGGGGCTTTAAGGGTATTGACAAACAGCATTGTAGTCTCTTTATCTATCAACCGTGGCTATGCTTGTGTGGCCATTTCTCTCCACCGCTGTGCGTACTGTCTAAAACTTTCGTTTGACCTCTTCTCCATGTTCTGTAATGTGAGCCGATCGAGTGCTATCTCGGTCACATGACCGTATTATTTCAAGAGAGCTTGTGCCAAATCTTTCCATGAACGAACTTTCGCTCAGCTCAGTTGGTTATACCATCTGACCGCCGATCCGGCCAAACTATCTTGAAAACAGTGAATCAATAATTGATCATTGTGAACATGCCCCGTCATCTTTCTATAGAACATGGTCAGATGTGTTTTTTGGGCAGCTCGTTCCGTGATATTTTTCGAATTCAGGAACCTTAAATTTGGGAGGAAGAACTAAGTCTGGAACCAGACTCAATTCTTTGGCATCCACTCCGTAAGAATTTTCAATTCCTTGTATTGCCTGAATTTTCTCCTTCAATAGCCTATACTTTTCCTCCACTTGCCTCGGGAGGTCCTCTTTTATCATCTCATCAAAATCTGGCACTCCCAGGTTTGCAGCATTATCTTTTGGATTTGACCCAGATCCGACTACATAGTTAGCAGGCCCTAACGTGGCTGTGGTCTGCTGTTGTGGCCTAATGGTGACATGGGCTTCTCTGGTCGGTATTTCTTGTAAGGCTGGGTTGTGTACTGGTGTAAAGCCAGGAGGAACACTAGGGTCTTCGTCGTCCTCAATAGCAGGGCTTTTTCCTTTATTAGCCATGCTTTGTTTAACTTGCGCTAGTTCTGTCATCAAACTCTTTTGTACCTCCGAAAATTGGTTCTTCATTTCCCTACACATTGCTGCCATTTGCTCCTACATCTGATCTTGTAGTTCTTTCTGGATTTGCTCAAGCCGTTGTTCCATGGCTTTTGTTTTCTTGCGGGTATAATAATGGTGCGTATTTTCAATGATGACTGGTATTAAACTGATTTAATTTTAATTAATTAGTATTGTTATGAAAGAATATGCAAAATATAATACAAATGAAATGCATGCATGCGATGCAAGAAAAGGCATTGATTCCAAAATCCACTTTCATTAGAGCAACTTCTCGAGAGAGAGAAAAAAATCTTTACATAAAACAGAAGTTACACAAATGGTTTGGCCTTTTTTTCTAGAGCTTTAACTTTTTCTAGAAGTCTAGCTAACTTCTTTCCTCGCTCCGATTTGGATTCGTATTGAAGACTCAAAACATCAGCTTCAGCAGCCAACTCATGTACGTGATCAACAGCTTCTCTCATTTGAGTCAATGCTTTTCCTATTCGTGATCTCTTTCCCCGACTTCCCTCTGGGCTTGACGAGCGTGCCATTCACTAGTTTTCAAATTTCTTTCCATAATCTCGAGTCAAATTTCATTGTTGTGGAGTGTGGCTTCCAATTCTTGCACTCTTTCTCTTAACTCTTATTTTTTAGCCATGCAGGCTTTGAGCTCCAGTACGGTATTCCGATTGCGGGGCCTCCATAATGACTCTTCCAATTCTTCTATCCTTGCTTCCAAGCTGGTCATCTTAGCTCTCATCTCGGCCTTCTCAACCTGTTTTTCTAGCAATTCCCTCTTCAAGGCGTTCTCCCGGGCTTGACCATCTTGGAACCTTCTTTGCCATTGTTCCGCTTGGTCCTTCTGTATCTGAATCTCCTAGCGTCATTGCTCGGATGTCTTACCCAGCCCTGCAATCTTCATAGGCTGACGAAGCTTCTTGTAATGTTTCTTTAAGTCCTCGAGGTCCTCTTCGGCTTTGTTTTTTCCTTTTCTTAGCTTCTCCGCCTCTAGTCTGTGAAAATCTACATCTAGCCCCAGCTTCATCTTATCTTCCTCCAATACCTCTATCCTCTTACCAAACTCTGAGTTTTTCCTTTCAAAATCTTGTTTGAGGATCTCTAACTCTGAAGGAGCTTCTTACAGATATTCTTCTACTGGACGAATATTTTCAGGGTTTGGCATGAAAATGTTATCATTAACCCTCTTGCTCTTCCACCAATCATAGTTCGAGGTTATTAAAGGGTTCGCACTGAACATCTTCATTCTTTGTACCTTTTTCCACGCGTTTGCCACTTATCGGACCTTTTTCTTATAGTCATTCCCCTTATATGAAAACTCACAATGCGTTAGACCATGAGAAGCATACCCAGTGGCACCCCAAACTCCGAGTAACGGGACCCAATCGAAATCGCCACAGCGGTAAAAGACCTCATCGGGAAGAAACCAAAGAGTGCACCATTGAATGTCCTCGTCCCGTAGATTCTGGAGAACAGCCGCCCACTTTTCTTCAGATACTTTCAGTTCTCGTTGCGAAGCCACAAAATTCTTCAAGGGCGAGAAGTCAGTCGAGAAAACCTTACAAGAAAATTTCTCTAATTCCCAGAAATGGTTGTGAAACCAAACCATTAAGAGTTACGCGCAGCCAATAAATCTTCCTTCTCTTTCTCTCCGACAAGCGCTCAATGAGTGGAAAGTTTCTGTCAGGATAGCAGAGACGGGCGTAATTCCTCTACTAAGTCGATCAAACAATGCTACTACTACATCTTCCACGTGCCCCAATACTTTCGGGAACAAGACCAACCCGTATATACTGAGGGCAAAAATGTCAATGCGTCTTCTCATATCTGGGTGTGTCACAATCAGGTCTAGCAAACTTTTCCAAGTAATGCACCTGTTGTCTCCTTTTACTTTTATATGAGGAGCAACCCATTGCTCGCTCATCCCCGTTGCATTCATCAATCTCTTTAGCAATGTTGGAACACTCACGTCTTTAGAATATGCCTTATTGACTTGGATCCTTGGACATCGAATCAGAGCAGTATATTCTTCTATGGTAGGTGTCAAGTCCAAGTGTCTGAAGGTGAAGCAACTATATCCAGGGTTCCAATGTTGAGTAAGGGCTCGGAAAAGGTGCTTGACGATCTTGACTTCCAGCAAGTAAGGTAGATCTCCATAGTCTTGATAAAACATCTGTTTCATCTCATTGTCCCACTGTCCCCAAATCTCTTTCAACTCTTGCAAGTTGTTTTGTGTCACATTGATACGAGTATAATCCAAAATTCTGACAAATACCCCTCTTTCAGGCTGTCACCTTTTCCGCGTTGTTGCTCCTCAGACCATAGGCGCGTCACCATATTATCTTCTACTTTATCGAGAAATCCTTCCTCCATGATGAAACTGCCTAGTCGGTAAAACGGATTTAAATCAACACCTTTTCATTCATGATGATGCAAATGCAGGTGAAAGAGGCAAGACAAACATGGTTAGTAGCAGGTGATAAATAAATATATATCAGCATACAAATATATAACACAGAACCTAAAAAATATTTCGAGTACTAATAAGGCTCGGCCTAACTCCATCTAGGGTGAGTACTTACGGCTCACTATATGTATTTTAGGTTCTAAAGTAAAGGGTACCCAAACCAGCAGATTACTCTATCCTCACCCATTACAGGCTCATACGGACGAGTTCGGTTTAGGGGGATGCATTTCCCGCATGTTTGCACGGAAGTGAAAACTTCACGAAAATAAGGGTACTTTGTTATCTCGACAGCGATCTACCATCTTGCACGGAGGTGAAGACCTCACGAAGGAGTAGTTTCTCGCTTCCACTTAAAAGGGTAATAGCACAATGCATATGGATGCGAAAAGTATACTAGCTATATCACAGAGTATAATACCACGCAAAAATATCGAGGATCGCATGTTAAATAAAATCGAAGTTTAAAAGTTCTCAAAAAAAAGACCCGAAGATTATCAATTTTGGCTTGAATCTCGTTTATTTTAAAAAATAGTCCCCAATAGAGTCTTCAACTGTCGAAACCACCTTAGGAACGGGGCTTCGAAAAAATTATTTTAAGTATTTTTTGGAATAAAAAGGGAAATGGGAGTCGCCACCAATCTTTTATTAGGTGTGATTGGATCACCATAAAACATTTAAAAGGTTTAAAAGAGTGGGTCTTCGAAATCCAGAGAAACAGGTTCGGGAGTCGGTTACGCATGAGGAAGGATTAGCACCCTCATACGCCCAAAAATTGGTATCACATGATTATTTTCGGGTCTTATTTATGAAAATGATTAAAACTCGAGTAAAATTTAAAATACGATGTTTATTTTAGATGGCTTTGTATAATTTCAAAGGAAAACTTTTAAGGAAAATTCGCCCTCGTGTTTCGATCCTCTATGAGAATTAGAAGTCGTGTCCAACACATTAGGGCATTATATTCTCGAAGTTTCAAAACTGAAGGATATTTCGAGACATTTTAAAGAGAATGTTCTATCATGTAATCATACGAAAATCACACCCAGCACGTTAGGGCATGATGTTTCGAGATCTTCACACGAGAGGACATTGTTTCTTCTTTTGGTCTTAAAATCACTTCATATGTATAATTATAAGGTTGAAATGCGTTTTGAAAACTTTCGAAAAGGATATTCGATTTGCATGAATTACGAAAATCACCCTTAACTCGTTAAAGCGCGGTTGTTCGAAGTTTCACACGACAGGACATTGCCTTGCTTTAAAATTATTTGTAATATAGATATATGTTTTGAGAACTTGAAAATTTCGTATTGAATTTAAAACGTAATCCTCAGACACATAGTTTAAAAGATTCAAATATGGAATACCCGTTTACTTCGATTTTCGTGGAGAATTAAAATCGTGACCAACACGTTAGGACACGGTATTCTCGGAATCTCGAAGTTAACAGGTATAAAAATCTTAGAGAGGATATTCGATGCGCGTGAGTTATACGAAAAAAATCACACCCGACACGTTAGGGCATGATTTCTCGAAGCTTTCATGTGAGAGGAACATTACCTTGTCTTTAAAATTATTTTAAAAATGAGCATGTAAGTTTAAGATATCGAATAGCAATTAATAAGAGAAATTAAATACGAAGCAAGATAATAAGTAGATAAATATAATGCAAAAATGTAAAATACAGGTGCATAATGATTAAAAATAAATGCAAATATTGATGAGGAAGAAAAACGATGCAATCGGGATTGAAAACGGGACCTTTGGATGCTCGAGGACGAAATGGTAATTTTTTACTTTTAAGGGTAAAAATGGAATTTTGGTGAAACCGAGGTTAAAAATGGAATTTTGGAAAGTTCGAGGGTAAAATGGTAATTTTTGGTGAAATCGGGGTCAAAAATGGAATTTTGAAAAGTTTAGGGGTAAAATGGTAATTTTGGAAGTTTTAAGGTCAAAAATAAAATTTTGGAAAGTTTGGGGGTAAAATGGTAATTTTTGGTAAAATTGGGGAAAATGGAATTTTGGAAAGTTTGGGGGTAAATGGTAATTTTTGGTGAAATCAGGGTTAAAAATAGGATTTCAAAAAGTTTGGGGTAAAATGGTAATTTTTGGAAGTTTCGGGTCAAAATGGAATTTTAGAAAGTTTGAGGGTAAAATGGTAATTTTCGAACAGTCCAGGGACCTATAAAACAATAAAAGCAAAGAGTGGGTGACATGTGGCAGCCCCACAGGCACCCAGAAGTCAAAGGACTAATTTGTAAATCTCAAAAAATTCCTGGGCCAATTGTGTAATTAAACAGAAATTGATTTAAGGGCCAAATTAAAACAAACTAAAAATAAAAAGGATCAAATGCATAAATAAGCCATAACAGTGACACGTGGCAGCCTCTGGTGCATTCAAAATGTCAAAGGATTAAATTGAAAAGTAATTAAAATCATTGGGCCAAATTAAAAATACATAAAAGTATGAAAATGACTAAATTAAAATAATTAAAAATGCGAAAGGACCAATCGTGCAAATAACCCATTAATCAAAAACACGCGGATCCCAAAGGCGGGTCAGGTCGGATCGGGTCGGTCCACGGGTCTTCTATAAATAATATTTTTTAGCTTCTTTTTTATTCATTTCTTTCATTTAAAAAAAAATTCATGCCCCTTTCCCCTATTTTCTCTCCTCTATCTTACACCCCCTCTTTGACTAACCCCTAGCCAAGCTCAGACCGAGCACCGACAGCCACCCCACCCGCGCTTGAACGGGCGTCGATGATTCCCCGACCGCGCTCCGACGTCCTGGACTCACCTCCAAACCTGGTCCGCCGTCGTCGGGCGTGCACGTGCCGTCCGACCACCATCCAAGGTAAAAGTCCTTTGCCTCTTCTCCTTTCCTCTCCTTTCTTTGTTCTTTCATTTTTATTTTCTAAAAATGCCCTTTTTTTGAAATCTCAGATCTGGAATTTTCTAGATTTGAAAAATATTTTGAAACACCTTCCCCTTCTATTTTAGTTCTTTTTTTTAACGGTTTGATTTTTTCTCTTTTAAGGAACCTTTACCTTTGTTATTCAAATCCATTTTTTATGGGTGTTCCCCTTTTGCAGATGTTTGAACCCACAGTGGGAGGCGTGGAGACACGCGGTCAACGGTGGCGACACCCATAGGAAACTCCGACGACGTTAGTGCATGTTCAGGGGAGTTCGGTCTTTTTGACTTCTTTTTTATATTATTAATGATAGTTATTAATGTTCTACTTATTACCACTAATAATATTTATTATTATTATTAAAACGTTTCTTGTTATTAATGGTGATAATAATAACATGCATGAATACACTTAATGAAATATAATATCTAAGAAACTTTTAAATGAGCATTAAGTGACATTATTAATAAATACACATCGAAGCACGTATCTTGAAAACACTGAAAAGTATTAACATTCAGTACCTATTCTGATTTTTGGTATTGTACACTTCGTTTGTTGCTTTGTATGTGCTGAATGCTTCTGCTTCTTAAAAAGGGGTTAGCTTTTGTATTGATTTTTTGTGACCAGAACAAGGGTTAGTGGATTTTCAAAGATGGGTTCGTATTTGGATTTCGAGAACAAGGTTTGTAACCCTTTGTACATATTCTGTCTTGGCTTTTATAGCCATGTATATAATCATTCAATTTTATTTTACATATTTAAATGTGCATATTGTCTTCTGCAGGTCTGCATTGGCGGTTGGAAGCAGCTGATGAAGATGATGGCTGTGGCAGAAGCAACTTGCTTGGAGGTGATGGCTAGTGGCGATGACGTGGCACGTCGTGGTTGGCTGATATGGTGGTGGTGCAGTGCAGGTGGGAATGGTTTTGGTTTAGGGTTAGGATACATTAAGGTTTGGGTCACTTGTAATTGGGCCTTTTATTTGGGTCTTTATAATTGAGCTTTCCATTTGGGCCCTTGTAAATGGATTTTGTAATTGGACATCTAATTTAATTTTAAATTTAAATTTATAATAAATTTAAATTTTATGCAAATTTAAATTTAAAATAAATCTAACTTAAAACTAAATTTTTATCTCATTGGGCCCAGATAAATTGGGCTTCAACAATATGGATATTACAAAGCTGTAATATAGATTTCGTGTTATGTACATCACTAATGCAGATAACTGAACCTTCAATCATTCTGAGGTATTATACCTTCTTGCTTCTTTCCTTCTGCTGCAGATTTACAACTGGATGTATTCTTGTCTCACCTTTGGTTCGAGGAAGCTCCTTAAGCAGTACTAAAGATACAGACTGCAGTCGGATGAACTAGAAGACGAGAATAGCTATCATGATTATCAAAGCAATAGTACATATCAATGCCTGCAAACAGCAACGATCTGGGATTAAATAGAAAAGATAGGAAGGGGATGCATATGTCCGACATTGCTACAGTTGACAGCGGCAAAATTGTTATATGCTGGTGTCACAGGCCGTGACACTGGCACCTGGTAACCCCATCCCCTATTAATGATCAAAAAAAGCTTTCTTTCATCTGAGTTTCAGTCAATGACATTTACAATGTGTCTAATAGTTTTAGTGGGGTATCTCTCTTGTATACAAAATTGTCTTCCAAAGCACGGTATAGCGGTGCGGAATATAATAGAAATATATAAGTTTGTTTATCATTTCTCTAGATTGGATTAAAATGGACTTTAACTCGAAGTAAAAGTGAAATGGCAAATCATTAAAACCTTGTGTGCTGCTAAATACAACCATACCAATGCCTAAATTAGCACTTACAGCAATTGCAGAGGCAGCAAGTCCAGCTCTTTCTCTTGGGTCTTTGTGGTAGTAGTTTCCAAAGTAGAGAATGGTGGCATAATACCACATCAATGGGAAAACAAATCCAAGCAGAAGACTGCAAACGAGCATATATGCTCATGAGTCCAGAAAACAAGATGTGATGGAAGGGTATGAAGAGGGCAGGAGAACTCACGAAAACCACCCTATCCCACAGCCAAAGCAAGGAAGAGGTTTATCATAAATGCTCAGCTGCGGTTCTTCCGCATCTCTAATAAGTGCATATTCTCCATATTTCTGTTCTACTGCTTCTGTTAAGTGCTCTGCATTAACCATTTTAAAATAAAAGGCTAAATACAACACATTGACTGGCCTAATGGTGGTGTCAGTCAGCATGAATTAAGGCAGATGTTGGTGGTTTAACTTCATGTTAGACTGAAACAAAGGCTATAACTGAAATACACACCAGTTAGCCATTCGTATGAATGCAATAAATCGGTCCACAACCATAGCACTGAAAGCTTTGAGGTTTTGACAATTTTACAGGTAACTATCAACTTTTGAGCACAGCACTGAACTATCATATGCAGGGATAAAAAAGGAAGGGCATAGAAGGAATACGTTTGATACTCGGATCCATGCATGCATTCAGGATATCTGACTCTTAGTTGGTTGCCTCAGCTCCTCTCTCTGCCTTTGAAGGACCTGTCCTGTCGAGAATAAGTGAGGAATGTAAAATATTACCAGCAATAATCACCATTAAAAGACCTTCATAAAACCAGGAAACTGTTAATACCTCAGTAAGAACACTGATTTCCTAATTTCTACTCCCACAAAAAAGAAGAAGATTACAGAACCAATCTTCAAGCAAAGCTCAACTAACCCATCGCCCTTTTACTCGAAATAGTTACATCCACACTTAAAAACATAAGAATTGAAATGAATATGCATCAAGAATTCTCAATCAACTAAACTCTCCTTGCTTAAAATTTTAACTTTATAATATCAACACTAACCAAAGGAAAGATCGAAGAATCCTTGTCAAGCCTTGATTTCTACAATAAGGATTATGTGATATAAAGAAATGTAGCATTTGGCACTCAAACTTTATAAAAAGATTATTTTAGTTTTTATTTATTTTTATTTTTTTAGTTATTAAATTTATATTATTTATCAAATTATTTTTGAAAAAGTTAATAATTATAAATTTTGTTGACATGATATATATGTGGATTGTCATGTGAATATCACTCAATAATTAATTATTTCTTTTTAAATTTTAAAAAATTAAAAATTATTAAACTGAGTAAAAATTTATAAAATTTATAAAAAAATATTTTAAAATTTTTAAAATTAATTAATTCCTAACATGAGATACATGTGGTAATTCACGTGTATGTCATATCAGTAAAGTTAACAAGTATTAATTTTTTAATCCATTTTGAGCTGATTTAATAAACAATGTAAGTTCAAGAGATATCTGTAAAAACATAACTTCTTCATGTTCATTTTAGTTTCATGTTCAAAGTTTGTAATTGCCTTTATTAACAATGTTATCTCCAAAGTTTGAACTTGAATCCTTCCTTGAAAGTACAATGTATCTTACTATTGCACCCAGCCACTCGTTAATATTAGTTTAACCTTTTTAATGCATAATTTAATAAATTTATTATTTTTCACTTATAATTTATATTTATTATTAATATAATTCTAAAATCTTAATCCTTAAAATCTATATATAAGTCTTAAACTTAAAAGAAAAAATCTGAAGGTAGAGGAATCCATTGAGTGGTTCCGATGGAAAAGAAGATAATTTTCATCTTAGGAGATTTGGGTTCGAGCACCTGTGTGTTGTCAAAGGGTTAAAAAAGTATGAACAGATATTATCATGTAATCACATCAGTATATTAAAAAAAATGTTAGTGATTTTTTTATAGAAATTGTTCACTCATCTGATACATAACTAGTTGTCGCCTTCTTTTATTGGTATAATAATAGTTTTATAAATAAAACAATTCAAGGGGAAAAGACATTGAAAAAGATTTGTAGGTTCAGTTTTTCCATTTTTTTTCAGCATTCACGATTGCCATGTTCAAGTTGGATTAGAAAATACAACTTGAGGCCGATAAAGGAAAGAATTGATGTCTTTAGGTTGTTACTTATAATGAGTATGTTGCATTGAAGGCAAGCATAATTAGGGATATATAGGTGAGGATAATTGGATGAGGTCTTAAAGACCTAGTAGGTGAAAGGCCATGTTGATAGTTTCATAATCAATTCTTAGTTCGATGGTGTGATGATGGAGGATGTAAAACTCGAGTAGCTCAGAGTAAAGATTATAGGTGACGATGGTTGTGGGTGAATGCGATGTCCAGGTAAATTTGACGAGGACTAAGGAGCAAGGCCAAGTGTATAATAAAATTTATTGTTTATAAAATAAACTAATAAAAAGGAAAAGTTTGAATATGGTTTAAATCTTGTTTGTGGTTTTTTTAAAGAAAAAAGTTTTATTTATAAAAATATTATTTTAATAAATAAATTTCATGTCAAAAAAGAGAAAAATGAGTATTCATTTATTTATAAATTTGTATGTATATTTTTTTATAAAATCTTATGCATTTTATAAAAAAAAAATTTAATATTTTTATTTTTTAAAATTTTTTAAAATTTAAAATTTGAATTTTTAAGAAGTAAAACTAAATTGATAGAATGTGTAAAGTTAATGGTTAAATTTTGTAGATTTTTTAGAATTAGGATAAAATTGATAGAATTTGTAAATATTGGAGGGTTAAATTTGTTATTATGTCAATAAAAAGTCACAATTAGTGATTTAATAGTAGAGTGATAAAATATTAAATTTAAATAATGTTAGTGGTTAAAATAAAAAATTTTAAACCTCATGTGATGGTCAGGGTATTCACTGTCCTAAATGTGACTTGGGTTCGAATTGCACTAATCATATTTATTATTCGAGTTTTTATCCGTTATTGTAGTTAAGCAAAAAATAAATAAAAAGTTTTAAAATTTACAGAAACACACTAATAGTTAAGTGTCTCTTTTATTGTTTACCCTATTTGTATGTATATTGACATAAACATGCCAATAAAGTGACAAGAGTTTGGTTTGTTGGAATATCTAAACGCCACTACCTCACTGCTACTCTCCACCAAGCAAACGTTAAACTCATGACTCTACACGATTAGACCGTTGATGTGTGTTTTTGAGTTTTTAATGTTGAGTCACGGAGTTAAAAAAAAAATTATTTAAGAGATCGAAATTAAATTGTGTATTTTACGATAGTAAAAATATAATTTTATTATTTTAATAATTTATATTTTTATAATTTTAAAATATTAAAATTTTTAAGGGGTCAAAATAAAATTTTACCATTACTAATTTAAAATTTTATAAATTATAAAGAGTATAAATTAAAAATTTAACATTTTAGGAGGTCATGTCTCTTAGTGGCTCCGCGACTATTAATGTTTAATGAGTGATTTGAAAATGCCAATTCAAATTTAAATCGATTAGTATAGATATTGTTACTAATATAGGAAGACGTGGGTATGAGTGCACTGAAGCACATTATCTTCTTATTTATGGGTTAGGAAGAGTTATGAGTAATTTTAAGCATTGTGTAAAAACGAGAAGATATAATCAAAACTTATAATGAGGTTGTTAAAAAAATTATTATGGTTAAAAATTATGCTCTAAATTTACGTATTTTTTATATATTTGAAATTTAATTTAATTTTTTTATTTTTTTGAATTTAAAATTTTAAGTTTATGGATACTTAGCTTTGACTACTTAAGTTTGTATCACTTCTCGAAGATAAATAAAATTATATATTTCAGAAAATTGTGTTTTCAAGGATAACTATGACAAAGTTAACTCGAACCGATAGTAACATTGCTTCATTTAGTTTCTTTAAAAAAAAAAAAACTCTTGTTTAAAATATTTGTTGTTCAAAATAGTCATTGTTTAAGAATCAGGGTCGATCCTAAGGGCTATTTTGAGATGCAGTCGCCTAGGGTCCAAATATAAAAGGGGTTCAAAACATTCATTTCATTAATGATAAAAGGGGTCCAAAAGATAAAAAAAATTCTTAAATATTATTTGTTGTTTAGTATAAATAATAGATTTTCAGTATGGTAATTATTCCGTCCAATATTAATGGTGTAAAAAACTCAACAAGCAAATCTAAAGTAGTGACAAGGGTTTCTTTAATTATTATTTTATTATACTCTAAAAATAAATGACATCAATTTAGACAAATTATTTTTACTCCAATAACAATATATAAAATAATTATATTTTTAATAAATTCGCAATTAGATTGAGATTGGATTAATTCATCATATAATTAAATAAAATTCTTAAATAATAATAGTATGAATATATTTTTTTTTCTTACTTGAATACAAAATTTATATTTTTTCGACTTATTAAAATTGAAAATTATGATTTATTATGATAACCATCACGCCATATCCACTTATAATTAGTTTTTATATAAAATTCTAATTTACGGGATTTGTACAGAAGTGATTTAGGGGTAACTAATATATATATATAATTTAAAATATGCTTTTAAATCCTTAATACTTTTTTATATATTTGAAATTTAATTTTTTTATTTTTCATGTTTTCAAATTCTGGTATAATTGTTAATCCATCTAATTTTTTTAATAAGTTCACTAATATGATATTTTAAAATAAAAAATATACTAACTTAATAGTCATGTTCGTATAACATTACACATTAGATCAACATTCATGCGTACTTTTGAATTTTGTCCCTTTTATTAGTAATTACTAATTTTAAAATAAAAAATCGAGAAGGATTTTTTTTTGGAAAACATTGATGTTGATGTTATCATTAATGATTTTACATCTCAAAACGCTTGTAGAACCCATTTTTTATGATTTTTTGTGTTTTCGTAGTTGATGACATAGGAGTAGATTGAATGAAAAATGTTTTTTTTTTAATTTTCTTAGAAAAATATATTATTTGCTTAATGTCATAAAACATATTATTTTAATGAAATTCCTAGTATATGATTCTATTATATTGTATTACATTTTATAATTTTTTTAAAAGGACCTATTTATTATTTCGCCTAGAATCCAAAAAATATCAAGAACGAACCTGTTGAGAATAATTACGCTTAGAACAACTATGATCAAAAGAGGGTTACAATTTAGAGTAGCTATCATACAGCATAATTATCATTTAAGAATAGCTAATGTTTGAAATATCTCTTTTTTAAAATCACCGTGTTTCAAAAATAATCCAAAACAACCTCTGTTTAGAACAATTATGTTTTTAAGAAGAGTCATTATTAAAAAAAAATTCTTTTAATAAAGCATCATCATTAGTAAGAACAATTCTTGATCGAAACCAATCTCTACTTAGAACAACTATATTTAAAACAACTCATGTTTGGAACAAATCAGATTAACTCTATTCAAGAACTCTAGTTCAATAACAACTCTTCATTGAATAGAGCTTGCTTTTCAAGAGATGTTTCGCAAAAGACGTTTCAAAAAGGTACTACTTCACCAAAGTAAAAGAAAGTTGAAATAACCTCGAAACAACTTTTTGGGTTACTTTCATTCTTTGGATGTTTTTGAGAGCTTAGTTTGGTGGACCAATATGGAGGTAGTTAAGAGGTTTTCTCTTAACTTTTTGTGATTTGCTTTTAGGAAATTCTTGTTCACCATTTGCTAGAAAAATTGAGATATTTCAAAAGAATTAAAATCCAACATTCCTTAAGAAAATCTTAAGAACCTTGTTTATAAGTCATTATATTTTATTGAGCTAGGAAGAACCAAATTGAGGGAGTGGATGGAATTGTGCACTGGGCTTGAGAGGCTAGTGTAGTGTAAATCAGTGGATTTTCCCTGCGCATGATATATTGCGACATCTAAGCCCTTTTATTTCTAGACTTCTTTTTTCTAAATTATACGGAGTCCTCAAAGTAAATTTTATACTTAGCACCCCTCTCCTATTCCAAACGAATGGTACGGATAGAAGATGCCACCAAAGCATATACAAGAAAGAAATCTTGAATTTATTTAAGAATTAAAAGTATAAAATATCTTTATAAAATGATTAAAAAATATTTTAGAAAAATTGAAAGTTTTAAAATAATTTAGATTTTATTCAGACTTGATCGAAACCCAAAACGAGCCTCAAAAAGAAAGCAATGAGGTCGTAACGTAAGGAAAGCAAAGTCGCGACATCGAGCACCAGGTCACAACAGCAAAACTCCGTGATCGTGACGTGACTCACTGAGTATACCCAAAACACTTCAAATGTCTTTCAAAGTCTCTCTATTCATGATGTACATATAACATGCTTAGAGATCTCTCAAATTTATACAAAAAGCATTATAAAACACTTTAAAAATCACAATCAATAGTCTCGAATATAAAGTAACCATAGATATCATTAATTAACCAAAAGAAGAATAGGATAGTGAAATAACATGTTGAACCCAACGAGTGGCTCTAGTGGTTAAGAGGATGTTGTTCATCCTAGGAGACATGAGTTCAAGCACCTGTGTGTGTAAGGTATGTGTGAGTTGTCAAAGGGTTAAGAAAATATGAATAAATATTATCATGTAATCACACCAGTATATTCAAAAAAACAAAACATGTTCAGCTCTCAAGCTTAAATTTAAATAACATTCAACGCAAAGACCAAGTAATATGAAATAACATATTTACTTATGTAGACACCTAATCAGGGGTGGAGCCTAAAATGGAATTTTTGGTTTTTTTGGTCTTTTAAATTTTTAAAAATTTTAAATTAATAAAGGTAAAATTACACTTTGTCCCCCTAAAAATAATAAAAAATTTGATTTAATCCTTTAAAAATTATAACGATAATAAACAATTTAATTTCGATCCCCTAAAATTTTCTCCTAACTTCGCCCCTGCACCTAGTATATGTTACAACTAAAAATATGTCACTTTCTACTCTTGTAGTTCTCGAAGATAATGTGATGCCTAAGATTGAGCTAGGCTTAAAAGACTTCTCAAATCAAAATCCACGTGCAAAAACAATGATGCGTAAGCAAATAATGTTTAGTAAGTTCAAAAGGAATTCGTATACTTATCTTGTTGGAGGTGAGCATACCAAATGACATAAGAAAAATAAACAACCATGCCATTTAACAATCACAACTACAACACATAAGGCAAATTAAGCGGAGTGAGAACTATAAGCATGTCAACAATTTCATAAATAATCATAAATTTGTCATTCAAGTTCAGATCTCAATAATTTCCTATTCATTGCATTAGTTAAGTACTAATCTGTACAGATCTTTTCGGCCAATGTAACTATAACATCCCACTCCCGACTCGATCATTAGACCCGAGATAATGAAATATTATATTCGTTGTTAAAGCAAATACGATTTTATTACAACATCCAAAAATACAAATCATGCAAACGGTTAAGTTTTATAACTTCTAAAAAAAAGTTATATATTCAATCCCGAGTTATAAGTAACCTTACAAAAGCTTTATGAAAATATCGGTAACAAATGAGGGATTAAAACAATAAAAAACAACAAAAAGGGTTTGATTGTGATTTGAGGCCCTTTTAATCCTCAGCCTTGGATGCCAGTGTCTTTCTTCCTTTTCCTATAGAACATCGAGGTCCTTTTCCAAACCTCTAAACTTTTCTCTATTGTGATTCGAAGGTAGCTCTTTTTGAGTGTTCATCATCTTGCTAGTGATCATTTCAATCTTCCTTCTTAAGCTTCGATCATCCTTCACTCCATTGTTGAAGTTTAGTCTTGGTTCTTGATAGATATGTCCACGAATCCTATTCTTACCTTATTGTCCGTTGTCCTCCATTCCTTCTTAATAAAATCCTTGCATTCACTAGTGATGATAGTGCCATAGTGTACCAACACTGTGCAAAGAAATTTGTACAAAAGATAATAGAATAATAATGCGACTTAGACTACAAGTATGACAAGTCAATTGTAATATACAAATTTTACAACGAAATACTAAGTATTCTGGAAATAGAACCAAAGGAGATTGGGTGATAAAATTGATCAACATTGAATAAGAATGTGAGCAAGAAGGCTAGTTAGCTAATTACCAAATATCACAGTAACGCAAATTGAGAAAAGGGGTATATTATACTAAATGATAACTCAAAGGACTAAAAAGCAATAAAGCCAATTTTACAAGATTAGTAATCAGGAAAACAAGGTGGTTGATTAATATCTATGTCAATGGTTAATTATCAGTTTAGGGAGCTAGAATGACTAATTTCCTAACTGATCCAATTTTACCTCTCGACCTTAGTAAATTAAATCGGGCTAACCAAATTAATACTCGAGATCTCATCTCAATCTCACTTATCTAGATAATCCCCTATAGTCACCAATTCTGGGTTTCAAATTCATTCAGTCAAATCCAAATTTTACGATCTAGTTGCTAAACCTTAAATTAACCAAATAACATTTCAATTAATCAACCCAAATAACATTTCAATTAATCAACCACAAGTCATTTAGTTCCTACCTATTGTCAATTCACAAGACTCAATTCTAGATTAAACAAGAAAATAACATGAAATAAATAAAGTTGAGAAATGCTTAGTAAAATCATAAAACCCTTGAATTGATTGATGGGTACTGCGTTGAATCCTCGTTTATCCATAACCCAATTGTTAATCAACGAAATCAAATGAAGAAAATAATCTAACTTTATTGAAATGATAAGAGATTGCAAAAAGTCTTGTACTCTTTTGCTAAGGAAAGCCAAGTGCAGGAAAAGAAGTAAAGTTTCCAAAAGTTAACCTAAAAGAGAATAGTACTAACAATCTAATGATTTGTCCTTTCAAATTGTGTCATAAAGTTACTTATATAGTCTAACACAATCTAACCTGCAAATGACAAAAATGTCCTCATTTAATAATTGACTTATGGCTCGACTAAAATTGCCCTTTAGATTTTTCCCTAGTCAGGAACTAGTGTTGTTACACCCATCTTTTGGTGTTGCAACACCCTCGAAAGTGTACTTCCTTGGGTGCTTGGAAGCTTCAATGTCGCGACATCGACTTTTTGGTGTCGCAACATTGTCCTCAATCGACATGGCTTCCTTAACTTTGACGACTGTACTCGATGTTGCAACCTTGATAGTTTGGAGTCGCGACCAAATAGATTGGTGTCGCGACATCAAGGGAATGATGTCGCGACTTCAGAGAAAGGCCACTTAGGAGTGCAATTTGATGAAGTCCAATTCCTTGATTGGTGGTGGAGGTATTAGTGTCACGACACCAAGACAAAAGTGTCGCGACCTTGACCACAGTAGAGGCTCCTCTTCTCGTTTTCACCTCAACCATATTCTTGAAATAAGCTTAATTCAAACATTAAACAACTAATGACATAAACTTGTCATTTTATTCCAAAAAGTATAAAAATTGTCATAAAATCTAACATGGACATAAAACCTAATACGTAAAGAAAGACAGTAAAAAAAAATCATAAAATACTTGAGAATAAGCTCTTTAGACATCTAAAGAGCTTAATTTAAACGACATATCAAGTGATCAGCCATTTTGTTCGAACTTAATAGATCTCAAATAACGGTTATTGTATCGCTCAAGCTTTAGAATAATCGGCTTATGGTTCGATCCTATGACTAAGCCAGTGATACCGTTACAATGAGGGAACATATCAAGTCATTTAAGATTGCATAAGACTTGGTCCATCATCTCTATTGTTAGTCGCAAGTAAAGTCTCCTCCTTTAATATCAATCTCAAGAAGTTCACACTGAAATACATTCATCAAACCTTTGGTCGAGACATCCAAAAATCCCCCACCTTTTCGTGTTGGAATCTCACTTGGTTGAAGTCTCCAATGCAACACCACGCCACATCCTCTTCTCTATTGAAATTTTTAAAAGTCTCCCAGACCTTAGCTCTGCCTCCATGGTCGGCCTTTATCGTTCTTCATAATCACATTGATGATATTTTTTGAGAAATTTTCAACATTGATGTTGATGGATTGCCACCACCGTAAAGCAAGCCCCTTGCTCTTCCTACAGGATTTATCAAAATTAAAGCTTCTTCTCAATTTAACGTCAGGAGAAAGATTATTTGAGGCTTATGTTTCCTATTAAAATCCTTTAAAGCCCCAATGGTAATTTGCTGGCTAATACCCCTGCAATTCTAGCTCAAAATTGTACTTGTATATATTTTTTAGTATTGTACAATTACTTAATTATGATTTAAAAGTCTTTTATCTTTTAATATTATATATATTAATTATTTTAATAATGATTATGAACTAAAAATATAATACAATGCATGTCATATCGAAAACTAGTAACATAGGTTAGAACTTTAAGGCAATAACGAACAACGAACATAGAGTATCGTGTGGAAGAACTATTAATATTAAGCAGTGAATGCTTAAAATTGTTTTAAATGCAATTAATGAGGAAAAAATAGGCAGTTTCCTGGTTCAAAGCTTCCAAGAAATTTAAGAGTAAAGAGCAGAACTAATTCCCCAACAGTGAATACCTGGTAACTAGAAAGGCAAGAAGTTGTTTGTTCGTTCCCTGTAAAACATGGTACCAACCCTTACCCAAATTTAGCAGAGAAAAAACAAAAAGAAGACCAAACAATGATGATATATGTTGTTTCTTTCATCCTTTTTCATGCATTACTTTGTTAATCATAACGCAGTCTTTCCTCCGGCTCGCTGTGACAATGGAAGAAACCTCTGGATATACAGCCATTGCCGTCAACAAGGACAGGAACAGCCAACTTGCTGCAAAATGGGCGGTGGATCACCTGTTGAAACCCGGCTCCAAATGCTTCTTCGTTCATGTTTTAACCAAGACTTTGCATCCGCGTAGGTATCCCTCTCTTTCGTCATGGTCATGATATACAATCCCTTTTGTCTATCGGTGACTATGGTTAAGCATGTGGTGTCCTTCTCAGCAATCTAAATACTTTGTGCTAATAGCAATGAGCAACAACATTGCTTTTATTCCCTGTTGCATTTGATATGTGTTCTTTTGGGATTTCTTTTCAGAGGAGTTTGAAGCCACGCCTATGGAAGGTCGGCCGCCGTCTGAAGATGAGATGCAACTTTACTTCCTTTCTTGCCGAGGATACTGCTCTCGAAAAGGGGTAAGTTCGTTGGCAAAGTAGTCTTTCAAGCCTGAAATTTTTTCTTGCCATCGGGTTTGATGCAAGTGGATATAAATGCCATTTAGAAGAAGCTGATTTTCATGAACACTGGGACATTTTCAGATTGAATCACATGAAATGGTCCTCCATGGCATTGATGTTCCAAGTACTCTGGTTGATTACATCAACAACAACGACATTGGAAATATCATTGTTGGCGCTTCCAACCGGAATGTTCTTACAAGGTCTTAGCCCTCTCTCTCTTTCTCTCTCAAGAATGTAATTCAATAATGTCCTTTTCCTCCAGAAAATAAATGAAACCGGCTCAATAGGAATCACTATTTTGGAAGAGTAATAAGGCTCCAGTGTGAGTTATGAGAATTAGAAGTGCATGCATGATTTATTGGTCACCAGATACGGATAGCGTCTGTAGGACTTGCTAACTGATATTTGTTCTTTGAATTTATGTAAATGACATGGGGTGGTATAAACTCAGCAACATCATAGCAATATAAACTGAACTCTTATTTGCAGGTGAGAATAAAAGAACAGAAATTCATTGCAGAAAATTGTAGTCAAATTTTGTATTCTGCAATTACAAGTACTAGATATATTCCCCGCACATGATTGGTTCTCCTAGTAAAACTGCTCGGTATCAAGCAGTCCAAGGGTGCGGGTGCAGGTGCGGTTTGTGTTTTCCTAACATCATTCTGGAAATCGTCTTTTCAGGAAACTTAGAAATCCAGATGTGCCAACCAGCTTGCTCAAACTTGCACCAGAATCTTGTGGAGTATATGTCATATCGAAAGGAAGAGTTCAGGCTTCCCGATTAGCAAGCAGGTCTCAGAACTCCCAAGACTTCAATAGCACAAACCCACAAAAGTCGCGGCATCTGAAAGCGCTTCTGTCCACACGTACATATGATAACTCAGAGGTTGAAGACATAAGCAGGAGCAGGTAAGATGAAATATACCACATTTCTTCATGGTGGGCTATTAATTAACTGATGCAAAGTCAAAACTAGCATCTCCCTAAGTTCATAGGCCCACTATATGAGTATCAACATTAGAACTACTGAAATATATCACCATGATGTCTTAAGACCTTGAGAGTTAAGACAGAAAATGTAAGCAAGGCCTGTGACATTTATTGCATAATTTTCATCCATGGTTTAGATGCAACAGAATCTCAACAAGTTCCATTTCGGAAAATGTCACTTAAGGCTTCTCTTTTTCCAGGGGGATGAATTTCATATATCATTGCCGAAAGTAAATTAGAATTATCAACCAATGTTAATGAGATGGTACTAAGAAACTAGGATGTAAAAAAGTGAAGTGATCTCACCTTCTTCTCTATGTAAACTGAAGAAGAATCTTGCTAATAGTCCACTTCTTAATTTCCTGGATTGGGATCTAAGCCTGTTGTTTTAGAACTCCACAAGTATTTACTCACACCACTAGCATTGATGCAGATCCACATCCTACCATTTCAATAGCTCGTCGTCACTGACTCATACTAGCTCACACAGAACTGCTTCAAGCAGTAAAGGCAGAAGTAGTGAATAATTCTGATAGAGTCAGTGATTCCTTTCAAGTAAGACCATGTGAGAATTTGAAGACAAATAAACAAGTTACATCACCTAACGCTTCAAAGAGAAGTAAAAGAGCAGAATCTCTTCATAGAATTTCCATACCAGAGAGAACAGATTTTTCAGGGCCATCAAGTTGCAGATCAACTGATATATCTAGTCACGGTTCAGAAATTACAGCTTACAATTCCAGTTCTTTGGCCTCCCTAACTCCTGTGAGTATATTGTGATAAATTCATTTAGGAATTATGTTTGGTCAAACATAAAACATACAATGACTTCCTGAAATAACTTGTTGGCTCAAGTTATTATGCAACAAGATCCAATTTCCATCTTGTTTGATTTGTTTTCTAGTAGATCTAACAATATTTTACTGGCTGCTAACTTTCCGAGAGAGGTTTACAGAAAAGGAGATCTCCAGAATCTAAAAGCCTGCACATCTATTATATATAGCCTGCAATTAGTTTAGTTTTATTGAGCTTTTTTTCTCTCTAAAATGGATGAATTTCAAGATAGCGCTACATTACAAATATGTAAACTATGGTTGCCTGATTACCATGAATACAGTGACTGGTGCCTCTGAGGCACTTCAGTCCAAAATGAATCTGTGTTCCTATGGCCTGAATATCTCTTCCAATTCTTTATTTTATGAGTCCATTACCATATTATTGAGACACATTTCATCCTTTCCATGGGTTGCATAGAGAGGCTTGGAGGTTGAGATGAAGCGACTTCGAAAAGAATTAAAGAGATCCATGGATATGTTTAAATCAGTTAGCGAAAGAAGCTGTTGTAGCAAAAGATAAGGTAAGATTGGATGTTTATGATCATATGTGATCTTATCAATAAAAACTTAGCAATATACTTCCAGTTTGCTTGACTGGGCCTTTTCATTTCCCAGCTGAAGAAGCTTCAGGATTGGAAAGAAGCAGAAGAGCGCAAATTAGAGGAAGCCAAGCTTGCTGAGGAGGCAGCAGTGGCTTTGGCAGAGGCAGAAAGGGAAAAAACCAAGGCTGCTATGGACGCAGCACAGACAGCACAACGTTTAGCAGATATGGAGGCACGGAAGAGAAAACTTGCAGAAATGAAAGCCAATCAGGAGGAAGAAGAAAAACAGAGAGCACTAGATAAGCTGGTTCACAATAAAGCTGCTTATATAGAAAATACACCCTTGATGACATTGAAGCTGCGACAGATTACTTCGCGAGCGCACATAAGATTGGTGAAGGAGGATATGGACCGGTTTTTAAAGCCACCCTTGACCATACTGCTGTAGCAATCAAAATCTTAAGGCCAGATATATCACAAGGACAGAAGCAATTCCAACAAGAGGTAACTATGCTTGTTAATCCTGTTTCCTAAGAACAATTAAACTTCATTGATTTTAAAGGTGGTAGAATCATCTCTTATAGTAAAACTCAAAGATGCATTATAGGTAATCTGTCAATGGCAGTATATTTAAAACCACAGATTCTATATATCACACTAAGAAATAAAAAAGTGCCAGAAATGAATGAGGCGAGCATCATTTGACATTATAGTGATAGCTGAATGTAATATCTGAAATGAGTGAAGACTAGCAAAGAATGTTGAGTTAATTTGATTTTAAATTTATAGAAATGCTCCTTTTATAGCTTCTTTTAAACGTGTTCATAGTCTCATAATTTAAGATGGTAATGACTTATAAAAGCCTTCAAAAGCCCTACCACCTAGAAAACAACAAATATGATGTCCACAGCAATTCTCTAGCCAAATAGAGGGGAGATAAAGAGTATGGTCTTACCTTGATGTGTTTATAGTGGCAGAACTTATCTGTCCTCCTTCCTCCCTTTCATTTGTATTAAATAAATTTGCAACGTAGGTTGAGGTTCTAAGCTGCATGAGACATCCACACCTGGTTCTGCTCATAGGTGCCTGCCCTGAGTATGGATGTCTGGTTTATGAATACATGGAAAATGGAAGCTTAGAAGATCGGCTCTTTCGTAAAGACAACACTCCGTCAATTCCATGGAAAATCAGGTTTAGAATAGCGGCTGAGATTGCTACAGGCCTTCTGTTCCTTCATCAAACAAAGCCAGAGCCACTGGTACATCGTGACCTCAAGCCTGCAAACATTCTCTTAGACCGAAATTATGTGAGCAAGATTAGTGATGTTGGCTTGTCCCGTCTGGTTCCAGCATCTATTGCAGATGGTGTTGCTCAATATCACTTAACAGCAGCTCGGGGAACATTTTGTTATATTGATCCAGAGTATCAGCAAACAGGAATGCTAGGTGTAAAATCAGATCTATATTCACTTGGTGTGGTTCTATTACAGCTGCTAACATCAAAGCCACCAGTTGGACTGAGTGTCCACATTCAGGAGGCAATAGAAAAAGGAACCTTTGCGGAAATACTTGATCCAACAGTACCAGACTGGCCCCTTGAAGAGGCTTTATCATTAGCAAAACTCGGTTTACAGTGCTGTGAGCTAAGGAAAAGAGATAGGCCAGAGCTTGATTCAGTTGTGTTACCAGAGCTGAATCGCCTTAGGAATCTCAAACTTCAACATGAAGCGAACAACAGTGAGATTCAACACGAAGCCAACAACAGCGAGAAAGTTGCTTCTAAGGCACCTCTCCATAATTCAGTTCCAGAGATTAGATCACAAGAAAATCAGGTTAGTTAATGCATGAAGATTACTGTCACTAGTCTATTTTACATTATGCATGATCAAGATAAAATGACAAACAACCCTAATGTAGAAATTGCATTCAAACTTAGATCACTGAAAGAAGCGGATGGCAAAGGTTAGTTTCGAAAACCAGAGTGTGGAAGTCCAGCATCCTTCCATCCAACAGGGGCGTTGCTGGAAAGTCAAACAGGAAGCCTGGTGAAGCAAGCTGTTGGTCGTTCGTAACTTGTAACGGACCTCCTCAGCAGTTGAGAAGTGCCAAGTCATTTTCATCATAGAAGATAAAAATCGTTGCAGTGCTTGGAGACCTGGAGTAATTCTAAAGATCACCCTGAAATTTTTCCGATGGATTAATACTTCCTTATACTTCTATTTCTCGTTCTTGCTAACATGGAAAATCCACCTTGGAGGCTTGAAGACGATATCTTTTGATTATATAAACCTATAAAATTAGTTCCTACAGATTGTTTGAACAATTTGATAACTTTTAAAATGTACAAAGTTACAGTTTCTTTAATGGTTGATCTCCATAAATAGTAATTGCAAATGTTTTTTTTTTAATATACTGGTGTGATTACATGATAGTATCTGTTCGTACTTTCTTAACGTTTGACAACGCACACACACCTTGCACACACAGGTGCTCGAACCTGAATCTCTTAGGATGAATAATATCCTCTTTATCACTAGAACCGCTCGTTGAGTTCAAAAATGTTAATTAATACACGGCGGCGCTAATTAATGTGAAACTTATGATCAAAAGTGTAATTAATACTTTTTTTTCTTAAATCATTCAAATTAATGTATCAAATGAAAAAAACTTTATTAATATATTGGTCAACCAACCGGTCCATTTTGCAAAGTCTGCATCACATCCAGAACCTAAAATTTCCAGTAGCACGACAGGAGGTTTACTGGGAACAGAAAGGCCAACCATCTGCATCTACTGATGTCTTAAATAGCGGCCAACAAGGAGGAAAGAAAGGCCAACCTTTCCTCCTTTTTTATTTTTTTTTAATAAGAGAAAAGAATAATTTCTTAATGTAAGTTGAATATCAACAGCGAGGCGGGATCCTGTCTGCCAGACTGCCACAACTAATTTGATAAAAGTTGATCTTTTCCTTCCATGGATTTTGGGTCAATGGAGTTCTAACATAGGTCCCATGCAGACCCTCACATCAGGGATAGTCAAGCTTCAAGTATAGAGCATCTGAAGCAAATATATATATATATATATGAAACCCAGCGACAAAAACACTCAAACCTGGCTGCGCTGATCGATGAGAACTAATATATGAATCAGAGTACTATCATCTGGGTTACATAATCTCTGCTAACCCTGGAATATCACTCCAAATTGTTAAAAACAGCTCGTACCCAGCGCCTGGAAATTAATATAACCATTAGACTTGAAGAAACTGAAAGGAAAGCAAAAAGAACAGCAGAGAAAAATAAATAGAACTAGTTTGCCTCCTTTAGTGTATAGCGATTAGCAAGTTCCAACAGATCTCGCGATGAGAAATTTCATTCAAAAACCAAAGAAGTTTATTCTCAACTCTCACATGCATTTTCTTTCATCTTTTCCTGTCAAGTCATTTTCCTTTGCTAAATCAGGGCATCTCTGCTGTCTTACCAACAATAGTCATTCAATCAAGTAAACAGTCTACAAAGAATAAGAACAGAAAGTCCAAAGCAGAAGAATGGTAGCAAGCATTATAGTGTTCATGATATGAGAGTAGCAGATCTGATTCAAGGCATTAGCAACACATTGGTAAGTTCACAGGTGCTAGTGAACACATGCAGACGTATACCTTCTGAAGACTTGGGAACATCCAGGGAAAAGCAATAATATGAATGCAACAGTCGCCATCAATTACATACTTATGCCTTAGAAAATTATTATAGATAACAAGAATGGATAACTTTTAAGATATAAGCAATAAGTAACTACTAAACATACCTATCCATAGTTATATTCTTATGACTATTCTTGATTTGCTTGCAGTCTGTGCTGATATTTACAGTGTTGAAGCCAGCTTGGAAAAATAAGGTTGACAAGAAGTCCTCAGAAAAGTAAAATGAACACTAGAGAGAAGAGATTAACAAAAATAGAAAATCAGGCAATAAGATGCATTTTTCATGTGAAAAAAGAAAAACCATAATCTGTGCTGTACAACATACTTACAGTTCCATCACCGCGTACATAAAAGCCCTCACTTATCATCTGATTCTTGTTTTTTAGCTTCACCTTATAAGTTGAAAGCATGCAAAAAAAAAAGAAGAAAGGTGCATGCCAACTGAATTAAAACAGTTTTTTGAATTTGGGAAAAGGAGTCAAAAGACTAAGTATAGCCCAGAACAAAATAAAGGTTCCAACCAAGCAAAACAGGGGACAACAGATTGAGATGTGATCATTTCCTCTATAACAAGTACTGTGACTTGGAAAAAAGAAGGAATTATTCAACTAAAAAAGGCCCCTATTGATGCAAACCAGAAGAAACATATCACTGGCACACAAGGTGGGAACAGAAGAAATGAGACTGACATGGAGTACATATTTGAAGCACAACTTACTTGCGCAAAATCTCCAATGGCGTAATCTCGCAAGAGAACATAACCATCTGGCTGCAGGCAAAATATCATTTAGATTGAAGAATATATCCAGACCATCTCAACAAGTAACATCTTAGATATACCTTTAGTACTCTTTTAATATTCTGTAATATCAAAGGCATTTTATGTGGAGAAACTGCAGACAACATGAAAATCTGCTTAACAAGTTAGTTACCATATAGATGTTGTTCTTAATAAATAAAAACATGAACAGTGCCCTTAAAATAACCAGTAAAAATTAGCAGGCAATTAGTTCTACAAACCATTAATGGTAATTAGATGCAGGATCAGAACCTCAGAATTGGGGATTTCCAGTACTCTTACCAAGGTAATTACATCAACTGCAGACGGATTAATCCTTTCAAGAAGATTGTCAACTGTAACATCACATAGAAATGCGTTCACCCGATCTTCTTTGAACTCTGCGTGTGACTGCATTTCAACAGTAAAAGTTAGTCCTGCCTAATCATATAAGCAACTCTTACTTACCATCTAAGCAACAACAACACACCTCTTCCCCTTCACATGTCAAGCACTATTGTAAACTTAACAATTACAGTGACTAATTTTATGAACATTATTAAGCATACATGCAAGCTATTTGCAAGTTTAGTGTACTAAGCCAGAAATGTTCAATGATGGATTGGCACAAACAGGTATTTGAACTTCTTAAATAAAGAAAATATAAATTATGTCCCAAATGCCAAATATTCATGGTTAGAAAAGGTTGTAAACCTTAACAAGCGCGATTGCATGAGGTGAGATATCACAAGCTTGCACAGAAAGGTCGGGATATGCTGCAATTAGTGGAAAGATTGTATTGCCAGCTCCACAACCAACCTGCCAGAAGAAAATGGTCAATCAATCACAGTACATAAATTAGTAACTAAGCTTACAATTAAGCACCATGGAAAACAAATAAGAAACCTTATTAAATTTGAACTAACAGGTAATATACATTGCTTTAGAATCGATGAAGCATAAAGTGTACCTCTAAAAGAACCTTGCCATTAGCAGAATTAGCATCATCAGAAAAGTATTGCCCCCAGTCCTTTTCCAAGTAATGTCTATCTTTGAAGAACTAAAACAATATAACAGTCAAACTCAGAATCCATGTAATATATCCTTTTGAAACGAAACAATCAGAAAGAACAAAAACTTCACTTAGTAAATTTTCCCAGAAATGTTATATCAAAACAGAAATTCAGAAAAGGGTTTCCTGAACATACCCAAAACATAAAAGTGTTAGCTTTACAGTTTTTCTTTTTATGGAAAAAAAGAAGAAGCAAAGACCTTGTTTTTATGACGCTTATAGAAATTGTCCCAAAACTTGGTGGCGTTTTTCTGGTAGTACTCAGCCAAATTCGGGTATTTGCGAGCAGCTTGAATGGCCATCGGACGAAACCATGGGTCATGGCTGATGAACGGAGAAAATTGATGGCGCCAACGACAGTACCTGGGATCAACTGCTATTGCCACTGGTACAACTGTCATTTTCAGCGTTATCCCCGGTTCTGCACTTCGCTGATTTTGTGCTTTTTATTTTCCTTTTCTATCAAATAAAAAAATATTTTGAACTAAATGGTTTTTTAATTATACTTTTGGGTAAAAATTAAATTGTAATTTATATGATAGTAAAAATATAATTTTATTATTGATTAAATTAAATTTTATAATTTTGAAGGAGGTTAAAGTATAATTTTATATTTATTAATTTAAAATTTAAAAAATGTAAATAAATTTTATTTTATTTTATTTTAGGGGGAGTCGAGGGCTTACCAATCTCCTTAGTTACGCCCTGGAGTGTTTCTTTAATTCTTTTGCATTTTAAAAAGTAAGAATTTAGTCCTTTTATTTGTATTTTAGGAATTTAGTCTTTATTTTTTATATTTCAAAATTTAAGTCTAATTATTAATATTATTAATTTTTTGTTGAATTTGTTGTTGTGGCATTTTGAAATAAAAAAAATACTCATTAATAATAATGTGATAAAAAAGATGCTATAATTAACTTAAATTTAACAAAAAAATAATAGTTGGATCTGAATTTAAAGGGATTAATTTTCAATTTTTGAAAGTATAGGGATTATAAGCATATTTTAACTTTTAAAAAATTATTAAAATAAAAATTTTAAGAAATAAATGTTTAAAGAATAAAATTTTATTATTTATCTAGAGTCTCCTTCTTAGAGTCAAATAATTCTCTCTCTCATTTTCTCAAAAAGTATGGGGTTTAGCCGTGGTTGGATTGGAGGGGGGAGGTGATTCATGGAAGGTTGGATTATGGAGGGGGATGATACTTCCCTTTGGAAAAAGAGCTTGCACAGTTAACTGTGAAGAGCTCATTGATTGATCTCGGGGATATACAGACGCTAGTTTGCACGGTGTGGACTAGGAAGATCTATAATCTAGATAGTTTTCGGACGCAACTCAAAAGCTTATAGAAAACACGAAAAAAGTTTGAAATTCAAAATGTGGTTTTGAATTTATTTTTAATTTCATTCGAAAACAATGATGATTTGGAAATGATTTTGAAAGGTTGTCCATGGCACCTTCGACGACAATTAATCATTTTTGATAGATTTTTTAAGCCGATTGAAAGGGAGAAGATGAGGATGATTTATTCCCCTTTCTGGATAAAGATAGGTCCATGCCCACCTGAGTGTGAGAAGAAAGAAAGACCTACTGCACGGAATTGGATTTACGTTCGGAGGAGTCCTCAGTTCGGAGGTAAACGGTGACTATTGTCAACTTAAAATTCAGTTGGATGTTCAGAAGCCTTTTCGACGGGGAATTTTTGTATCGATGGGGAGTAAAAGGAAATGGTGGATTCCTTTTAAATACGTGAACTTGCCAATCTTCTACTTTGGTTGTGGCAAATTAAGGCATGGAACAAAAGAGTGTGATACAATATCCACACTGGATAAAGACAAGTCGGAAGATGAACTTCCTGATTCGCTAGCGTTAGAGGCAGAGTTAAATTTAATGAGGATGGAAAGTCTAAAATTTGGTATTGCCAATAAAAGATCCATGATGCAATGCTCCTATGTGGGTTTTGTTGAAAATCTGACGGGAGAAACATGGAGGGGCAGTCAAAGATAGAAGTTTTTCGTAGGCTGATCGGGAACAATAAATCAGATAAGGCAAAGGTGGTTGAGGGGAAACAAATGATTTTGGAAACTAGAAAATTGGGGCAGAAATCATGGGATTTGGATGATTCTACAATTCCTCAAAATAAAGACGTGGGGTTGACTAATTTAGATCATGCAATTTGGGTGTTGATAGTGTGATAGTTGTAGATTTTGTGACGAGTGATGTTGAGAATAATATTAGTCCAATAGAATATTCCATCCAGAAGCCCAAGATTGCAAGCTGGAAATGTAGGTTTAGAGGTGATAATACTGATTTTATTGTTGAATTTAATACTACTGCAAAGGGGATTGGAAAGATAAAATTGGAATCGATGAATTTTGGGAAGGTGGATTTTTTGACAGATTGAGATCCGGAGGAAGATTATTCGAGTCTGGATAATGAGGTTCAACAGGTAGATGGAGCTCGGAATAAACAATTGTGTAGCTCAATAATTCCTCTCATTTCTGATGATTTGGATTTGAATGAGTTTTTAGATGGACAAGCTATTGACCATACTTCGGAGATATCAACTGGCTCTGCTAGGCAGAGCAATCGGACGCAATGAAGATCCTTTGCTAGAATGTCCGAGGGTTGGGGAACCTTTTCGCACAGAAGCGCCTTCGTCATGTTCTTAGAGAGATGAAACCAAATGTTGCTTTTTTCATGGAAACCAAGTTGATTAGTACGAAAATGAAGAAAGTGAGGCGAGGTTGGGGTTTTTCTGAGGGCATTTAGGTCAGTAATGGGTTCGAGGGGTGAAGTTGCTTTGTGTTGTAAGAGTAGGATTGTCATTGAATTAAGAAGTAGGTCTTTGTTTCATATTGATGCGAATGTTGTTGATGATTCGGGGGGGACTATGTGGAGATTTACCGGCTTCTATGGGCTTCCAGTGGAAAATTTGAGACATCAATCTTAGGAGCTATTACGAGATTTATATGGGAGAAGGGAGGAACCTTGGCTTGTTGTGGGAGATTTTAATGAAATCATCTTCTCTCATGAGAAGCAAGGGGGTAGATTGCATGAATATGGGTTGTTAATGGAGGCGGCTTGTAATTGCAACAATATTAGAATTGAGTGACTAGAATTCTTGTTAAAATAAAATTCAGTGGTAAAATAACATAAAAGTAAAGTCCAAATAAACTAGACTTATTTTATTTTATTTTAATTAGAATAGGTCATCTATTTTATTTTAATTAAAATAAGGAGTTTCAGCATTACTACGTTACTTCTATTAGTTGTTGATTGGAATAAGGTTTTTCAACCTATAAATAGGCATAGTCATCTCCTCTTGTAATTATAAGATTTTCAACATTAGTGTGAATCTTCTTCTCCTCTGCCCGTGATTTTTTTTCGAAAGGATTTTCACGTAAAATCTGTGTGTTTTTCTTTCTTTTCATTTTTTGCGATATTCTTTCATTGTCGACATTTAATTCTATCAAATTGGTATTAGAGCTTTTCGGGTTACTAGTCTCGATCACTATAATAACGACATTGAAGTATGATATTTTGTTGTTGGATCGCAACACCAAATTTGCGTTGTGGCAAGTAAATATGCAAGCAGTTCTTGCGCAAATAGATTTAGAGGATGCCCTATTAGGGTTAGATAAGATGCCTTCGAATTTGACAGATGAAGAGAAGAAGTGTAAAGATCGAAAGGTTTTGACGCAATTACAGCTGCATCTATCGAATGAAATTCTACAAGATATGTTAAAGGAGAAGACTACTGCTGCATTATGGGAAAAATTGTAACAGTTATGTATGTCAAAAACCCTAACCAGTAAATTACATATGAAGCAACGTCTGTATTCTCATCTTTTGGAAGAAGGTGCGTCTGTGCACGAACACTTGAATGTGTTTAAAGAAATTGTCTCGAATTTGGAGCCTATGGAGGTTCAGTATGATAAAGAGGATTTAGGGTTAATTCTCTTTTGTTTGTTGCCACCATCGTATTCAACCTTTAGAGATACAATTTTGTATAGTCGTGAATCTCTCACAGTTGATGAAGTCTATGCTTTCTTAGCCTCGTATCACAAGATGAAGCATCTTCTGGTTGGATCTGACTCTTAGGGAAAAGGTCTCATTGTTCGTGGAATACAAGATCGAAATAGTGATGATAATCATAGGAGGACTCAGGAACGAAATCCCTGCAGTAAATTTAAAGGTAGATTGAGATCTTCAAACAGAGGTAAAACTTGTAACTTCTACAAGAACAAAGGGCATAGTAAGAAAGAGTGCTACAAGTTACAAAATAAGATCAAAAGGGAGGTAGAGAATCAAAAGGGAAAACAACCAGAACAATCTGGTGAAGTTGATGCAGTAGAAGACTTCAGTGATGGTGAACTCCTACTTGCTTCTGTCGACAATTCTAAAGTGAGCGGGGAGTGGATCCTCGATTCTGGTTGCACCTTCCATATGAGTCCCAATCCGGATTGGTTTACAACATATGAAGTTGTGTCTGAAGATGTTGTTTTGATGGGAAATAATGCTTCATGTAAAATCGCAGGTGTTGGCACAATCAAAATAAAGATGTTTGATGGGGTCGTTAGAACTCTTAGTGGCGTGTGATATGTACCGGAATTGAAAAGGAATTTAATTTCGTTGAGTACTCTTGATTCAAAGGACACAGGTACATAGCTGAAAGTGGGGTTCTAAAGATTAGCAAGGGTTCTCTCATTGTGATGAAAGGGCAGAGAAAGACTGTCAAATTATATATTTTGCAAGGTTCAACTATTACTAGTGATGCTGCAGTCGCTTCCTCTTCCTTGTCAGATGATGATATTACTAGACTTTGGCATATGCGTCTAGGGCATATGAGTGAGAATGGCATGGCAGAATTGAGTAAAAGAGGACTTCTTGATGGGCAAGGTATTAACAAATTGAAGTTCTGTAAGCATTGCGTTTGTGGGAAGCAAAAGAGAGTTTGATTCACCAGAGGAATCCATAACACGAAGGGAACATTGGATTATATTCATTCTGATCTTTGGGGACCATCTAGAGTGCCTTCGAGAGGTGGAGCTAATTATATGCAAACTTTTATTGATGATTTTTCCAGAAAAGTTTGGGCATTCTTTCTGAAGCAGAAAAGCAATGTGTTTTTCGCATTCAAGTCTTGGAAAACTATGGTTGAAAAGCAGACAAGAAAACAGATAAAACATCTTCGCACAGATAATGGCTTGGAGTTCTGTTCTGATAAGTTTAATGAATTGTGCAAATCAGAAGGGATCGTGAGACATTTGACAGTTCGTCATACTCCACAGCAAAACGGTGTTGCAGAATGAATGAACAAAACGATCGTGGAGAAGGTTCAATGTATGTTATCGAATTCTAATTTATCGAAGTCGTTTTGGGCTGAAGTAGTCTCTACTGCATGTTTTTTGATTAACCGATCTCCATCCGTTGTCATTGAGAAAAAAACTCCATAAGAGATATGATCTGGTAAGCCTGCTGATTATTCTGATATAAAGATTTTTGGATGTCCTGCATATGCTCATGTTGATAATAGAAAATTGGAACCAAGATCCATTAAATGTGTTTTTCTTGGTTTTAAGGCTAGTGTAAAAGGGTATAAGTTATGGTGTCCTGAAAATAGAAAAGTTGTAATTAATAGAGATGTTTTTGATGAAACTGCAATGTTACCTAACTTATCTATTAAAAACTCTTCCAGCAAAAAACAACAAAAACAAGTGGAGTTTCAGATTGATTCAGTATCTACAACAGAGTCAACTTCTCAAGTTAGTACAGAAGTTCATAATAGAGCCACTTCTTCACCACAATATTCTATTGCCAAGAATAGACCTAAAAGAGAAATTAAACCTCCGAAAATGTATGCCGAGGCTGATCTGTGGCTTATGCTTTAAACGTGGCTGAAGATATTGGTACAATATTTTGTGACAGTCAAAGTGTCATTTTCTTATAAAAGATCAAATGTTTCATGAGAGAAAAAACACATTGATGTTCAGAATAATTTTGTGTGTGATATTATTGCTCGAGGGGATATTGTTGTGAGCAAAGTTAGTATTCATGAAAATCCTGCAGATATGATGACTGAGTCATTTCTCATAACCAAGTTTGAGTATTGCTTGAACTTGGTTGGTGTTCAATGTTGAAAAATACCCCTCAAGGGGTTTTGTGGAAGAGGTGGAGAACTTATTCGTTGAGAGTTCTTATTCGTAGAGAATTCTTGTCAAGGTGAAGATTGTTAGAATTGGGTGACTAGAATTTTTGTTAAAATAAAATTCAATGGTAAAATAAAATAAAAGTAAAGTCCAAATAAACTAGACTTCTTTTATTTTATTTTAATTAGAATAGATCATCTATTTTATTTTAATTAGAATAAGGTGTTTCAACCTTAATACGTTACTTCTATTAGTTGTTGATTGGAATAAGGTTTTTCAACCTATAAATAGACATAGTCATCTCCTCTTGTAATTATGAGATTTTCGACATTAGTGAATCTTCTTCTCCTCTGCCCGTGGTTTTTTCTCGAAAGGGTTTCCACGTAAAATCTGTGTGTTTTCTTTCTTTCTTTCTGTTTTCTTTGCGATATTCTTTTATTGTCGACATTTAATTTTATCACACAAAAATTCTAGATCACCTGAAATGGTAGAGACGAAGCAGCCGTGAATGTTATTCATTTTGTCTTGGATCTAGGTTTTCGTAGGGTTGTTTTTTAAGGAGGCTCAATGACCATCATCTCCAAATTAGTGGCTCACCGAATCGACAGGTCTGAGGTTAGTCCACTCATCTGGTATGCCAAATCGATTTTAACAACCCTGGAAAATTTTAAATTCCAACACATCAAGAGAGGAGGGAATCGTGTTGCCCACCTGTTAGCAAAGAAAGGTTCTCATCGAAAGAGGGACATGCAGTGGACTGAATAAGGCCCATCGGAGATCGACGACTTGGTGGAACTGGAAAGGACTACTTCTGGCTCTTAACTTATGGAATGCAATGGATAGCTGTAACAGTACCATTCAATACAACATTTTTTGTCCCTTTCTTTTTGGCTCTCCTCTGCAGTTTCTGAGAAGGAAGATGGACGATCGACTGGTGTGCGATGTTTCTGCTGCTTGTTTTAGTCTTTTGCTTGTTTTGCTGTTGGATTTTCTTTTTCTGGTTTTTGCTTTTGTGGCAAGTGGCAAGTGGCAAGTGGTTTTGGTTTTTGTCGTTTTGTGTTTAATTTTTCAATTTTGTTTTGCTGAGATAGTTTTTCTTTGTCCAAGACTATTAATGCAGCATGCCAGTTTTATTAAAAAAATATATATTTTATTTAAAAAATTTGATCATAATTAAGAATTGGGCAAATTTACCTATATATGCTAAAAAAGTTGAAAAACTAAGTTGTTTTATTAAAATTTATTAATCTACACTATTTTTGGAGAGAGAAAAGAAAATGCGTCGCTTTTTCACTAATTTTCTAGAGAAAATGTGCCACATAAGACGTATTTTCTACATGGCATATTTTCTCTGAAAGATTAGTGAAAACGCATCCTATAAGACACATTTTCTTTTTATCTCCAAAAATAATCTATCGATAAATTTTCAAGAAAATATCATAGTGTTTCAATGTAAATTTGCCTTAAAATCAAATCAAAAGTTAATAAAAGCTAATTATAGAACCACCCTTCTCTCCCAATTAACTCACAGACTCGAACCGCCTAACTCACTCTTACCATGGCTCATCATAGTGACTCCGACTCAGAAATCGACCCAAACACTCGACTTTACAACCCATACCAAGACCTTAACCTCCAAGTTCCCATAACCAACCTTTACAAGTTGCCAACCTCTCCAGAATTCCTCTTCGTCGAGGAATCCCTCCACCAACACCGTTCTTGGGGAGAAAATCTTACCTTTTACACTGGTTCCACTTATTTAGGCAGCTCTGTATCCGGCGCAATCGTTGACCTCTTCTCAGCTCTCAAGAATTTCGAGCAAGGCGATACATTGAAGTTGAAAATCAATAGGATCTTGAACAATTTGGGTCATACGGGTCGATCATGGGGGAATCGTATCGGGGTGGTGTGCATGATTTATGCGGGGATGGAGAGTGGGGTCATTTCGATGACTGATCGTGATGATGTTTGGAGCAGCATATAGTATAGGAAATCTTATCAAAATTATCAAAATTATGTGCCAATGACATGAAAACAAATTGTTAAAATGTCATTAAATAATTGAAAAGAAATCATGAATGATATGATGGGAAGAGTTCATAAAATAATTTCTCGATGATGCGGGTGAAAACAATTGTAAAGAATTGACATAAAAACAACTACTTTTGTAAATTTGTGAGAGCGTAACTTTGACGTTTTAAGTTTCATAAGGATATATATAATTTATATTTTAAATAAAAAACAAAAATACTCTTAAATTAATCATTATTACTTTATTAAAATAAAAACTTTTTGATGGTTAAATAACTTTGAAACCTGATTATGATTAACATCAAAATCATCAAAATCTAAATACAACATGTCATAAGATATGGTGAACACCCTACATTCTAACCTAAGCCCCCTTTCACTTCCTTTACTAAATTTGTGATCTTAGTTAGGGTTTTCAATTTTCCCCTCACATTTTTTAAAAATAAAAAAACACACCTTTCAAATATATATGTATTGAAATGGATTTTACACTTGATATTAAAAGTATTTATGGTAGTTTGAGAGGGGGTAATTATATAGAGATTTGGTTTTAAGAATTTTGGGAATTACATGCGGTTGTGAGTAAAAAGTAGATTTTGAGTAAATATCAAGAGCAAATTATACCACTCACATGTTGACGGGAATGATGAAGAATTACGTCAACTGGTGCCCAATTTTTTTATACAATTCCCTCTTTAATCCTTCACCCGTTAAAGATTAAAAACATATTTATATTTTCTATTCCCGCTAAAAAAAACTGATAATTGGATAACTTATTTTTTTTATACCAAAAAAAAATGTTGAAGTTGAACAAATTATTGAGTATCTTTTAATTTCTTTGCTTTTGATAATATTTTTCAATTTGATTGACTGCTAAATTATGTGGTAATGACCCCACTTGGAAAACGAACACTTTCACTTATTTTTCCCTTGATGTTCTTGATTTGATTATTACCATTAACCAGCTAATATTTCAACCTAATTTTTAAAATTGAATTCGTAATCGAATTGGTTTGATCATTTATTTTTTTATTTGATTAATTTATCTTATTTAATTACAAAAATTATTAAAAATATAAAAAAAATTAATTCAATTTATTTGACGGACCGATTCAACCAATTTGCAGGTAAATTAATCTAACCTTCTAATTGGATTAATATTCTACTCGATTTTTGACCCAACCAATCAATTTAGTCTAATTCTAAAAACAGGTCAATCGATATTAAACTCCATAAACGAGTTGAGTGTGTTACAAACGTTACATATATTTATTTATTTGTTTACTATACTTTATAACATGCTTGTCAAACCCTTAATCTACTTAAACCCTTAATCTACTTGTTGAGTCTAAAAAACTCAAAAAATAGTGTATGAAATATTTTTCTATAATTATTTTTGAAAAATAATATCTAACTAATTTAAATTTGTTATAAACAAAAATAATAGATAAATGATGGTTATGAGAATATGAGAATTTGTATTGCATTCTATATATTCCTCTCATTTACAAGTAGCATACTCCTCTATATATATAAGGAGATTCAACTCTTCATATTCTAATACATAAATAGGAAAAAGTAGTTACAAGAATATGAAAGGTTAAAGAAGATGGAAGGTTAAAGGTCAAAAGAAATGAAAAGTTGAACATCCATTTAATAACATTCATAACACTCCCCCTTGGATGTTCATTGTATAAAGGATATGTCTAATTAAAAACCTTACAAAAAAAACCTTGTGGGACAAAAACCTAGTGAAGGAAAAAAGAGTATATAATCCTTTGATACGTAGTATATCACAACTATATATACATATATATACAGTGTGAATTTACTCCCTTTCATATAAACATCACTTAAGATCTTTGAAACAACGAAATCCAATGTTAAAATTAATTTCTCAAATGTAGCAATAATTGTTTGTTTCATAAAGCGCCAAGAAATTGCAGTACTACCATATGTGAAAAAAAATCAATTATTTGTGATCGAGCATTGTGAGTATCAAATAAGTACCCTGCATCTACAAAACCAACTAATTCTATTTTGGGTAGGTTAGGGAAAAATAAACTCATATCTCTTGTACCTTGATGATAACAAAAAAACATGCTTAACTCCATTCCAATGTCTTCGGGTTGGACAAAAGCTAAATCTTGCTAATAAGCTGACAGCAAATGATATATCAAGTCGTGTATGACTAGCAAGATACGTCAATGCACCAATAGCACTTAAATATGGTATGGTACTTCAGGATAAAAAAAATCTTCATCATTTTCTCGAGGATAGAAAAGGGTCTTTATTTACTTCAAGTGACCTAACAACCATTGGGGTGCTCAACGGATGTGCGGTATGCATATAAAATCTTCTTAGCACTTTTCTATATATGTTTTTTGATGCATAAGGATTTCATCCTTTAGGTGCTCAATTTGTAATCCTAACCCTAGACAAAATTTTGTCTTTCCAAGGTTTTTCATTTCAAATTCTTTCTTTAAGCACTACATCATCACTAAATTCTCTTCAAGAGTCTTAATGATATTTAAATCATCAACACACACAGCAATTATAACAAAACCTAATTCAAACATCTTTATAAAAATGCATGGAGAAATGGGATCATTCTTATAGTCGTCCCTCAATAATATTCATTAAGACGATTATACTACATGCACCCAAATTGTTTCAATCCATAAAGGGATATGTTTAATTTGATTGAGTAATGTTCTCGAGAACCTGAATTAGCTGCTTCTGGCAGATTAAAAACCTTCTGGGAGTTTTATGTAAATGTTATTATCAAGTAGCCATATAAATAGGCCGTAACTACATCCATTAAGAGTAAATCAAGCCTTTCTCTTACTGCTAGACTAATCAAGAACATAAAAATAGTTGCATCCACCACAGGAGAGTATGTCTCTTCATAATCAATACCAAGTGTCTTGTGAACGTTTTTGTTACAAGTCAATTCTATATATTACGATTTGTAATTTTTTCCGCTATTATGCTGACATGTACTCCCCTTGGCTTTACCTTCCGGGTGTTCGTATTTCTTGTTCGAGATGCATTTCATAAGTTATAATAGAAACACTTATTTATTTTTGATGACTGTCTCATATCAATGCTTCAAGTATATTTCATTCAAGATGATTTCTATAATATTGAATTTACTATATATTTCATTCAATTTTCTATATATTATTTCTAATTGTTTCTATATTATTGTGTCTCAACATTTCTTTTTTTTTAACTCATCATATTTAATTCTGACATAACTAATTGAGATATCTCATTATATTCATAATTTCAAGTACCTAAACCTCTTCTAGGTTTTATTAAAAGTTATGCCTTGGGCCTCTTCAGGAGTACCCGCCTCCTTTTAGTATATGATCATCTTCATTTTTTTCTCCTTTCTTTCAATGAATTTTTGTTTTATAGAGTCGACTAGCTTTTCATGCTTCTATTATGCTCAAGACTTATTTTTTATCACATAATCCTTCTGGGACATATAATTATTTGGAGCATTTTAGCTGGTATATGTATCAGCTAATATATGGAATCTCTAAATGCCATCACTAAACATATCTAGCAAATAATTGTTATCCTTCAAACTTTGTGCACATAATATTAGTGAGGATCACAAAAGAAAAATGATGACATAATTATTTAACTAATTTGTCTTCCCTTAATGGAAAAAATTTGGAACATGACAATACTTTTTTTTTTCAAAATTATAAATATATATCCCTTCAATATCTTATGAAAATTCTAAAATTTCTCAACTTTATATTAGATAATCCATCTTAGAGCATTATGGCGGAATATGAAATAAATATTGCACATCCATATATTCGTAGATGAAATCCATTGACTTATAAATGAAAGTTAATTATCACGAGACAAATATCTTTTACGTGTTGGCTTGATGCAAATAAAATTACATGCTTATTGTAAAGCAATTCTTATATTAATGGTTAAGTAACTAAATGGAGGCATAGTTTTGCTAACCATTAAATATAACATATATAGGCAATTGACAACTTAAAATTATCCCAGCTAAAACTACGAAAATAATGTTAGGGATATAATGCACCAGCGTTGTTAGCACAAATTGCATTCTATAGAGATTGTGCACAATCAAATTATTTCAAGAAATAGTATCGCAAACTTCGGGTTGCACACATGTGATATATGAGCTCATATATTATTTGGTTATCATTGAAAAATGCAACCGACGTCTAACTTTAGCTGGTGTTAGATCAATATGTTGTCCAAATAATTAGTATGATGAAAATTATTAAAATATAACTTCTAATTCTTCAATAAACTCATATAAAATTTCATCAAATTATTTTGCATCAACATTGACTCGGGATAGTTTAACCGGTCATAACAATACTATGAACTTCTTTTCACTATCTCCTATGTCATTCATATAAGTGTAATGTATTCCTTCTGGGAATATTTATAATACAAAAACATGAGTATCTCATGTCATTTCTATCCATGATTTTAATGTAAAACATAGAAAATTTTCCTTCAACATATATCTTATTGATCGGAAAAATAATCTTATGTTTATAAAATTTTGCATCTCAAAGAGGTAAAATATTAGCTCTTCAAGAGCTTTTTACAGTTTGATTCAATTTAGCTCTTCAGGAGCATGTAATCATTTTATTATATATCCTTAATGAATACTTAATTTATTCATATAAAAATAAAATGAATAGGTATAAATAAAACATATATTAAACATAATAAATAATAAATTTATGTTACTAATAAATCACTATGGTTAGATAATATATATTTTTATATATATCATAACACAATAAAATGTAAAATATTATAATGTCATATTAAAGTAACTTTACAACTATAAAGGTTTAAACATAAACATTTTCTAATCTTCACCTCAATTATGAAACTATTCAAACAAGGTGAATATATCAAAATTCTACTTTTACTCCCAATAATCATATATATTAATCAAAATCAAAATTAAACCAATCAATTCTATTTAAAATGAACCAATAAAAATAAAAACATTTATCTCCACATAAAAATCTCAATAATTAAATACGTGAAGAGATTTAAAAATTTATAGAATTATGGATAGAGAATTATATAAATTAAACTTCTTAATAAAAATCAAATCAAATTTCAAAAGAAGTTGATTAGACTAACTTAGGTTACTATGGATGAAAAGTAGTGATTATAAGCATATTTTGTAATGAAGAGAAAGAGATCATCCCCAAGCAAATATCAAATAGACATTGATTCTAATGATTTTTAAATCAAACAATTAAATTTCAATGCTTGAATCTCAACAAAATTTTGACACAAACTAAAAACATATTAATCATCATTGTATGCATGGTCAACTTTAGCATCATTGAAAATATTCATCTTTTTTCGAAAAAATTATCCTACATTTCATCATTTTGGACAAAATTTATCTCAATATTGTTTCCCTTTTTTTTAATGGATGCTTTGATAAAATTTTACTAGATGCTCAAACATACGACAGGTACATGATCAATGCATTTTCATACAACATTGGTAGCATGAATTTTCAATAACCTTCGAATATTTTTAAAGGTCATTTTCTTGATTTTCCTTATTATTCTTTTCTAGTAGTTAGAAGTACCACTATTATAACTACCATGATAACAATTATTAGTATGTCACCAACCACATCCTCAATTACAATGACAACCATGATTTCTATAGTCTGATTTTTCATAGTTATTATGTGTTGCAACATTCACTTCAGGGAATGAAGTTTTCACTAAAAGGCATGAGATCGTTCCAAAATACTTTTTAAAGTCTTTTTCACAATATTGTTGCTACAAGAGCACATAAGATATTTCAATCATAACAAATTTTAGAGAGTATTATCGTTTTTAATTGTAAAATCATTCTTTCAAATTATTATATCATTCAAGAATTAAAAGGATCTTTCACAGTTAGATGTTTCACATTTTTAATTCTTCATGTAGATGATAATCATTGAACTTTCACAATGGTAACTTTCTCATAATTATTCGTGTCAAGTTATATATTCTAAGCTAACAACTAAAGCGAGAAAACACTATAATTCATGTCTATTCAAACTTAAGTATAGAAATATTATCATCTAGATATATTAAATATTATGATTATTAAGGTCAGCCTTACAATTTAATCAACATAACAATAGAATACTCCAAAAAATGTTTTATAGAATATTAGCTAGAGATATCACATTATTTTATTTACTATAATCAAGGTTCCATAGAAAATTTCATCCGTAAAGAAACAAATAGCCATAAGCTATGTCATATACATCTGGATATATATTCAGTATAAGTATATTTAACTTTTTTTTTAAAGTTTTTCATACGACATATCCAAATATTAAACATGAGTTTCTAGTGTAAAAAATAATAATCTAATAGGCAACACAGTACATTTGGTAAAGGTCACCAAATAAAATAATTTTAAAAAAAAATGATTACTTCATTTTTAATCATGTCAATGACATATGTTATGAAAGATATACATATTTAAGTAAAAAATATTCAAGTTGTTGATACTTCAATCTTATTCAAAGTCTTAGATCATAAACAAGTATATCATGAAATATAAAAACATAAATTCATATTTAAATACGGGAAAAAAATGAACATCATTTTAACTTTTTTTTTCATTAAGAATGTTGAAATCTCAAAATCTTTCAAACACATAGAGAAATTCACATACCTTAACCTTGTTGCTTCAACAAGAACGTTGTACGTCTAGATTACTTGTTCTCCAACAAAATATTGAATACTATCGAGCAAGCTCGTGCTGATAACGTGTTATAAACAAAAATAATAGATAAAGGATGGATATGAGAATATGAGAATTTGTATTGCATTTTATATCTTCTTTTCATTTACAAGTATCATACTCCTCTATATATATAGGGAGATTCAATTCTTCATATTTTAATACATAAATAGGAAAAAGTAATTATAAGAATATGAAAGGTTAAAGAAGATGGAAGATTAAAAGTCAAGAGAGATGAAAGGTTGAACATCCATTTAATAATATTCATAACAAAATTTTATTTTTAAACCTTTATAAAAGAAAAAAAGAGAACTTATGAATAATTGATAAATTATGAGTAGATCGGACCCACGGCAACTATGCAATCCAAGAAAAAGAATATACATGAAAAAGAAAAAGAATTGTACGAAATAATGACATCACGTCATTTGTATCTTTTTCCAATAGTTTAATGTCATATCAATATTTTTATCTTGAATTTCACTATTTTCATCCTACAAAAATCAAATGAAAATGAAAATCCTAAAATTTAATATAAAAATAATGATGTTACATTAAATTATTGGAAAAAATATTATTACTATTTCATACAATCCTTTATGTATCAACAACAGTTAAAAATGATGTAACAATCTCTCAATTCCAAATTTGTTAAAAAAATGCAGTTTGGGGTTTTGAATTCGTTGACCTAGTCAAACATGAAGCACAACACATGGAAGTTGGGTATCAATTGCCATTCCCATTCAAAATTAGCTGCCCCATGCAATGCATGCTAAACTGGTGACAATATGTGGAGGAGTCCAACTTGAATTTTGAAATCAATTAATAATACTAAGAACAGCACCATCCGTTTTCAACAACTCCACAGGCAAGTAAAGTACAGGTAATGATATTTATTTTCTCCTCCACCATCTCCACATCTTCCCATCTTCATCCTTGCAATCTTGGTTTAGTTTTGATGATGGAAGGTTTCAATTTTAGATCCAAATCATACAGGGATGCGGGAATGCAGATGGAGAGTTACTATGGATTTAAAGGAGGGCCCAGCAACATACAGGACTTGAGGTGTTACAGTGCTAATTATGCTAAGTCTGTTCAACCAAATCAGCTTGGCAAAGAGATTAAGATGAAGAAAAGCGAAAGCTCCTTTGGGTCTTCTTCCAAAACCTGGAGCTTTAATGACCCTGAGTTGCAGAGGAAGAAAAGGGTTGCTAGCTACAAGGTTTATACTGTTGAAGGCAAGATGAAAGGTTCTTTGAGGAAGAGTTTCAGGTGGATCAAGGACACTTACACCCAAGTTGTCTATGGTTGGAGGTGATCCCATCTCATCCTTGCCTACTCTACTTTTTCTTCTCTCTGTCTTTTCCTATGTGAACTTGGGATTTGGGATGTCCAAAAATTCTTATATATAGCTATAAAAAGAAATTTTATTACTTGTCTGCTACCTAAGCAAAAACCACATCTATGAAATTTGGAAATTAATGTTTCTTGGTTTGAGTTTCTCAAGTTGGGGCAGACTAAAGACCCATGGCATAGTTACTGAGGTTTCAGATTGCCTTAAACCTATCATTCTGATCAAGATCAGGTCATCTAGCATAGTTACTGATAATAAGAAGGTACAGATCTACCAAAAACATTACTCCAATGAATTTAATATATAAAAATATGTATAAAATAATAAAAATTCAGAGATACAAGAAGCCAACATCAAAACAAGTGTGTACTAGATGAAAACAAGGAAGATGACTTGCTTCAAATCCTCATTTTTTTTACATCAACAGCATTTCCAAGATTGTACATCTTTACAGACTTACACAGGCAAGCCGAGATAAGGCAACTTGTAACAAATATGAAGATATAGACTATTTTCACCGGCTACCGACTCTTGTTATGTGTGTGTTGAGTAGTGTACATACAACACAATACAATACAATACAATACAATGGCCCCAGCACCCAGAGGCCTTTGTATAATCAATGGAACTTGTGTAATCTAAAGAGATCAAGAAAATAAGAGTGGCTCAATGTTAAAAATGTTAAGTGAGCCCTAAAAAATCTTCAAAAAAAGGCTATTTTTTTTATTCAACTTGGCTCGGACTTGCCTAATCTTTGCGTCCACACGTGCGGTAAACCCGATCTTAGTTTTCTGTCTGGCCTTGGACCGTTCCCTAGTCCACATGTGTTGATCCTCAACATCTTTCCTGTAGTACTTGATCTCTTGGATGATATGATGATCCTCTGGCTCAAAACATCTTTGGTAAGCTATATGAGCCATGTAAGGGAGGGTACAAGCGATTGTGGCTAAGAGGGTGGTCTGCCAGTAGATGGGTGCGGGAGCAAGGGCTTCCACTAGGATTTGGTAGGCATCGCCAGATATTCTAGGAGATAGCGCGCCATAAATTAAGAGAAATATATACCAAGCAGCAATGCTACCCCATATTGTGACGTGGTGGATCCATGTGAAGTGACTCATTGTAAGGGCAATCTGGCAATTGAGAGACCAAACGATGCAAGTGAACATTGTTGTACCCAAGACAGCCAAATCAGCAGTCTGGCCTTCAGCACGGAAAGCTTGGTCATACAGGATGACAATATTGATGAAGAAAATGATTAAAGAGCACAATAGACCATTTCCCATCCACCCGAGTATCCTGTACCAGTCGAAAAACAAATTCGTAGGTCCTTGTTGATATACTGCAGGAAACTGCAAGACATGCAATATCTTTTAAGTCAAGTCTCAACTCTAACATAGATGAATTGCTAATGAAAGAAGCCTTTTACAAAACTAACCTCTAAGCAGACCTCAGAAGAAACATCTTGCTCAAAAACTCCTAGAGACATTACTGGTAGTGAGGTAAGAACAACATTGAACAACAACATGTACCAGTCATCGTAAACTGATTGTCCAGAAAAGCCTGTAAATGCCTCGAAGTAGAAGAGGGTGAGGCCAAATGCTATATTCTTGTAGAAGAAATAACAAATCTGAATCCAAAATACCCCAACTGGTACAGCATTAGAGGAGGACCAAGCATTTAAAAAACCAAAAGAACAAGAAAATGAAACAGACAATCCCTTGTTATTACCATTTGTGCGATCCTTTTGTAACACCAATGTCCATGGACAACAAGAAGTCTTTCCAAGAAACGAAACTGGGAAACAGAGAAGTCACTGGCCATTACAGCCTGCAAAGGGGAAAAAGTTTGGTAAATTTCACTAACATGAAAAATTAACGAGTCTTAAGAAGCATCATGTCAAGATAGGACAGCTAAAGCCTACAATTTGATAATAATTGTTACAAACATAAAACATATTTGAGAACAAAACATTTATCGGCAGTTGATGAGGATGTAAGAAGACGTTACCAACCTGCATACCTTCCACACCACTGATACCAACTCCAATATCAGCCTCTTGAATCATTCCAACATCATTTGCACCATCACCAATTGCTAAGGTGGTTTTCCCAGTTCCTTGTTTTACTAATCTTGTTACCTGGTGCCAAGGAAAAAAATTACCGAAATAGACAATAAGATCTTCACTCTCAGGAATATCACCTGATTTAATCGATAGAATAAACATAGGAAATTCTTACTAGTGCCTTCTGCTTTGGAGACACACGACAGCATATTACAGATGCACATTCAACCGCTAAGCCTAAGAATTTAAGTTTCATATCATTTTCCAAGGCATATGCAAGAGTCTTTCCATCAATGATTAACGCAAATGCAGCATGTGGATCATTTTCTTGTTTGATCATTTCTAAACCATTGGTGATTTGCTTCAATATGTCCTCCTTGACTTCCTGATGAGTAACAAAAGAGCAACAAAGTCTAACATCTAATTGAATCAATTTCCAAAAGAAAATTTCCTGTCAAGAGAAATACATACACCTGTTTGTCCTCTGAACCACTTTCTGTAATACAGATTTGCTTCATGCCTTGTCTTAGCAGACTGCAAGCAAACCTGCATCACAAAGAGAAAGTGTTCACTAAATAGCTATCATGGAACATCTTTACACCTTTCAGGTTTCCATTAGTGGATGAAAATAACGAGAGAAATGGCAGGAGACAAACCCTATATTTATAGCAGTTTCCATCTTATCCCTGTCAAAACCCAGAGCTTCAAACCAGCTTGTGCTAGTTTATCGATACATTGGGGCACCTGAAATGAAACCGGGTTGAAAATGAAATACACCAAAAGACAAGTGTGTTAGAGAAACAAAGCAAGGGTAACAGCACATACCCCTTCTGCAGTTTGTCCTCCACAGCAGTAGCACCAACGAGAAACAAATCCCTCTCCATCATCTCTGCGGCATTTTCAAGCATTGCATCTCTATCAGCCCCAATAGATGTTTTTGCTTTCTGAAATTCATTGTTCCAAGCAGTATACTCAGACTCCTCGAGCTTTCTATAAGCCAGTGCCAATGTACGCAATCCAGCTTCTCCATACTCATTCAAATGCTTAGTGGTATCTTCCAGATACAATTTTCCATCCTTTGACAACCGATCGAAAATAATGCTGTGCCAAAAAGAGGAACAAACCATCATACCATTGAAGGAACACATTGGTGTAGTCTACCATGTGAATACCCTGATGATGAGGTCAAAGGACAACACAGAGACTAACCTGTCAGCACCTTTACACAGGAGAAGAATTTGCCCTTCTTCATCCCTTACAATAACAGTCATCCGCTTTCTTTTGCTTGTAAATTCTAACACATTCAAAATTTTGTATTCCCTACAAGATTCCCAAAGGACCATTAAGATTCTCAAATAAAAAAAGATTCTAAAAAGAACAAGCAAGATGCACTGGCATCCCCACCTTTCAATTGGTTTTCCTGAAGCTGTATGCTTTTCACGAACAAACACACTTGATTGAGTTCTTTGGAAAAAACTCAAAACCCAATTCTCTGGCAGCAACAAGAAAGGATCCTTCATCGGGTGACTCTGCTTCATATGTATAATTGCCGGTCTCTTCATTCAGCTCAGGGATAGCAGTGTGACAAACTGCTAATATTCGGCAAAATAACAAAATTCCTTCTGCATTAGGCTCTTTCAACCAGTTCCCATCCATGAGTCGGTTGTCCTCAAAATTAAACCCTTTTATGGGAGATTTATTAGCCTTTTCTTTCTTGGAAGCGACAATGGTCTTAAGTTCACCTTGATCCTCGTGGTCATTAGCCATCTGTTGCGCAGCAGCAAGTTCAACTTCACTAGGGGCCACACCATATGGAATACCAGCAATGGAACATTTGAGAAAATCCATCTGATTACAGGTCAAAGTGCCTGTTTTATCTGATAGGATGGTGTCTACTTGGCCCAGTTCCTCATTTAAATTAGATGTCCGTGCTTGAGCAGGAATCCCAGTGTCCTCATCATACATTTGTATGTCTTGATTAATAAAGGTTGCTTGCAAAACCTTCACCACCTCAATGGAAACATAAAGAGAAATAGGTATTAAATATCCATAAAGCATGAGGGCAGTCACCATATGGCTAAGCCCTGATATTACAGGCTTTTTGGGACTATAGTATTCCTCTGCATCCTGGGGTCGCATAAACCACCACACTGGCATGCTGTACTTAATTTCCACAGCAAAGCCAAAAGAGCTGATCAATGATATCACCAGAAGGACAGTGAAAAGAACATAAATTATATAATCCATTTTCTTTTCTACTCTGCTCCTCTTGGAAGGGGACCTGGTGGAGTTCTGCATGACTTTGCTATCATGGCCAGTGAAGATCACAACCCCGTACACTAACTCTGTATTTCGCAGTTTTGAATCCCTAAGGAGAATTTGGGTAGGGTCAATAGCATAAACTTTACCTTCATATTCAAGGTTACCAACAAAGGTGTAAAGGCTAGGGTTGGGATCTTCACATTTAATCATTCCTTTGAAGTTGTTGAACTTATCATCCTCATCCAAACCCAAGGTTGCCTCCAAAGCTTTCTTTGCCTTCAAGTTGGTCTCACCATCTAAATTCATGGTCTCCACGTAGCAAATTCCATCCTCGTAGTTTGATGACAACAGTAGCAAATCTGCAGGAAAGAACTGATCCTTCTCCACTTTCACCACATCTCCGACTCGAATGTCTTCCCATGTCTTTTTAGCGAAGCCGCCTTTCTCATTATGAACATGAACTTTCCGACTATTAACCTCCCTATCTTGCATAAACCTTCGCCAATCCTCCAAACCTTCCTTCGCCATGCTTAGCCCTACGACGAAGACCAAAGGTGCAATCATGCTCACAGGAGAAAATGGCGAAAGGGGTGTAAGTGAAGCAATTGCACATCCAAGGAAGTACAAGTTGGCTACTCGGTGGAATTGCTCATACAGAGCTTTTGGTAAGAAAGTAAAAAAAATATATTTGGTGGTGGATATGCTATTTGATCGATAAGGTGTTTGGTTGAGCACTTGAGGTTCATTGCAATATACAGTTCTTGAGAATCCAGGCCCTCCTATAGACTGTCCCCCGTTCCCTGAACTTCGAAATAGACAAAACGAATAAAGATGGCTCTTGCGTAGCTTTGCTCTTATCCTACCCCGTGCCATCTTCTCAGAATCAAGCTTTTCTTTATTTATTTACTATCAAACAAAGACAAGCTCCAAAATCTACCACTCAATCACCTATAACACGCAGCTTCTTTGCTTTAGTTCCTGATTTCCAAATACCAAACCATTCATATTTACAAAATGAAGCAGACGACAACAAATCAACATTGGCGAAAGCTTCAAATTTGACCCAAAAGAAATTCCAAGGTAAGAGAGAACACCCCATGCAGCCGTTCCCAAAATCCAACATAATATATATATCCATGCATGCATACACACACATAAAATTTGATAGCAGAAGGGCAAGAAACAAAAACACACGTACCCAACATTAGTTTTCAGCTAAGATCATTAAAATAAAGGTGTAATGGACAAAGGAGACAATGCTGAGCTGAAACTTAGAAATTTCAACAAATGCACACCACATCATTGATACTTGACCCAAAAGAAAAGAACCCAAATACTGGAAATGAAAAGTTACCTGGAATCTAGAGGCTGGTTCGTCTTCAATACCAAATCAACCAATGAAGTAGGCAATATTTGTAATGGTTAATTTGGATTAAAGAAGACAACGTAGAGATAAAAAAGAGAAACAGAGAGATAGAAAAGCCAGGGTTTAAGGCTTCCCCCTCCCTCTGTTTCTTTGAATCCAATAACAAGATTTCCCGGGGTCTCCTTCGCCCCTTGACTTCTATACGTAATGCTTATAAATCTCTGTTTTTTGATTATTTTTTTGATTGTATAATGAAAATTTTAAGGTTTCTTGGTTTTTATTTCATGATCAGAAGAGAACAGAAAGCATGTCGTGATGATGGGTCAGGCTTTGCAAGAAAAGAAGAGAAGAGAAAAGGGTGGCATGGCATGGCACTCAATCTTCATGTTTCGTTTTTATATAAAAATGGAATAAGCCAAAACAGAACCTATCTTCTCCAACGTTGTTTTTTTTGGGGCCTATTTTTATCCTACGTGTCACATCCCTTGTCAAAATAATAACAAAAGCTTATCTTCGTTCATCTATTTATGGAAAACAAAATTACTCATTATTAGACTTTATAATCATACTTTGTTTACCTCTATATTTAATTCCCAAAGATTTAGGACTTTTGACTATCAACTCGCCCCATAATTTATATTTAGTCCCTACACTTTTATAAGATTTGAGATTTAGGCCTTCTTTGAATGGTTAATGGTTGTCGTGCGGTGGGAAAATTATTTTATGGACCCTGTCTACCATATCATTTATGGTCTCCTTTCAATTATTTAATGACATTTCAATAATTTTTTTTCATATCAGTGACACATAATTTTGGTATTTTTTTTACCCTGAACCTTGAATCAAAGTTCAAGGTTTAAGGTTCATGATTTGAGTTTAGGGTTTTGAGTTTGAGATTTAGGGTTTAGGTTTTTAAGTTTGAGATTTAGGGTTTAGGTTTTAAGGTTTGAGGTTTGAATTTGTGATTTGAGGTTTAAGGCTTAGGTTTAGATTTAAGGTTTGAGTTTGAGTTTGAGGTTTAGGTTTAAGATTTAGGATTTAAGGTTTAAGGTAAAAATTTACCAAAATTATGTGTTAATGACATAAATAAATTACTGAAATGTCATTATATAATTAAAAAGGGATCATGGATGATGTGGTGAGAATGGTCTATAAAATTATGTCTCGGTGCGGTGGAATTTTTTACCTCCCATGTATAGTAGTACTAATCTCACCACCAACATTATTTTTAACCTTACTAGAAGTAAATGCACTGTTCATCCAAACTAAGCCTTAGTCTATATATTTTAAAAGTTAAAAATTCAATCATCTTATTTTTTTCAATTTAAAAATCCTAATCCAATCATCATCATAGTTATTAGTTTTCGTCAAAATTTGTCAACTTAATGTATTGATTTTCCGCCAATCATGTGTTGTTGCAAGAAAACTAAGAAATTAATAGGACATGTTGCTTCCAAGCCAGATAATTGCTTTCATCAATTAACAAAAAAACAGTTCAACTTAATAGGATATTTTAGAAGTGAATTAGGGTAAACCATGTCTTGGAATAGGGCCACACGGGCAGCCACACAAATGTGTGGGCCACACGTCCATGTGTTCCTAAAACCCTAGGTTATTTCGAATCTTACACTACCAAGAACCCTCCACACAATTTGTTTTCCCTTGTAGCTTAATTTTGCATGTTCCACATGGCCTCAATCTGTTACACGACATGGCCACACGGCTGTGTAACCCCTTCACAAGGATTAAGGCATTGCACATGGGCATGTGCCCCTGATTTATAATTTTACCCTGAATTTTATGATTTGTTCAATTTAGCCCCTGAATGATTTTTGAATTATTTTAATATTTTATTTTTTTATTTAATTAGGTCCTTGATAATATGAATAATGTTAGAAATCATGCCCTACTTAGCTGAATTAATGTTATAAATAATTGCTTGAATTGTGAATGATATATATGTCTATTGTATCTATATTTGTGATGGTACATATAGCCTGCCTTATGTTACTGTTAAACCGAACGCATGATGAGCATGTTTTTTGCTATTGAATCAATTTGTTATAAGCATAATATTTGTCATTGAATCGAATTGTTATAAGCATAATGGTTGTTATTGTAGTGTTCTTTTAAAAGCATATTAAATACTATTGTATTTATCTATTTTGAGCATGACATATTGCATTGCAGGGGGTGGGATGATATGAATGGAGGAAGTTGAACAGTTTATCTACACCATTTTAGCAACTTCTATATTCACCGTTTAAGTGGTTTATCCACACCGTATTAGCAAGTTTTTATCTGCACTGTTTGAGTGGTTTAACCACACCGTATTAGCAATTTTAATTTGCAAACATGTTTTACATCCACAACCTTCTGACAGCTTGACTGCAAAAACTTTTTATCAAAAACCCCGGTGGTTCATCCACCCTTTTTATTACCAGTGTTTATCCACAACGAGTGGTTCGTCCACAATAATAAGTGGTTTATCTACAATGTGGTGTAACGATAGAGGAGTTCTGAGGAACTCCTATTATGGTGTGTAGCTGTAAGTAGAGCTGATCGTGGGTCGGACGGGTCGGGTTGGGTTCGGGTCGGGCTTCAACAAATTTTTAGGCCGAATTACTAGGCCTAGGCCCGGCCTGGCCCAAAAAATGGGCTTAAAATTTTGTCCAAACCCGACCCGAATTATAGAAGTCAAGCCCGAAAAGTTTAAAAAATATATATAATATATCAAAAAATGGGCTTAAAAAATATATAATATATCAAATACGCTTAAAAACTTTAAAACAAACATTAAAAATAAACAAATTAAAAATACATTAAAAATTCTTTATATTAAGATAGTTGCAAATAAAATAGAAGAAAAATTAACAATAAAATATAAGTTTCTATAATATTCAAATAATATTAAAAAAGACAGCAAAGAATAATAAAAACGCATAAAAATAAAAATAACATCCAAACAACCAAAATAGCAACTAAAACAGTAGCAAAAATAATAGAAAAAATAGCAACAAAAATAACAATAAAAACAGCACCAAAATAGTAAAAAATAACACCAAAACAGCAACAAAAATAGTAAAAAAGCATCAAAATAGTAAAAAACACAACACCAAAATAGCAAAAAATAGCAACCAAAACAGTAAAAAAACAGCACCAAAACAACAATATAATTTTTTATTAAAAATGGTTAATTTATTCGGGTCCGGTCGAGCTGAGCTCGAGCCAAAAAACTCTTACTCGAAGCCCGACCCATTTAGAAAATGGACCTCATTTTTTGTCTAAGCCAATTTTTTGGGCTTATATTTTTGTCCAAACCCTCCCATTTTTTAGGAGGACTTTCGGGTCGGGTCGGGTGACCCCGCCCATGATCAAGTCTAACTGTAAAGTAGGACCCTTTTCAGATAATTGAAATTGCTTTGCATTTATAAGCATATACATAGTGGTGAACATTGAGATATTGTGACGATAAAATAAACTGAATTACTAATATTCTATATTACTAATCAATTGTGATTATTCTATTTGAATTTCAGTTATTTTAATAATTATATCGCTTTATTTAAATTGTGACATGAGACTTTTATTTTAAATTTAATTAAACATGCATTATATTTAATTTAGACGAAACATTTAAATTCATAACATAACAAAAGTGAATTCAATAAAATTTATACCAAATGAATTATTCCTATGTTAAAATATTTAAATTTATAAAATTTTAAATAGAAAGATGACAGATAAAATAAATATGAACACAATACAAACATTTCTTTTGTTCTTTTCCTTTCTTCTATTTTCTTTTCATAATTATAAAGGTAAAATATAAGTACTTGAGAAGTTTCAAACTTCATTTTCTTCCATCGCTTTTTCGTATAAAGTATAAAATACAAAGTTTAATACCTTTTCAATTAGATTGGATTATGAGTTGAGTCACCCATCCGAAAAGTAGAAGGATTTTAAAAAATATAGATTCAAAAAATAGATTTAGATAAAAAAATAATGCTCGTTTTTTAAACGGATCAAATCTCGAGTAAGATGTTTTGATCCGGGCTTAGCTCGACTTCAATTTGCCTAAAAAAAATTCGTTGTTATTTTTTGTTGTTTATTGTCATTTTGCTATTATATTGTTAATATTTTGTTGTTATTATTTAGATATTCTATAACTCTTGTTTTATTATTAATTTTTTTACTATTTAGAAGAATTTGCTTGCTAAATTATAACTATTTCAATATTTATTTTAATATCTTCAGTTTATTTGATGTATTATATTTTTTAAATTTATTTTTATATAAAAACATTAATACGAACGGATCGAACCATACTCAAATTTAATATTTTTTTTATCTAAATTGAGTTTAAATAAAATTTTAAATTTATTTTTAAAACCGAATCTAAAATTTTACATTAATTCAATTCAAACACGACTTAACCCATCATGAGTTGTACTTCCAACCCTTGAAACCCACTCAATGCGAACACTTTAAGATTGAAATTTGGACAAGTTGCAAAGTCTTGGACGGAGAACCCTCGAATCACATGGATCTCCTGCTTTGGTTCTCCCAAAAAAAGTTCGCCCACAAATGGGTTCCAGTCAATTGCCATCTTTAGGATTATTTATATAACAAATATGAACTCCAAAGGAGATATCACATTAGTTTGGCTAGAGTCAATTCTGTACTATACCAGCATGTTAATCATATTGATAAATTCTTAAATTTTTTATTCGATTAAAATTTATTTTAATGTTATTTTTTGTATATTTAATTTTTTTATACACGTGTTATTACTTTTATAAATTAAATATATGAGACAAATCCCAAAACTATACATGAATTATGGTTTAATGTGTAATTGTATACATAAACTTTGATTTTGTGCAATTTTATACATGAAATTTTGATTTGATCCAATTCTTATAAATTATTAACACAATTATTGATATAACATCATTTTTATGTTTATATATTGATACACAAATATTTATATGTATCCAATATAAAAATAATTTGATATATTTACTTTTTTAAGCGTGTATGATTAAATCTAAATTAAAGTTTCAAGTATACGTTTGAACCACAATTAAAGTTTCATGTATATAATTGCACCAAATTAAAGTTCATGTATACAATTGCACATTAAATCAAAGTTCATGTATAATTTTGAAATTTATCCCTATATATATTAATAATGTTGTTGATTGAGTTGGTGTTATAAATTAACTTGACACCATCTTAGGATTGATGAAAACATCATTATAAATAACTGTATTCATTTAATATTATTAATCTGATGTATATTATGTGTTTACATTTTGTTTTACTTACAATTTAATTTTTTTATTTTGTAATATGTACATATTTCATGTGTTATTATTAATTAGTTCCAAACTATACATGTCATTATTTATGGTATCTTGGACAAGCTTTTGAACACCATCTCTATTTGTGTGTTCTAGCCTAGATTGGTCTCATTATCTGCAGCCTCAACAAAGCATCCCATAAGAGTAATCATATGGTCTTTGACCGAAGTATTGGGTTTTTTAATGGGCATTCATTAAACTAGTTATAGTCGACTGTCGAGCCAAGACAACTTGGCCTTCGAAGATGTCCTCTTGTTTGTCTAGAATCGCTTTTACAATCTTATAGCTCTCCAGTTTCTTTTAAAGGATGTTGGTCACGCTATTCAGCATGTAATAACGAGTTATCTCATCAAACTCCTCCGAGCATTTTCTAGCCTCAGCTTGAGTTGTCGGAGGACATTTATTATCAAGAACCATTTTGAGTTTCTCATGTTTAGGACAATCATGAGGTTCCCTTTCCATTCCTTATAGTTATTTTCGTTCATTTTATTCTTAGTAAGTATGTTTAGTAAGAGAGTAGGTGTCATTTTTCATACTTAAAATAAAACATCCATTCATTAATATCTTTATGTTAACCAAATATTAAAAAAAAATTACAACAAACGATATGCATTAAGATGATGCATGTGTCTTACATTAAATATTGAAAACATTTGGAAGTCATTGCAACAATAATTCCTATACCAATTGAATTAAGTCACCATGGGACAATCTTAATCTACTAGTAAGAACATGGATTTCCATCCAATTAATACGTGAACCTAATCCTTTAGGTATTCACACGTACTAATAATCGCTTAATGTTTGTCCATCATTCTAATTTAAGTAGAGTTTCGTGGGAAGTTACTTAACTAGAACGATCTTGAGTGTATAACCATCAACTCAACACCTATCAGTCCATGTATCACAAATAAATCATCGTGTGATAATCTCACTAAGTAACATGTATGACTAGTTGTCCTCTATAAAAAAAGGGAAAACTTCTTTAGTGAATTCGACATGATAATGCCTACCTCATGGCTAACAAGTTATCTATGCTATCACAAGATAGTTATCTCTTTTTAAGAAATCTCCTCAGTGAAGTCCACATGACAATTTAAATATCATTGATGAAGGTTATTGATCTTGTTTAGAAATATTCTCTCACTCAATATTTTAAAAAGCATGCAAGGTTTTTATTTCTGGTTTCAATCATGAATGATTAAAATGTCATAACAAGTATATATAACACTCTTTCCTAAACTATATGGCATCCTTATCATACATATCCATGAACGTACTTTTCAGTTAATTTAAATATCATCACGCTATCGTAGAAAAGAAAATTAAACGACTCTGACCAGTCAAAGTTTCCATGATTCCTCTTAGAAAAATAGATAATAAAAAATACAATTATTACCCCATAGCATACTTTGGGTCTTTTAGGTAAAAGCCAAATATCTCAATTTTTGGGTTTACCAAAAATCCAAATAACTAGAAAAAATCACTAAAGGGATCTACTATTGAATTGCTATCACCACCACGGATCTCCATTGCTGCCACAGTCGGCATCACCATCGTTGTCGTCGAGTCATCATTGTTGCCACCATCGGCCATCGCCTAACCGTCATTAGGCTGCTACTAGACCACTGTCGGTCGATCCTTTGCTAGTCTTCTTCTGATTGGCTAAGTCAAGTTTGTGTTGTCTCGATCAATTTTGGATGTGTCTCAGTTCTTCGGGATTCATCAAAAAATTTGGCTACATAAAAACTTATGCCTATTTTCGACTCACATGAATTTTTCTAAAATAAATAAAATAAAACCTCCATGGAGGTGATAGTCCATGATCTAATTATAAATCCCAAAATTTATTAAAAACCTTAATTTATATCCAATCCAAATTCTAGCGACCCGTGGCCACGTTTACTTTTCATCTATCATGTAATGTCAATGAGAGAATATCATTTAACCATTAGTTTGGTTATGAATTCCACGGGTTTTTAACCAAAATAATCCAAAAAAATAATTATATACCAAAATGGTATCTCCATCTCATTAATTACCAAAATGGTATGTTTTTGGGGGTGGAGGGCACTTAAGAGGCAGCACCATTGTGCACACTTGACACAATTTTTTTATATTTTATATTATAAAATCAAAAAAATATTTGGTCGTGTCATTTTAATAGGCGGCACCATTGTATACAGCTATAACACAAAGCAGAAAAAGAAATACGAGATTGAGATACCTGGGGTTGTGCCAATCTAATGGGCGGCACTGAAAGTGCCCTTTTTAAGGGTGGCACCAAATGTGCCATTACTTGATGGATGCCTGGGCTGGGACACTATAAAAGGGGGTTAGGGTTAAGGGTTGTTTAAATTTTGTTTAAATTTGAGAAAAAAAACAAGAAGAAAAACAGTAGAAGAGAAAAGGAGAAGAAAGGGGAAAATAAAAAAGTAATTTTTTATTATTTTTATACAATTTAGTTTAGTTTAGTTTGATGTTTATCAGTTATATTTTTTTAGTAAGGTATATTTTTAATTTGTTATTTTATTGAAATTTTATTTATTTTTTAACAAATTTATTGAAGATGGATAATCAATTATTCGTATGCATTTATTTCGATGGAGTAATTTTGAGAACATTAGTTGAATGTATATTTGAGTGTCGGCATCAAATAGTAATGAGATTTCGTCAAAATGTCTCGGTTGATGATATGAAAGTAAAGATTAATGAAAAAATTTAGACGTTGTAGGAGAAGGATCTCGAAACTTTTTTACAAGTTTCCAGTTTCGACAGATCCCATCAAATTCTCTGAGATGGAATTTATAGACGATGAAGACGTGGAGACAATGGTCGCTCTTTATTGTTCGAATCAAAGTGACCAAAATGCACCGATTCAGTTATTTGTCGAGTTAGTTGATATGGAACCAACTGAAGATCCAACTCCAGTAGAGAATGAAGATCCAACTCCGTGTATGGTGGTTCTAGTATCGTACGTTGAAAGTTAATCAATAGTACAAGGGATCAACATCGATCTTAATGTTGCTGCACCCAAGAATGATGCAGATAGAGATGCTGGATATGATAGTAGTATTCCTTCTGATCATAAGGTCGATATTAATAGTGATTTCGATGTGGATGAGGTCCCGAATGATATCGACGACGAAGGGGCGAATGACGATGGAAATTATAATGCGTCTTCAATCAAGAACTCGGTTAGACATATTGTGATGCACAATAATCCTGCTGGGGCACACATTTCACTTATAGACCTCGATGTGGCACATGCAGTCGAGTTTACGAAGTACCTTGATATACTACCTGCTCACCGACTGACCGTAGCACTAGAACCTGAAGAGTTATTTGTGGGCCAAAAATTCGAATCCAAGGAAGAGTGCGTATTTGCCATTAAGCGGTATAACATGAATGTGTAGGTGGACTACAGAGTCGTCGTGTCTAAACAGACATTGTATATTGGAGAGTGTTGGAAGTCGACGGAAGGTTGCTATTGGTGGGTACGAGCTACATTTATCCAGAAGACACAGATGTGGGAGATAAGAAAATTTGTTGGGCCTCACACATGCATTTCAAGACGTATGTCAGAAGATCATCGAAAACTCGATTCCAAAACTATCTGCACATATACCATGCCAATGGTGAAGGACTTGTCGACCATCAAAGTTTTTACACTAATGTTGAGATGCAAGCACGATTCTAGTATCGGGTTTCATATCGGAAAGCATGGATAGCAAAACAGATGGGAATGGAATAGTCGTTCGATGATTAGGATACGCCATACAATGAGCTGTATGGGTGGATAGCCGCAATGCGATTGTACGTGTCAGGGGCTGCCATTGAGTTGGTGACATAGCCTTATTATGGCCCGGATAACAACCTACAATCGAGAAGAAGAATCTTTCAATATATGTGTTGGACATTTGATACCTACGTTCGAGCATTTCCTCACTACAAACCATTTATCCAGGTAGATGAGACCTGGCTATATGGGAAATATACGCAGATTTTACTTATTGCGATAGCTCAAGACGGGAATCAAAACGTGCTCCCGATAGCATTTACTATAGTGGACAAGGAAGACATGGAATTATAAGAATTCTTCCTGATGAACCTGCGGAGGTATGTTGTTCATAACGATAATATTTGCATCATTTCCGATAGAGGGAAGGGAATAATTATCGCAATTAGGCGTAACGGTGTACCGTGTAGATCGATTCACTACAGTCGGCACATTGCGACTAACTTCCAACAAGAATATAAGAATGCAGACTAGAAGAGACGACTTGTGAAAATGGGTAAAATATTTAGTTTCAATTTATATTTTTAATATTTTAATTTGAGACTTTAACTTATCTTTTCCTAATACATACATAGCGTACGAGCTAGAGCCACATCGATTTCGGAGAAGAAAGACCAGACTTAAGCGTGACATGAAAGGTCAAACGAACAAACCTTTGCGAGAGTGGTTGGATACTATAGAGCCGTGGTAATGGTCTCAAAGTTTCGATTACGGGTTTCAATATGGTCAAATGACGACTAACCTGGTAGAGTCGATTAACGGCATGTTCAAGAGAATACGACATCTTTTGATTTCATCAGTGTTCTCGATTACGTTCTACAGACTGGCTACATTGATGCTAGTAATGGGGATGAAATAAATCGACCAGAGGAACGTCGGATACGTGTTTGTTGAAGCTGTCAGGGATGCAATGAATGTAAACCGTCAGAGAGCGAGGTCAATGAACGTTAAAATACATTCATTATAGTTTCAAAGATTTCAAGTTACGGAGACCATTGGGCGTCGACCTGATATCCCACCTAGGTCATATGGGGTTGATCTCTAAAATAGATACTGCGACTATAGGAGGTTCGATATATTTCATTATCCCTATGCGCATGTCGCGACAGCTTATACTCATGCGTCGCTCAATGTTGAACAATTAATTGACCTCGTGTACACTCTCGAGCGTACGTTACATATTTAGGAAAACAAGTTCCCCGTCCTACCTGACTTGTCTACATGGGAGGTGCCTCCGACGACTTTTAAGCTTATCCCGAACAAAGGTTTACGAAGGAATCCAAAAGTCATCCGCATGTAACCAAAATCCGCAATGAAATGGACATGAGGGAGAAAATGGACGGCAAGCTTTATGACGTGTGTAGGCTAGCTGGTCATAATCGTAGTAATTGCCCACAATGAACCTACCATATTGGACAATCGTCCGGATCGAGTAGGAATTGAGTTATTTGTACTCGATTATGAAATGAAATTATTATGTTTATTTTAATATATCCAATTTATATTACTATGTTTGTTCCAATTTAAGTTCTTAATTATTAGGTAATTTGAATAAAAGTGGGTTCATTTTTATACTTAAAACCTTAAACTATAAACCATAAACATTAAACCTTAAACTTTAAAACTTAAACCCTAAACCCCTAAAATGTATATAAATATATGTGAAATTTAAGTTGGTATATAAATATGAAATTTAAATGAATAATCAAATGAGTTAAAATGTTTGTGAAATTTAAGTAAAAAGTCATCAATAAAACTCATCAATAGTCAAATATACACAATTAACCACTATAGATACAACCTTAATATTCATGGTTAGATAGTGTGGTCCTTGGGGTATATCGTCATGGTGGTCGGCATTCACGGTGAGGTTGCTCGTCAGGATCAACATCATCAATAGCAATCACATGCCCGGGAGGAGTGGAATATTGCAATGATAATGATAGGCCGAAAAGAGCGCAGTACTGTTATGGCTCGACAAACTAAGGATGATATCCCTGGCTTGATGAGCCAGGGATATGTGAGGATCCCCCGACGTTCGGATGATAAGAATAATCATTCGATGCCTCTTCCTCTTCCTCTTGCTCTTGCTCTGGTGCAGGAGGAGGATAATATGGGTGATCAAGTCGAGTCATGTGCGAAGGGATTATCGTCGATTGTCCACCAAGTAAATATGGTTTCCCCGCCTGAAAGTACCACTGTATATAGTATAATGATGGCTGCAAATTGGGAGTATACTCCATCGGAGGTATTCGCATCATCTAGTTGTTCAACACATGAATATATTGTCCATGCATAATCCCCCAATCGTTAAGTTGTTTCCCCCTCTTATTAATGTCATGGATATTCCCTAATTGTATTAGGGTGACGGGATAAGCTGTTTACAATCAAATTGTCGGAGTACTCGATCCCCGACATACCACTTCACCAATTAGAATTTGATAATCAATGCGTTAATGCATCATTGATTTGAGTGGAGGAAGACAGAAGAGAGAATAACAACGACGATTTACGGTAATGACTAGGGCATCCAGATGAATTGCACAATTAATAACATGTCACAATATTAACAAGGGTCAATTAATATAATTTAATAACATGTCACGATATTAACATAGGTCAAGTAATATAATTTAATAACATGTCAAGGAATAACATACTCCATCCCTAGCATGTTGCTCGATCATCATACGATATATGGGAACCATGTATTGCCTCCCGATTCTCGTATTAGTTTTTCCTCTAAGAAAACAAAAAAACTTTTTAGAATAATATAATTACAAAAATATGTCACATTATTGCTATATTGGGCAATATTTTATCAACTATTAACGAGTGAAAAAACATATGGTCAGTTCTTGACGGATGCTAGGAATGGCATTCGGTAAAGTGCCCAAGACTGCAACAGTATTAGACAACTGCCTATATGCACGGCCTTAGGATCTGTGGTGCGACAAAGTTCCCAATACAACATCGCTAGCACCGCAGAACCCCAACTATATGAACGTATATTTTGCAGATCAGATAGTAGGGGCAAGTACATCATGTGGACCTTCTTGTTGTTCGCATCCGGCATGAGTACCCCCTATGATTTGGATAATATACGCTCAATCGGCCCACGTAACCTCTAGTTCAGTTGCATCATCGGGCAAATCAGTAAAATTGGCCTTCAGCCATGTAAAGTTCAATCCCGTAAACTTCTCATCATTAGGTGAGCGTCCCAGTAAGTTGTAGCAAACTACCGATGGCTCTTGGATCGTACTAAAACCGGTAACCACATTCCCATCGATCGGGAGCCCGAGTTGCATTGCAACATCCTCTAAAGTGATAGTGTACTCCCCACATGACAGATGAAATGTGCAGGTCTTCGGGCGCCAACGCTCCACCAATGCGGATATTAAATCATACCGCAAATCAACAGTTTGGATCAATGCTGCTAATCCAAATCCGACCAATTCCAAGTATGGAATTAGACATTGATTGGGGTTATAGCTTAGCCTGTTCACATGACCCCTCAATGCGCGATACTCGCAACTACCCTATTAATTTACTAAAATAGTTAATATAACGGGTTTTTAACCAAAATAATATAAAAACTTAATTTAATTTCGTAATTGACATAAGTAACAAATAATAATTATATTACATCGAGATTGCTTTCGTGTGATGTTTCATTCATCGTGTTTGTTATGTGAGAACGCTTCTTGTCAATCAAAGAATCCATTCTGTAATTTTTAAAAAAAATTAGTTCAATTAATTTGGTACATAAATAATTATTATGGTAAAAAATTAATAACAACCTAAAAAATCACATAATCATTAAACCCTTAAAAAACCTATCATTCATAGAACTAATTATTAAATATTTTTATTAATTTTTTCATTTTATTAATTAATAAATTTTAAAATTAACAATAATACAAATGTTATAAATCAAATAAATATTAGGTATATTCGATGTATAAAAATAATAATATAGACATTATTATTTTAAAGACTAAATATTACTAACAAAACTTACTTACTAACAAAATTAAATTAAATTAAATTAAATTAAAAGCAACAAAACTTAACTTTCTTTCTCTCCCTTTAATCTACTCTACTAAATAAAAAAATTAATAACAAATCACATAAAAATTAAAACCTAAAAAAATAATTTTAACTAAAAAAATTTAAATTAAATTAAACTAACAAATAATTTATAATAGTAATTACCTTTCTTTTAGCTTTTTTCTTCCTTTAATATATCTACTAAACAAAAAAAATTAACAACAAATCACATAAACATTAAACTAAATATTTTATAATAATTACTAACAAAATTAAATTAAATTAAATTAAAAACAACAACAACAAAACTTGCATTTCTTTCTCTCCTTTTAATCTACTCTACTAAATAAAAAAATTAAAAACAAATTACATAAAAATTAAACAAAACAAAACAAAACAAATCATTTATAATAATTACTAAAAATTAAATAAAAAAACAAACAACAAAACATTTACCTTTCTTTTAACTTTTTTCTTCCTTTAATCTACCTACTAAACAAATAAATTATAACAAATCAATCACATTAAATATTAAAATTAAAAAATATTTTATAATAATTACTACTCAAAATAATAACTTTAAAATAAATTTAAAATTACCACACAAAATAAAATAAAATAAATTAACAAAATATAAGTTAAAATACCTCTTTTTTTTTCTTCTTCTCCCTTCTCCGTAAATGCTACTCCTCTCTTTCTTCTTTTTTTACCTTTCAATTACCCTTACCAAATACCAAGGTCCGCCCCTCTTTTATAACAAATTTAAGCCAATTTATTGCCTCCCAACCCAATTGAATCTTTGTCTCCCCAATCCATACACCAATGTTTGCATGCTTGCATACCACCTGCCCTACCACGCCCGTTCAGCCTTTGATTTGACAAGGTTGTCGCCCTTTGACTAGGCACTTTTGGTGTCGCCTGTCAATGTGGCACAATCCTATATATATCAGATCCGTATATTACATTTGAAATACCTTATAATCGTAAACGTGGTGGTGCCACCTATTAAATGAACTACCAAATATTTTATTTTCTTAATTTTATAATATAAAATATAATAAAAATTAAAAAATTGTATTAGGTGTGCACAGTGGTGCCGCTTTTAAGTGTCCTCCATCCTCAAAAACATACCATTTTGGTAATTATAGGGTGAAGATACCATTTTGGTATATAATTATATTTTTGATTATTTTGGTAAAAAACCCGAATTCCACTGTTATGAATGATGTTACATGTTGCAGGAATCATATACCCAACACACTAGCTTTCAGTTTCTTATTATTTGAACTAAGCTTTTACTATCAAAGTATATGAGTCACACAACATAATCCATTTAAAGTATGTCACACTGAGCATCACAAGTGAATAAATTCATAAACGAATTTAAGATCTATTCTATTTGGGTTCCATTCGATGTATTGTCAATCCATCAGCCACATATGTCTCTATCTTTTAAGAGTCATCCACTTTGATGCTCAAAACAAAGCATCTCTCCAATTGGACTGATAAACGACATATTAGTCTTCAATCGATTTGCTAATTTTCAATTATGCTAAGACATGTTTATGTTTATCTAACTAATATAAGATGTTTTTTCGTATTACGATCTGACCACGTAATATTGCTTAGTATTAATTAAACGTTATATAACCATTGAGCCATAATTGCTTTCATTTTGCTTTGGATGCAAAAATATGAGGGCAATATACAAGTGTATTAATGTAATTATGGGTATTATTAACCCAATTGTTCAAAAAATGCAAGTATGCAAAACGAATACTACACTTACGATATCAAATCCAACAATGTTCTAATCTATTTCATATCCACTAATGCATAATCCGTAATGATTGATATTTTCTTCTTTTTAACAACTTCGCACATAAGTCCTTATTCTTTTTAAATTTACGATTGATTTTTTTTGTCATATTTCACCTTTACAATCTTTTTATGTAATTCCTTCTCCAATATCAAATTTCTTTCATAAAATTTATTATCTGAGTTATCCCATAAAATTTTTCATAAATTTCTTGATATTCGAAATTGGAACCATTCCACGTTTCATATCAAATTTTCGAGGCGTTACAAAATCTTTAAATTTTTGTTTATCCTTTTTTATTATAATCGAGTTAATAATTAAATTAATTTAATAAAAATTAAGTAATATTTATATAGTTAAAATATATTATAATATTAATTACTTTATATGGTGCGATATCATTATATTTAGTGCATATTATATTATAAGAAAACAATATACATACACATTTAACTATGTATAATATATAAATTGTAATTTATAATTAAATTAGGAATGTATACTAATTATTATACAAATATGATATTATAATGTGCATTATTTTATTAATGATATCAATCTAAACTTAAACATGTAATTAATTTTATGGTAGATTATAGTGTAATATATATATACAATTAACATAATATATTAAGGTAAATTATTGATGATGTGTATCCTATATACAACTATGTTATTATAATGTATATTTTTATATTAATGATATGTAACTTAAACCCTAAACATATACGGAACTTTGTAGTAGGTTAATATATATATATATAATTAGCATTATATAATAAGGTAGATTATTAATGATATGTAGCGTTATATATAATTATTATATTATAAGTACATTTTTATTATAATACATAATTTTAAAACCCTAAACATATAATTAACTTTATCAATGGCGGAATCAAAAAAAAATTTTGGAGGGGGTAAAATTAAATTGTATATTTTTACGATAGTAAAAATGCAATTTCACTATTTTTAATACTCTATATCTTTATAATTTTTAAAGGGTTAATCAAATTTTTATGATTTTTCAGGGATCAAAGTGAAATTTTACCATTATTAATTAAAAATTTTATAAATTATAAAGAGCTAAATGAAAAATTTTCCATTTTAGGGAGGACGAGTTGGCTCCGCCACTGAACTTATGATAGGTTATAATATTTACATTGTTATGAAATTTTAAATTGTTTGAAGTTCTTATGTTTAAGTTGTATGCATTTTAATGTTGAATTATTATATCTGTTTTGAAATATTTTATTTTTATTAATTAGATGTCCATCAAGATCAAGATAAGTTTGAATGAAGTTTAAATTCTAGTTGTCATTAGAATGAGAGTTCTATTCCATTTATACTTTCTATGTCTATAAATATAACCCTCGGAGAAGCATTGTATTACACTTCTATTGATCAATAAATACGCTCCCTCTTTTGCTCTCTCATTCTCCTACTCTCTGTCTCTTTATTTTATACACGTTATCAGCAAGATTCTCTTTAATTTTTTTTCAGTCTTCAATTGAGGCTGGCACAATATGGGGTAATCACTAGAGCTTTTAATCACTCAGTGCTTATGATAATAACCAGGGTGATAACGATGATGTTAAAGATATTCAGTATATTTTTCTATGATATTTATTATATCATGTTTATTATAATTTGAGACTAATCATGACAACATGAATAGATGGATTTGATTTGAAATCCACACATGTTTGCGATAGTGATTATGGAATAAATAATTTAGCGGGACATTTATAAGTTCATCCTACTAAATTTGTTGCATTCCCAGAAGTGAATGTAAACATAAAGAAAATGAAAGATATGATCATGGACCACTAAAAGTGGGAATAGTGATGAATAAGAGAGCAATGAGAGTTCTCAAGATAACTCTTCAAAGGGTAAAGATAACTTATGTTATCAAAAGTTATTGGCCACATATGTGGCATATGCCCAAATATTTTGCTTTGTTAATATTATTTGAGGAAGAATATGAGAATATAGTAATGAATTCTATTATTACAGATAAAAATATTTATCTTGTTTGGTACTAAAAAAACCAATATTATTCCAATATTTGGTAGTACAAAATTGATCGAAAGCTCCAAAAGTGCTCATATATTAATATCTTGTAATGGTTAATCCATTGGTTTTAAAAGATATTCATAATGGATCTCATATTGAGATTGCGAATGAGGAGAATATTATATTTCATATGAATCAAAAGAGGATTGGGTTATTGATTTTATTTGTTATAAATTGAATTGATTGTGACTATCTTTGTGATATTTTTTGTCATTATCCCCATTAAGGGGTTGAAGTCAAAATATTTGACTGTGAAAGATCTACTTAAATTGTGGAAGAAAAATATGAGCAATAGAATATGGTAATTCTATCTAAAGCTCGTTATGATTAGATGCACCTGAAGTTGCAAGTTTTTTAAAACTATGAGTATAACTTTACAGTATTCAAAGTAAGTTCTCAATTAAAATTACATGAAAAATATTACTAATGAGAATTTTGCAAGAGAGAACTTATTCAGTTTTTCATGATTCAAATATGCTCCTACAGTAGCAATACATGAAAAATTTTACTTATGGTTGAACAAGTTTTTAACCACGAAAACTAACCATTCCCTGAAAAGAATGTAACATTATGTGATAAATTCGAAGGACATAATCTTTGACATGGATGTAGTAAATTGGACTATAATAATAGTCATGGGGGATGATCGTAATAATTTTTCTCACCACCGAAAGTGGAAAAATGAAGAAAGTAAGAAAAACCAAAAATTTTCAAGAACTCTTAAGAAGAGTGACAATTTATGCATGAAAAGTTATTGGTTATATACTTGTTGTACACTTGGAAAATAAGATCAACCTTCAAAGTTTGCTATTAATAAATTTTTATTGGATTGAAATCTACTACTGGAAATAAGCATGTTTACTTTGTACTACTGGAAATAAGCACGTTTACTTTGTGCTAGAAAAGTTATAGGTCATTTCTCTTTAAGGAAGTGATTAGTAAAGTGGAAGGGAGCTTATTAAATAAGCAAGAGGTCCCTAGTTCGTACTATTGGAGTTTAATTTGTTTACTTCTTATCTTCAAGACTAAATGTAGAACAAAAAGATACGTTTTTATATATTAAATCAATTGATATATGGTTTAAATATTTGAGATAATCTTTTCAGTTTTTATTTTATGGGTTACATATTGTTTTAAGCATCTCATTGTTCATGAAAATGAATATTAACTGATTTATTTATATTGTTATGGTAAGTTTTATAATTAAATAATATATTTGATTAAAATATATCTAGTATGCAAATTTATGTTAACAAACCAATAAATTTTATGGTTATTCAGATTGATTTAATTCAAAGAATTGTTAAAGGTAGCAGTTCATACATTTTATATTAATTCCCTTTGTTAATTATTTAGAGAAACGATATGAACAATTGTAAATGAAAAGTTTTATGAGCTTGAATGGTTGGATATTGAATTAAATTTCATGCATATTTATGATGATGGTTATGAAAGAGAAAAGTGCTAGTTTTTCATCATGTCATATTTTTATGTTTGAAATGTGACTTTTATTGATATATTTAATATAGACTTGTTTCTATACATGACCTAGGCAATTATTCTTGGTGGTTAAATTGATTATGCAAAAGGGCTTTAAAAGTTTTTTGAATTGATCTCATAGCTCCTTATGACTATACAGAACAAGGAGTTATTCGTTCCACCAGTTCTGCTCATTCCTTGAAGTGAAGTAGCAATTCATAACAATTATGAAGATTTTGGATATGTGAAGATTTTGGCATTTTCCCTGAATCGAATATTGCATATAATTATTTAGAAATTATATTATACGACTTAGTGTCATTATAAACTTCACATTGATTTAGACATATCCAGTAGTAAATGTCACAATGGTACTTGTATGTGGATACAAAGTGAAAGGAATAATGGTAAAATTATCAATTTGCTACAGTTTAGTTCAAATCGAAACGCATGTTACAGTAAACCAGAAGTTTACTGGTACATATATATTTACTACTTAGCATGACCAGTTAGACCATCCTAGATCATATATGATGCGAAAATTAATTGAAAATTCATATGAACATTCATTAAAGAACCAGAAGATTCTTTAATTTAAAAAATTCTTATTTGTTAGTTGTTTTCAATGAAAATTGGTTGTTAAAAACTCACTAGCTAAAGTTGAGATTTAATGTCTTGCATTTCTGAAATGAATATGGGTCTATTAATCCACCATGTGGAATATGGTTTTGATATTATATGATTTTGGTAGATGCATCTACAAAATAAACACATGTGTTATCAACTTACAACCTGTCATTTGCAAGATTGTTTGAATAATTAATTTCAAATCATGAAATTAAGACACTTCATCTTGTTAATATTGATGAGTTTATATCTCAGTCTTTTATTGATTGAGTTTGAAAAACCTTGGTAAAAGTCTGTTATTTATGCGCATAATGGTTAGAGAAATTATTGATTGAACGCCTCTGATTATTACTTATGAGAACTGAACCTTCTCTTTCAACATGGGATTATGTTGATTTACGTGTTGTACGCATCAAGCCAATAGTTTTAAATACTCCCCATTGCAATTGATTTTAGGTCAAAAGCTAAATATTTCTCATCTTTGAATATTCGTATGTGTGTATATGTTCCAATTGCTCCACCACAACACATAAAAATGAGTGAATCTTCAGAGAAAGTTGGAAATATATATTAATTATGGGTCTCTTTTTATTATGATAAATTAAATGTATTGGAGATTCAAGTATGACATAATTGTGATTACTATTTTGATTTGATAGTTTTCTCGACATTAGGGGAGAACTATTAACTTGTAATAAGTTAAGGGGAGAGTAATTTGAACCAGAAGTTCAATAAGGATAACTCATTAAAGTTCCTGATATGGAAATTTTCATAAAAAAGAAAAAATCTAAATGGTCATATAGTGAAAGCGGGTGCTCCAGAAGAGACCCAAGACAAAACTAATAAGAAGAGATTCAGGTAACTGAAACTGAAGATTAAAATAATGAAAATAAGAGATCTCGATAAGTTATATCAAATTGAGAAAATATCTAACCAATAACAAAAGTGGTCGACAATAGTTTTGCATGCAATATTATTTTTGAAACAATGAAATAAAAGGAGGATATTGAATAAATCTCTTGGGAAATAGAGATATGGTATAAATTGGTCAAAATAGATTGACGCAACTCAAATACAATTAAATTCGTAAAGTTTTTAGACCAGCAGTCCAAATATCTAAAGGTATAAAGCTAGTAAGGGTACCAATGAAGTAGTTTTGCAAAGACGAAATAAAAATATGAAGTTTTTTGCTAAGTCTTGACATTGATTATGAAAAGATATAATATTCTTTTGTGGTGGATACAATAACCTTTAAATATTCTTTTGTGAATCACTATATAGTAAAGTTTATATTAAAATCCTTGAAAGATTTGGAATGCCAGAAGCATATTGAAATTATCGAGAAATTGTTCATTTATATGAATTGAAATAATTGAACATGTGGTAAATTTGACTTAGTCAATAGTAGTTGAAGGAGGATTATAAAATGATCCAAAATACCTATTTGTGTTTTTATAGAAGAATCATGATTAAAGTTTGTTATGATTATTGTTGAAACTCTTGAAGAGATCAAAATATATTTGCCCCAAATTTTCTCTCACTCATAACTTTCAATAAAATGGTGATATAAAATGCTTAGCAAATACATTCAAATAGTCATTTGAAAGACTAGTATTCAAGATTAAATACGTAGAATATGAGATTTTATGTGATGTTTTTATGAGGGGGAGTAAATACACGTTGTACTCTTTTTCCCTTAACCGAAGTTTTGTCCCATTGGGTTTTCCTGCATTTGTTGTGGATTCTCTACGGCATCGTGAGTCATTGAAAAGTGAATAGAATCCAAGAATGGATTACATACCTTACGATAGTTGAGATTTATGCTTGATCGCATATTCTCATCAACTTAGTGTGAGCAGCATCGTGGGGAATAGATATACCGTATCGATGGCTAAGAATAACTTCGAATACTGGTAACAGGCATGACCTTCAAGTCAGTAGGGAGTAAAATGAGCATCATGACCTTAGAGTCAACAGGAATTAAAACAAATAACGATCATTGATCGGCCTGCAAACGTCATTGCAATTATGTACAAGTAGACACTGTCAATGCAAGTATAGTAGACAGATGTGAGTCTGTCGGATATCGATCCCACGAGGATGGTGTTCTTGTTGCTTAAACTTGTCGAAGCAATTAGAGTTTAAATGAAAAGAATTGTTAAGAGTAATGTCAACGTAACTTAGCTAAGTCTGCACAAATAAAAGAGTTAAATCTGTCAATGCAAATATAACATAAAATGTCAAAGCAAATTAATAGAAAATGAAGTGTTTGTTGAAGATGTTTGTAAACGTAAATTCAAAAAATTAAAAGACGTAGATCAAGTGTAAAGAAATGGGGGGATCCTTGACTTCACAAGTCGATAACGCTAAATGTGACTACAAGGTAATTGATAGATGAATTGTCACCGCAATTAAGTTCTAATGAGATCTCAATTCTATCGATTTCTCTGTTTAACAAAGACCCAAGTACTCACAATTACCACACCTTCCAATGCTGGTAATGCTTTGCACTCAAGAACAAGTGGCCAGAATTCCTTCTTGCCTCAAACAACTTTCGTTGTATTTCTTGTTAATCTAACTTTTTCATCGCACCTTCCAATGACTGTGACTGCAGTCGCACTTCCGTGGTCAAAACAGTTAAATCCAAATATAAACAGATAAGAAAAATTGAGTAGAAATAAAAATAGATCTACCACTAATAGGTATTTCCATACACAATTAATAGTCAACAGAATTCATCAACATTCAAGAGGAATTGAAGAAGAAATTGAAGCATGTTATTCCTAGTCTACTAGTACCCTTCCGTAATTGCTCTTCTTGCGTCGCACTTAGGTACTCCTCATCAGAAGTAGTTGCCTCCTCGTCGCACCAGATCACCCTTCTCAGAAGTTAAGCTTCCATGGCAGCTCACTTAAGAAAGATTTAAAGAATTGTGGAATTAATTTCTTCACAGCTTGATGATGATCTTCTCTCACTTCCCTCTATTTATAACCACTAAAAAGTACAGGTCTACCCCTTTCTCAGATCTAACTCCCTTTGCAGCTGTACAAGTTTGTTATTGTTAACTGTGCACTCACGCATATCTAGTTTGTGCATTAGGTAGTTGCAGATTGTCGCGACATCTCTGGACGCAAATTATGATTTTTATTCGCTGCGATAACTTGGCATTCTCCTGCGCTAGTGCTTCTGGATATGTTAGCAGCGTAAAGTCCCTGGTAAAATGTAGAAGTATACATGTGGTGACATGTTTGGCCGCAATTCTAGATCAAACTTGTGGCTGCAACTCTGAATGCTTTCCTACTCCGATCTTTTAAAGTGGATCTCTACGCTGACAACTTTAGATGTAAAATTGATACTGAATACAGCGACATTAGTTGCACAAAAAGGGATAAAATGAAGGAAAGTAAGACCATACAACAATGATTTAGAAAATGCAAATACTAAGTATGAATTGCTAAAAATGTATGCTAAATATGATAAAAAAAAGAACAAATTATATACTAATTAGGGAGAAATTAAGTGTCATTTCTAATTTTATGCGTGCAGAAAGAGGGACTAATGCCTCTGATGTCCGCTATGCTCCAGGCGATGGCTCTTTTGTGCTGTTTCAATATTCTGATTAACTTTTTTTCATGGCTTGAGTCGAGACTTGCGTTGACAATTACTGGGAATGTGTCATTGTCACCCAGGAAAACATATTTCAGATGCGTTGGCAATGGCTTTAACTCTAGAGTCAGAGCTTCTTCAACCGATGGTTTGAAAATAGGGATCGTCCTATTAGTCAGATCCAAAGATTCCATTTGTCAACCATGTCTAAGTTCACAGACATTAGAATCAACTTTGTGGTCATATTCAGGTAGGACATTGTCTTCAGATGTCACTGCATATTCCTCTAGTACTGCTGAACTACGTTAATTAAATTCTTTCGTAATTAACTCATCCAGAACATCAATGTGGTGACATTGTTCCTTATTACTGGATGGAGATGCTTCAAAAACACAGAAGGTAACATGATCATCGTTATGGTGCATGATCAACTCGCCCTTAAAAATATCTGTGAGTGTGCGTCCGTTGTAAGGAATGGACGTCCCACAATAATGGGCACCTTTTTATCAACTTCACAATCAAGTATGATGAAATCTGCTGGGAACACAAACTTATCGAAATAGACGAGAATATCTTTAATCTGTCCTTCAAGTTGTGCCAAAGATTTGTCCGCAAGTTGTAATATCACCGCAGTGGGCTTCATATAACCAATTCCTAATTTCCTGAAAGTTGACAATGGCATAAGGTTAATGCTAGCTCCTAGGTCGCATAGAGCTTTACCTAAGTAATGGGTTCCAATGGAGCATGAAATTATGAAACTATCAGGATCTTTCATTTTTGTGGCAATTTATTTGTCAATACAGTGCTACACCCTTCTGTGAGCGTAATCGTCTCAATATTGAATAGCTTCTTCTTCTTTGATAATAGCTCCTTCATAAATTTCCCAAAGCTAGGAATCTACACGAGAGCATCAACTAGAGGTATATTAATACATAGTTGTTTCAAGGTAAATACAAACTTTTGATAATCTCTGTTATGATCTTTCTCCTTGAATCGCTGTGGAAATGGTAAAGGTATGTTCACAGTGGGTTGTTGTAATCCACTTGGTTATGTCGACATGGACAGTTGCGTTGACAACTTCGTAGAACGAATGGTCGGCATTGGTGTGACTACTGGTGGTTCCTCCTCACTTATTTCAACTGCTTCTTCTTCAGATGCAACTTCTCTTTGTTGCATTAGTTCGTTTGCGTCAACAGGTGCTTGGTTGGAGCTGCTGCTTTGTTCAGCAGATTGCTTTCTACTCTGCAATGTAATAGCCTTGCAATGCTCCTTCCCTTTTTTATTTGGATTTTCAGTGTCACAAGACAAAGCACCTGGTGGTCGTGTGCTTATGTTAGAAGCCAGTTATCCTAGTTGTGCTTCCAACGCTCGGATGGAAGAAGAATTTCCTTACATGATAGCTTTTCTTGTAATATGTAATAAAGCTTCAAGAGCAAAAGCTTCAAGAGTAGCTAATGGGTCTGATCTTGGTTGAGAATACTGCTGTTGTTGTTGTTGATGCTGTCCTTGCATATTTGGCATCGCAGTCTGTTGTGGCTGCATCCGATTATGTGGTTACATCTAATTATGTGACTGCATCTGGGTATATGATTGCATCTGATCAGGCTGCGCATGTACTTTAGGATTGTAATAATAATTCTACTGCTACTGATTATAACTCCCTTGTCTAAAGTTACTATGATTTGAGAAATTTTCATATCTGTATGTGGACACATTTTGATTCCCCAAGGTTGTTGAGTCCTATTTGAACTATTATACGAGTTACCATATAAATTCCCTCGGATATTATTGACATAGAATGCATTCTTAGCATGCCGTGGACAGTCCTTATAGCTATGGTTGTCACCACAAATTTCACAAAAAAATGTCGGGACATCCATTTGCTAGGCTACTTGAATAGGGGCAATGCCATTCGTCCCCTTCATGTTCTTTATCATGTTCGCCAGAGAGGATACTTGTGCACGTAGGGCTGATATAGCATCTAACTCAATAACACTAGAATTTTGTTTTCACCTGAGCAGAATAAGAAACCAGGTACTGATAATCATTTTGAGCAATTTTCTCTAAAATTCGCACGGCTTCACTGTAAGTGCAATCTAACAAATGACCATTAGCAGATGCATCGACAAGATTTCTTGTCTGCACATTTAATCCATTGTAGAAGATCTCAATTCGTGTCTCCTGTTGGATTCCGTGCATGGGACAACGTCTAAGAAGAGTTTTGTAACACTCCAACATAGTGTGCAAGTTCTCATCATCTAATTGATGGTACACCGTGATATCATTCCTCAGTCTAGCATTCATTGTGGGTGGATTGAATCGCAGAACAAACTGAGTTGTTAGTGCATTCCATGAAGTAATAGATCCAGCCGGTAAACCAAGAAACTATGTACGTGCCCTTCCTTGTAAAGAATAAGAGAATAGCTACATCTTCAAGGTATCATCACGAATACCATGTTGATTGAAAGAAGCATATATTAATAGAAAGGATTTGAGATTCTCCCTCGCATCTTCATGAGGCAAATCAGCATATTGCCCATTCGAGTTTAACATCTTAAACATCACCGATTTTAATTCGAAATTCCCAGCTTGTGTTGTTGGTCTAACAACCCCTGGTTGTAAATCATCGAGCACAGGAACAATAAAATCTCTAATTGTCCTGTTTTGAATTTGCTCCTCTTGTGGCGGCAGTTTATTATTGATGTCTTGTGGCTGTAATTCACGGCTTGTATTATTGGTCTAACAACCCTTAGTTGTAGATCATCGAGCACAGGAACAATAAAATCTCTAATTGTCCTGTTTTGAATTTGCTCTTCTTGTGGCGGCAGTCTATTGTTGACGTGTTGTGGCTGTACTAGAGGAACAATGTTTTGTGGCGGTAATGGTGGATCATCGTTGTTATTTCCATCCATATTTCTTTTCTCTTGTCTCTTCCTTCAATTAGTTCTTTCAATTTCTGGATCGAAACTGACAATGTTGTTAGGATTTCTCCTTGTGGACATAAAACACCTAAAAAAATTGAAAAGAATCAACAAAAGAAATAAAACATATTAGTAACAAATAGAAGTCAGGAAAGAAAGAATAATTTCAACTATAAAAATAAACATCAAACAAATGCCATCCCCGGTAACGGCGCCAAAACTTGATCGGCTTGTAAACGTCACAGCAATTATGTGCAAACGGAAACTGTCGATGCAAGTATAGTAGACAGATCTAAGTCTATCAGATATCGATCCCACGAGGATGGTGTTCTTGTTGCTTAAACTTGTCCAAGCAATTAGAGTTTAAATGAAAAGAATTGTTAAGAGTAATGTCAATGTAATTTAGTTAAGACTGCAAAACTAAAAGAGTTAAATTTGTCAATGCAAATATAACATAAAATGCCAGAGCAAATTAATAGAAAATGAATTGTTTGTTGAAGATATTTGTAAATGTACATTCAGAAAATTAAAAGAAGTAGATCAAATGTAAAGAAATGGGGGGATCCCTGACTTCACAAGTCGACAACGCTAAATGTGATTACAAGGTAACTGATAGATGAATTGTCATCGTAATTAAGTTCTAATTAGATCTCATTGCTATCAACTTCTTTGTTTAACAAAGACCCAAATACTCACAATTACCATATCTTCCAGTGCTGGCAATGCTTTACACTCAAGAACAAGTGGTCAGAATTCCTTCTTGCCTCAAGCAACTTTCGTTGTCTTGCTTGTTAATCTAACTTTGGCACCGCACCTTCTAGTGAGTGTGACTGCAATCGCACTTTCGTGGTTAAAAAATTAAATCCAAATATAAACAGATAAGAAGAATTGAGTAGAAATTAAAATAGATCTAACATTAATAGGTACTTCCATACACAATTAATAGTCAACAAAATTCATCAACATTTAAGAGGAATTAAAGAAGAAATTGAAGCATGCTATTCTTAGTCTACTAGAACCCTTCCATAATTGCTCCTCTTGCGTCACACTTAAGCACTCCTCGTTAGAAATAGTTGGCTCCTCGTCGCGCCAAATCACCCTCCTCAGAATTTAAGCTTCCATGACAGCTCACCTAAGAAAGATTTAGAGAATTGTGAAATTAATTTCTTCACAGCTTGATGATGATCTTCTCTCACTTCCCTCTATTTATAACCACTGAAAAGTACAGGTCTACCCCCTTCTCAAATCTAACTCTCTTTTGCAGTTGTACAAGTTTGTTATTGCCAGCTGTGCACTCACGCAGATCTAGTTTGTGGATTAAGTAGTTACAGATTGACGAGATAGACGCAAATTATGATTTTTATTCGCTGTAACAACATGACATTCTCCTATGCTGGTGCTTCTAGATATGTTAGCAGCGTAAAGTCCCTGGTAAAATGTAGAAGTACTCATGTGGTGACATATTTGGTCGCAATTCTAGATCAAACTTGTGGCTGCAGCTCTGAATGCTTTCCTACTCTGATCTTCTAAAATGGATCTCTGCGCTGACAACTTTAGACGCAAAACTGATACTGAATACAGTGACATTAGTAGCACAAAAAGGGATAAAATGAAGGAAAGTAAAACCATACAACACTAATTTAGAAAATGCAAATACCAAGTATGAATTGCTGAAAATGTATGCTAAATATGATATAAAAAGAACAAATTATACACTAATTAGGGAGAAATTAAGTGTCATTTCTAATGCTATCAATCACTGAAGACCAGTCCTGTTTTGGCTCGTCGAATTTATAGAGATGTTTACCACATGTTATTCGGTAATTTGTTGAACCTTGCAAACTTATTAAGCTATGATGCTTACTAGTGAATTTGTTGTTGTTTTGTAGATTTCATTTTGCGACTTGAAGATCGGATCATCTTGAAGAAATCACACTATCTCGAGAGCTCGTTTGGTAGTATTTACATCACTCGGTTATATGGCATATACTAGGAAGATGTCATTTTTGTATATGCTTATTTTGAGACTGTGATACTTGTAGTTCCTTGGTTGAATGTCGAACTTTGAATGCTTGATGATTATTGTGTGTGACATTTAGTACTTAAATATTATTCTAAGTATTGTACTTGGACACTATTGTGTTGTTCATTTCATCCTACTTTTATGAATAAAGTTGGTAAATGAATTTGTGTGAAATCTAAGAATTCTGCATACTTATTTCGGTAGAACTCCTGCATGTATCGGTACAAGTGCAGGGTCAGAGAGAGGTTGTTTACTAACTTGGGTTGTATCGGTAGTTTCATTATAAGTTTTGGTAGTTCTGTGCATGTTTGTATTGGTAGTTAGAATAATTGTATCGGTAGAAGTTGCAGGGTAGGACTTCTTAGCTTTCTGGAGTTTTTAGTATCGGTAGAAGCATGCCGAGTATCAATAGAAGGTACACTTGTATCTGTAAAATCATTACAAGTATTAGTTGTAACAGCCCTTTTTTCTGTGGTGTAGAAACAGTGATTTCGAGACCATAAACCTGACAAGAAAATTTTTATAATGAGTGTTTAAATTAAATAAGTCAATAATAATTTTATATGAAATTTTGAATTGAAGAATTTTAATTATTGAATTAAAAGTTAGTATAAGTAGTTTGGTTCGAAAGTCAAATGGTTTCAGAAAATGATGTATTGGGACCTTGTTTCTGAAATTAAGGGCCATAAATATTTTTATTAAATATTTACAAAGTCTTATTATATGTGAATTGAAGTTCGATTAGGTAATTTTGATGATTAATTGCTTAATTAAGGAAAAAGGAGTGAATTGTAAAAGGGGTAAAAGTTATTGCTATTGATTAAAAATAAAAGGGACTAAAGTGATAATTACACCATGGTCAAAAAGTCCAAGCGGTAGAGGATATGATTACCTTCCACTAATTTTTAGGATATTTATTCATTTAGTCCTAAGTAGTTTAAGGTTAAATTGAAATAAAGTTTATTTAGTTGGAATTTAATATAATTGAATGACCAATTGTGTAATTGGAACCTCCACAGGGCCAACCCATTCGATAACTTCATACAACCCGATGAACCACGGACTCAACTTCCCTTTCTACCAAATCGCATCACCTTTTTCCAAGGTGAAACTTTTAGGAACACTCGGTCTCCTACAGCAAATTCTATATCTTTCCTCTTAAGATCTGCACACAACTTCTATCTGTCAGACGCTGATTTCAAACAATCACGAATTACCCGCACTTTGTCCTTAGTCTCATGAACTAAATCGGTTCCAATCAACTTAGACTCGCTCAATTTTGACCAGTACTGAGGTGACCTGCACTTCCAACCATATAATGCTTCGAATGGTGCTATTTTAATACTAGATTGGTAGCTGTTATTATATGCAAACTCCACCAACGGTAGATAATTTTCCCAGCTTCCTTCAAACTCAAGTATACAGCATCGTAGCATATCCTCAAGAATTTGTATCACTTGTTCTGACTGACCATCTGTTTACGGATGATATGTGGTACTAAAAATCAACCTGGTCTCTAAAGCTTCATATAGCTTACCCTAAAATCTCGAAGCAAAGCGTGGATCCCTATCGAAGATGATAGAGGCTGGTACCCCGTGTAATCGAACTATCTCAGACACGTATAGCTTGGCCAATCTCTCAAGTGGATAATTTATCTGAATGGGAATAAAATGAGCGGACTTCGTCAATCATTCTATAATTACCCAGATTGAATCTTTCTTTCTCGGTGTTATCGGAAGTCCTGTGACAACATATATTGTGACTCGTTCTCATTTTCCACTCCGGGATGGAAATCGACTGTAGTAACCTAGATGGCACTTGGTGTTCGGCTTTCACTTGCTGATATGTAAGACATCTAGTCACAAACTCTGAAATCTCTCATTTTATACCTGACCACCAATACAATTTCTTCAGGTCATTATACATTTTCACACTCCCCGGGTGTATGGAATAAATGCTGCTATGAGCTTCCGTCAGAATGTCTTGTCTCAAATCCGAATCGTTTGAAATACATACTCTGCCTCTGTAATACAACATACCCTCTGTATCAACTGTAACCCCCGTAGTGGCATCACCTTGTATCTGTTCCCTTTTAGCTATAAGCTTTAAATATTTTCTCTGTAATTCTTGAATCCGCTGTAGAAATAACGGCCTCGTCCTAAGCTCCACAGTGATAGAACCATCGCCTTCCAATGACAGATGGGCATTCATTATTCTCAAAGCAAACCGACTCAGGGCATCAACTACAACATTGGCCTTACTCGAATGATAATCGATCACAAGGTCATAGTCTTTTAACAGCTCTAACTATCGGCGCTGTCGTAGATTCAACTCCTTCTGCGTCATCAGATATCTCAAGCTCTTGTGATCTGTAAATATGTGCATCTCTCCCCATAAAGGTAGTGTCGTCAAATCTTCAATGCAAAAACTACAGTAGCTAACTTTAGATCATGAGTCGGATAATTCTTTTCATGCGGTTTTAACTATTGGGAAGCATAAGCTACCATTTTACCATCGTGTATCAAAACACAACCCAATCTTCTTAAAGATGCATCACTGTAAACAATGAACTCCTTTCCCGTCTCTGGTTGCGTCAAGATCGAAGCTTCAGTTAATAACTTTTTCAATTGTTCAAAACTTTGCTGACACTTTTCAGACAACACGAACTAAATGTTTTTCTGTAGTAACCTCGTCATCGGTAAGGCTATGATAGAAAAATCTTTCACGAACTGACGGTAATATCTTGCTAATCCCAGGAAACTGCGTACCTCGGAGACATTCTTCAGTACCTTCTAATCGAGAATAGTTGAAACTTTGCTTGGATCAACACATATTCCTTCTGAAGATACTACGTGTCTCAAGAATCCAACTTCTCGAAGCCAAAATTCACATTTATTGAATTTTGGATACAACTGCTTTTCTCGTAAAATTCGTAACACCTCTCTCAAATGCTGAGTATGCTCTGATTTTGTCTTGGAGTAAATCAATATGTCATCAATAAACACAACCACAAACCTATCCAATTGGGGCTGAAATATTCTGTTTATTGGGTCCATAAATGCTTCGAGGGCATTAGTTAACCCAAATGGCATAACTAAAAACTAATATGTCCGTACCAAGCTCTGAATGTCGTTTTCATTATATCACAATCTTTCACTCGCATCTGATAATAACCTGACTGAAGGTCTATTTTGGAGAACACGGTTGCACCCTTTAATTGGTCAAATAACTCATCGATCCGAGGCAACAGATATTTGGTCTTGATCGTCACCTTATTTAGCTACCTATAGTCTATACATATCCGTATCGATTCATCTTTATACGGGCGCACCCTATGGTGATACATTGGGTCGTATGAATCCTCTATCTAACAATTCTTGCAGCTGAGCTTTCAACTCTTTCAATTCAGTCAGCGTTATTCTGTACGGTGGAATAGAGATCGGAGCGTTACCAGGTAGTAAATCAATACCAAACTCTACCTCTCTAACTAGCGACAAATCCGATAGTTCTTTCGAAAACACATCTGTATACTCTTGAACAACTGGTACCTGATCCAATTCTGTTCTCGAGCCCCGAGTATCAAGTATGTATGTCAGGAATGCTTTACAGCCTTTATGAACCATCTTCTAAGTTGAAATAGCCGAAATCACTCTGGTTTCACTGTTCAATCTACCAGACTCCACTGTGACTACCTCACCTGTCGAACATTTCAAACTGATCTGTCTTTGCTTGCAATTTACCATCACATTATGCTCAGATAACCAATCCATACCCAATATTACATCAAATTCGGTGAAGGGTAATAGCATTAGATCAGTAAAAAGTTCACAGCCTTGAACGTTTACTAGACATTTACGACATACCAAGTTAACAATGACACTATGACCCAAAGGGTTTGTAACTTGCATATCAAGTTCAATCGATTCAACGATTAATTTCTTATTAGTGGCTAAAGCAGTGCAAATATATAAATGAGTTGACCCTGGGTCAATCAAAGCACATACAATATCATTAAAAAGATAAAATATACCAGTCACCACATCCGGAACGGTAGCCCCTTCTCTAGCTCGAATGGCATAAGTCCGTGCAAGTGCTCGAGCTTCTGACCTGCTCCCACTATCTCTATGTTCATTTCAATTTCTACCTGCACCGCTACTTTGCCTCAAGCGTCTGCCTTTTTGCGGTGTAACCAGAGGGTTAATAATCCGATCTTTCTTTACTTTCGAGTTCATCGGACAATTTCGCATGAAGTAACTGATATTTCCACATCTGAAATAGGCTCCTTTAACTAATCGACATTCACTCGAATGAATTCTTTTTGTAATGCTCGCACACTGGTGTTGGCACATTACGAGCACTAGTCACACTGTCAGTCGGTCGATTTTGATATTTGGTTTCTCGTGGTCCTGATCAGCTTCTGTTTAGAAAACCAAAAGAGACTGCTCCGCGGACTTCACTATCTCTAAATTTCTTCGGTGGTGGCATTGAGAAGGTTCGGGTGGGATTTTTCTTCTCAAAATCTCGAAGTCTCTTTTCTCTCTGTTTCTTTTGATTGTATACTTCTTCCATTTTCTGTGCTTGGTTTACCAGTACGACAAATGGCTAAATTTCTAAACCACTCACCATCATCTTTATCTCGTAGCTTAAACCATCTTCAAATCGAACATACATAGCCTCATCCATAGGTCCGATCTCTCGGGCATACTTACTGAGAATTACAAATTCCCATTTGTATTCTGCCATCGTCTTGCTTCCCCGTATCAACTCCAAGAATTCTTTCTTCTTCTTGTCTAGATATCTCTTGCTGACATATTTTTTTTAAACTCTGTTTGGAAGAATTCCCAAGTGACCTCATTTTTCGGTATCACTGCCACGTTCATCACCCACCAATTATAAGCTTCGTCTTTTAGTAACGAAACAGCACACCTCACGAAACAGCACACCCTGAACGGATCATCCTCAGTATTTTCACGAAATTTTTTCTGCCCCATACTTCCTTACCCTGTCTGTTGAAATACGACGCCTCTGTTCTATTATCAAGGGAAGTTAAAACATTACAGAATGTGCCGTAGGTCGAGCAGCAGACTGTGTAACTAGGGTGGAAGAGGTGGCGCCATTCGGTTATTCTGCATAAATTTCAAGAACCACGCCACTGTCCATTAAGCCGAAGAACATGTTTTTAGCTTCGTTTTCTGTCATTGGTATAATAGGGACCCCATGACTAGCCCCGGAATCATTTATCGGGTCATTTTTGTTTACTTCGTTAGTCTCTTTCTCTTTTAAATTCAGGCAATTTTACTTTTATCTACTAAAACTATGATTAGATCGAATTCATCAGTATCACACTATCACAGGTTCATATGGCATGTACTATGAAATCATTTAATACAACCATAACTGTCGAAAAAATGGTTAAATCGAAGGCTCTGATACCACTAAATATAACACCCAAATCCCAAACACCGTCACCGGTTAGGATTCCGGTGTTTCTATTCATTTAACATTGTTCATCTTTTAAAATATTCGAATATTTTAATATTTATTCAAAACGAAATTCACCTCTCATAATTTAGATTAATATTTAATCATAACACAATTTCATCAAGGGTAAAAATGATATTTCCAATATTTTAAGGGACTTTTATCGATACATGATGATCAAGTATCGGTAATAGTCAAGTCAGTGGGCAATTTAGAAATTGTGCAGATTTCTACCAAAACCTGTGCTAGTTCTACCGATACAAGTCATGCAACTACTTATACCAAAAACTCCAAAGAACAAAAATTCTCAGCCTGCAACTTCTACTATATAAGCATACCTACTACTGATACATCAGTATTAAAATTACTGATACTTGTAAATCAACTAATGATACAATCCGAGTCAGAGCACAACCTCTCTTCTACCCTGTATTTCTATCGATACCTGCATAAGTTCTACCAAAACAAGTATGCAAAATCTCAAGAATTATGCCAAGACACAAGTTTAACATATCAACACAAGTTATGCATTAATTCATCTCACTATATACATAACTTCTAAGTCTTTACAAGCATCATAAGCTTAAACATCTAAGTTGTAATTCATGCATTTACACAATCAAAAAAGCAAGATTTCAACATCTTTAGTTCAACATCAAAGTTAATATCATCCTAGTACATCATGCCATAAGATCAAGTGATGCAAAACCTACCGATAAAATCCGCGATAGTGTGACTTCAAGAGATGAAGATGATCTGATCTTCAGTCAGCAAAACGATCTGCAAAACAACAACAATAACTATGGTAAGCTTTATAGCTTAGTAAGTTCGATAGTTAAGAAATATCAATATGGTAATAAGCAATAATAACTCCATCGAGCCAAAGTAAATCCAATGCTCTTTGAGTTATTTACAACTCCTCTTACTGTTCATAACTTTTCGATACAAGTACCCGATGCTGCTCACACGAGCTATTAAGGACTCGCAACCTATGCAGTACCCCAGCCATATGTCTATCTATACTGTAAACTGTTTCCTAACGATGCTGCTCACACGAGCTGACAAGAGTATGCATAAAGCATAAGTCCCAGCCATCGTAGGACCTGTAATCCATATAGGATTCATATCCCTTTTTCGAGTCACGATGCTGCTCATACGAGCTATCGAGGACTTGTAACAAATGCGGTACCTCAGCAATTATGTCAGCACTATTTCAACGGCATAAAGCTTACTATCTCTTGCGTTTCATTTCTTCGATCATCTTCAATACCGAATGTTTCCAATTCGTTGTACATTGGTAATATATATACAAGGAATATTAAGTAAGATTTACATTACGAACTTACCAGACTGGATTACAGTTTAGGAAAGACTTTACAGACTGATCCGACAATTTATCTTTTTCGCGGTCTGTAGTACGATCGTAGTCTACATTCATAAATCATTCAATTCTCACATTAAGTTACATAATTTAGTCATTCAACACAATTTAGTCCTTCGGGAAAATTTACGATTTTACCTCAACTAGTTTCCTTTTACTCAATCTAGTCCTTTCAACATAAAATATGCAAAATAACCATTTCCTCACACGACCAACCATAGCTGAATTTTCTTAGGTGTCCATTCAACCCATTCACACATTTATTTTCAAAAAAATACATGTAATTTCACTATTTTTACATTTTAGTCCTTAAACCCTAATTTCATCAAAAATCACTTTACAAAAAAATTAACCCAAGTATCAAACATTCAAATCATGAGTATATGAATCCTTTACGAATTATGAGGTCCGATGACTATGTGTCATCGTGAGTATATGAATCCTTTATGAATTATGAGTTTCGATTACTATGTATCATCATGAGTATATAAATCCTTTACGGATTATGAGATCCGATAAGTATATGTCATCATGAGTATATGAATCCTTTACGGATTATGAGGTCCGATGATAATGTGTCATCGTGAGTATATGAATCCTTTACGGATTATGAGGTCCGATGACTATGTGTCATCGTAAGCATATGGATCCTTTTTCGGGTTTAAGGTCCGATGACTTTGTGTCATTATGAGTATTAAATGGGAAATGAGAAATGAATCCAAAATTTTGGATTATAGGCCTTACGATGGCTGTGATTTATGCTTAAATACATATTCTCGATAGCTCATGTGAGCAGCATCATTAAGGGACAGTTTACAGACAAACGTTGTACCGATGGTTGGGGTACCGCATACATTGTGAGTTTTCGACAGCTCGTGTGAGCAGCATCGAGTACTGGTAACAGAAAAGATATAGACAAGAAAGTTGGAATACCGAATATGGCTTGAGGAAATAACAGCTCATCCTAGCTCGGTTGAGTTATAATTGCTTAAAGCATATGTTTGGTAACTCTTTAAACTCTTCAAACTTACTAACCTTTGAAGCTTACCAAAAATGTTATTGTTGTTTTGTAGATTACTTTGTTGTTTGAAGATCGGATCATCTCCACGAATTCACACTATTGCGGAGCCTGTTTGGTAGTCTTTCATCACTTGGTTTTGTGGGGTGTCCTAGGATGATGTTAACTTTTGTTTACTTGTTCAAGATATTGATGATCTTGTTATACTTTAATGAAAGATTGAATGTAGTATATGCATGTTCAAGATAAAATATAGTCTTGGAAGTACAATGAAATGAGTTGGGAAACTATGAATTATGTAATGGTCTAATGCATTTTGATGTCATGAAGGTTATGTGTTGAAAAACTTATGTTTTGGTATGATTCTAGAGATTCTGCTTACTTGTTTCAGAAGAATTCATGCATGTGTCGGTAGAAGTACAGGATAGGAGAGAGGTTGTTCACTGGCTTGAGTTGTATCGATAGTTGCATCATAGGTATCGGTAGTTCGTACACTTGTATCGGTAGAAGTTGTAGGGTAAGATTTCTTAACTCTTTGGATTTTTTAGTATCGATAGAAGCATGACATGTTTCGGTAGAAGTCGCACTTGTATCGGTAATATTATCTCAAGTATCAGTAAAAGTCTACACTATTCTTGAACTGTTTACTGACTTGACAACTATCGATACTTGTCCAACAAGTACCCATAGAAGTCTCCAAAAATCATTGAATGACTTTTTGCCCTTGTTGAGTTGTGATTATAATTGATTGATGATTTATGACATTTTGGGTACACATCTCTTCATTAAAATATGATTAAGTGAGATGAAAATAAAAGATGATCAGTGATAGATGAATAGTAAAACATCGAGACCTTGACCGACGACGGTTTTAGGTTTTTGAGTGTTACATTTAGTGGATCAGAGCTACGATTTAGTCGATTCTCGGATTAAGTGTAGTGAAAATAAAGTTTAGAAAGTACATGCCATATAATCTTGTGATAGTGTGATATCAATTGATCCAATCTAACACCTATTTTATTGCAGATTTTAAAGATGTTATCCCAATCTGATCGTGACAAAATTAATAAAGTTAATGGTTATATTCTGACTACTGATTCTGGTTCCAGTCATAATATATTGGTTTCATGAATATTTGAAAACGAAAAGGTGAGTCAAAGTTTATCAGTTTTACAAATGTTTGATGGTTAAGTCAAATGTCTTTTGAATTTAATGAGACAGTGATTTATAGAAATTGTTCAAGTCAATTTAGTAGCTTTGCGATTGTTATCCCTGAGCATAGGTAAATAAAGTAAGATCGAGGACAAAATGATGGATCTGAAGTTATAGTGCTCGATATTATTTCTAGTATGTTCTATTCTCTTGAGATTATTTATTATGAAAGCACTAATTACGATGGGGTTACTTATTCTCACATTGCATTGTATTAATAATGAAAAGGGATTTATTTCCTATCTAATGAGATTAATGTTTGAATCATAATCCGATAGGCTAGAGCTGTTATGTCAAAACTATCTGCTGAAAATTTATGACTGTGATTTTTCTTGATGATTTGATGATATTATTAAGTCATGTATTTGATATTATTTTGAGAATAGTTTGACTGAAGTTATATGATATTATAGTGAATTATAGTCGAAAATGAAATGACGTAGATGGCGGACTGATGTACTTATTATGGTTGAGTCTGGTAAATCAGAGTTGTTTAGATGACTTTGTACAGGAAATGAATATATATATATATATCTTATACAGGGAACTTGTTCAATAAGTTAAAAGGACGTAACAGTGTATTTGGAAATTAATAAAGATTAGTTATTCAGTTCTAGTTAAAGATATAAGATGTTCAAAATTCTTTGAACTTGAGATAATCATTAAGAATTCTGGTAATATTGTCTAGATTAACTAATGTCTCTGTTGATTTATGAATATGATGAATCAGACTGTTCAACTTTATCTAGATATTTAGATACAGTCGTATTATGATTATTGAGGATATTTTGATATACTTCAAATAGGATCAGTGTATGTGTAATATGTGATAAATGTATTGTAGACTATGTGTGAGAAATAATTTACGTGAAAACTATCAATCATGAGTTTTGGTTTAGTGAGGTCAATTTTCTTGGTTATGTAAAATTTGACAGATGGATTGGAGTAGGTTTGGGTAGAAAAACTTTTCTATTATTATATGAAAACTTCAGAAAACATCTCTGGAAATTTCTGTTTTGATCTATCTTGAATCTAGGAAGGAAAATTGAATATCAAGTAATCGTCTAAATTATTACTGCTTATTATGATTCCTGAGTAGGGAAAGTCAAGATAAAGTTTTGTTTATTTGAGATTATTATGAGATTGTTATTCTCTATATTTGGATGAACTAGTAATGATTTTGTTGTGAGGAAAAAAACATTAGAATAAACAGGTACTGCTAGATAAAAATTTCGAGGATAAAATTTCCTAAGGGGGGAGAGTTGTAACAGCCCGTTTTTCTGTGGTGTCGAAAACAGTGATTTCGAGACCACAAACCCGACGATTTTTTTTATAATGAGTGTTTAAATTAAATAAGTTAATAATAATTTTATATGAAATTTTAAATTGAAGAATTTTAATTATTGAATTAAAAGTTAGTATAAGTGGTTTGGTTTAAAAGTCAAGTGGTTTTAGAAAATGATGTATTGAAACCTCGTTTTTGAAATTAAGGGCCATAAATATTTTTATTAAATATTTACAGTCTTATTATATGTAAATTGAAGTTCGATTGGGCAATTTTGATGATTAATTGCTTAATTAAAGAAAAAGGAGTAAATTCTAAAAGGGGTAAAAGTTAATTGCTATTGATGAAAAATAAAAAGGACCAAAGTGGTAATTACACCATAGTCAAAAAGTCCAAGCGGTAGAGGATATGATTACCTTCCACTAACTTTTGGGATATTTATTCATTTAGTCCTTAGTAGTTTAAGGTTAAATTGAAATAAAGTTTATTTAGTTGGAATTTAATATAATTGAAGGACCAATTGTGTAATTGGACCCTTCTTAAATGGTTTAATAATAGAAATGACGTGAAATTATTTAATTTTTTGATTAATTGCTATTATATTCTTATTAATTAGTAGTTAAAGAAAGAGAACTAAATCGTAAAAACTGTAAAAGTCAATTTCTATTAGTTTAAAAAGGTTAATAGAGGGGTTTAAAGGGAAATTTGGCCGTTGTATTTTATGTTGGACGGTATATACCATTAATTTGATAAATTATTAATGAGTATTAAAGGTAAATTGGTAAATTGATAAATTAAGTAAATAAAAGAAAAGAAAAGAAAGGTTAAAAAATATATCATCTTCTTGATTCGTTCTTTCAAAAGCCTAAACCACCATGGTTGAAGCTTGGAAGTACTCGACCAAGCTTAGGCCTTTGATTTGGTAAGCAAACCTTGCTCGTTTTTAATGATTTTTATGTTTTTGAGTTCGTTTTAGCTTGATCTAGCTAACCCAAGGACTAATTTGTGATTTTGTCAAATGTGATAAATTTTTCCATTGATGAATAAGCTTGTTCTTGAAATTTTATGGAAGATTTATAAGCTTCATTGTTATATTTGATTATTTTGTAAAGTAGTTTTTGATTTTTTCCGTTTAAGGATTAAAATATGAAATAGTTAAAATTCAAGGACTTGGGGTTAAATAAACACAAATATGGGCTGTGTTGAAATGCTATAGTATTCGGCTGAGCTTAATATTATTTAAAAATGGTTAATTTGCAAGTTTGATGCTAAGGACTAAATTTAATAAAAGTGGAAAGTTAAGGGTAATTTTGTAAAAATTTCAAAAAGGCTTATTTGCATAAAATGACTAAAAATTCATGTTGATTTAAATAATTAAATGAAATTATTGTCATAGATCAAGATCGTGTCCCGATCGTGGAAAAAGAAAATTTACGGATTCGCCCTTAGAGTTCACTTTAACTATAAATTCGTCCGATAAGTTCGTGCAGTAAATAATTGATTTAATTTCTGTTTTTAAATTATTGAAATAATTTAAGTATGTTGTATTTAAATTTATTTGCTTAGTAAATATTAAATTGAGAAATTGAATTAAATTAAAATGAAATTGTATTGAGAAGTATGATTGCAAATAACAAAATGATATAGTTGAAATCAGGTGACAACAAAACGCTTAAATGATTATATGTTGTGTTTGTTATTATTCATGTTACGAATGAATAAATTTGGTTGATATATGACAAATAGAAATTGAACTAAATGACATGGTTAGTTAATTCGATATTATGTTTGATAAATAAGGATTATATGGATGTTTGCTCGAAATGGTATAATGTGATGGAAGTTAATTGAAATAGACATGATATATGACACATATGAACTTCGTGAATATTTGGGACACAAAGGACATGTCATTAGGGGCTATACAGTTTCGGGAGCTAGACTTGGATGTTTTACTGACGGATAGTCTCTGTACTTGAGCCAATACTACAAATCAATCCGGTAAGTTCGTATTGTTAAATTCCAATTTAAATTGTATATTCTTGTATTGTAAACAATTGCTGTGAGTTGGAACGATGATCAGAAGTATGGAAGACGAGAACAAAAGAAAGGAAAGGCTAATGGGTCTTGAACCGTAAAGGGAAAAGTTCCGATGAATATGTGTCATCGTGAGTGTATGAATCATTTACGGATTATGAGGTTCGATGACTATGTGTTATCGTGAGTATATAAATCCTTTACGAATTATGAGGTTCAATGACTATGTGTCATCGTGAGTATATGAATCCTTTATTGATTATAAGGTCCGATGACTATGTGTCATCATGAGTATATGAATCCTTTACGGATTATGAGGTCCGATGACTATGTGTCATCATGAGTATATGAATCTTTTACGGATTATGAGATCCGATGACTATGTGTCATCGTGAGTATCCTTTACGGATTATGAGGTCCGATGACTATGTGTCATCGTTGGTATATGAATCCTTTACAGATTATGAGGTCCGATGACTATGTGTCATCGTGAGCATATGGATCCTTTTTCGGATTTAAGGTCCAATGACTTTGTGTCATCGTGAGTATTAAATGCAAAATGAGAAATGAATCCAAAATTTTGGATTAAAGGCCCTACGATGGCTGTGATTTATGCTTGAATGCATATTCTCGATAGCTTGTGTGAGCAGCATCGTTAGGGGACAATTTACAGACAGACGTTGTACCGATGGCTGGGGTACCGCATACGTTGCAAGTCCTCGAGAGCTCGTGTAAGCAGCATCGGATACTGGTAACAGAAAAGATATAGACAAGAAAGTTGGAATACCGGATATGGCTTGAGGAAATAACAGTTTATTCTAGCTCGATTGAGTTATAACTACTTAAAGCGTATGTTTAGTAACTCTTTAAACTCTTCGAACTTACTAACCTTTGAAGCTTACAAAAAATGTTATTGTTGTTTTGTAGATTACTTTGCTGTTTGAAGATAGGATCATCTCTACGAAGTCACACTATCACAGAGCCTGTTTGGTAGTCTTTCATCACTTGGTTTTATGGCATGTATTAGGATGATGTTAACTTTTGTTTACTTGTTCGAGATTTTGATGATCTTGTTATACTTTAATGAAATATTGAATGTAGTATATGTATGTTCAAGATAGAATATAGTCTTGGAAGTACAATGAAATGACTTGGGAAACTATGAATTATGTAATGGTCTAATGCATTTTGATGTCATGAAGGTTATGTGTTGAAAAACTTATGTTTTGGTATGATTCTAGAGATTCTGCTTACTTGTTTCGGTAGAACTCATGCATGTGTCGGTAGAAGTACAGGGTAGGAGGGAAGTGGTTCATTGGCTTGAGTTGTATCGGTAATTGCATCATAGGTATCGATAGTTCTACTTATAGAAGTATCGGTAGTTCGTACAATACCGGTAGAAGTTGTAGGCTAAGATTTCTTAACTCTTTGGAGTTTTTAGTATAGGTAGAAGCATGACATGTTTCGATAGAAGTCACACTTGTATTGGTAATATTATCTCAAGTATCAGTAGAAGTCTGCACTGTTCTTGAACTATTTACTGACTTGACAACTACCGATACTTGTCCAACAAGTACTAGTAAAAGTCTCCAAAAATCATGGAATGACCTTTTTCCCTTGCTGAGTTGTGATTATATTCGATTAATGATTTATGACGTGTTGGGTACACATCTCTTCATTAAAATATGACTGAATGAGATGAAAATAAAAGATGAACAGTAAGACACCGAGACCCTGACCGGTGACGATTTCAGGTTTTTGGGTGTTACATCGATAGAAGTCTGCTACTGTTTAAAATTGTTTACTAACTAGTCAACTACCGATACATGGCCAACAAGTATCGATAAAAGTATCCAAAAATCATGGAAATGACCCTTTTTGCCCTTGTTGAGTTGTGGTTATAATTATTTGATGATTTACGACGTGTTAAGTGTATTTTTAATGAAATAAGATTGAATGACATGTTGTTTAATAGATGAACAGTGATAGATGAACAGTAGGATACCGGGACCCTAATCGACGATAATTTCGGGCTTTGGGTGTTACATGTTTGTTGCATCAGATTTCGAAAACAAAATTTAACTTAATGAATTTAGCAATTATCATTTTGTGAAAATTGAATTTTTAAAATTCAAAAATTATAAAGACTAAAAATGACCAAATTAAAATAAAGGGATTATATCCCATATGATGTCCTAATGGTCAAGGGTGTTCACCGTCCCAGGTGTGGCTTGGGTTTGAGTCCCGCTAGTCGCATTTGTTATCTGGACTTTGTCCTGTTATTATAATTCACCAAAAAAAAAGTAAAGGGATTATATTTATAACTCTCGTAAAGTATAAGGACTAATAGCAGAATTTAACCTTAAAAAATTTAAAAAAAAAGGTAAACTACCAAAATAGTCCCTTTTTTGGCTCAGATTACATTTGTGTCATTTATGTTTGAAATGTTACGTTTTAGTCAACTATGTTATCGTTTTCTTACGAAATGGTCACTCTACTGTTAAAATTTGTTACCTCCCAAACGATAGTCCGACGTGGCAGTTAAAATGAGTTTTAAAAGCTAACGTAGATGTCTAGCCAAGTAATTATTATTTTTAATTAAATAATTTTAATTAATTGAATTTTATAAATTAATTAAAGGAAAATGTTAATTTGGTTTCTCGAAATAATCAAAGCCAATACATCAGATTAATCCTTGAACTGAAAAAGAAACAAATCCCTTGGTCTCCTTTTTCTTTTATCATTTCCATTTTGATTGAAAAAAAATCCATTTTCATAGTAATATTTGTTGAATCAAAACAGTAAAAATCAAATTGGGTATTCCATCAATCGGTTGAATTTTTTATTCAAAATGGAAGAATAAAAAATCGATTCAATGGAGAGTCTAGGCATAGATTACACTAAGTAATGAGTTTTTTTGCTCTTTACTTGGGTTTAGATATTGTGGGGTTTTTTTTTTTTTTTTGTAAAAAGGTAGTTCATCTTTTCATATTTTTTTGTATATGTGGCGAACAAAAATGACATAATTAATTCATATTTATTTGTGTATTGTGGGCAACCTCAATAGCAAGTACGTATAGAGGTTAGTATGTCTATTTCTTCTTCTTTTTTGTCGTTCTGTTTTTCTCTTCTTTTCTTTGATGGTAACAAAAAAAAAACTCAATTTTTGCTACTTTTTAAACAGGAGAAAATTAGGTTTTAGGGTAAAATTTTGTATTCTACTTTCGTAAAAAAGATTTAACTTTTCTCATTTCAATTGGACATCCACATTGGCATTTAGAACACATTTTAACTGTCACTTCGGACTATCATTTAGGAGGTAACAGATTTTAACAGTAAAGTAACAATTTTATAACAAAACGATAACACAAGTGACTAAAACGTAATATTTTAAACATATATAAATGACTAAAATATAATTTGAGACAAATAAAAATGGCTATTTTAAAAATTTACGAAAAAAAAAAGCCAACAAACAGATTCAAAATTAATTCCAGCTAGTTTCGGCGAGGGTGTTTCAAGCTTTTGAGAGGGAATTTTCGCGAAATCGAGATCTTTTGTGAATCACACACTGGGTGATTAATCTTTTCTTTGCTGCTGTTGTAGAATTAAGTCATCTTCAACAAGAAAATGACATTCATTTTCAAACAAAACAAGAAAATGATATTTTTTTCTTCTCAGCCTGCATTTATATATAAACACATGCAATCTAAAATAAAAATATAGGAAGTTAAAGATGAAGTAGAAAATATAAGAAGTTATGAGGGAGGGAGAAAATAAAACGTTTGGTAGTCATGATAAGCATTTTTGGTTTCCCCAAGGAATAAGGCATGCCCTACATGCATGAATAATGACTAACTTTATTTACGTTTGACCCTGAAATTTTCGTCCTCCAACTCTTTGACTTCCATGGTTGTTGGTCGGTAGTGTCTCTTCGATACGTTGGAATGATATGAAAGGACGTCATAGGAAGCTATCGTCTTCGCTTTGTGAAAACACAAGCTTTTGTTCTCCAATGGAAACGACGGAGCAGGTTGTTTGACTAATTCTTTCTTCTTCTTCTTCTTCTCATACCCCAAAGAGGGGGGGGGGGGGGAATAGGAACTTTGAAGGGTCCACAAGTTTACTGTAGTTATAAACATGTCATCGGCCGTTTTCGAAGGGTCTAAAGTTGGATGATAGGAAAATGTAGGGGGGAACTTTGAAGTCTTCGTTTTCAAACAACTCGTGTTATGTATTTTCTATTCAAAGCAGCAGGTTTTGATGGGGACAAAGATTTTCAAAAACGGCTCTCATTTTCAGTCATGTCTTTCTCTTCTGTCTCTTAAGTATTTGAAGGAATCATGCATGTTTTAGTGAACTTCATTGCTATATATAAAGGAGGCTCTATCTCGGTCGTCTTAACAACCAACACTCACCCTCCTCCACATTTTTGTACTAATTTCCTGCTTTTATCAGGTAATTGTTATGACACTGAGTTGAGGGTTATTGATAGATTATTGTTGATATAGTCAAATGGTTTTGCAGAGATATGGTTTTGATGGTGGAGACATTCAAGAGAAGGGATTTGGAGACTTGTAATGATGATGAATCTGGTCATGAGACTAGTAGCTTCAAGAGAAAGAACCCGAGAAGTTGGAGCTTAAAACCACTACAGTTCCAGCAGCAGAGAAGCTTCACGCAGCAGCAACTAAGCTGCAAAAGTCTTACAAGAGTTACCGGACTCGAAGAAACCTTGCAGATTGTGCTGTAGTTGTTGAAGAGCTCTGGTTTGTTCTCTTTAAAGTACCATCTTTTGGTTTTCTTTTCTGCATATTCATTTGGGTCATGGTTCATTATTCTATTTTTGGGGGGTGCAGGTGGAAGGCTTTAGAATTTGCAGCCCTTAGACGGAGTTCTGTTTCCTTCTTTAATGCTAACAAATCAGAAACAGCTGTTTCCCGATGGGCACGAGCTCGGACAAGAGCCGCCAAGGTTTGTGTATTCTTTCCTTTCCATTTGGCTAGCGTGTGGCAATAAAATAAATGAGTTTGTCAGTCAAATCCAAGTTTTCATTATTTAAACTTTGAATTTTTGGTGTGCATATAGGTAGGAAAAGGGTTATCAAAGGATGTGAAAGGTCAGCAGTTGGCTTTACGTCACTGGCTTGAAGCTGTAAGTCAACCTTAGCTTGTTACGGTCTCCTTTAATTTTATAAATATTTTCCTTATATATTATGTGTTTGGGGCATGCAGATTGATCCACGCCATCGTTACGGGCACAATCTTCACTTCTACTACAATGTTTGGTTTGAGAGCGGGAGTTGTCAGCCCTTCTTCTACTGGTAAATAGGGAAATTCCATCTCCATTAATACAGCTTTTCTTTTGTCATTTTTGAAGAAAGAGTTACATTTACATGGAAATGAAGGTTGGATGTTGGAGATGGCAAAGCAGTCAGTCTTGAGACATGCTCGAGGGCAGACCTACAGCGTCAATGCATCAAATATCTTGGACCGGTAAGTTATAAGGGCAATTCAGTAGAGTAGTACCATACTTGCTTTGCTCCATTGTTATTGCAGTTGAGAAGAGTTTGGTTTTGCAGAAAGAAAGGGAAGCGTACGAAGTTATTCTGGAGAAGGGGAAGCTGCTTTATAAACAAAACAAAGCGCCAGTGAACACCAGCGAAGGAAGCAAATGGATATTTGTTCTTAGTACATCAAGAATCCTATACGTTGCTGAGAAAGTGAAAGGCCTGTTTCAGCACTCGAGTTTCCTAGCAGGGGGAGCCACCATTGCATCTGGCAGATTGGTTGTTCATCATGGTACACTTCACGTATGTGTTGCACCCTTGAATCCGTATGCAGGAAAATGTGATTTATACTATATATAGGATGAGTAATACGTGAAAAGCTCGTTGTCATTTTTTATGTGATTTTTCAGGCAATCTGGGCCTACAGTGGTCATTATCGCCCGACAGAAGAAAATTTCACGGAATTGTGCAGTTTCCTAGAGGAACATCATGTCGACTTGACCAACGTTAAGGTAACTCAACTGACCCTCCTCCATGCACCATTTCTCTTGAAGACATCAAAGATTCTTATTATTTAATTTATAATTAATTCATGATTCTGCAGAAAAAATCCATAGATGAAGATATCCCCTGGGAAGATAAAATTCAAAAGGAACTGAAAGTTGCAGCAGAGATATCTGAAAACAATATTTCATCTGGGAAAGAGAAATCCATTGATTCGGGGAAGGTGAAGGAAGCAGTGAGATACAAATGGAGTACAGGAGTGGGACCTCGCATTGGTTGTGTCAGAGACTACCCAGCACAGCTACAGTTCAAGGCTCTTGAACATGTCAATTTATCACCCAGGCTTGTTGTCAAGCCTTGTGGCCCCATTCCTTCTCCAAGACCAAGTCCAAACCTTCTCTTGTCTCCAAGGCTTGCTTACCTTGGACTGGTTAGCCCGAGGGTCCGGCTTTCCGCTACTAATTAATACTATTAGTATTACATAAGAATAGGCCTTTGTACATCATGCACGGCACATTGCCCTCCTCCCTAGGAGTTTCTCTTCCAAGTTCTGTTTTTTTTTGTTTTTTATAGTTGCTGCCCGGCCTCCGGGCGATCCTGCTCACATCTCCATAAGTAACTCTAGCTTTTTTTTTCATTGTTTTCGGCATAATAACTCAAGTTCATACCTTTCTCTTCTTTTGCCGGTCTCAAGCCGTTGGCGAAAGGCAGTGCCTTGGTGCTCTATGGGTTCTCCCATTTTTCGCCATTTGTCTTTCAAACTATTGGTAAGGTCACTGTTTTTACAAACTTTTTTTTTTTCCTTGTTTGATGAAGTCCTCTGCTCTCCTGGTGTCGGAGTTCCGTCGAATCTGAGCTTCGATGGATTTTGGTGTCATCACACCAGTTTCTTCTACTCTTTAACATTCTAATGCAAATAAATTAATTTGCTACCAATGCAATGCACTAGAACCCTACTGTTATGGTGTTGATGCCAAGCCGTCGGTGTCCCCGACGTGCTCCACGGTGGCGACGGAGGTCCATCTGGACCCACCTTTGGCTTTGGCTCCTCCTCGACGGTGGTTCTACTGGTCGCAAGTACGATAGCGCTGCCGGTGTTGATAAATCCGATCACCGTCCTCCCTCCCTCGATGCAAGAAGCGACAGATAGGAATGGTTGTGGCTATGGTTGATTGGGAGGCTCTTTACCCACGTTCCAAGTGTTGTCACCTCTTGGTCTTTTGCGCTCATACGATTGTATCTTCTTATGTTAATGAAATGTTTCCTTTTTGAGAACAAAACATTGGACCCAAACTATAGGCCTTTTTTCCACTTACATACATAAAAGGTTTTTTTTTTTTCAAAAATAGTGCTTAAATTATGATTTGTTTCTTTTGGATCAGTTTTTATTTTCAGCGTGGCGGGTTTAATTTTTTTTTTTCTATATTATAATATTTAGTTTTATCGTTATCGTTATTTTTATATTAATTACAAATAAATATATTATTCATCTAAAAAATCTTTCGTTAAAAAATCTTCTAAGTCAATAAAATTGTGGCCGACATTTTTAATCAAATAAAAATTTAAAAAATAATATTACAAGAACCCAACATATGTAGAACCTTAGTTCCTTGCAAAGACAAATAAAGCCTCAAAAACATTATGATGATTTCTATCTTAGTGACATTTTTCAAGTGCCAATTTCAATCAATTGGGTTGGCAAATTTCAAGTGGTTGTATGATTGTTATATGCTTTTTTTTACTATAATTTAGGTGAAATCAGCTATAGTGGCCAGTTTTTACAAACTTTCTTCTATCCTTGAAACTTGGTTTCATTGCAAATTGCAATAGCTCGATTTTTAGTAATGTCAAAAATAACGGTTTCAAAATCTCATTTTCGTAAATCGAGTCTATAAATTTTAATATTTAATATTCACTAGATTAATATAGAAATATATTAATGTTTGGTCCAATAATTTTTTGAATTGATAGTTAATTATGGTAGGGTGACTAAATTGTAAAAGTCTCATCATTATAGATTTTTAAATTGCAAAGGGATCAAAATGGTAATTAAGCCATTTTATTTTATTCAATAGTGGAAATGGATGTTGCCATCCACTAACTTTGCTTAATTAAGATTAACAACTAAATAATTAAAGATTAATCGATTCCTAAGGAAATGCTCTATTTTTTATGCAAAACTTTGGGGCATTTTAAATGGTCTAAAACTCACCCAACAAAGAGACCATGATAAGGTGGTAATTCAATCGAGTAGTTTGGAGGTTGTTAAAGCCATACATGAAATTGCTTCAAGACCTCAAATGTTGCTCTGATTAGAAGAATACATCGTATATTGTCCCAAGAAAGATAATGGATGTTAAGATACATTTCTAAGGAGCACAATCAAAGCACGGATTGTTTAGTCAAATTGACCTTTACAAAAAAGGAGGATTTACAATTGTTTGAGACCCCTCCAAAGGAAGCTTTAGAATTTCTTGAAACAGACAAGGGAAGGAGTATTTGTATCCCTTAGTCTTTTTCCATGTAATTTAGTATAGTAATATTTGTATTCAGCAAAAAAACTAATTAATTAAAGATTAATTAAGTTAATTGTGATTAATTAAAAGTTAAACATAAAGAAAATGATTATTGTCATCTTTTATTTTTTCTTTCTCTCTCCACCGATTGAAAACAAAAAAAAACCTAAAAGTCATTGTTAAAGCTTCAAAGCTTTTAGTCTCTAAATTCTAAGGTAATTCAAGTCCTTTTCTTGTAATTTTTATGTTTTTTAGGTCATGGGAGCATGATTTAGTTCCTCATGTGCCAATTTGCAAAACTATTAAAGTTTTTGAAAGTTTCCATCGATGATTTCTTGAATAAATTGGTGTTAAATTGTTAGATTTTAAGCTTAGATGTGAAAAAGGACTAGATTGTAATGTTTAATTGCTAGTTTTTTAACATAAGGACTAAAGTGTATAAATTATAAAATTGATATGAAATTTCTGTAATAATATATAATAGAGGGCCATATAAGGATGTGATTAAGATGGTTTTGAAATCGAAGCTCAAAATTAAAAGTTACGGCTACTTTGATTTTAGGGACTAAATTGAATAAAATGAAAAACTTTAGGGGTAATCAAAAAATGAAATTAAATTGGTTCATGCAAAGTATGGGAAGATATAAAAGTGTTTGATATTGATATATTGAATTGAATAATTGTATATATCAAGAATTGAACCAAATTGGAGATAATCAAAGAAAAGCCAAAATTATCAATTAGTCCTTGCAAATTCAACTTGTTGGCTGATTTGACCAGGTAAGTTCAAATGGAATGATAGTGTTTAAATTTTTGTGTATTTGAATTATGAATATGTGTATGTTTGGTTGAAATTTGGATTGTTTGCGATTTGATACAAAAGGTGAGATTTAGACTAAATTGTAAAGAAATGTATATCTATGTGTTGAAAATGCCCAGGTGAATTTAGTAAAGTTCTTGTGCACGCTTGTACGGATATGATTACCGAGATCTAAAATTTTTTACGGACTCGAAGATAAATGTGACACAGATTTAGCCTAGACCAGTAACTTGAGGTCACTTTAAAGGTTTAGCATGGACTAGTTACTTTACATGTATATTTTTAGCTTGACCAAGCAATTGAACGTGTCATTAAAAGTTTAGCTTACACTGATAATCTAACACAAATATATATCTTTCCAACCAATAGACATGCCACCACTTGCCCCTGATGAACTAACATTCATTCCGTTGTTCTAACCACATCGTCGTCAAACTTTAGCCATACAAGAATCCTATAATTTGGTTTCCATTAAGAAAACCATTTGAAGATTATTTTCTCTCAATAAACGTTGGAGACTACGTACTGCTCGTAAGTTTCCCAACCCACAAACATTCCAACATATTAGATTCATTGTGAATCATCATCTTAAATTAGTTGATCCACCTATAGTAGTCCTAAGCCTTTCTTGCCATCGTTAAATTCCATTGGGCTATGCTCACTACCCATTCCACCGTATTCGACTTCATCATTACCCCTCAATCCTCCAAAATTTCTCTAGATTTATTTTACAATCCCATAAGATTTATGCCAAGATTAAAGTAAAATTAGAATTATGATTTGATTTTTGAAAATTAGGAAGATAATTCTCCTTTCCTAATTTCGCCCCCAAGATTCCCTCCCAGAACTTTCTCTTCGTCACGTAACCAAAACTTGCATTCATAGCTTGAAGAGAGACGTCCTATTCCATCACTAACTCCTTCGTTCCATGAATTACTTAGATTGGACAAAAACTCTCAAAGTGACCAAGACGATCGTACCAAAAAACAGAATAAGCTAAGCCGCTCATATTGAAAACAAGCAGAAGTTGGTTTTTAGTTGACACAATTATCTTCTTCTTACGCTCTAGAGGAGATCAAACATTTATTCGAGTACGAATCTCATGTAACCCTTAACACTCCTCAAAATAGATTTGGCATCATAATCGATAAAAGTGCCTATAAAATTGTCAAGTTGTTTTTCCAAACCTTTGGGCATCAACCCCGAAGGCAAGTACCCAAAATTAGAGTACATTAATGGATCCTCACGTTCCTGCAATCGGTGAATTAAAATATACTTTTAGATTTAAGATTTAATAATTCGACATTCTAAAATATTTCTTTGAATTAATGTTCGTTTATTGATAATCAATATTTTATTTTTTTTATAATGCATATTTTATTTAATCAATAATTATTGGTTAAAGTGTAAATTTATCATCATATTTGTTAAAATTGGTAAGGTGGAGATTGTTAGAATTGGTAAAATAAAATAAAAATAAAGTCCAAATAAACTAGACTTCTTTTATTTTATTTTAATTAGAATAGGTCATCTATTTTATTTTAATTAAAATAAGGTGTTTCAACCTTACTACGTTACTTCTATTAGTTGTTGATTGGAATAAAGTTTTCCAACCTATAAATAGGCATAGTCATCTCCTCTTGTAATCATTCGATTTTCGACATTAGTGAATCTTCTTCTCCTCTGCTCGTGATTTTTTCCCGAAAAGATTTCCACGTAAAATCTGTGTGTGTTTTTTTCCCATTTTCTTTGCTGCATTTTTTCATTGTCGACATTTAATTTTATCAATATTATAAGCGAATTTTGAAATTTGTTAATATAATTTATTTTCATTGATATTTATCATTATATTTTGAAAAATATGAGTAAAATTACCCTTTCGCTTTTATGTGATTGAAATTTACTACAAAACTTTGAATTTTATTAAAATTTACTGTCAACTTTGATTTATTATTATGCCACTCAATATTAATTTGATGATTTAAAAACATAATTTAATAAAAAAATTCAAATATTTTTTTAATAGTTAAATATAATTTAACTTATAAATATTAAAATTAATATTAAAATTTCTATTAATGGAATAAAAACTTGAAAAATAAAAGTACATATATCACCAAAGAAAAAAAGTTAAGTTTATGTTGTTTATAACATTACCAATTTTATTTAATTTTAGTAGTATATTATTAACTTATTTTTGTTAATATTAAAGTAAAATATAAAAATTATTATTAAATTATCTGCAATTATTTTAAATTAAAATTTAGACAAAATTCAATTAAATAAAAGTAAAGCAACAAATTTAATATAAAATTAAAGTATAGTGATAATTTATTTTTAGTTTATAAGGATAATGACAAATACCAAACAAAATTAAGTATAGTTCCAAATTTCAATTTTCACTTAAAAAATATGTTGTAGGGGCAAATTTATATATTAACCCATAATTATTTAATTATTTTTTTGTTCAGAATAATTATTTAATTAAATTATTTATTCCTTGTTGATAATTATTTATATTTGACTTTTTTTTGAACAATTTCATTATAGGTTTGATTATATTTGTACTTTTTATACAATGCCTAAAACTATTCATAATCCCTCTCAAACCTTAAATTAGAAGATAATATACTTTAACGCACTCAAATCCACATCCTTCTATGCTGATAACAATGTTGAAGATATAATTTTTATTATTGTAATTGTTCTTTAAATTAACTTAGGTTGTCATGATTATCATAATCACTAGAGTTGGCCATGGGTCAGGCCGGACCCAAAAAAATTTTAGGTTCGATTGCTAGGTCCAAGCCCAATTCAACCCACCAAAAAATGGGCTTAGCATTTTGCTCAAGTTCGACCCGTATAAAAATGCTAAAACTTGAGCCTGATCCGTAATATTTTTTAATTTTATTTTTTTATATAAAATTTTGAAAAATACACCAAATACATTAAAAATATTAAAATAAAATTTTCCAACAAATTAAAAATTATACTTAAATAACACTATAGAGTTCTTCTATTGATAAATCTTAATAGATTAAGTAATATTAGATTTTAGTATAAACTATTTTTCTATATAATTATAAATTTTTTTTTTAAATTACACAATTAATAGAAAGATAAAATTTTATATATTTTTAATCCAAATAGATTATTTTAAATATTTAATTATTGTAGAACAAATATGTATAATAATTTATATTCAAATTTATTCTTTGAATAATATTATTTAAAATAACATAAATATGTATAATATTTTTTAAAAATTTATTTGAAAATAACAATAAAGTTTAATGAATAAATAAAATTTTAAGTTGCGTTAATCTTAACCCTAAAAAATTAGAGCTAATCATAGATATGGGAGGACAACCTTTTAAAGTTTTGTTAAATATGCTTTTATTGAATACAATGTTTAGAATTATCCATAACTTCTCTCCAAACTATAAATAAAAAGATAAAGCAATTCAGCAAATTCGAACCTATATTTTTTTACTTTGACAACAATACATATATCAATTAAGCTAGAACTCAATCGATATTTGCACCATAATATTAGATCTAAAATGTTATAATCTAGTGGCATACAAGCTGCATAAGTTAAGAAGGAGCGCTCTTTCAGATCAAATCCAAAAGCTAAAAGTCAATGTATCCGTTAAAGTCAATTTATTATGTGCTCCGTTATTTTCGAATTTCAAATTTTCAAAACTTCATCTTTCCCAATAAAATGCTCACCTATGCCCCAACGGTTCCTAAACCCATCTGCTAAACATCATCATCATCTGCTATTTTTCCTGCAAATTCTAGCAATGGGTGCCTCAGGAAAATGGTTTTAAATCGCTTATATCTTTCAAACCACTTCAAGATCCTACTAATCAAGTAATTTCACTCTAGGTTTACCCTCTTTTTTCTTTCTTCTTTTTTTATGCTTTCATGGTTTCATTTTTCTGTTATTTGGTTTGTAGGAGAAGGTGGGAGATAAGACGAAGAAGAAGTGGAGGCTATGGAGGAGCTCGTCCGAAGGGTTGGGATCCACCTCATCAAAGGTTCCCAGGACGCGCCACGTGGCTGCTTCAGAGGCTTCTGACTCATCTTTGTTGGTGGATGATGTGCTCGCTTCAGCTATGGCTACTGTTGCTCGTGCTCCACCCAAAGATTTCAGAGCTGTCAAGCGCGAATGGCCGCCATTCGAATCCAGGCCGCATTTCGAGCCTTGCTGGTATTGCTTCTTACTTTGTGTGCACTATAAATAATGATTTGTCATTTGGAAGACTAAAAGCTCATCAGAATTTGCCATTTGGTTTTGGGGTCAATTGCAATGACTTGTCATTTAGTAATTTACAAGTCCATGGAGAGATATATGGTAAGAGAAAATGGCAATTATTGTAGGAAATAGGAATTGAAGTGCCCTTTCTTTTTCGCTCTGATCCAAGTGGCTTTGCATTTTCTTTAATGGAGGTCAATCCTGTGAGATATGTAAATTGAGTTGTGAACAGTCTTTTATGAAGAGTTGAATTAATCTTTCGGTAATTGGCCATGGATAACAAGGTAATGAATACTGGCAGGCAAGACGAGCTCTAAGGGCCTTGAAAGCAGTAGTGAGGATTCAAGCTATATTCCGGGGTCGTCAAGTCCGAAAGCAAGCTGCTGTGACATTAAGGTGTATGCAAGCTCTTGTCAGAGTCCAAGCTCGAGTAAGGGCACAATGTGTGACATCTTCTGAAGGACAAGCTATGCCCAAACTAATGGACGAAGATCCAGCAAAACAGGCTGAGGTGGTTATACATAATCCATACACAATTATACTTTTACCTATATGATAATGACAATATGCTAGCTGATACCATATGTTTATATACATCTTTTAAACTATTTTCAGCAAGGATGGTGCGACAGTCTGGGAACTGTAGAGGAACTAAGAGCTAAACAACAAATGAGGCAACAAGGTGCAATCAAGAGGGAGAGAGCAATAGCATACTCTGTCTTAAAACAGGTAATGTAGCTTGGACACCATAATTTTTCTTCGGGTTAACTAGGGCTTATATATATACCTTTGTCAGCAGTCAAGATCATGTGCTAGTCCAAATGCGAGAGCGAATAAGCAACCGTTCTCTCGCAATCATCATCAGTTAGATAGGAATAGTCCGGATTGGAATTGGCTTGATCGTTGGATGGCAACCAAGCCCTGGGAAACCAGGGCAATGGAAGAGGGTACTGAACCAGCAGAGATTGTGATGATGATGAACACAATTTCTCGGAAAAGTGAAGATAAGAATTTCAGCTTCCACTCCAGCTCTTACGAACATGAGCCCCTAAAAGTGAAAAGGAACAATGTCACAACTAGAATTCTTGCTGGACCTCCTACATCCATGCAAACTTCGGGATCATTGTCTGCCCCAAGTTCCGAATCAGTCTATGACGAGACCTCGACATCAACCTCATCCGCATCTCCGACCACGTTGTCTAGCAACACTCCCGTTGCGGGCACAATAGAAGATAATCATGCTCAAAAACCAAGCTACATGAATCCCACAGAGTCCATTAAAGCTAAACAGAAGAAGACATTCAGGTTTTCTCCTGATAATGTACGGAGGAGACATGTGGTTGATGATGATTTACAATATTTTCATAAGAAACTGATGACACTTTCTTGCGAGGACGACACAAGGAGCAGTGCTGATTCTTCTAATCCATCATTATATTTCTCCAGAGAGTTGTACGGACCAAGACAAATGGGTGGTAGGCAAGATTCCCCAAAAAGGAATCAGTGGCGCCAAGGTAGACGACAACCAAATTCTTTTATGTAACTAAGAAAGTTTCCTACATTGAAATCCTGCAAAAGACTTTTTTGTAGTATTATGTACCAAGTTCAAGACAATGTTTAATTTAGTATGTTGAATTAATATACTATTTGATACCTAAGTTTTGCTTTAATGTTCACTTTGGCGCTTGAATTTGTTTTCCCAATTTAGTACCTGATTTTAGCATCAATGTTCAATTTGATATCTGAGTATTCTTTTTTTTAGTATAGTAAGCAGCTAAGATTAAGATTTTCAAGTTGTGAATAAGGAAAAATATATTTTGTTCTAAATTGACCAACTTGTGTTTTCATGGTTTAGCAGATTACATGCAGATTAGTCCAGCCGTAGTAGTAGCTAAAACATAAACCCACACTCACTCAATGGCAGAGTTAAAGGGGCTGATAGGGGTCTCGATCATCTAAAATGAAAAAAAATTCATTTAAGCTTTTTATATAATTTATAAAAATTTTAAATTAATAATGATAAAATTATACTTTTAACTCCTAAAAAATAATAAAAATTTGATTTAAAATTTTAAAATTTATAAAATATAGACTATTAAAATAATAAAACTACATTTTTACAATCATAAAAATATAAAATTTAATTCCAACCCAAATTTTTTTTTTCACTCCGCCATTTCACTCACCCCTTTAGTCTACTCCTTGTGAAACATGTATAGACTTTTGTTGTCTATTAATTAGCGTTAGCTACAACGTTACCTTCATCATAATTCAATATAACTAACCCACCTTACTAATGTTGACATTTCAGTTTATAATAAATATTTAGGTTGATTCAAATTCCATTAGTTTTAGTAAATTTACTTATATTTAATCATAAAAATACATAAATTTCTATATTATAAAAAAATACAACATGATAAATTAGCAAACAAATTGTTGGAAGAAGTGGAAAATGAATCATTATTGTTGGAAAGTTTTACTTGAATAGTATCTCGATCTAGATCTGTTTATGGGTCAAGCTATTCACTCGAAATTTGAGATGGTTTGTGTAAAAATATTAAGCCCGAAAATGGATTTAGGTAAAAAACATTAGGCCCATTTAAGGGCTTGGGCTTGGCTTGAATATATAAGGCCCAAGCTCGACTTGACCCGATCCATTTTAAGTTTATAATATTTTATATTATGTTTTTTTTATATATTATGTAATTTAAATTACATTAAAAAATAAATATATAAAATATATAATACTACTCTAATGTAAGAATTAAAATAATGTTAAGATGATTATATAAAATTTTCATTAAATAAAAAATTGTATAAAATTATTAAATATTAAAATAAAATAAATATTTTTTTAAAAAAATTAAAAAAATATGGGCGGGCCTAAAATGGATTTGAGTTAGTTTTTTACAAATATAGGTGGATTTGAACAAATTTTAAACTCATATTTTGGGTTGCGCCGAGCTTAGACAAATATAAAATATGTTAATATCATGCTTAGATCTGTTTCGACCAGACTCATGAGTACCTCTATCCTGATCTGAACATAATTAGACTTTAATAATAAAACGGATGAAGACAACTGCAATTATAAAAAAATCATAATAAATTTAGAAATTTAAGAATATGAAGTAATTAAAAGAACAATATTTCTTATTACAATTGTCGCCGCAATATCCTCAATGGTCAAATTATGTATAATTATTGGATTAGTATTTTGTTCACTATCAATAGAGTGTTTTTAGCTTCACAAGCAAAGTTTACTACATGACACATGTTTGTTTTAACTTATTTTTAATTTTTTAAATATTCCCTCGAGACACATGGTAGCATTTCACCTTTATTTGTAGAATTTTTTAATTTCATTGAGAATAAACAAAATAATTTTCAATAATTATTTATATCTCGATTAAGTTAATCATTTGAATATGTAGACAATAGTGGTTGAAGTAGTATATTCAATGAAAGGTCAAAAGGAGTAAGTTCCCAACTTCCCATTGATTTAAGGGTAAACTACACCATAAGTCATTTTAAAATAGTCATTTTTATTTTGATTATTTTAATTTTTATTAATTTAGTCACTCTAATTGAAACAATTGTTCGAATTGGTCACTGTTGTTAAAAATTCTTTAATCCATTAATGAATTGGGTCGGGTTGGGCCAGATTCGGATCTTGAATGTTCAAACCCGAACCGATCTATATTTTAAACGAGTCTAATTTTTTTACCCAAAACTATTTTTGAATCTAATATTTTTATTCAAACCCTCTTAAATTTTAAGCGGACCTTCGAACCTGAATAGGTAGCTTGACCCATAAACTTGACTAGTAGCATGCTGGATAATTTCTTTTCTTATATAAGACATACCTTTCATGATTCTCTACTTTGATAGGTTTTATGCGAAATACCTTCCTCTTTCCATTCTATCTATTTTCTCTAACCATCTTGGATGGTGGCTTTCCGCCTTGTAATAAATGAGGTGAACTGCACATCATCACCATCTTCTCCATCTTACCAAATTAACCCATTAACATGATTGAATTTCTTACAAATTAAAATTCTTAATCACTTATAAAATTATTGAATCTCTTCTTACAATGTTGTGAACTACTAATTTTCCTTCTGCAAAATTACTGAATTTCTTAAAAAAAAAGATTGAAGCTTTTACAAAAGTATTAAAGTTTATCTAATTTTTTACAACTTTGTAAATAATTGAATTTCTTTATAAAATACTGCATTTCTTTCAAAATTATTAACTCTTTCAGCATTGTAAAATGTTTATTTAATTTTTTTCGTAAACTACTATTTATTTTACAAAATTACCTAATCTCTTAAAAATCATTGGATTCTTTATAAAATTATTAAATTTCTTGCAAAATTATTAAATTTTGTTGGGGATCGATCCGTATAAACAACGAAATAGAAAAGGTAAAAAAGATCGAACATAAATATTTTACGTGAAAAATCCTCAAAGAGTGAATAATTACGGACAAAGGAGGTTTTGACTTTTCACTAAATAAGTAAATAAACAAAAGTACAATACGAAGTAAATAACATAAATGCACAACTTGTATATTACCCAAAACCCCGAATACAAGGCTCAAGATCCCAAAGAGTACAATATCGTCTGCCTTGAATTTTCAAGCTCGAGCCCAACCCATATTTTAAATTGACCTAGTTTTTTTTACCCAAACCCATTTTTCGAGCATAATATTTTTGCCCAAACCTTCTTAAATTTCAAGCAGATCTTTGGGCTTGGGCAAGTAGCTCGACCCATTAACAGGTCTACTTGTTAGGTAGTATGCTTGTTTACACAAGGTACCAAATCCTTTTAGTAAAAGGTGCGATACCCATTAGGCAGTATGCTTGGTTTCACAAGGGTATCAAACCCCTACTAAAAGGAATCACACCTTAAGCTTTTGTTTCTCAATTCTCAATACCCAAGTACCAAATGCCTACTCAAGAGGTATCAGACTCTTGACAATGAGGTACTGCACCCCTCTCAACTAAGGTGCAGTACTCGAATCAACAATCATATTTTGGAACAAAAGAACCAAACCCGAAAGGCTAGGGCATGATACCTCTAGCTATGCAATTGCATTTAATGCCCATATTATTGACTCCAATGGCTCAATTCAATCTCTATCAACCCCAAACGATTGTAAATCCATAAGATAGTATAAATAAAGCTCATGAACAATCAAAACAAAATAAGAAACAAGCTTACAAAGATCAAGAGCAAAAATCCAATCCATTCTTTGTTATTTTTATTTTCACTTGTATATACTTGTGGGTTCATTTGTAATTCATTCTTTCAAGTGTTGTCTTGCATTGTGAGAGAGCTCAAATGTTGTATATCTGCCTTCTAGAGGTGATAATCCATTTCAATCTTATTTCTCTATTTTGTGAGGATTTACTTAAGATTTTGAGCAGAAAACTTTTAAGAGAAGTGATTCTATCTCGCCTACTTAAAATATAAAGACTGTAAAGGTTAAACCTTATCCTTAAAAAGCTCAAATTAAAAAATTTGGGAAATTTTTAGGTGTGGTGAGCTAAGGTAGTGGAAGTAGACAACTGCGATTGAACCACTATACATTTTGTAACTTTCTTGATTGTCATATTTGCTTTAAAATTTTAAAACATCAATGCACTCCATCTTGCATATGTTGGCTTAACAAAAGCAATACTAAAATTTAATATAAAATATTTAATTATTAAAAACCAAATCATTTAGTTTTTTTTTAGTTCAAGAGTTAGCTTGTCGTAAACATAAAAATGTACAACATCATTGACTCAATGTAGGGGAAAAAAATTAAAGATTGATATTTGTAAAATTGATCTTAACACATTTGGGAGACTGACTACTGCCCAAAAATATGAACCTATAATTGAGAAATACATCATGTTAAAATAAAAATGTACTGAAAAATTGTATAAGAATAGAATATTTAAAATATGATAGCATCCATGATAATTTTTTTTTTTTTAAAAATAAGACATACCTTTTTCAATTCTCTATTTTGATAGTTTTTTATGCGAAATATATTTCTCTTTCCATATCTTCTCATCTTTTTCTCTAACCACTTTGGACGCCTTGTAATAAATGAGGTGAACTTCACATCCTCGCCATCTTCTTCGTCTTATCATATTAACTTATCAACGACATTGAATTTTTTTACAAAATTGAAATTCTTTCAAAATTATTGAATCTCTTCTTACAATGTTGTGAAATACTAATTTTCCTTTTACAAAATTACTGAATTTCTTTAAAAAAATTGGATCTTTTACAAAATTACTAAAGTTTATCTAATTTCTTACAACTTTGTAAATTATTGAATTTCGTTATAAAATACTACGCTTCTTTCAAAATTATTAAATCTCTTTCAATATTGTAAGAATGTTTAGCTAATTTTTTTTCGTAAACTACTATTTATTTTACAAAATTACCTAATTTCTTAAAAATAATTGGATTCGTTATAAAATTATTAAATTTCTTACAAAATTATTAAGTTTTGTTGGGGATGACCCTTATAAAACAACGAAATAGAAAATAGAGAAGATTGAACATAAATAATTTACGTGAAAAACTCTCAAAAGAGAAAAAAATCACAAGCAAAGGAGGCTTCGGCTTTTCACTAAATGAGTAAATAAACAAGAGTACAATATAGAGTAAATAACCTAAATGTACAACCTGTACATTACCTAAAACCCCGAATATAAAGCTCAAAATCCCAAGGAATAATTTGATAAACAAAACCCTAAATCTCATAAGACACTCACAAAAAGGTATAAAATACTCTCTATAATTACCATAAAACTCTTATCAAAACTCATATGCGATTCTATCTTGTCGCCCTTAAAGAAAAAGCCTACAACTATATCTTGATTGACTTAACAACACAGAATGACCCCTTTAAATAGACTAAAATTAGAGTTCTAATCATACTAAAATATCCTTAAATAATCAGAGTCGGGAAAAGAAATCCTACTTGAAGTCTAAAACGCGACTACCAAATAGGAGAGCACGTTGTGACATTGCAACGCCCCCATTCACGTTGTCACAACGTCATCCATCGCATCGTCCCAACGAGCTGATGCTCCTCGTCTCGACGTCAGGCCTATTTTGGCCCTTATTGCTCGTCGATTCTCGTCTAAAGTGCTTATAACGTGTCCGATAAATGCAAGACACACCCCACAAGTTTCTTACGATTTAAATTACCAATCTCTTAAGAAATTATTGAAATCCTAATAAAATTATTGAATTTGTTAAAACATTGTAATGTTTTCCATAAATTTATGAATTTCTTACAATGAAAAATATTGAATCTTTTGCAAAATTATTAAATTGCTCACAACTTTGTAAAGTTTACTTAATTTCTTACAATTTTGTAAATTAATATATTATAGAATTACTAAATTTCTTATAAGATTTCTAAATTTATTACAAATTTACTAAATTTCTTTTAATATTATAAAGTTTTCAATAAATTACTAAATTTATTACAATTTAAATTACTAAAATCAAAATTACATAACTTAGTAATACATTTTCCTTTAATTTTATACAAAATTCTATTGAGTTTGTTTTAGAAACTTTCATAAAATCAATAATTAATTAGAATATTTATTTTATATTAGATTATGACACACTGATATTGTGGGTGAATTTTTTTATATAAGAAATATATTTATTAAATATTTATATTAAAAACAAATACAACTTTAATTGAAATGATAAAAATTAAAAGTTTAAAATTCATTATGTGTAATTTTTGGCTTTTTTTTTATCTCAATAACACAAAAAAATAATTAAAAACTCAAATGGTATGATCAAGAAATTATTTATCAAAATGGTACGTTTGCTACAGTATTCTGTCGGTGTCACTTGACAAATTGGTGACATCAAATTAAAATATGATTACCTAAAATATTTAGACCTAAAGTGTAATTTTTTCATTTGATTGAAAAGCTTTAATGGTGCCCCTGACACGGATAGTGTGGCCGCACCAAACTTCAAATATGATAAATTGCTTTATAAATCTTTCTTGTTTATTATTTCTTTTTATTTTCCTTTAATACAAAAAATAGACAGATCTCTTACTAATTAGTCTAAAAATATAAAAAAAATCCTCATTTAATAAAGCTTTACTATTAATAATTTTTTAATTGGGTTAATGTTCGGTGACTCTTGTCACTAACTCACCAAATGGCTTAAATACCAACAATATTTTTGAATCGGATCGGTGATTGAATCGATCAGACCATTGATTTTTAATCTGATTGATTCGATCGATCTGTCTAATTCAAAAAAAATAAATTATTAAAAAGTCATAAAAAAATAAAAAATAAAAAATTTGATTTAATCGGATCAACTGATTTTTAACTTGGTTCAATTCACCCATACTAATTTACGAATCAATTAATTTTTTGTCCTCTCAAAATCGATAACGCAATCGGTTCCTAACCCAATCGGGTTTGATTCTAAAAACACTAAATATAAGTATAGATTTTAATTATATAATTCAAATAAAAATAGGGCAAATGTCACACTATAGGTCGTCCAACTTTGCTTAAGTTTCTTTTTAGTACCCATGAAAATATAAAACCACCCGAAGAGGAATTTGGTGACGCTGTCAATTCACAAATTCAAGCAGAAGCTTTTGGAATTAGAAGCCATTTCAAAATAACACTTTCAAATGCATAATAAGAAAGAAGCTTGCAGAAACTTTCAGCGCGGCAGGTACCTCTTCTTCTTCAGTTCTTTTTTTATCTCGCCTGCCCAATGTTTCATATCAATCGGGTAATAATTAGAGCTATCTCTAGGAGAATACAGAATCTTTAGGTTAGGTTCATTGTGAATGGTAGTTTTAGGTTAGGCTAAGTATCAGAAATTAGTACGCCAATCAACGAACCAATTGTGCTCTGCGTTCAGTCAATATGAGGAAAAAACAATGAGTTTCTCGTGAAATTATTGCTTAGCTGCAAATTTGATTAAGTTTCATAATGATCTTTAGGTTTGTTGTTGTTATTTAGTGTTTTTTTTTTGAGTCGAAATCCAGTCTCAATCAAAGAAACTTCAACATATGTGACAGTCTATTATATTCTACGTGAAAGTAATTAATATGCTAAGCACATATGGTGGGACTTGAACATGGTTGCTTAAAGTTTTCCTTGTTTAACCTGTTCTTTAGGCAAAGCTTTAAGCTGAATTACTGCACCATATCAGACAAACTGAAGTGAAGGGAAAAAAGTTGGGTCAATTAGAGCACTAGGGAATGAGTAATATGATGGAGGTTTTAAACAATAACTCCCATATGTATTGTTGCGGCTATTGTCTTTCTCATGTAATAAATTTCCTTAATTTCAATGGAAATTTTGACTTCTTAAAAAACTGCCAATACGCTTCTTAATTTCATTCATCCTTCTTGGATGCATGGGTGGCAACTCTTCCTATTCTCCCGTCCTCTTGAATGATCGAGTGAAGATATGAAAATGCTACTTTACACTATTAGTCTTTACATGAGTAACTGCTCCATCATGTGTCTTTATCTCATAGATATTAATGGTTTAAACTCCTCTATTTTCTAAGGTCCTCGCAAGATATCACTAGTGGCACATAAGTTTTTCTCTTTTTCCTGAATTTATGAATATCATGCACATCTGTCTTGTTATTGTGAGATCTCAGTTTGAAACCTGAGACAAACTCAGACTGTTATTAGAAATACTAGTCTCCTCCTTTGATCTTTGTTTGTTCACCCTCTCCAATTTTATCGTATGGCTGTTGACTTATCTCTCTATAATTTGCACTATTTTTTATGTTTGCTCTATTCTTGTTGAGAGGTCTTAGTCCATGCATTTTTTGCTCATCTGTCATCTTTCAAGTTTTTAGAACCTTATCAGAATTTGTAAGCCAAGATGGCCTTTCTTCTCCCATTTGTCATCTAGTCAGTTGTTTTTCTACTATTTGCCTTTTTCAAAGCTTTGTTTATTTTGTTTCTTTTGAATCTGTTGATATAGAGTATAATTGTATTTTAAATTTTGAATTATTATACTCCCCCATGTTGTTTTAGCATCTGATTTCTCATTGAACAACTTAAACAACTTAAAAAAGCTTCCTCACCGACCCTTGCTCAAACTTTGCTCCCTTAAGTTGCCCAACCATTTAACAGAATTAGGGGTGTAATGAATTGAGCAGAGCTGATTGGCACTTGCTCAAACTCGACTTGGGTAGATCAAACAAGCTTGAATAATTACTAGGCTTAAGAAACCTTGTTCAAACTACGCTCAGCTAAGCTAGTTGGGGCATGTTAGTCGAACATGAGCTACTATTGAGATCTCATCTTGACTTGCAATAGAACAACTTAAATCCCCTTAAACAGTATTTTATTGTGGACCAAAATATTGCAAGGGCTTGAAGCCAATCAGCATATTTTGGCCTAGGTGACCATTGGCAATTCATTTGGCGCCTCCAAATGCTCGACCATATTTTGTTCGTTAGAGGAAATGTTGAGGGGTTGCTCTGTAATATGTACAACCTGCTTGTTCTGCTTACATCCTTAAGGGATATGGGATTGACTGCAAGAGAAGTTCTCTCTTTTCCCATGATTCAGAATTTGTAATTTGCTCCAATTCATGTGCATAAAATAATTTAACAATCATATTTATAAAAAAAAATTGTGAATGAATTTTAATCTATTTATACCTGCTTTTTGATGATATAGACATTAAATCTTGGTTTTAATTGTATAAAAGGTTACTAAAACTAAAAGCTATCAAACTTGATAATGATAAAGGCAAGCTCTTCCCTAGCTTTTCTAATAAGCTTCTTCATGAATGGCATATTGAGCTTGTTCATGAAAATAGATGAACTAGGTTTACATATGATCAAACCTGGTTTTTATTAATCAAGCCTCAAAATTTGTTGTTCAAACTCATTTATTAAACTTTGTAAATCAACATAAATGAACTCTAGCTAAGCTTGTTCTTTAGCAATTCAAATGTACATTTCATTCAAATGCATTCATTTAAACAAGATATTCAAATGTTCAAACTCACTTATTTAACTTCATAAACCAACTAAATGAGCTCTAGCTAAGCTTGTTCATGAGTTATTCAAACTTAAAGTTTACTCTTTCCCGTCTTAAATATTTCTTTGCAATATGTGCTTTTCTAGGTTGTACGGAAATCTTTGTAACAAGTTCTTTTAACTTGAGTTTTGTTGTGCTTCCTTGTTAGTCCACCAAGATTTCTTGTTTTATGGAGCACCTACTTTAATTTATGTGGGTACATCACACTTTTTAAATATGACTAGAGATATTTGTCCAAAAATATTACCTTGTGCAACTCATCTAGGCCCATTTTAGCATATCTGTTAGTTAGACTAATCAGTTGGGTTGACTAGGTTGGTTTCAGGTCGAGTCAATCTAGTTTTAGTTAATTCAGGTTTAAAATCTGAGTAATTTCGGGTCGGGTTAGTTTCAAGTTCGAGTCATTTCGAGTTTGAATTGTTTCATGTTTGAGTCATTTAGGTTTGGAACTTGGGTTTTTCTGGTTGGGTGCTTTTGGGTTTTGCTATTCAGGTTTGACACTTGGATTATTTAGGTTTGGGTAATTTAAGATTCAAGTTATTTGTGTTTCTTATTTAAATTATTTTAGTTTGACAAGGTTTAATTTCATTTAATTTTAAAATAAAATTAAAGTCAAACAAATTATTTAAATGAGATAAAATTATTATAAATTTAATAATATTAAAAATAAATTTTTGAAATAAAAATATAATAAAATTATTATAAATTTAAATTAATTTATTGTCTGCTTTTATAGCTTAGCTATTAGCATCAATGCATATGACATAATGGTGGGGCATTTCATTTTCTGAAACCATCTTCATCAACTGAAAGTTTAAAATCATCTTTGTTAAGCTTTTTGAAGTTTTCTTCTGAACTCTCTATTTAAAATTCTTGATGATAGAGTTGTTGAGAAATCTGCCTGAATTGTTCATCCATCTTACTGTTTTCCAATCTACTTATAAAATCTATGACTATCTTCCTCCTATGTATGTAAAAACATGGTAGAAAACATCATCAAATATGGCGTGCCTTAGAATGACTGTTTTTTATAGGAGAATAATCAGAAACCTCTTTAAGGTACAAAAATTAGCAATTACTAATCCTTTTAAAGTAGTACTTTTTTTTTTCAAATCTTGAAAATAAATGAGCTTATTTTAGTTTAAATTTGTAATATGGATAGATTTTATTACAATTTTTTGACTTCCTCTCTTCATAGGATAATAGTTATAAAACCATTAACCCCTTCTAACCAACGTATGGACCTAAATACCTCAATTTGTAGCAATGCGCTTGATATATTTAATTAAAAATAAAAAAAGATATGTTTCTAATAGTTCACCTGAATCAATAGGTTTGTGGCTTCTTAATACTTGATTTACTATCTTTTATTTTCTTAGCATTTGTTTTCTGCCTAAAAGTTTCTTGATGAAGTATTAGTTTCTGCATTTATATAATCTTCATCTCTACACATTATGTGTCTAATTGTTCAACACTATTAGATTATCTAACCAATTCTTAATCTTTGGCATCTCATCCTCCAGCTGTCAGTATGGTGAAAGGTGCAAATTTCTTCATGTGATTCAGCAACAGCCAAAGTCTAATGCATTTGGATTTGGCACACAAGCTACCTCACACCAACAACAAAAGCCAAATCCATTTGGTTTTGGTGTCCAGAACAATGCTCAGTCAAAAGGGGTCAATGATTTTGGAAATAAACAGAGCCAGTTCAAGGTTAAAAAATTGTATATAACAATTCAATCCACATATGGTTATTTTGATTGATGATGTCATTTCTGGCTTTCCTTTGTTGCATGAAACTCGTGAAGTTTTTGGATGCCCTTTGCTTCTATTAAAGGGTATCCTAAGTTTATCTTATTATTTTTTTCTTTTTCATATTGTAATATATTATTCTTCAGAATACATGGACCCGATCTTCTGCAAGCAAGTGGTGCCCCTTCATTGCGGCAGCCTGACAATCAGCCTCAGGCAACAAACCATAGGTGAGTAGCAATGAGTGGTCATGCATCAATTTGTGACATCTTCATTAGTTGAGTTCTATACTTGACAAAATATGAAACTTATTGATGCAACAGATGCAATGATCCTGAGTCCTGCAAACGTATTATTGCTGAAGATTTTGAGCACGAGAGACCCCTGTGGAACCTTACATGCTACAGCCATTGGAAAAAGTATGTTTTATCATGTAGATAATCCTTTCAATGGGTTCTCAACTTCTACCATAGTTGTTGCAAAGAGTATTTTTGAATTTTATGAACAAAATATTCTCACAAGAAGTGGATAGAAAGAATGACTTTTTAGTTCAGGTGTTTTAGGCCGCTGGAAGGAATAACATCCTCAAAAACTTCACTTTTGTTAAATTGAGCATACGAATTAAAAAACATTAGACCGTGCTTTGTCTAGGAAATCTTCTGTTGTTTAAATTCTAAACTTATTGACTAGTGCAGTCGAGATAAATTTTTCTAACAGTTTAGGTGGTAGATACATTTTATTCTTGTAATTATGAAATTTTATGGGAAATTAATGTGGTCTAAAATTTGCGATCTTTTGTTTTTAGTTCCCCTTGCGATATTGTTGGTGATGTCAGCTATGAAGAATTGCGGGCAGCAGCTTATGATGATGCAAAACGTGGGTTAAGCTTGCAATCTATTGTGAGGGGATCTTCAATACCTTACTTCCCAGATTTACAGTTGCATGTTAATCATATCTACATGCTCACCTTAGTATACCTCCGTGATTTCATGCTTAATTTTTGCTTTGGAATTACTTTTTCATAGACTATTTCGAATATTTTGTTGAAGCTTGGGTGAGAAAGTAAGAAACCTGCAGTAAGAGGTATAATAGATCCAGAGGACAGTTGAATAAAACACAAAATCAGTTGCAGATATTGTTTCCTTGAATTTCTTGCAAAAGATAGCTGAAGTACAATTTGATATAGGGCTTAAACCCTAGGAACTAGGAATTAACTTGTTAAGTCTGAAGTTTGTTTCAACAGAATGTAGTTATACCCTATATATACACACACAAACACTCTCATATAGATTGATAGATCAGAGAATTTCTTAATAAGTTTTCTTTGTTAGCCTGAAAAGAAATTCTCTGGCTGCTCATAAGACAATTTTCAACTCTCAATGTCTTATCTTCAGGTTACTTTGTTCTTGTTTATGCACCAAACATTTCTTTGTAAATGTTATCAATGATATTTCTGTTCTGCAAAGAATTTCATACCTTTGCCTTATCAATTTTAAACATTGTTACGAATATAATGTTTATATCATACTATGTAATGGCAACTAGTGACCAGAACTTACTAACTGCTCAAAATCCTGTAACAGATTGAGCGAGAGAGGAGTTTACTGAATTCAAAGTTAGTTGAGTTTGAAAACTTTCTTCGTAATCCCTATAGGGGACCTGCTGGCTCTGCGGCGGCACAACAAATTCCATTTCCAGGAGCCACTACAACTGTCCTTTCTCCCACTACTCAAAATACTGTCGCTCCTCAAAGCAATGTCCCTCCTTCAGTCTCCAGTTTTAGTCAGCTGGGAGCTTCACTTAATACAGGATTCTCACTGAGGTAAGAATGACGCCTAGTAATTAAAATATTTTATTTGGTCTTTCTTGATTTTTATCTATGACTATGAAAGTCCCAGACCCTAAATTTAGCCCTCAGGGTTTTGTAACCTTGCAAAGAATTTTCTCAGGCCTTCTGCACAGTCAAATAACACCTCTGGGCAACCAACTTCTTTCTCAAATCCAGTCCAATCCTCAAATGTATTTGCACCAAACAATGTTCCATCGGCCAATGCCTGTATGTTTCAAGGTTTACCATTTGCGCTATTCATGTACATGTAATATGCATGCTTCTCATTTCAGTAATGACATGGCAGTTTCATTTGGTAACCAGCAACCTAACCAGTCAGTAGCAGCTTCCTTCCCCACAAACATGGCCAACTTCAGCAACAGTAGTGCCATTAATCCTGCTATTAACCAATTCTCTGCCACAGCAGTATCAATGCAAAACGTTAGTTCATCCAGCATCCAGTCTCCTGCTTTCTTTAATGCCTCGCTCTCAAATTCTGAAGTGGTTGGACAAAAAGCTACAGATGTTCAGTTAGGGTATGTTAATGGAGAAATTCTCTCCATTGGGAAACAAATCGTTTCTTTTCCAAAAAATTGTTTAGTAGCTAGCTTTTTTGTATTTGTATTGCCTGAATGAGTTTATTGGTATGATGGCATATCAGTTTGAAGTATGCTTATTCTTATTTCGGAATGAGACAGAAATAACTTGCCAACGACGGTTGCTTCTGGGGATTCAAATATTTGGTTAAAAGAGAAATGGACTCCTGGAGAGGTAAAGGACTCCGATTATATGCTAATACATCTATTTATATTTTAAGATTGAGTTAGAACCACTAGATCGACTCCTGGAGAGGTAAAGGACTTCAATATATGCTAATATATATACTAAGATTGAGTTAGAATTACTAGATTTCAAGTAGCATCTTAGGGCTAACTTTTTAGGGATATCATCTGATTCTTTATTTTTTCGTTCACAAAAGAAGGCAACTTGCTGCTTTAATGGATAATTTATGCCATTTACTGCCGTCTGCAGCTAAGAAAGGGCAATCTGATATTTGTGATATTATTTTGTGCTGTTTCTGGCATTCTTACCTGAAACTTGACTTTCCTGTTATCTAGATTCCTGAGGAAGCTCCTCCAGATGCTTATGTTTAGCTATGGGATTCACGTTAGAAGGATTACATGTTATCTGAATGGCTTGATCATTCTATTGAAAATTCTCAGTTTTTAGAAGGGAATTGATGTGTGGATGAACTGTAAAGCTAATTGATTTTGCGTGTAACACAATCCCTGAGCTGCCAGCAAAGTTGTGGCTTAGTCAAGCTATATATGGTTTCTATGATTTTGGAACTTTTTTAGAAATACTTAAAGGTAAGGGCACAACATTTCATCAATTCTAGCAATTCCGCTTCAATTTTCTACTTTGATATCAAATCCTACTTCTTTACTCCTTTGGATGGATGTTTACCTTCAGTGCGGTGCATTTATTTTTCTTTTTGTCTTATGCTACAATATCGCTATAATATTTAATTTTACTGTCATCGCTGTTTTTACACTAATCATAGGTAAACGTATCATCCATCCAAAAGGGTCTTTGTTTATAATTTTTAAGTATCTTGTGTTGCTTAAAAAAGATGTTTCTATTAGGGTCTGTAATAATGTTTATGTCTGACTTAATTGCTTCCAACGGTTAGGGTTTCCAAAGATTGAATTTGTTTCCAAAGATTGAATTTTGCTATAGCATATCTAACTAATACTATATACTTATTTAAAAAAAAACAAACAAAACCGATTCAGTTTTAGTTAGATTGATATCGATATTGTTATTAGTGTTGAAAAACGTGATGCAAAAATACTCAATCTTTTATCCATTGTGGTATGAAAAATATTTACTTAATATAATAATAAAATTATTCAAATAAGTTTGATAAAAAAATTACAAACCTCTTGAGATTTACTTATTAATTAAAATTTGAAAAAAACAACAACTTTACCCTTGATTAATTAGTTAATTATTATTTTATTTATTCATTATTTTCAACTTTATAATCAATATTGTTCAATTGAAAATAACAAAAATCTAATTATACATAAAAGCATTTTAATTAAAATTTTTAAAGAAAAATATTTTTAATTTATTATTAAATTAAATTATAAATTACATTATATTATAATATAATTGCATGTTAATCATAATGTAATTTTTTGAAAGTTACACATATAATTTTAATTGTCATTACAAAAAATACACCTAAATAATTATAACCAGATCAAGCTAATGATCAGAATATATCTCATATCAGAATAAAGTTATATAGAACCCACAGGACATAAACCAGAACAAATATAGATTGAGAGTCCATGTGATTTATAGAGAGTGAACTTGAATATGAGATCTTAAAGTTTTAGTCACTTATATTTGAAATGTTACATTTTAGTTACTTATGTTATCATTTTGTTACGAAGTAGTCACTCTGCCGTTAAGTTCTGTTACCTCCCTAACAACAATCCTACATAACAGTCTAAATAAATTTTAAATATAAACTTGGATGTCCAATTGAGATTAGAATAATTTTTTTTCAGTCAAAATAAAAAAGAAAAATAAAAGAAAAAGATTTTCTTTTCCAGTTCAAGATTTAAATTGTCACATAAGATTGCAATTAAGGAGGTAACGAAACTTAACGACAGATTGATCACTTCGTAACAAAACAATAATGTAAGTGACTAAAACATAACATTTCAAACATACGCAACTAAAATATAATTTAAGACAAACAAAAATGACTATTTTTATAGTTTACCCAATTCTTTAAGACAAATCATCAAATATATAAATTTAAGATTTATCCCTACCTATTTTTATTTTAAAACAATTATGATCAATGCATTTAACTGTTTCAACAAATTAAAAAAAAAAAGATATACTTTAAATCATACTAATAAACATAAAAGTTAGACAATTTATTATTTATAGTTAACAAAGATAATATTAAGAAAAATATAAATTTTAGATTCAATGAAATAATAATAATTAATAAATAAATATATGTAGCACAATAACCTTGTCTTGCTCATATAATCCATTGAGCTGATGGAGAAAAAGAGACATTGAATCTTGCTGTTTCATTCACAATAGATTCAATGAGGGCTGTATAAGCAAATGCATACTATGCAGACAAAACTTACAAGTGCTCAGGCCCCAACATTCATTAACAAATGCAAAAGAAGATTGGAGGACCATGTTGTCCCAATTCCCAATTACTACTCTTCCAAAACTGCATATGGTGACCAGTTGTACCATACTTCCTTACTATCTTTCCAACAATCTGAAAATGGAAAGGTACATGTTCCGGCTGAGAAGACTCCACTGTGACAGCAAGTGCAAGTGGCAGCTCTCAAGACTAAAACAACAGATCCTCGCATAAATCTTTTCGACACCGTCCAACTTTCCACTCTCATTTGATACAGATTCAACCTCTGTCGGATTCAGACTTCTCTTCTGTTTCAGAACTTGTAGGATCATAAAGACACTCTTTGGGAGGTTCACTCCTGCTTCTTACATTTGTTGATCTGCTTCTTTGTGCATTCACTTCTCTGTGACTTCCAGTTCTGCCAGAATTCATCTTCTTCACAGAAGTGCAAGCCTCTTTGCGACTATCATCGTTTGTCTCAAGTGTTTCAAGTAATTCAACCACTTCATTCATGAGAGGTCTCCCTTTTGGGTTTTGGCTAAGGCATTGATAGGCTAAATTGGCTACCTTTATTGCAGTTTTAGCTGAGTACTGACCATCCATTTTAGGGTCTAAAATCTTCAGAACCTTCTTATTATGGTTCAAGAGCGGACGAGCCCACTCAACCAGGTTATGCTCTCGGCTAGGCCTGCATTTGTCCATTGCTCTTCTTCCAAGGAGCATCTCTAATAAAACTACTCCATAACCATAAACATCACTTCTTGCCGTTAAATGGCCTGGTCATATCAATACTGCAACTTGGTTAGCCATTATCATTTCTAGTACTGGCATAACTTAACACCATAAGTACAAACATGTCAGCTTATCAAAGGATATAACAAAGGCAGTGCATCATATAGCTATTGTATCAGTTTCTATTCAGCAATTAAACCAATTTTGTGATCATCGTCTTCTGATTTAACAATACAATATATTTCTTAAAAGTTGAACTTCAAAGATAAGATGCTTTAATGAAGAAATAAATAAGTTTTGACTCTCTACTGGTATGCGCAGCTTTTGTGCAAGAAACCTACTATAAAATGCATTATATAACCATTTTTATTCAATAATATTTTTGGATTAAACAAAAGACAGAGCAAGGTTCAAGAAGCAAGTGTTACACACAGAATCGGATTGATTAAGCATAGATGAGATAAGCCACCAAGTTGTTCTTTTATTTACTCTCATCTATTCCATTTATTATTCTTTTCAACAGTTTATAAGCTACAGCCCAAAACGGAAAGTAAATATTTTCATGCAAAATAAATATATGCCACAAATTTCTCAAGTCATAAAATGCACAAACAATTCTAGTACACTAATGCTATGTTTGGTAGCAGTATTATTTTTTCACCATGTTTTAGCATATGAGTTAGCAATAAACTAAGTTCAATTGGTAATTTTAAGCCACTCACATGACTTGTTTTTGGAAAAGAAAAGGAAATTTGTTTGCTTATTTTGAAGAGATCTTATTTTCTACAAGAGTTTTTGCACATCCTTTTAATTTCAAATTCAAATTTGTACCAACTATTTTTATTTTATGTCTAACCATTGTAGTATGTATAAATTAAATAAGCTTTTTCCTCATATTATTTCACTAATAACCAAACGATGCATGAAGAATTAAGAAGTCAAAATCAAGTTGAAATTGTTGAAACATTTCGGTTGAATATTGCAGTTGATTTCATATGGGGAAAATGCATTTTGGAATACTATGTCTATTAGACTACTATCATAACACCAGGTATCTGCTTGGGAAACTTAGAGACAACTGAAGAAATTGCTACTTTCCAACTTCAGTACAACTGAATGGAATGCTAATTACTGCTCATAAAAGAAAACTTATCAATAAATAACTATCAAGATCCTACCATTATGACTAAAATATCTCTCTTTGGAAATGATGAAGATTTTCAATTATCTTGAGACAGAATAATTAACTACTAACCAGTCATAACATATTCAGGAGCAGCATATCCGTATGTGCCCATCACTCGTGTTGACACATGGGTCTGGTCTCCGGTTGGTCCATCCTTTGCAAGTCCAAAGTCTGAGAGCTTTGCATTGAAGTCCTACATGAAACGAGCATTTTGGAAACTAAAACTTATTCAAAAGAGACCATATAATGAAAACTTAAATTTCAATTTAACTAGGAATGGATCCTTGTCAGGATTAAAATTCCAATGAATTTATCAGCTGTAATGTTCTTGACTTTAAGGAGTTACTGTAAATTTACAATTCAGATTAATGGTTTTTCTATACTACAAAAAAAGAAAAGAAAACTTAGCAAGGACCACGAACAGGTTGATGAGCCTTCCCATTTTTAAAGATCCCACAAAACAAGATGCACTCAATTAATGTAAGGACAGCTCATAAATAACAAACCAAAAATGAGGACTAACCACATCCAATAAGATGTTTGCTGTCTTGAAGTCACGGTATATGATAGGTCTTTTGGCACCATGAAGAAAAGCAAGCCCTTTTGCTGCATCTAAAGCAATCTTCATCCTTTTTGACCAAGTCAAACTGCAACCAGCCCCTAACAACCAAGAATAGATAGGTGTATAAAAAATGCTTCCATTCTTTTTATAACAGAAAACGGAAACCTCTTTCTTTGAAATGTAAGAACTATGCAGATGCTTTTAGCAGATATTTTTTCTAGCATGCTCTTTATCTCTAATATTATTACCCAGCCACAAAATCTAAGCAATACCAGGGAAGAAGAGCCACAAAACATCATTGATGGATGTAAATACTAGTAACCATAGGAGGAATAACAAAGTAGGGGTGAAGTGAACTAATGGGTCACCCTTTTTAACCAACTATCTAGATTGATGTATGTAAAAACTTGGGATTTTTCCATTCTTCCAGACTAAGTTTGAAGCAAGAAAATAATTCTCTTTCCCTTTCATCAGACAGCATATAATTTTATTTTCCATCATTTTCTGGTATAAGAGTCTCTTCTAAAATCAAATGAAATTCAAGTTGACAAATATTAATCACCATAAATGTGAATGAATGCTGTGAATGCATTAGTTCAGAAAATATCAAAAGATACTTAAAACCACTCTTGCACTTTTATCCCACTAATAGAGTAATTTCTTGAAAAAATATCCATATTATGGAAAGTCTCCTGAAAAGGTCTGACTTCCGAGCCCATTGAACAACCAAAACAAACACAACTTATTTTCCGGCAGATAATATGCTTTATCTCCCAAGTTATGGAAAGGTGGCATTCATTATGTATAACCAGATGGAAATACAAAAGCATACCGTAAAGAACTACCTGAAACTTTAAAAATTAAAGAATTAGAAATTATATTATGGTCTTCCTGCTTTTACATGAAAAAGTTATAAATTGTACTTTAACCTGTCAATCCATTTACAGATATGTTAATGCACAAGAGGTTGTTATATATCTAACCACTTACTGCGGAAAAGGTGCTTTTCAAGGCTTCCACTTGCCATGTATTCATAGACAAGCAGTCGATGCTCATCCTCACAACAGTATCCAATGAGCTTCACAAGATTTGAATGGCTGAGTTGCCCTAGATAGTTGACTTCAGTCTGCAGACCAAAGAATCATGTGCAGACCAAAGTAATCATATTCTACCTTGAACTGCTATTCTCAATAAAAAAAATTGTATATAATAATATAACATACCTTTTTCAGGTCTCATTGAATGATTAAGTATTATTGAAACTATTTATGCATCGACAAAATTGAGAAATAGCAACCAAACATCTGCTTCTGAATGATTTTTTTTTCTCAACAAGAAAAAAGAAGATAAACCAAATGAAACTTTTAAAATTTGTCACTCAATTCCGAATGCCCGAAAATACATCCCTACCTAATATGTAAAGTTAATGCTTAAATTATTGATCTTTTTCTGTACTCCTAGATAGCTATAAACAAAAACAAGAATTAACTAACAAATTTGGCCAAGCAATTTAATTGTGGGAAACTACTATATCTATAAGATAATAAGATGAGATGTGCAATTACCCTCTTTATTTAAAATGGATTCTCATAACTGTAATCCTCAGGATCCTGCCAGTATATGAGCATTCTTCTTCTGCTAGAAGAAATTTTTTTACATCTCTCTCTCTGGTTGCATTGATAAAGTTTATAACAGTATTTCAAATGATATACTATGCATCCAAATATGTAGATATAGCAAAAAATAAAATGATAACACCTCAGATTAAAATAATTACATAGAAGATGTGGAGACAATACAAGGAGATTACCAGCCATTCTCTGTCACCTTGGAATCCATCAGGATTAAGCTCCTTAATTGCGACTGCTATAGATGTATAACCGGGCCTCACAGTCTCATCTATTACTCCTTTGTAAACAACCCCAAAGCCACCCTCACCAAGAATATAGTCTGGCCTGAATTGATTTGTAGCCAGCCTCATCTCCTCATAAGTGAATATATCAACATTGCTATATCCAGGATTCTGCCGCAGATCTTTGACATCCTTGGCTGCCAAAGGAACGATGGATGGGATTTTGGTTTCGGGTGAGTACTGCATTTCTGTTTTTTTGTCGGAGAAGCAGTAGCTTTAACTTTTTAAGTCCTCTGTCCGAAGTTGTTCATAGTAAAGCAGTATCTACAAACAAAGGGCGTCAATCGCTTCAAATGTGCGAACATACAAGTATGAAACATCTGACATGCATCATTATTTAACAATTCTATACAATTTAAAGAAGATCAGTCCTAACCACTCTCAGTACAATTGTTGTAGGTTTTTAAATAAATTTTAGGCTGTTTTTTTTTCTGCAAATAATAACATATAGACTTTTGAACTCTTCGTTCTAAAAGAGTAGACCTCACTCAAACCATGTAAAAATACTCACATTCATAACATAATCAAGAGATCAACATTGAACAATGGCACACCTAATAAACTTTTACCATATGAAATTTAAACAACTCAAAGAGTTTCAAATAGAACGGCCGTTTCCCTTTGCAGTAAATTCTTTCGGAGGAAGAAATTAACCACCAAAACAATATTAAAAGAATAGATATTGAAACCAGACGTAGAAACTTGAACAATGAAATCAAAAGAGAGGAATTAATATATAACCTGAACATTTGGTGAGAGATTGGAGATGGTGATAATGTTGATGCAGTTGCCCCTCAATGCTTAAACAGATCCCCATTAAAATCCAATAGACTATGAATACGGATTTTGTATCCCTATTGTTGCTAATCACAATATATTTTATAAGAGCATCCTAGTTGATTCAAATTCAAAATGAACTCAATGTTGTTAAAAGAGGGGTCCGGATCCGATCCGGGTGAGACCGAATCTCGCCGGGAATTACACCGATCCAATTGACAAAAATGGAAAACCAACAGCGCAGAAAGTGGGAGCATAAAAGAAACCCAAAAATCACAGACAGAAAGTTTCATCCCGTCAAAAGATTATGGTTTTCTCTTTATTGGGTTTATTTTCAGAGGCTCAGCCGCCAAAAACGCCAAGCAAAACGGGACCCCATGTTTTTCTAACAATACAACCTCCTCATATCTTGCCATTCACTCGTTGTAGCCAAAATCTACTCCATAAACATGCCATTACTTTTTTTAATTTAATACAAATTTCTTCAATATTTTCACCATCAATTTAATTGCTTATTTTCACTCCTCTTTTAGTTATTATTATAAATGTAGGAGGTGTGACTTAGCATTGCATATTATTAGAAGATTGTTAAAAGAAAAAACATATGACCAATTAAACCTTTTTCAAGTTATTGCTGGTCACAGCAATATTTCAGCTTTAATAAAAATTTTGGTATAATCGCTTATTTCACCTTCTAACTTTATGAATATAAGTGATTTAATCTTTAATTTAATTTCTTTCTTTCTTTTAAATTTAGATTATTTGTTAAATCACTAAAATAATTTGACATATATGTGGATGTCACGTCACGTCATAAGTTAATTATTTTTTAAAAATTAAAAAAAATATTTTTTAATGTTTTTTATTTTGTAAAAAACCAAATAATTGTTAAAATGAACTACCACATAAATATCATATCAACAAAGTTAACATCGATTAGCTTTTTCATCCATTTTGAAAGGATTTAACAAATAATACAAATACAATAACTAAAGAAACGGAAAATCAAATAAATGATTAAAATGACATTTTTATAAAATTGCGGGTCAAATAAATAATTCTACCTATAACTTTTAGTTCAAATTTATATATATATATATATGCAGGTACTAAAGCAATTTGAAGAAGCATTTTAGGAAACTAATCATACGTGTCATGGTTAAATTTTGCCATTTGTCAGCCTAATAACCAGACATGTACAATTAGATTTATCTAGCTAAACAATATTTAGATTAAGAAAAACTCTAAAATTTAGGTTAAGGAAAATACTAATTTAATGTTTGTACTTGATTTGTCAAAATATTCATTATATCCTATTAATTATAAGCAGCTAACTAAGTAAATATATAACACCTTTCATCCAATCCGATCATCAAGTTCGAGCTACGGAATGTTATATTTGTTATTAGAGCTGTTGGGAATAAATTCGATTAAACAACGAACAAGTAAAAATAGCGAAATTAAGAAATTGAACACACAAATTTAACGTGAAAAAAAACCCCTCTAAAGAGGATAAAAAATCACGAGCAAAGATAATTTTACTATAATGGCAAAAAATGAAGAGTACCAAATATAATGATAAAAATTAAACCCCGAAAACCCGAAAATAAAGAACTCTCAAAACGTAAACACTGAATTCTCCAAAAGTGTTAGGAGTTCTAAATTATAATGGTTGTGTTTTTAAGGTTGTAAAAGAGCCTATTTATAAGCTAAATTTCTGGGTGAAATAATAATAAAATAATTTAAACTAATAAGAGTTTGACTCAAACAAATAAACAGAGTTTAACTGAAAGATTATTTCTCAAATTTGACTTGAAATAAAAGTCATAATTCAACAAATCTTCACCTTGACTCGTATTTCCACAATGTCATCTTTGCCAAAGCACGCCACGAGCCTATCTTGAACTATGTAGGGAATTAACTGAGTCGAATCTGTGCTTAAAAATTGGAAAACTTCTAGCCTTCGACTTGTGCACTGCCAAATCAAAACTAACCCAGGTCTAATTTTCATAAACACAGTGCCATAACTTTTCAAAACATGCATCCAAAAGAGATGTTTCTTCAACGAAACAGTCATACCTTTTTCCCTCATATGACCAAGTTGCCTCCGCTCCAAACGAGTTGACTTCAACTCTGTAACGGACGAGGGACGTCCAATTTCACCGGTCACTGTAGAACCTTTTAGAATATAAAGACTAACAGTCTTTTTACCTTTTAACAAAAGGAGAGCTCCACGAGACACCTTAATGCCGCTCGACTCGATGTTGATTCTGTAACCTTTTGAGTCTGAAATACTTAAGGAGATGAGATTCTTTCGTAAATCAGTACATACCTGACATCTGATAGTGTCCTAATCGTACCATCGTGCATTCTAATTTTAACAGTACTAATATCGATTACTTTACTGGATGAATCGTTTCCCTTTTGCACAAATCCACCTTCAACCAAACTGTATGTAGAGAACCATTCTCTATTGGGACACATGTGGAAAGAACATCTTAAATCTAAGATCTACTCGGACGTAAGCTCAGAGCTTTCGCTCGTTGACACTAACAAGAAATCATCACCACTTTCATTGGCCAAATTAGCACCAACAAAATCTTCCTCGTTACTCTCAGCAGCCCTTTTATTTCGTAGTTTATAACAATCTTCTTTAACATGACCTAACTTCTTACAATAGTGACACCTTTTGTCTCATTTCTTTAATGCTACCAAAATGAAAGCTTGCTTATTTTCCTTACTATCTGAACCAAACTCATTGTCGAGTTTGTCTTTGCTCAACAAATGACCCTTCACATCCTCGAACAAGAGTTTGTCTTTACCATAAATCAGAGCACTATAATAGCATTGCTTGATCCTCATCATCAATCTGAACCTCAACGTTATTTAAATCATTCAAAAGAGTAATGAATTGACTGATGTGATATCTAAGAAGCTCACATTCGTTCATGCAAAACGTAAATAGATGTTGTTTCAGCACTAAACGATTAGCTAGAAACTTAGTCGCATAAAGAGTTTCTAGCCTTTTCCACAATGCAGATGAGGTCTTCTCCATCAATACCTCATGCAATACTCTATTCACGAGGCATAACTGGATTGCAAACAGTGCCTTTTCATCAAGCTCTTCTCATTCTGACTGATCTAAATTATCGAGCTTTTCCCGGTTACGACCTTTTTCAAGCCGGTCTAAACTAGAATTTCCTTCATCCGAACTTGCCACAAATTAAAATTTGTGACACTATCAAACTTCTCAATATCGAACCTTGTTGCTGCCATCTCGGAATGGGTTGATCTGCGGAAATCTAACTAGCTTTGATACCACTTGTTGAGGATCAACCCGATTAAGCAACGAACAAGTAAAAATAACAGAATTAATTGAGAAATTGAACACACAAATTTAACATGGGAAACCCCTCCGAAGAGGATAAAAAATCACGGGTAAATGTAATTTTACTATAATGGCAAAAGAATGAAGAGTACAAAAGATGGAGATAAAAACTAAACCCCGAAAACTTGAAAACAAAAAACCCTCAAAATGTAAACACTGAATTCTCCAAAAATTTTAGAAGTTCTAAACTCTAATAGGTGTGTGTTTCTAAAGTTGTAAAAGAGCTTACTTATAGGCTAAATTCCTAGGTCAAATAATAATAAAATAATCTAGACTAATAAGAGTTTGACTCAAGCAAATAAACAGAGTTTAATTGAAACAACCAAACATAGTTTAATTGAAACAAATAAACAGAGTTTAACTGAAAGATTATTTCTCAAATTTGACTTGAAATAGGAGTCATAATTCAACAAGAGCAATCACGGTAAAAAAAACATAATCTAACAATCATTTATACATGCAATTTAATGCTGAACACATTCAATTTATGTTAAAAATTCAAATATAAGTCTTAATCGAGAATACTTACGGGTAACTAACGATTATAGTGCGAGGCACCTCGCTAACATATCCTGCGACCAATGGACACAATCGTATAACGAGGATCTATGATACAGGCACATGATGATAAACCTGGTGGAATGCATCAATTTCGTATTGAAGAGGACACATCATTTACCGATAACCTCAGTTGTGAAAGAAACATATTTTCGCTTGGCAATACTGTTTCCAAAACGAGCGAAAAAATATGTTAGACAGATAAAGGGTGGTCACGTTTGGTGCAAGGAAATTATGAAAGAAATTAGAGAAGCTATAGAACGAGTGAACTGTATGCATTTAATGTGTAACTCACGCGAAAACCTGTCATTTCGGGTTACAGAGTTTGAAAAGCTCAACCAAAGTATTGTGGGGGGAGCATACCGTGTAAACCTGAGACGATGGACCTACGACTGTGGGAGATTTGACGTACTTCTTTTTTCATGTGCTCATGCAATTACAACATGTTCCTCTATATGTTTGGATCACATGAGCTTTGTGGATGAAGTGTACAAACTACAACATATGTATAACGTGTGAAAATATGAATTCTCATCGGTCCCAAATGAAAGTACGTTGCTGTCGGTATCTAACGCTCCATTCAAGTTGGTACCCAAACCAAAAGATCGATCGAAATCTACTTAGATATGCAACAACATGGATATTCGGGAGAGGACAAACCAACTGAGGTTATGCAATTATTGTAGGAACCCAGGGTATACAAGGCCGCCATGTCCACACTTAGAGGATACTATGAGGACAAGACCGTGTTACCCGATTTATTAATTTTTAAGTACTATTTGTTAATTTATTTCATTCATTCTCAATTTTTGTAATATGTAAATATCAATTTATTATACTATAGAGAACAATACAATATACAACTTTGTTTCATTTTTCTCGTGGAAATTGGATCTCTGTACAAATTTGTAATATCTGTATAAAATGATTGAATAAAACTTGGCTTAACAATATAAAATGATTATAATAGCCCGATTTTCAGTGGTGTCAGAAACAGTGGTTTTCGGATCACAACTTGATGAGTCAAGTTGTAAATTTATTTTTTTAAAATATTTCTGGTGATATATGCATCGTATAAAATTATAATTCAAAAATTTCATTGATTAGATAGTTAATTGAATAGAAAGGACTAAATTATAAAAAGGGTAAAAGTATAGACATTTAATTAGAAGGACCAAAGAAATAAATTAACTAAGGGAGTGTTAGTGGATGGATTGGTATGAATTATATTGATTATAAATAGGTTTAATAAAGGCGGTTCCTTTAAATACTATGGATTTCTGGGTTTTGATTCAAGGTTTACCTCATGGTTTTGTTTTAGCACAAGTGGCGAAGCAGATGGGCGATTTCATTGGCACTTTCCTTGATTATGATTGTAAGGCTCTGTCTTTAGGCTTTGTCGGGGTTCTTCGTATAAGGGTGAGGATAGAGGTGGATAAGCCTTTGAAAAGGAAGAAACGGGTAGTCATGCTAAATGGTTCTTCATTTTTGTTAAATTTTCCTATGAGAAACTCACTTGATTTTGCTTTCTCTGCGGTAAATTGGGTCACGAAGAGAGTTTTTCCCCCTTCGTATTTTGTAGAAATATCAGAATATAGCTATTGGCTGAGATATCTCATCGGCTCCCTTTAGTCGGTGGCTTCGGGATGAAGGTAGACATTTCCTAAATATGGAAATTCCTTCTTTTGGTATCCAAAATCCCATGATGGGTGTTGGTATTAATAATTTTAATCAAAAAGGATCTACTCCAACTATTGCTAGTCAACGCCAGTTTTAAAATGAAAATTGGGAGCCGAATGTGGGTCTCTTTGTCTTAGGATCTATTATGGGTAGTAAGGATATTGGCATTGGGCCTTCGATAGGGGGCTGTGAAGATGATTTAAGGGAGTCTATTGCTTCACATCTTGGAGATAGTTCAAAGAGGCAATGTACGTAACCTTTAAGAGCTGACAACAGATTGGTCTTTATATGGTGATGCGTTGAATAATGATATATTGGCAGGCCACGCTAAGCGGGCTAGCTGGGCCCAATGAGGCTCTTTAGTTGAAACGTCCGGGGCTTAGGTAACCCTAGGATGGTTCGTCGTCTTCGACATGAGCTGAAAGAAATAAACCTCTCTGTAATTTTTTTGATGAAGACAAAATTGCAGAGTAATAGTATGGAAGGTGTTCGGAGAATTTGTGGCTACACGAATGGAATTGATGTATCTTCGGTTGGAAATGGTGGAGGACTTTCTCTTGGATGGGATAATCGATGATCAATCACTTTAAGGTCTTTTCAAGTTACCATATAGATGTTTTCATCACTGAAGAGCTAGATGGAATAAGTTGGCGGTGCACGGGTTCTTATGATGCTCCTCAAGCAAATCATCAGCATGAGACATGAAATCTTTTACGCTAATTGAATGACTGTCCGGATATCCCTTAGTTAGTAATGGGCGATTTTAATGAAATTTTATTTTCATTTGAGAAACAATGGGGTTTGTTGAAAAGTGATAGACAGATGCAGAACTTTGGTTCAGCTCTAGAGGATTGCGCCCTTAAGGATTTGGGTTATGAAGTAGTATGGTATACTTGGGAAAGGGGGCACTTTGAGAGAAATAATATTAAAGAATGGCTCAATCGGACGATTGCAAATAATGCTTGGTGCTGCTGTTTTACCTAGTTTAAGGTTTCGCAAATGTCTTATTTAATATCTGATCACTATCCCATTATTGTGGAGACTAACCTTATTCATTCTTCGATTCGGTCGTGGGATTTAAAATTTGAGGTGGCATGGTTAATGGAAAATTTCTGTGAAGGGGAGGTAGCCTGACTATGGAGTGGTTCCGAGGGTAAAGTTCCAGAAAAGTTGATCTCGGTGTATGCTGGTTTGAACCGGTGGTTTCATCATAATCATCGTGAAAAAAGAGCTAGTTTGACTACTTTTCGAAATCACATTGATCAGTTGAGTTACCTTCCTCCTTCGGATACTGTATTAGAAGATCTAATGGAGGCTCGCTTAGAAATGAATTTTGAGGAGGACAAAGCTAAGGTTTATTAGGAGCAAAGAGCGAGGGCAAATTGGTTAAAACATGGTGACCGGAATACCTCGTTCTTTCATAAGTTTGCTTCGACTAGAAGGCGAAAGAAGCGGATTTCTCGATTGATGGACAAAAATGGTAACATGGTTTATAGGGATATGAAGGTAGGCAAAGTGGCTAGGGAGTATTTCGAGGAATTGTTCTCTTCTCATGGAATTTTGAACTTGGAGGAAGCTCTTGAGAAGGTCATTCCTTATATTTTCAAATCCATGAATATTAGTCTTTCTCACCCTTTTACTACTACGGAGATTACTTGTGCACTCAAATCCATGGTGACGTTAAAAGCCTCGGGGCCTGATGGTTTAAGAGCTATTTTTTACCAACGATTCTAGCATATTTTGGGTGACGAGGTGGCGGCTTTCTACATAAGTCTTTTTCGAGATGATGTCTCTTTATCTGATTTAAATCATACTTATATTGTTTTGATTCCCAAATTGCAAAATCCTATGAGTATGTCGGATTATCATCCTATCAGTCTCTGTAACGTACTTTACAAGATTGCTTTGAAAGCCTTGGTGAATAGATTTTAAGAAGTTTCTTAATGTCTGCATTGACAAAGCTCAGAGTGCTTTTGTTTCGGGAAGGCTTATCTTGGACAATATTGTGGCAGCATATGAGATTTTGCATATTATAAAGCACCGCAGGTTGGGTAAAAATGGTGTGTTTGCGCTTAAGCTCGATATGAGCAAGGCGTACGATAGGGTAGAGTGGGGTTTTTAACGGGTGGTGTTGTTAAAATTGGGTTTCTCCTCTTCATGGGTTGGTAGCATCATGAGATTTATTACATCGGTTAACTATTCGGTTATTTCGAATGGAGTGGTAGGGAAGCGATTTGTTCCTTCACGGGGTTTACACCAAGGAGACCCCTTAAGCCCGTACTTGTTTATTATATGTGGGGAGAGGTTGTCCACTTTGTTGAGAAAGGCTGATCGTGATGGCCAAATGAGGGGTGTTCGGGATGCTTGTGAGGCACCACGAATTACACATTTGCTGTTTGCCGATGATAGTCTCATCTTTGGAGATGCAACCCCTATTGGAGCTTCGAATCTTTTGTCAGCACTTAATATATATGCGAACTGTTCTGGGCAACAAATAAATTTTGCTAAGTCAAGTGTTTTTTTCAGTGCTAATGTTGACAACAGGGCTCGTGATGAGGTGGGTAGTATTTTAGGAGTGACCCCCGCGAAAAGTTAAAAAAAATACTTGGGTTTTCCTTGCGCTGTGGGACGGAACAAAAAGAGGGCTTTTGTTTCTTTATGTGATAAGATTAAAAGTCGAATCTTAGCTTGGAGCACTTGTTTCCTTTCAATTGAGGGCCTTGAGGTCTTTATTAAGTCAGTCCTTCAAGGGATTCCAACCTATGCTATGATATGCTTCCTCTTACTGAGAACTTTTTGTACGGAGATAGAATCGATTTTGGCAAAGTTCTGGTGGTAAAACTCTACTGACAAAAGAGGAATTCATTGGTGTTCGTGGTCCTATTTAAGGAATCTCAAAGATAATGATGGTATGGGCTTCCGGGACTTGATGAAATTTAATATTACCTTATTGGCTAAGCAAGGATGGAGGATAATTTTTTATCCTTCCTCTTTAATGGGGTGAATTCTCAAGGCCAAATATTTTCCTAGCTCGAGGTTTCTTGATGCAAGGCTAGGATCGAATCCCTCACTTATTTGGAGAAGCATGTGGAGTACGAGAAAGCTACTTGAATGTGGTTTTCGAGGAAAAGTGGGTTCGAGATCTCACATTTGAATTTGGGATGATGCTTGGCTCTCGAATTGTCTCAATGGACGAGTGCAATCCTTTCGAAGTGGCACTGTGGAAATGTATCGAACCTTTTATGTTCTGAATCTATGGAATGGAATAGACAGATTATCGATTCTGTTTTTTTTTCTGTGGATGAGGCAAATATTATCCGCAACATCCCGTTGCCCATCTATCCTCAAGAAGATCGAATGGTGTGGGGGGTGAGAGGTCGGGGATTTATTCGGTCCATAGTAGTTATAAGTTACTTCTTCAGCAATCCTCTATTACAGAAGCTGAGAAAATTTTGTTTAAATAGATTTGGGCTGTTAACTGTCCTCCAAAGTTAGAATTTTCATGTAGAAGTTAATTAAGTTTCATGCTTTTTTACCTACAAAGACTGCTCTTTATGATAAAAGAATTGCTACTAACCTTTTATGTCCTAGATTTTCTAGGGAGAGAGAATCTGTTGATCACATATTTTGAACCTGTGATTTTGCAAAATACGTTTGGGCTGCTGTGGGGTATAATACAAGTTTCTTAGCTGCTTTGATGAATTTTATTGATTGGCCGATTTGGTTATTTGACCAGTTTAATATTGAGAAGCGTTTAGAAATTTGTATTCTATTATGGGCAGTTTGGTTTGCGCGAAATAAACTGTTGCATGAGGGGAGAAAACAGGGCATGGGTGAACTTACCACTTTCATCCATGGCTATTAATAGGAACTCTTAGCTCTTGAATTGGGTCGACCACATTTGCCCATGGCAATTTCAGTGAAATGGTCTCCTCTTCCAGAGAATTTTATGAAGATTAATGTAGATGCAAGTTTTATCAACTTTCATAAGAAATCAGTTTCAGGCATTATTATTCGAAATAATTTTGGGGAAATTTTGGGGTCTTCCATATAGTTACTTACCATGTACTTTCGGGTTTTGCTGCAGAAGCAGTTGCTGAGATCCATGGCCTTTAGTTTGCAAGGGACCTAGGTTTCCTATCGATCATTGTGGAAGGGGACTCAAGATCGTTTATTAAGAAGATCAATGATGATGAGGTTGATCTATCAGAGATTGGTGCTCTCAACTGGAATGCCAAAGAACTCGCGAAAGGTTTTCATGTGTGTCGTTTTGCCTTTATTGGAAGATCGAGCAATGGTTCGGCTCATGCAATGGCGAAAGGTGGGTATGTTGGCAGATGAAGATAGGTACTGGATCAAGGATGCTCCCGTTGAAGTTATAGTGGCAGTTGCTGAGGACTGTCGTGCTCAAGTTCCTCCCTAGGTTGGTCTGAGCCTTGTGGATTTTGTGGGGATTGCTAGATTCTATGCCTTAGTTTATTTTTCTTGTTGCTCGTTGTTTTTCTCCTGCAAATCTGTTTGTTGCTTTCGAGCAGTTACCAGTCAAGTTTACTATTTTAGAAGGTTTTAAGTTTTCTGTGTTTTTTCATGGTGTTTACTGGCTTTTGTGCCAATGTCTGGTCTTTTGGTTTGCTTTTGTTTGTTGTTTCTTTAATGTGTGTTAGACTTTTATATTCCTACCAACTTTTGACATTGTTTCAATAAATTGACTGGTATTATTTCAAAAAAATAAAATAAAAATAGAGGTTAAAAATGTTTAATTAAAGCTTAATGATGAAAGTCTCAATAATAACAAAATTGCCATTTATATATATATGAAATTAAAAGAAAGAAATTGAGAATTTCATCCTATTTTCTTTCTTCTTTCTCCTTCACACGGCACTAAGGGGGAAAAACCTAGGGTTTTCAATTCCAATCTTTGAGCTTTGATTTGGGTAAGCAAACCTTGATCGTTTTTAGTAATTTTATGTTTTTGAGTCCGTATCAGCTTAATCTAGCTTATGCAAGGACTAATTTGTGAATCTGTCAAATGTTAAAAAACTTGCCATTGTTGAAATTGCTTGTTCTTGAAAGCTTTTGATATATTTGAGCGTTTGATACTTGGGCTAAATCTTTTTGTAAAGTGATTTTTGATGAAATTAGGATTTAAGAACTAAAGTGTGGTGAAATTACATGTATTGTTGTGAAAATAAATGTGTGAATGAGTTGAATAGATACACAAGAGAATTTGGCTATGGTTAGTTGTGTGTAAGAATGGTTATTTTGCATGTTTTGTGTTAAAAGGACCAAATTCAATAAAAGGAAACTATTAGAGGTAAAATTGTAATTTTACCAAAAAGGACTATATTGTGTTAAATGAATTGATGGTGTGATTTAATGTGAGAAATGGAATGATTTATGAATGTAGACTACGACCGTGCTGTGGATCGAAGAAAAGAAAAATTAGCAGAGTAGTCCCTAGAATCTATTTACAATCGCAATCCAGTCCGATAAGTTCGTATGGTTAAGTTTTAGTTTGAATTACACATTCTTGTATTATAAACTGTTGTAGTGAATTGAAATGATGATCAAAAGTTGGAAAACAAAAATAAAGCAAAGAAAGGCAACGGGCTTCGAGCCGTAAATGAAAAAAGGTCCGATGACTAAGTGTCATCATGAGTACATGATTCCTTCATGGATTATAAGGTCCGATGACTAAGTGTCATCGTGAGTGCATAAATCCTTCGTGGATTATAAGGTCCGATGACTAAGTGTCACCGTGAGTACATGAATCCTTCACGGATTATAAGGTCCGATGACTAAGTGTCATCGTGAGTATATGAATTTCCTTACAGAACAAGAGGTCCGATGACTATATGTCATCGTGAGTATTAAACGTAATGAATTCAATTACGGATTAAGGGTCCGATGACTTTGTGTCATCGTGAGTGTCAAATGCGAGTTGAGACTTACCTCGGATGTACACTGTATTCCATTCGGTTAACTAGATTGTTACAACTCTTGAAGTTTGATAAATCTATTTAACTTGTGAACTTACTAAGCCTTAAAGTGCTTACCTGTGGATTTGCTATTATTTTGTAGATTCAATTTTGTTGTTCGGAGATCGGATCATCTTGGAGCATCACACTATCCCAGAGTTTTTCGGTAGAATTTTACATCACTTGGTTAATATGGCATGTACTAAGATGATGTCTCTTTTTGCTTATGTATAATGAGTTTGTGAAAAACCCTTGCTATGGTTGATGAAATGTTAAAAGTACACTTAAGTATCTTGTTTGACATAAAAATTCATTTACTTGTGTTAACTAAAATGCATACTTAAAGTTGTGTATGAATGAAGATTAATGAACTTGTAATTGGTATAAGTCTTGAGATTTTGCATACTTATTTCGGTAGATCTCATGTATGTTTCGGTAGAAGTTCAGGGTAGGAGAGAGATTGTTCACTGACTTGAGATGTATCGGTAGTTTAATTGTGAGTATCGGTAGTTATATGCATAGATGTATTGGTAGTTTGCATACTTGTATCGATTGAAGTTGTAGGGTGAGAATTATAACTATCTGGAGTTTTTAGTATCGATAGATGCATGACATGTATCGGTAGAAGTTATACTTGTATCGGTAGAATCAGCACAGATATCGGTAAAAATCTGCACTATTTTTAAATTGTTTAATTATAGGGCTACTACCGATACTTGACCATCTGGTACCGGTAGAAGCCTCCCAAAAAATTGGAAATGCCATTTTTACCTTTGTTGATTTGTGGTTATGTTTAAATAACGATGTGTAACATGTGAAGTGATATTTTAATAAATAAAGTTGTATAATATTGCGATAAGATGATCAGTGATAAATGAACAGTAAAACACCAAAAATCCTAATCTACAATGGTGTTCGGATTTTGGGTGTTACAATGACAACAACAACCAATTTCGATTCAAAAATAATATTTATTTAAAAATATTTTATATCCAATATCCATACATCCTTATCGACTAAAACTTAACTAAATAATTAAGATTTACATGACGAAGTACCAAAAAAAAATCATTTGTGTCATTTTGCCATAATAGGATGGTCTTCGATTGCGAGACGAATTTTTTATTCATTCAAGCTGTAAACCCGGCTCTTTCTCTTCTTCCTCTTCATCGTCACCTTCAACCTTGGGTACATGTTGTGGTTTCGACCTCTCCTCTTCTTCACCTTCATTCGTGGTTGATTGCGGTATGCTCCTCGGTTTCCATCATGTCTCTCCCGTTCTACGAACAGGTGGTTACGAAGATGGTCCACCTTGGTAGAACAATGATCTCGGGGGTGTTTGCGACACTATTGGCATATAAGTATATTGTGTCCCATACACTAATGGCAGAAAATACGAACTTCTCGTCGGTGCCACAAACATAATCTATTTATACGTCGTCGTTTGATATGTCAATGGAATCAACGTGTAATATGGTGGGGACAGAGGTAGTGGTCCAAAAATAATACTTGCAGACGGTGTAGAAACAGAAAAATGTGGTGCAAGATATAGTAGTGCTTGTGTTAAAAGGACGGGGTTAGTGAAGCACGAAAATAAGTCGAGCTATACTGAGGGGGTGGTGCGACCATCGGTGCCTCTTCTTGCGTTGGTGTTGATAATGGACCCGCCTCGACAACTGCTCCAAACCTTAGATTCCTAGGCGCTTATCGTGGCCTCCTTGTATGACGTTGCCTACCTCTCACCTTCTTTGATAATAGAAATGGCTTGCCATGTTGTCTAAACCATGGCATGTACTCCGGATTGTAGGCTAATTCTCGAGTGATAACGGGTTCGTAATTAGGTATAAAGTCATACCTATGGTTCCATGTATTGATATATTACGCATGGAATGTAACTTAATTTTCATCAGTTCTTTCTCGTAAGTCGATATTGTACATATATTCGATGTCTTGAGGTGCTAACATAATTGTTTGCCTAAACTCGAACTGTCGCATAACTCTATCAGATTCGTGCATCTCCACCGTAGTGTACACTACCAATGACACCTTCACGTGCCAAATGCTGGGATTCGCCAAGAATTCAGACAAGATGCATGCTTGAATTCTCGGATTGGAATATGGCATCCATTCAAACTATAGTACAATATAATTTTAATTATATATTTACTATTAATTTTTAAATAAACTATGTTAATAGTATATAATTGAAATTTTAAAAATACATACGTTCGATTCTGATCGTTGATTTAAGAGTAGCCGTATATCTTCGAGCACCTCTGATAGTCCCACGTAACTCGATCTATGGTTTTACCTATTCAAATAATATATTAATACAAGATTTTAAAATTTTTATTATGGATGGTATATTATCATATGAACTTTACCTTGTTACAAGTAAGAATGTATACAAGTAGTTAACTTGAGGACGTAAAAAAGGCAACTAAAACCACGCCCATGATTGCAGCAGTAGCATGCAACCACCGATTTTAATTTTCTATGGTTGTGTCGCCTGGCACATCTCCCAGTACAACGTCGCTAACACGATTGACCCCTACCTAAGTCGGTCTATTCTCTAAAGTCTATGAGTTTTAGCAGCCACTTTAAATGGAAAAGATTTCACGATTTATCGGGCATTAGGAGACCCTCGATGATCCTAAGGATGTACATCCGAACATGTTGTTTTCTTTCAACTTCACTCGATTCTGCATCGAGCCCAACAAAATTTCTTTTCAACCAATTCATATCTATACAACCTCCAAAAATCGTGTTCGGAACCCTCTCTAAAAGTTTCTTGCATACATCTCTCCAATTGGCAACGATAATTGACCCAGTCACTATCGACCCATCCACTGGTAACCCGATCTATAACTGCATATTCTCGAGTGTGATTGTACACTCGCCGCATGAAAGATGGAATGTGTGTCTCGGGTCTCCATATTTCCGCCAACGAGCTTACAAGTATGGGTTCCAATTTTCACTCCCTACCCATACGGGCAACGTGAATAAATCTTGTATCTCTCAAGTATGGTTCGATTTAAGGCAATGGAGGAGTGAATGGTTCGATTAAAGGCGATGGAGGAGTGAATAGATTGCAAATATACGTCTCTAAAATATGATTTTTCGGTTAATTATAAAAAAATACAAAATCTTAAACTTCAATATAACAACTTAATAATTAAATTAAACTTGATTAAAAATAATAAAAATAATTCCTTACCATTTGCAATTGAACGATCAAAATGTACTTGTCATTCAAACAAATGAGAAAATTTGCCATTAAGAATTTCAATAAATACCAATAAAAATTGTAATATAAAATTAATTAAAAATAAGAGTGAATTGAGAGAATTAAGTGAGAATTGAGAGAGGATTGAAAATAAATTGAAGGAAATTTAGGGTTCAAATAAGGGAAAAAGTTAACTGAGTGGGGGGGGGGGGGGAGCTATTAGGGGTAGCCGTTGTAGGGTAGCTCTTAGGGAAAAATACGTCCAGTTGGATGCACTTTGCTAATGGAGCAGGAAAGCGCATTTAACTAGAAGTGTTTTCTTGCTAAATTCATAAAAACGTATCCAACTCTTTCTCTCTTCAAAATCGATCTAATTTGATAAATTTAGAAAAAAACTTGTCTAATCCTATAATTACGAGAATAAGAAAATTAAATAGTGAAATACTGGTTTCGCCTGACCAATCGACGACACTACTTTATTTTTAAAAAAAAATTATTTTTCGGGTGCAACCTAACCAATTGGTGACACTAGACTGAAATACGATGATCTAAAAACTCTAGAGACCTTATATATAAATTTTCCATTTTAATTGGTAGGTTAAAAAACGCTCGATAGGGTGCCGCCTAATGTTATGACGGCACCAAACTTTTAAAGGGTAAATTGCACCCTAAACCCCTCTTATTTGTTATTAATTTTATTCTCTTTTAACACAGAAATAGATTTGTCTCTTATCAATTAGTCTAAAAAATTTTTCTACCAAAAATTATTTTCGTAAATAAGTCAGATTCCAACTAAAAATAGATTTTATTTTTTTCAAAAAATATTTTTTTTTGTTGACATTGTGTTTGACATAAAAGTTAGCGGTATTTATAGTAATTTTCTTTTTCTCTCATTATATTTGAAAACTATAAATTTAACTAATAATTATAATTTATACATAATAAGATTTTTCTAAAGCTTTCATAATTATAATTATATTTGATTATAATTATAAAAACTTTAAAAAATTCTTATTATATATTATATTAGAATTTTTTTTTTGAAAAATAAATAAAATTTATTTTGAGTTGGAATTGTCTTACTTACAAAAATATTTTTTAGTAGAATTTTTTTAGGTTAATTGATAAAAAGTCAATCTATTTTTGGTATTAAAAAGGAATAAATATTGATAATAAATAATGGATGTTTAGGATGCAATTTACCCTTTAAAAGATTAGTGTCGTAGGATTATCAAGCGATATCGTGTCAAACCTTTTTTAACCTATCAATTAAAATAAAAAATTTATATATAAAATTTTTAAAATTTTTAAATCATCATATTTTAATCTGATACTGTTGATTGATCAGATGACACCGATATTTCATAATTTTATTTTTTTAATCTCGTAAATATTTTCTCTTATCCTATTAATATTGATTTATTTTATATTATTGGTGTAAAAAAGCTTTGAAACTGTTTGAAAATTGAAAAAGAAAATTATTGTTGGCCTCTTAAAAGCTAGGTGCACGGATGTCTCGAATCTCAACACCCATTAAAACTTATATTAAGCAATATAAAAGATCTGAAATCGAAAAAACTCAAATTACAAAATGTTCCTGTTACAGTGGGACAGCTCCACTAAGTGTGATCAGATGTGTCAGATCAATAATTAGATGGTGAGTGGTGAGTTTACTTTCCCACCAACTCCATCCACCAACACGGAATAGGGCTTTTTACCTCCCTTTAAAACCAAAACTTAACCTCCCTCCGCGTCTCAGATCTGGCCATGCTGCTTGCCTTCCTTCTCACATCACATGCTAATGATGTGTTGTTGTCGTTATGTTATAGGTACTAACACCAACACCAAATGCTTACGCTGCCTACGAGAACTCACAATCAAGGGGAAAACATTGACAACCAAGGTGGCGAAGAAAAATGCAATGTTTTGTCTAAAAATTATTCATAAAATTACCTGTATACATTATCATATATATTAGCAGAACAGTACAAAGGAAATGAAAATGACAATACAAATAATTATATATTTTGGGGAAAAAATAGTTCTCAAAAAAGCTGAAGAAACAACACGTCATCTTCTCATGGTTGCAGCACCTGAAGATTTTGAATTACTACTCAGTGTCGTGCAAAAGCATTTCTTTAGTAGTAGGGAATAACCGGCGGAGGAGGAGATGCGTATGATACTCCTCTAACTGGTGGAAGTGGCGTATTTTCAAATGAGGGTGGCGGTGGAGAAGGAGATGGTGGTGGCGGTGGGAATGAATACGCATAGTGGGTTGGTGGGGGTGGGGATGGTGGGTAATGCCATTGTTGTTTAGGAGGTGGGGATGGTTTTGAATAGTGATGACCAGGTGCTGGTGCATGTGGTGAAGGGGTTGAATGTTGGCTTGGCGGTGGTGGTGCTGATACGGGAGTTGTGCATTCTGGTGGGGGTGGAGGAGGAGGGATAGGATGACATGACTCCTTGGGTGGTGGATGATACTCTACTGGTGGAGGTGGAGATTGAGTCCCCGTATGCTCATGAGATGGTGGTGGAGGTGGACTTGCTTGATGCCCTCTTGACGGAAAAGGAGGTGGAAAATACTGAACTTGAGGTGGCGGCGGTGGCGGCGATGAATGACTAGGCGTGGGAGCATAATGAACAGATGGGGGAGGAGGTGGTGCATAGTGGGTACTTGGTGATATATTCTTTGTTGGTGGTGGTGGCGAAGGTGTGTTGTAGTAATGGTTTGGTGATTGCGGTGGTGGATTATTATAGTAATGGCCTGATGGAGTTGGAGGTGAGGGTGGTGTATTGTGGTAATGGCTTGGTGGCGGGGTGTTGGAGTAATGGTTTGGTGGTGGTGGTGCACTATAGTAGTGGCCTGATGGGGTTGGTGCAGGTGGTTGTACCATTGGTGGTGGAGGTGGAGATTGTATGGGCTCATAGTGAACAGGCGGAGGTGGCGGTGGAAGATGCGTCTTTGGTGATACTCTTTGAGTCGGGGGTGGTGGAGTTAAAGAGTGAGAGTAATTCGGTGGTGGTGGCGACGGTGGGGAATCGAAAGGCGGCATTGGTGAAGAGTGGGATGGCGGTGGTGGAGAATGTGATCTAGTGGAAGGCGAAGACTTTGAAGAAGGTGGTGGAGGGGATTTCCTAAAGAACTTTGGTGAACTGGATTGACGCGGCGTTGGAGGCCTAGGAGCATGGCTCCTTTTCGGCGATGGAGAGCTTCCACCACCACCGCCTCCTCCCCCTCCGCCGCCGGAACTTCCATCACCATTACATTTGAACTTGCTGCAATCCACAGAGCGAGCAGCATCCGAAGAGCATTCCATGGAAGATCTCTGATCCCTCTTGCCAGGAATACAGTTCATGGTGCCATTTGCGACCTCTGCCCCAGATATTGCAGGGCAGCTGGGTGGTCCTCCGGTGAAATAATTGAAAGAGTAAGTAAAGTTTTGCAAGCTGGAAAGCTGGCACACAGTGGACGGAATCACACCGGTGAAGCCATTGTGGGCAACATCCAGCTGCTCTAAGCTCTTCATGTTGCCAATAGTGGATGCAAAGATCCCTGGAGATGATTGAAGCTGACATCGAAGACAGTAAGCTCCTTGAGCATCCCGATCTGTGGAGGCAAACATCCAGTAAGGTTGTCGTTCATGAGAATGATTTCATTCAGCGTTTTGCCCATCTTCCCTATGCTTGCAGGAATGCAACCTCCAAGATCGTTGTTGCGAAGACCAGTACCGAAACGGGAGAGTTGCCAAGGTTCTCAGGAATACCAAATCTGAACCAGTTGTCGTTTAAGAACAGCGCATCAAGTTCCTTGTCGAAAAGCTTGGATGGAACCGACCTTCAAACTCATTGAACCGAAGATCCAAGTACTTGAGAGAAGGAAGGGAGAGAACCACATTAGGGAACTTGCCTACAAAACGATTGTTGCTCAAGTCAAGCTCATGAAGCAGCTTCATGCGGCGGAAGCTGGTTGGGACAACACCACAAAAACGGTTGGAGTTGAGGTGAAAGAGTGCAAGATCAGTGAGGCGGCCAAGCTCTGGAGGAAGATAACCTGCAATGTCGGCATGATTAAGGTCAATGCCGGCAACCACTCTGATCTTGGGGTTGGAAGGAGAGGGAGCACAGTAGATTCCCAAATAAGAGCAAACATCAGAGCCATTCCAGTTGGCAGTGAAGTTAAAGGGGTCCGAAAATATAGCAGACTTCCAAGCTTGCAAAGCAATGTAGGCTTCACGAAGCCTTGGGTTCTCAAACCGTAGGTTTGGATCTACCCCATCGGCCGCTGAGCAGATCTGCGAGACAAATGAAGTAGCAACGAGCAAGAAACCCAGAAAAAAGAAGCGGGGAGAGGGAGGAGACATTTGCAGGTGGGATGATTTGATTCACAACAAGAATGATAGAGAAGAGAAAAAAGTCACATGAAGATGAGTGATTGTGCCATATGTTAATGTCCTGAACTGAGCCACATGGTTTGCTTTATAAAGCATAATAATTATATTTTTTAGCCTCGATTTCCAGTTTTCCTTTCTGAGTTTGGGTTATATTTTAGTTATTTAAAATAAAATAAAATAAAAGCATTGAAAAGATGAATAAAAATTGATAACAGAGCAGCAGCAGCAGAGCTGATTTGAATTAGGATAAAAAAAACAACACAACTTTGCTTTGTATCAATGCAAGGAACATGATGACATGCTGGCACGTCTCATCAGATATCATTGGTAGATTGTTGTGTTCCTTTTCTTTTGAAAAGTGGACCCGCTGGCATTAGATTGGATTCTCTCCCATACTAGCAAGCAATCACCAATGCGCGTTGCAAGAGTCAACTGGTTTGGAATGGTGCGGGGCACATCTATACATTCATATAATCTTTTTTTCTTTTTATAAACTACCATTCAATTTTTAAATATGGTAACTTCTTATTTTTTTATCTAAATAATATAACAATTAATTAAATACGAAGAAGAAAACAATGTTTTAGGGTGGAAGGACAAGGGGTGGCGACACTACTATTTTTTCCCACCATCATTAGGCCATAATTGAATTGAAAAAACATTATTTAAATGGTGGACGGACAAGAGGTGATGACATCAATATTTTTTACTAATATACAAATAAAAATCGGGTTGAAATAAAGGTTGGAGGGGTGGAGGCCATGTATCAGGTTGCACCCAAGCCTAGTGGAGGGGGGTTGTTAAGCGACATCGAGCCCTATTCAAACGATGTTTTCTTGAACGATTTAGCAGATAAAAAGAAAAAAGGAAAAAATTGTTAAAAAAAGAGAAAACAAAGAAGAATGTTACAATATGAATTGTATTTTTTTACAATAGATTTTTTTTTCAAATAATTTATTGAGAAGTTTAATTATTTTTATAGATTTAATATTAAAGATGGATAATAAATTCTTCGTATGTATTTATTTTGATGGAGTAATTTTAACAACAATAGTTGGATGTATATTTGAATGACGCCAACAAATAGCAATGATATTTAACAGAATTATGTTTGTTGATGATATGAAATAAAGGATCAATGCAAAAATTGTTAGACGTTGTAAGAGGAGGATCTCGAAACTATTCTACAAATTCTCAGTTTCGATAACTCCATCAAATTCACCGAGACGGAACTTGTTGATGATCAAGTGGTTGCAGTTTATTACCGGAATCAGAGTGGCCACACTAGACCGATTCATTTGTTTGCTGAGTTAATTAATGTGGAGCTAGCTGAATATTTCACTTCATTAAGTGAAGAACATGGAGTTCAAGATCCGTGTATGGAGGTTCCGAAAGCGTTTATTGATAGGCGATCGACTGTACACAAGTTCGACATCGATCTTAATGCTCCACCTACGTTTGAGGATCTTAACTCGAGTCCTCGTTTACAAATACATCCAATGATGATTGAGATCGTTGTAGATGGTGATGATAGATATGATAATAATAGTCCTTCTAATCATGAGGTTGAAAATTATAGTGATCCTAATCTAAACGAGGTCCCGAATGATATCGATGATGAAGGCACAAATGATGATGAAAATGTTAACGCGTCTTTAATCAGGAGCCTTAGTCGAGGCATTGTCATACATAATGATATTGAGGCCCACATGTTGATCGTAAATCCCTATACGATGCATGTATCTGAGTTCCCAAAGTATCTCGATATACTACCTGCTCACTGATTGACTGTAGATCTCGAATGTGAGGAGTTGTTCGTAAGCCAAAATTTTGCTACCAAGGAAAACTGCGTATTTTCCATTAAGCGGTATAGCATGGATGTGTCGATTGACTACAAAGTCATTGTGTGTAAACCTACATTGTATACTGAGGAGTGTTGGAGGTCAGCAGAAGGGTGCAATTAGCGGGTACGAGCCGTATTTATCCAGAGGTCGCAAATGTGGGATATCCGAAAATTTATTGGGCCTCACACATGCATTTTTACACGTATGATGCAAGATTACCACGAACTTGATGCCAAAACTATCTGTAACTGCATCATGCCAATGGTGAAGGACATGCCGACCATCCTTGTTTCGATATTGATTACCGAAATACAAGAACGATTCCAGTATCGAGTGTCATATTGAAAAGCATGGATAACTAAACAGATGGCCATGGAGCAACTGTATGGAGATTGGGATGCGTCATACTATGAACTATAGGGGTGGATAGCCTTTATGCGAGAGTACGTGCCAGAGACTATTATTGAGTTGCAAGCATAACCTTATTACGGCTTAAACGACCAACTACAACTGGAAAAAAGAATTTTCCACTAGATGTTCTGGATGTTCGATCCAGCGTGCAGGCCTTTCCCCACTACAAGCCGCTTGTGCAAGTTGATGGAACTTGGCTATATGAAAAATATACACAGATCTTACTTATTATGGTTGCACAAGATGGGAATTAGAACTTGCTCTTGATAGCGTTTTCTATTGTGGAGTTAGAGAACATGGAATCATGAGAATTCTTTATGACGAACTTGCTAATGTATGTTGTTAGAGACGATAGTATTTGCATCATACCTGATAAATAAAAGGGACTAATTGCTGCAATTAGGTGTCTAGTGTTCCGTGGAGATTCGTTTACTATATCCGACACATCGCCTCTAACTTTCACCGAGACTATAAGAATGCAGACTAGTGAAAACAATTAGTGAACATGGGTAAATTTCGATTTCAACATATTTTATTAAATGTTATTAATGCTTCCACAAATTAATTAAAAAAGATAACATGTCTTTTTGAAATACATACGCAATGTATAAGCTAGAACAATACCATTTCAAGTAACGATTAACCAGAATTGAGAGTGATATGCATGATGAGATGAATATTCTTTTTTTAAAGTGGTTGGGTATCATAGAGCTATGGAAATGTGCTCAAAGTTTTGTTGACAGGTCTCAGTATGGTCATATGACCAGTAACATGGCAGAGGCGATTAACTCCGTCTTGAAGCAAACACGACATCTACCAATTTCATCTATATTTCTCAACTACATTCTACAGGTTGGAAACCTTGATGTCAAAAATAGGGTTGAAACATGTAAACTAGGTAGAGGCGGGACACGTGTTTGTTAAGGAGGTCAAGAAGGCAATGAATGTGAATTGTCAAAGAGCGAGGTCGATGAATGTAGAAATATATTCTTGAAAGTTATAAATTTTTCTAGTTATGGAGTCCATCGACCGTCGACTTGGTATCTCACCTAGGTTATACAGAGTTGATCTCCAAAATAGACAATGCGATTGTGAGAAGTTCCATGTAACAGTCCAATTTTAATGGTGTTAAAAATAGTGGCTTGGGACCATACATTCTGACAAATGAGTGAGTCAATATTATTAATTTAATACTTACGAGTAAGGAGTATAATCATATTAAATTTTGGTTAAGAAATTTAAATGATTGAATTGTTAATTAAATAAAAGGACTAGGTTGTAAGAGTTTCAAAAGTTGAGTGCTATAACAAATTAAATGTGTCTAATAGTTAAGGAAAGAGAATTAGGTGGTCTAAAGTGGCAATTATACTCTATCAATGATTAAGGAATGGTTTGAGCCACTAACTTTTGATATTTGTGGCATGTAATTAAAATTTAAAATAAAAATAATTAAGGTAATGAATATTAGGTAGAGAAAAAATAGAGAAAAAAATGAAAATTTCACATTCTCTTCTTCCCAAAATGAGACCACCAATTTTAGAGCCAAGGAGATTCGACCATCTCTCATTCATATTTAGGTAGGATTTTTGGTTTATTTTGAATAAGTTTTATGTTTTTGAGATCATTTTAGCTTAGTATAGCTAACTCGGGGATTGTTTTGTAAAATCGTTGGAAGTTTAAGGACTTACCATAAATGAGATAAATGTATTTGTGAATTTTCTTGTTAAATCTTTGGGTTTGAAAGTTTATGTAAAAGTATTTTATTAAGTGACTTTTGATAATTTGGTGTTTAAGTACCTAGTTTTAAAGTTAGTAAAATGCTAATTAAATAATGTAAAATGGTGGGAATGTTGGGCTGATAAGAAAACATAGAAATGTTTGAATAATGTGTTTTTCATAAATTGTGGCTAAATTGTGAGTTGGTATAAGGACTTAGTTGTTCAAATGGTGAAAGTGTTGAGGGTAATTTGGTAAAATTACCATAAAAATGTAACACCCGAAACCTGAAACCGTTGCCGGTTAGGGTTCTTATGTCCGTCCGATCTTTTATTGCATTTAATCTCTCATTACTGTTTCGTTTAATCATGTTTTAATAGAGTAATTCATTTTCATGATTTTTGGAGACTTCTACTGATACTTGTTGGACAAGTATCGGTAGTAGTCAAGTCAGTAAGCAATTTAGAAACAGTGGAGACTTCTATCGATACTTGGAAAAGTTTTACCGATACAAGTGTAACTTCTACTGAAACAAGTCATGCTTCTACCAATACTAAAAACTCCAGAGAGCTAGGAAGTCCTACCCTACAACTTCTATCGATACAAGTATCCTGACTACCGATACAAGCATACACGGAACTACCGATACCTATTATGCAACTACCGATACAACCCAAGTCAGTAAACAACCTCTCTCCTACCCTATACTTCTACCGATATGTGCATGAGTTCTACCGAAACAAGTATACAGAAATCAATAAATCAAGCATAAACTACAAATTTATCAAACATTCATCACTTCATAACTTCAAATGAAATATACCAATACATTGTACATGGTTTCAAGACCTTGCATACAACACAATATAGTATGTATATCACATTTAACTAACATACCAACTTGATCAACATTTATCAAGAATTCACAACAAAAAGATTCATTTATCCATACAAGAAGTACGATTCAATTCATACTAGTACATGCCATAAGACCAAATGATATAATTACCACCGAACAAACTCCGGGATAGTGTGATGCTTCAAGATGATCCGATCTTCGAACAGCAAAATTGAATCTACAAAACAATAACAATTTCCACAGGTAAGCATTCCAAATCTTAGTAAGTTCATAAAGTTAAATAGATTTACCAAACTTCAAGAGTTGTAAAATCTAGTCAACCAAGCTGAGTAAGCTGTATATGTCCGAGGTTGGTTTCAATTCGCATTTGATACTCACGATGACACAGAGTCATCGAACCTTTAATCTGTAATGGGATTCATTTCATTTAATACTCATGATGACACATAATCATCGGACCTCTTAATCCGTAAAGGATTCATATACTCACGATGACACATAATCATCGGACCTTATAATTTGTAAAAGATTCATATACTCACGATGACACATAGTCATCGGACCTTTTTCATTTACGGCTCAAAGCTCGTTAGCCTTTCTTTTCCTTTGTTTCCGTCTTCCACACTTCCGATCATCATTCCAACTCAAAAAAAATTGTTTACGAAACAAGACTATGCAATTTAAATTGGAATTTAATAATACGAACTTACCGGATTAATTTGTAGCTAGGGATAAGCTTCGGGGACTACTCCGTAATTTTTCCTTTCCAAGATCCGCAGCTCGATCGTAATCTAAATCAACAATCATCAAATTTCCATATTAAATCATATAATTAAATCATTTAACACTATTTTATCCTTTTTGGAAAATTCACAAAATTACCTTTAACATTTCATTTTTATTCGATTTAGTCCTCATATTCAAAACATGCAAAATAACCCTTTTCTTTTTAAACCCATACCAGCCGATTGCTTTAAGCATCCATACAAGTTCCTACGAATAAACTATTTCACACCAAGTACTCACAATTTCATCATTTTAGTCCTAAACCCTAATTCCATAAAAAATCACTTTACAAAAAACATCAAACCCAACATCAAGTATACAAATCTACCATAACCTACCAAGAATAAGCATTTTCAACAATGATATAATATTTAACATTTGACAGAATCACAAATTGGTCCCTGGGTGAGCTAGATTAAGCTAATACGAACTCAAAAACATAAAATTACTAGAAACGGACTAAAATCAACTTCCCAAATCAAGCACCAAGTATGGTTGAATATTTATTCTCTTCTCCAAGGGTTTCTTTTGTTTTATTAATGAAGAATATGAATGAAAATAACCTAATTTACTTTTCTTTCATGTTTAATAAGTTTTATTATCAAATTACCAAATTGCCCTTATTAAAATGACCAAAATTTGGCCATTTCTCATGCTTGAACCTTCCATCACTATCTTATGAGGGTTAATAGCCTTTTTAATCCTTCCACTTAACTTCCTTAAGCTAATTAACACATTTAGCCAATAGAACTCAATTTCATACCTTTTACGATTTAATCCTTTTCACTTAATTAACTATCTAAACGCTAGAATTTCTCAATCAAAATTTAATATGATGCATATAACATCATAAACATTAAAATAAATAAATTTACGACTCGATTCGTCGGATTTGTGGTCCCAAAACTATTGTTTCCGATACCATTGAAAATCGAGCTGTTACAAAAAAAAAGGATTACGTGTTCAAATTAGTTATCAAATTAATTTTGGATGATTTAATTGAATAAATCTATTATTTAGATCAAGAAACGCAATAACCAAACTTGAATCATGGGAAGGCCAAAGTCCTGGAGTAATCGTTGATTCTTTTGTGCAAACGTGCGATTGAGGTAAGTTCGTATGTCTCTTTCAAGTTATTACAATTGAATTGATAAAATTATTTATTGCTTTCTTTGTATATTTAATCATGTTTGATGTGAGATTGCTCTAAAATTTATGGAAAGGTTATATTCGAAATGGATGTCAAATGAAAAAGTTATATCCGAATGGATATTCTTGAAAAGGTTATATCCGAAATGGATATCAAATGAAAAGGTTATATCCGAATGGATATTATTGAAAATGTTATATCCGAAATGGATATCAATTGTAAAGGTTATATTCAAAATGGATATCAAATGTAAAGGTTATATTTGAATGGATATTCGTGAAAAGGTTATATCCGAATGGATATTCTTGAAAAGGTTATATCCGAAATGAATATCAAATGTGAAGGTTATATCCGAATGGATACTCTTGAAAAGGTTATATCTGAAAAGGATTAACATACGAAAAAGGGTATGAAAAATATTATTATCATAGTGATCGAAGATTTTGAATTATTATTTATGATTTTTTGTTTTGGTAAGTTAAAGTTTCATTTTACGAATTTACTAAGCAACAATTGCTTATGTGGTTGTTTCTTTTGATTGTAGATCATTGGAAGCTAAATCTGTTTGGACACTAGCGGAGATCTATCACACTATCCAATAATTATTTGGTAGTTTTTGTGTTATTTTGACTAAGGTTATAAATGGTATGTATAAGTTATTTTTGTAATGAATGATGTGAAGTAAGCCATGTGGTTACCATGGTAAAGTCATGCTCTTTTGTGTATATATAATTGTATAGACTTGAAATGTTTTGGCATGACATGTCTTTTAATCACTTTTAGGTACTTTTAAATATATTGCTTAAGATAAGAGTATTTGAAATTAAATGGAATGTTGATGTGATTTTATGTTGGTTAATGCTTAATCATAATGTGGATATGAGGTGTTATAAAATATGGTGCCTATGAATGACATATTGGTTAAGGGTTCTATATTGCTTGTTTTGGTATGTTTTGATATGGTTTGAATGTGTTTTGGTTATTGAAATACTTATAATGATGTGTTGGATTAGTGTTTAGGCAAATAACTCATTTTAGGGACATTTTTTTGTGCACACTAACTTCCACACGATACACGGCCTAGCCACACAGTCATGTGTCACTGTTCATTTTTGGTGTAGGGTTCACAGGTTGAAGACATGACCATGTGTTCACAAATGTAAAGAAACATTTTCTATCTGTTATGGATTTTTCAAATAAATTTTGTTAATTTGAATGCTTGTTTTTATAAAATGTTTCGACTTGTACGATAATGCTTAGTAACCTTATTCTAGCGACAAAAATGGGTTAGGGGTGTTACATTCTAGATACTTTCGTTACCCTTGTACGCATGTCGTTGCAACTTGTGCTCGCATCTCAATCAATGTTGAACAATATATCGATGAGGTGTATACTCTAGAACGCACATTACGTATTTGGGGAAATGAATTCCCCATATTACTTGATTTTTCTACGAGAAAATGCCTTTGCCAATTTTCGACCTTGTCCCAAACAAGGGGTTATGTAGGAAGCCGAAAGGTCACCCACAGGTCACTAAGATCTATGGTGAAATGGACATGAGGGAGAAAACCAACCCAAAACTTTGTGGTCTGTGCAAAACAATTGGTCATAATTGGACTAAATGCTCGCATCGACTCTATCATATTGGACAATCATCTCAATCAAGTGAAATATGAATTAATGTACTATATGTTTAGACTTTTATTAAAATTTTTTAATTATGATGGGATTTTCATATTTTTATTTTAGGAACAACACAAATATATTACATCTTTAAACACCACTTTGGCATTATATTGTTTTCAAAAAAGTCAAAAGTTCATTCAAAACAAAATTAAGTTGAGAATTTAATTAATACAAACTTGAAAATTTAAATTACAATTACAAAATACATGCAATAAAGATAATGTTACATGTGCTAAAATTGATGGTTTGATAGTGTCGTCCGTGGGGTTAATTGTCGGGGTGCCCGACGTTAGCTTTGAAGGTGCTCGCATCAGTCATTGTTATCCTCACCCGGAACATCATTCACATCATCCATCAACGAACCTTGGGGGTATGCTAAACATACTCGAGGTTTGATTCAGTTATAACTACTCATGATTTCAAAAGAAGATTTGACAATTGTTTTTATTTTAGAAAAATAGTAATGGTTTATTTGTATATCTACTCCTTTATGTTGATGACATGTTGATAGCAGCCAAAGATAAATGAGACATAAGATAGGTCAAAACTTAGCTTAGTAAAGAATTTGAGATGAAAGATTTGGGAGCAACAAAGAAGATACTAGGGATGAATATTCTTAGAGATAGAAAAACATGTAAATTGTACCTAAGTCAGAAAGGGTACATTGAGAAAGTTCTTTGCAAGTTCAATATGCAGAGTATCAAGCCTGTTAGTACTCCATTAGCGGCCCACTTCAGACTTTCATCGGCTTTGTCTCCACAATCAGATGATGAGATTGATTACATATCATGTGTTCCATATTCCAGTGTAGTGGGATCTCTCATGTATGCTATGGTTTGCTCACGTCCAGATTTATCATATGTAGTTAGTAGATACATGGCGAATCTTGGTAAAGAACACTGAAAAGCAAATCAGTGGATTTTCAAATACTTACGAGGTACTACTGATGTTTGCTTACAGTTTGGAAGAACTAGAGATGGAGTTATTGGGTATGTTGATTTTGATTTTGTTGGAGACATTAATAAAAGGTCTCTCATAGGGTATATATTTACTATTGGGGGTTGCGCCATTAGTTGAAAAGCCACTTTGCACACTATAGTTGCCTTGTCTACTATTGAAACTGAGTACATGGCGATTACTAAGTTTTGTAAAAAAACTATTTGATTAAAGGGACTCTTTGGTAAACTCAGTAAAGGCCTTTAGATCAATACAATGTTTTGTGATAGTAAGAGTGCCATCTTCCTTACGAAGGATAAAATGTTTCATAGAGAATGAAGCACATTGATGTTCAGTATCATTTTGTGCGAGATATTATTTTTCGTGGTGATATTGTTGTGATTAAAGTTAGTACTAATGATAATCCTACGGATATGATGACTAAGTCACTTCTTATAACCAAGTTTGAGCATTGCTTGGACTTGGTTGGTGTTCATTGTTGAAGAGTATCCTTTAAGGGGTTTCGTTAGAGTTGTGTGACCCGAATCCCATCACTTGTTAAAGAAATAAATACAGTGGCAAAATAAGAGTATCTGCGAGGGCGATAGGCCAAAGCCCGTCATAGATCACCATTAAGCATAAAACTGTATTGAGATTGCGATCAGGGGTGCAGGGGCGAAGCCCTCGCAGCACAGATCATGCCGCACAAGTAGAATCTATATAGAACTATACTTTTTCTATTTGACATTGATTAGAATAAGGCTTTTCAACTTTTTAAATAGATGTAGTCAAAATTCCTCTTGTATCATCCAGTTTTCAACATTAGTGAATTCCTCCTTTGCCGTAGTTTTTTCTTGAAAGGGTTTCCACGTAAAATCTGTGTTTTATTTTATTTTTTATTGCTTTGCGATCGTTCTATTTCTATTATTGACGTTTATTATATGAACTTTTCAAGGACAAAGTTTAACTTTTACAAACACTGTATTTTCACTAGGCAAGATAAAGTCATTTCCCTTAAGGTTTTTTACCCAAAACCTTAAGCAAACCCTTAGGAAGATGAGAAATAAGGATAATGATTAAAGATTTAACTTAAAGGAAGATGTTACAATGATAAAGCTCACTCAATAACAATATAACACATAAAAAGCTTTGTATCAATTGCCTGCACATTTGACTAAGGAGAATTTTTAATTTAACTTTTTTTTTATATTAAAACATTTGAAAAACTATGGCTACCAATACTAAAATAGTTTTTCTTTTGAACAATCTTATTATAAATCTTGATCATATATTCTCTTTTTATGATAATGCTTAGAACTACCCATAACTCCTCCCCAACCCATAAATAGGAGGATAACGCGCTACAGTGCACTTAAATCCTCACCCTCCTATATTGACAACAATAACCATATAAATCAAACTAAAACTCAATCAACAATACTAAAATAGTTAAATTCTCTCTATGTCTAAATAAAACGTGTTACGGCATCACTTTTGGAACATCATTTTAAGCGTGGCTCCCAAATCCCTATATTGTTTTACTATAATGATAATTTATACAAATAATTTTCATAATTCATAAAAAAATCCTCCTAGCATTATCGACAAAATTAGTGAAAATGTCGCTTTAAAAAAATTTAGGGATTAAATTTTTTTTTTACATTATTTAGAAAAATAAACCGATTTTGAGAATGACGTGGCAAAAAGCGCGTTCTATGAAAACGCTTTTCAGAAAATATTTTATATCAAACACGGTTTTTTTTTTTTTGTAAAATTTACATTCTTTAGTTTGTTGTTTAATTGCTTGCATTTTCGACTTTTAGATTTCAAGTTCAAACCCCCTCGCATGTTTATTCGGTTTTTTTTTCTAATGAATGTTGTTTGAAGTTTTTTTTTAATTTTAAAAGTTTAATTAATATTTTTAATTAATAAGCAGGTTTTTTTTCAAGTTTTTAATTAACAAATATATTTTTATATGTGTATTTTAAATAATTATTTGAAATATTTTACGTATAAAAAATAATAATATTTAAAATAATTATTCGATTTTATAATATTAAATATATTGTACCACACAATATAGGTAAAAAAAATTTTATTAAAAATAATTAATTTATTTTTTATGTTAAAATTTATCATACCCAAAATATACCTTAAAAAAATAAATATTTGACATATAAAAATTATATATATAAAAAAAATGAGATTTTTATTATAATAATTTTTTTAAAAATAAAATAATATTTAATATAATAATATACATGAATATATTTTCATTATATCCATAATTTAAGTGAAAAAAATAATGATATTTGAAATAATTATTTTTATAATATTAAAATTTACCATTGGCACAATATATGGAAAAAATAAATATTTGATATAAAAATTTTATATAAAGAAAATATATAAAAATATTAGATGATATTTTTAGAAAAGATATAAATAAAAAATTATTTTCATTATATAATTATATATCTATTATTCTGTCTATATAAATAAAAAAATATTAATTAAAAAATAAAATAAAAAACTTAAAAACATATTTGTTAATTAAAAACTTGAAAATAACAAATTTATTAATTAAAAAAATAAAAAATGAGCTTGAAGCAACATTCATTAAAAATGTATAAATAAACATGAGAGAGGATTCAAATCTAAGACCAATGATAAAAAATGCAAGCATTTAACCAACAAAAAAAGAAGCTAAACTATCAAAAGAAAACGTGTTTAATATAAAATGTTTTCTGAAAAGCGATTAGCCTAAATGGGTTATGTAACATAAAGTATTTATTACCGAAATTATTTATAGAAATGGATCAAAGTGAAAAAGACATTATTGAAATAATGTTATTTTTGTAAAAAAGCATTTATATGGCGACGTTTTTAGGGAGAATTCTAGAAAAGTACTTCCATTTGAAAGCACTTTTTCTTGATTGAGATAAAAATGCTTTTATGTGGAAGCACTTTACAAAAAACACGCTGAAAAGTGTACCTACGTGGACTTTATTTTGAAAAAACACTCTTACGTGAAAGCGTTTTTGTCTCAATCATGGAAAAATGCTTTAACGTGGAAGCGTTTTTCTAGAATTTCCCCTGAAAACATTGTCAAGTAGGCGCGTTTTTGCAAAAAGACCTATTCCAATAATTGTTTTTTACTTTGACCCATTTTTATAAATAATTTCGAAAATAGACTTTTTATGATACGTAACCCAGCCTAAATTACTAAATTTTTTTTAAAAAGGGCATTTGTTACTAAGTTTGCCTAACAATATCGATCAACAATTTAAAAATTTTTCAATAAATTTGAATATTTAATTTAGCACTGGGAAATTTAGGTATTGTTTGGTTGATCATTGAAAAAAATAAATCAATTAAAAATAAATATATTTAATAATTTAATATTTTACACATTTTTGATAATCTAAAATAAAAACAATTTGATAAAATTTTTCTATAAAAAAGTGTAGAAAATAATAAGTAGATAAGAATTACTTATCACTTAATGTAGAATATTTTTAATTAATTAATTCAATTTCATTTTCTTTATTTTAGTATTATATTATTTATAAAAAAATTTTGTTTAAAATTTGAGTTTTGTTTAGAATAAGATGATATGTTTAAAAATTAAGGATAAAATGTAAAGTTTATTTATTTTTATAATCTATTTGATACAATGCCTAGAACTATTCATAGTTAGTGGTGTGAAGATTTCGAGTAAAACCAAATTAATTTTGGTTAACCGATTGAATTCGGTTAATTGGTCGGTTAACTGAATTATTTCAATTGGGTGTCGGTTAATAATTTTTTAAAAGTTCGGTTAACGGTTAATTCGATTCGAAATAGGTTGATTAATCGAATTAACCAACTTAATAAATAATATATAATATATAAGTATTAACCCAAAAATCGGTCGATTAATTCGGTTAATTCGGTTAATTTTTTGATATGTTTATACTTGTTTGAACTAAAAATAAAAAAACATATAAATTTCGATTAATTCGGTTAACCGACCGAATTAACCGAAAAAGTTCGGTTCGATTATTTTTTTTGAAAAAATTTCGATTCGGTTAACAATTTAAAAGGATCGGTAATAATTCGGTCAATAGTAGTTCGGGTCGGTTAACTGATTAACAACCCCTACCCATAATCTCTTCCTAACCCATAAATAAAAAATAATACGTTCGAATTAAGACTGAATTATAAAAAAATTTTGTTTTTCCACAACAAGAAATGTGGCAATCATTATCGAACATGCTTGCCATACGCAAGCTCTCTTCTTATTTATATAATAAGAAAAACAAACAAATTAAATAGAACAACTCTTTCACATTTTATATTGTGAGAATTTGTACATTCAACTCACACTCCTAGTCCTTGATGGAAAATTATCAAATGAGACTCTGCAATGGCGCCATCATTGTTTTCCTTCTGTTATTCTCAACCACTGAGGCCAATTACCTCAGCCTGGTTAACCAGTTCATGGCTCCTCAAAATACTGCTCGTGCCGCCAATAGAACGCCACCATTGGTGTGGGATAAAAGGCTCGCACAGTATGCTCAATGGTATGCTAACCAAAGGCGTGAAGATTGTGCTTTGAGGCACTCCAATGGACCTTATGGAGAAAACATATTTTGGGGGTGGTGGTGATGGCTGGATGCCAGCCCACGCGGTTGCTGCTTGGGTGTCCGAGAGTAAATGGTACGATTACTGGTCTAATTCCTGTGCCGGAGGGCAGGAATGTGGGCATTATACGCAGATAGTGTGGAGCAGTACCAAAAGAGTTGGGTGTGCCAGGGTGATTTGCGATGGAGGGAAGGGTGTTTTATGACTTGCAACTATGATCCTCCCGGGAATTTCATCGGAGAAAGACCTTATTGAATTTCATCAATGATTTGCTTTCATGAATTTTTTGTAACTGCGACTTATGTGAAATAAAAATTGGAATATTGATATTGATATATTGGATCAACGGACGTGAAAATGGAGAGGAGGGAATTCTGGTTCAGCAATAGAGAAGAAGATTATTTTCTCTCTCATAGGATGTTTGTAGAATTTTATTATATAAAGTTGGATTCCGAGTTAGATTTCGGGTTGGGTCATTTTTATTATAATTATATAATAATTGATAAGGTATCATATTTACAGATATGAGGTTTAGTGTGTGTATTTATATGCTACACCTTTTTAGTCATTTTGCTGACATCAAATTTGAGCTTTGCAATAAACAAATAATGGTACAAAAATAAAAACAAGTCTTGATTTTTTTTTTGTTATCAGATTAGTGTGCGACAAAAAAGTTAAATTTGAATTGGTATCGATTATATCTATTGAAATACATATTTCGATAATAAATCGGAACAACAAATTTTAGGTTTAATCTTTGATGTAATTTTTAATCATACCAGTTAAAATAGGGTATAACGATTGGTACAAAATTTATTTATTTTAAATTTATTGAATGATAAATTGTTATATGCTAAATATGGGATGATATTGTTGCTTAATGTATGGAGTCACTTTGAACAAATTGTCATATATACTAACGGCTCAAAAACTGTCGCTATAGATCTAGAAACTCGATACCGACATATAAATGGGATATTCCAACAGAAAAATAACCGTTCCTAAATGTAAGTCAGTATAGATTTTACCGACAGAAAATGTGACCATAGAATAGGCACTAAGGCTTATATCGACAATTCAAGCGTATCAATTGTCGGTATAGACCACAAACATATAGTAATAACTCTTAGGAAATTCCAATTATATCGCTAAGCATACAATGACAGTGTGAACCGTCAGTAATACTGTTATTAGTTTAGATATACCGACGGCTATTCTTGCATCAGCGTAAAGTGAAATTCCAATTATATCCTGAAACATATAGTAATATTGTGGACCATTATTGTAATTTAATTTAATAATGTTAATTTTTCATCAGAAGAATTAAAATATTAATTTATTTATAACCTTAATTCAATATACAAGTAAAAAATAAATATATATTGGAAACGTAATCTAAATAAAATAAAATGAAATGCACTATCCAAATATAGTCCAAATACGAAATCATAGTCTACATATATTCCTATGGAACATAGTTACACTATAGCAGTATAAATGGTCTCATGAAGACAATGGTTATGCTTTGATGACTCCCTCCATCAACGTTTCTGTTATAATAAATGTTGATAACGATAATAGAATTATTGCAAAGCAATAAGAAAAAAAAATAAAAACATATAAATTTTATGTGAAAAATCTTCTCGGTAAAAACCATGGACAGAAGAGAAGAAATTCATTAATGTTGAAAAATGAATGATACAAAAAGAGTTTCGAGTACATTTATTTAAGGGTTAAAAAATCTTATTCTAATCAAAATCAAAGAAGAAATATAGTTTTATACGGATTCAAATTGTGCGGTATGAGCTGTACCACGTGGGCAACCCAGTCCAATTATGTGCCCTTGGAACTTCGCCCCCACAGATCCCTTTATTTTATCTCTGTAATTTGTTTCTTTGACAAGTAACGGGATTTGAGTCACATAATCTCTACCAATTTCTCTACATAAATGATTACGAACACCTCTTTTTGTTCAACTGATTTCACAAACCATCTCATGTCATTAATTTGCTTTTCATCATGTATAAGATTCAGAACATGGAGATAAAATGAGAGAGAGAGGGCTTACCCTTTTAGTTGGCATGTTGTTGTTGACAATGACAAAATTCAGACACTTTTAGAATTAAACATTCAAATGTGGCATAAATGCTAAAACCTGTAATAAATAAAGTGTTCATAGTCAAAACATTCTTCAAAATCAAATGCAAAACCATATTGAAATAAACTTCAAAGACCACTTACATGCTCCCCAAAGCAGTCCCTCCATCTTAACACCTTTTACTCTGCTTCTGCATGGTTTAATATCCAACAATACCGAGGACTTGCCAGCATTAGTTGCCATGCGTAATAAAAACAAGTTAAAGAACTCATGTTGATTCTTCTTGGCGGAGGCCAGTATCTGTGCGTGCGTTCTTCTGCTGCCTTCTTCTCCTACTTGGTCTCTTCACTAAACAGATCTACATCATCGTCATCGTTATCCTCAGCAACTGCAAGAGTATCATTCAAAGGGTGAGGCGATTGATCTCCTACGGCTGGTAGTGATGAAGCGTCAAATTGTACATCATCTCCAAGAACGCCACATGCCAATCTCTATCAAAGTACGACAGTGGTGGTGATATCAAAGACGGTGACAACGTTTCCTCCTTGTATAGGTACGAAATTTCATGCCGAATATATCTACATTTGAGAGCATAGGTACGATTTTATACCTATGTGTGAACCAATTCTTCCATTAGATTTGACGATGTAACAACCTCAGATCGAGCCGGACAAATTAAAACTATTGATTTAAAACCTCCTACAAAACAGTATAGATTACAACAATTCTCTCCAAAACCGTTCAATGTTATAGTAGCTCTTGCAAATTTGGGATTTAACACAACTATACAAACTACAAGGATTTCGACGGGCATTTGGGAAAATTAGCAAATCATAAAGTTGAGAAGGCATGATTTGTCATCTTATAGAATGTTAATGACTTCCTCATTCTTAAACTCAGATCAACCCTTTCGAACCTCCGCAAAGCCATTTTTCCTCTACTAAAAATATCTTCCCTTTGTTTAAACTCTGATCAATCCTTCCGAACCTCTGCAAAGCCATTTTCGGCACATGACCCTCATTTCAGGTAACTCATAGAATACACATCCTCAGGACATCATTAATTTCCTTCTTTGGGCAGCATAATACATCAACAGTGCAGGATATTTTAACATCAATAAAACATTTTGGACAATGTAAACAGTAATACGGTAGCGTACTAGGCAGCAAAAACGAAATCAATATGTGCTACTTTGGACAGCATAAATCAACAAATAAAACAGGGCATTAAACAGCAATAACACCATTAATATGTCTGGCTTTGGACAACATAAATCAGCAAACAAAACAGAGCATGAAACAGTTATAGCACCATTAATATGTGTGGCTTTGGACAACATAAATCAGTAACAATGCAGGGTATAAACAAGACACATTAGCATGAAAATAAATGCCGACAATCTAGCATTAGGACAACATCACATTTTATTATTTGAACAGCAGAAATTTTTTCCTGCATAGCAGCTTAGAGAAACATGCAAATTAATTTACTAAAAGCTTGATTCAACACACATGACAGCCGAATATCTTGTGTACCAAAAGCACAAAAAGTTGAGCAACTTAAACATGTCCTAAATGGACAGTATTCATCAACCGAAACAAGACTGAATCAGTAGAAAATTGAGCAATTAGAATATCTTGTATAGGTACGAAATTCCATGCCAAATATATATACATTTGGGAGCATAGGTACGATTTCATACTTATGTGTGAACCGATTCTCTCACCGGATTTGGTGATGTAACAACCTTAGACCGAGCCGACCGATTGACAACCCGGGGATGAAACGACTAAGCAATTAATCATGCAAGAGTCTAAAACTTTATGTATAAGTATTGATTTAAAACCTCTTACAAAAGCCGATTGAATCTTAGCTTTATTCATATGAGAATTGTTTCTAATACAGAAGAACGTGGGTTCGAGTGCGTTGAAGCGCATTATCCTCCTATTTATGAGTTGAGAAAGGGTTATGGGTAATTCTAAGCATTATGTAAAAAAGAAAAACAAATATAATTAGAATCTATAATGAGATTGTTCAGAAAAAAACCTCTTACAAAAGAGTTTAAATTACAACAATTCTCTCCAAAACCGTTCAATGTCATAGTAGCTCTTGCACATTTTATGAACATCATCACATTAGTAACCCACAACAAGATATGGGATTTAGCACAACTATACAAAATACAAGGATTTCGGGCCGATTACAATGCACATTTGGGAAAATTAGCAAATCATAAAGATGAGAAGGCACGATTTGTCATCTTATAGAATGTTAATGACTTCTTCTCCGATCAACTCTTCCGAACCTTCGCAAAGCCATTTTCGGCACACAGCACTCATTTCAGACAACTGATAGAATACAAATCATGAGGACAGCATTAATTCCCTTCTTTGGGTAGCATAATACATTAACAATGCAGGATATTTTAACAGCAATAAAACATTTTGGACAATGTAAACAGTAATACCGTAGGGCACTAGGCAGCAAAAATGAAATCAATATGTCCTACTTTGGACATCATAAATCAGCAAATAAAACAGAGCATTAAACAGAAATAACACCATTAATATGCTTGGTTTTCAGAAAACAAAACGGAGCATTAAACAGTTATAACACCATTAATATGTCTGGCTTTGGACAACATAAATCGGCAACAATGCAGAGGATAAACAAGACACCTTACATAAAAATAAATGCTGAAAATCTAGCATTAGGACAGCAACAGCAGAAAATTTTTCCTGCATAGCAGCTTAGAGAAACATGCAAATTAATTTACTAAAAAGCTTCATTCAACAACATGTAAATCACTCTAATCTCTTCAGATCAAAATTCTTAATTTCATCAGTAAAGTTGTTCAATTTAAATAATTTATCTAGGTTCAATGATGTCTAAAGTTAAAGGTGATTAAAAATTAAATTTGGGTGTGATAACTCTCTCCCTTAATAAAATTTCGTTCCCAAAATTTTTTTTCTTACCTAAAAGATGAGGATATTGTTTTTTTATGAAACTCTCTTTTTCCCAAGTAGCTTCCTTGACCTTGTGATTTGGCCAAAAAACTTTCACCAAAGGAATTCTTTTATTCCAAAGTTCCTTCACTTCTCTAGTCAAAGTTTGAATCGGTTCTTACTCATAAGAGAGGTTTGGTTCCACTTTTAAGGTCTCCACTTGAACATAGTGTGGTACAACCATCAGAGCCACTTGTTGAGTTGAAGCCAATGATGAATCCGTCTCAGAACTTACTTTAGATCTTTGATTCTGGTGCGATCATCGTGGCCTCCTCGTACGGCGTTGCTTATCCCTTGCCTCCTCCGACAGTAGATATGATTTATTGTGGTGTCTAAACCATGTGAAATATGGTGTGCGAATAGGTAAGAAGTTGTACATATGCTCCCAAACATTGATATATTGCTCGTGGAATTTATGCCAATCTTTATCGATTCTCTCTTGTAAATATGTTTGAAATCGGCTTATTCAGACATTTTTTTTAAAATATTTTTTTTTTGCTTAATTTAACCTAAATTTTAGGAAAATTTTTATTTTAAAAAATAAATATTTTAATTTATAAAACTTTTTAAATTAAAATATTAATTTTGTTCATTTTTATTTAGTTAATTCATTAAAAATGTTTAATTTTTAAAAAAATTTATTTTGAATTAAAAAAATAATAGAAATATATAAAATAATTTTTAGTTATAGGAATTAAATATTTTTAAATTCATTACAAATGTGTACTCGCAATATACATTCTTTTTGATGAATTATAGGTAAAGTCCTAACAACAACGCGATTAACGCGTTGAACTTAAGCTACACCTAAGACGGTGAATATCCTAACCATTAAGCTAATACATGAGATTCCATCATGTACATTTTTAATTCCATAAGTAGACTTAAAAAATTATTGTGTCTCATTTCTTCTATATATTTATTTTTTAATATTTTACTATACTTTATAAGACACTTGTCAACATCTTAATATTATTTGTAAAATCTAAAATTTGATGCTTAATATATTAAATATTTTCTCTAATTAAAATTATTGAATTGCTAAAAGTAATGAGTTTATAATCTTTCTTTCTTTAAGAAATCATTAATTAATGTTTAATTGATTACCGTGGTATTATGCGTTATATTTAATTTAATAAAATAAATATTAAATATTTTTTTGAAATAATTAATAAAAAGAAGTTAATATATGATATTAAATGTGATTATGGGTTGGGTTCAGGCTAGTTCAATGCAAAATTTTAGGTTTGTTTTTTAGGTTCGGTTGAAAAAATAGACTTAAAATTTTTCCAATCTCGACTTTGATGAAAAATGCTAAATCTAAGCTCGGTCTGCCCGTATTTAAAAGAAATTTATATTAACTTTTTATATAAAAACAAATTTACAAATTATAATACATCAAATACACTACAAACATTAAAATAAATGTTTCCCAACAAATTAAAAATACATTGAAAAAATCATTATACTTAAATAACATTAAGATAGTTTCAACTTAGTAAGCAAAATGCTTCTAAAATAGTAACAAAATTAATAATAAAATAAGAATTATACAATATCTAAATAATAACAACAAACTAGTAACAATGTAATAGCAAAATGGTAACAAACAACACTGAAAAAATTTAGGCGAATTCGGGCAGGACCTGAACCAAAAAAAATTTACCTGAGGCTCGACTTGTTTAGAAAATGAATCTTATTGTCATTTTCATGTCCATTTTTGGGACCCTACCCTTGATCAAGTCTATATGATACCGATTATTATTTTTATTAACTTGAGCTGATATTTTTTTTTATAAATAAAAGAAGGGAACAGTTTGCCTTATATCAATTTATTCTTATATATGATAAACTAATTATATCCTCTAATAAATGACTTCAAATGTAGGCACATCCAAAATACGTAAAATACTATCGACCGGTAAATTGTTGGAGCTAACCAATTTACAATCGAGTTTCCTTCTCTTTTTACGAATTGAAATATATCAAATTCAAACTCTTTGAAAACAACCTTAACTCTTCTTACTATTGTATCCAATGAGCCCTTACCAAACAATCGTTAACCATTCCCAATGCCATTTAATAACAAATTAAAATCATTTCATTCATCTATTAAAAAAATATTTCATTTATGATTTTATAAAATTAAAATTAAATTTCGATTATTAAGATTAAATTTCTAAATTTATTCATTGAATAATTACTTAAAATGTTGAGTAACAATCAAATAACACATAATCAATGCCATGATGGAATTTAAATTTAAAGAAATATATGATGGGATTTAAAATCAATTTTTTTATTTTAATTTTATAAATTCTGTTGGATCAGAATATTAATTAGATTAAAGGTTAAATTGTGCATATATGTCACTTTTTTAATTAATTGGTTAAATATGTCGTTTTTTTTTAAGATTTAGAGAAATAGATCAATTTTAAAGAGTGTGTGAAAGCACCTCTAGCTAAACAAATTTTTACTGATATGTCAGGAAAGCACGTCTAGCTGAAAGCGTTTTCTGAAAATTTTAAAGAAAACACGTTCAATTAAGCGCGTTTTTCCTGACATGTTAGCAAAAGCTCAAGACAACTGTGTGGAAAGCTCGCCTAACTGGACGAGCTTTTTTACCAACTGTGTAGAAAACATGCCAAACTAAATGTACTTTTCATACTTTCTCTTCAAAATTGACCTATTTAGTCAATTAAAAAAATGATATATATATATTTAAATTTATTTAAATAAACCGAATTTATTTAATTGTAACTTTTAAATTAACTGACTAATGAGAACTTAAATTTGGACATAACAATCCCTACAACGAGCATTGGTTTATGGAAAAATGAAAATGATGGTTGCATGTAAAAACCACATCTTTCAAGTCCCAACGTAATGCAAACTATCAACCAAAACTTGATTGTTTCTTGTTTTTTCTCATTAATTTAAGTGTAGCTTTTCATTTAATTTCCATAACTCACAAATCTTGAAGAAAAACAAGTCCCCTCTTATCAGAGAAAGATCAATATCCAATGGCAGGCTATAGGAATGCTTCTAAACACATAGCAGTGTTGGCTTTCCCCTTCGGCACCCATGCCGTCCCCCTTCTCAACTTCATCCGTCAGCTATCAGACGCCTGCCCCCACACCATGTTTTCCTTCCTTAGCACCCAACAATCCAACAACTCAACTTTCCCCAAAAATCTTGATAAAATTAAGCCTTTTAATGTGTGGGATGGATTACCTGAGGGGTATAGGTTTAGGGGGAATCCTCACGAGCCTGTCGACTATTTCCTTAAGGCGGTACCTGGGAATTTTATGAAGGCTATAGATGCTGTTCTGTTTGAAACTGGTAAACCAATTGATTGTTTGATAACAGATGCATTTTATGCGTTGGGGCTGATATGGCGGATGAGCTGAGCATCCCTTGGGTGGCACTTTGGACTGCTGGTCCCAGGGCACTCTTCGTTCATGTCGACTCTGATGTTATTCGCCACCATGTAGGAATTAACGGTAAGGATACATGCATATGAAATATATAAACCAACAGCGCAGCCAGGGGCTGACACCCCCAAATAAAAAATTTCAGCTTTATTCTCTTTATAATCTATAAAATTTTAAATTAGTTTAGTCCTTAAAAAAAAATGAAATAGTCCTTTAAAAATTGGGTGCTGAACAAATATGAATATTCATAAAATTGCAGGTCCTAAAGACAAACCACTTGCTTTTCTTCCCCATTTTTCTGGCATACGTGTTGCTGACTTACCTAATGGATTAACCTCCGGAGACATTGACGCCCCCATGCCGGCATTGTTGTATAAAATGGGAGTGTCACTATCACGCGCCACCGCAATTGCCATAAATTCATACGAAGACTTAGATAATACAGTGGTGAACATGCTGAAATTAAGATTCAGTACGTTCCTCAACGTTGGTCCCTTCAATCTGCTGTCATTTTCCAGTTCCACAGTGGATGACTCGCACGGGACCTTGGATTGGATGAGCAAGCATGAGGCAGCATCGGTGGTATACATCAGCTTTGGAAGCGTGATAACCCCACCACCCCATGAGCTACATGCATTATGTGAAGCCTTGGAAGAATGTGAGTTTCCATTTCTTTGGTCTTTGAGGGGAAATCCTGAGAAACAACTGCCACTAAGATTCCTGGAAAGAACCAGCTCCAAGGGAAAGATAGTCCCATGGGCTCCTCAGAAACAAATATTGGAACATCCATCAGTTGGGGTTTTTGTAAGTCATGGCGGATGGAATTCAGTCCTGGAAAGTATTAATGGAGGTGTGCCTATGATCTGCAGGCCATTTTTTGGAGACCAACAACTGAACACTCGAACTGTGGAGGTTGTATGGGGATTTGGGTTGGGGTTAGAAGGTGGAACATTGACAAAAGGAGGAGCAAAGAATGGATTAAAGTTGATATTGTGCAGCCAAGAAGGGAAGAAAATGAGAGAGAAAATTAGAGTTCAAAGAGAGATGGCTTGCAAGGCTGTTAAACCCAATGGTAGCTCTAATGAAAATTTCAAAACACTGGTGAAACTTGTCTCCAACACTTACCACCAAAATATGGTTGACCAAACATTTTGAGGCTGGTAATTGCGGTCAAAGGCTTTCCTCTACCAACATTTCCTTATTGATATGCTGTGCTTGCCCTAACATATACCAGCACTGCTGCATATGTGGGATCAGTACCATCATCATCATCATCATCATCATCATCATCATCATCATCATGAAACCAAGAGAAAAGCAAAACCCTAAATCGGGTTTTACATATTTTTGAAAAGTAACAAGTAGTTGTATATTTTAATAAAGAATAGTAAATCTTAAATTTTCATAAATAACATTAACGATTCTTCGGATTTATGAACAATATACTAAAAAATATAATCGTTTAGATTTTGTATTAAACTTTTGATGTTTACATTTTTATTATAGTAAAAATATATAATTTAATTTTAATTTTCTAAAAATCAAAGAACAAACCTCCTTGCCACCTTCCATTCCTGATATTAAGAGAGCAAAAGGAAGAGGAACCATTCTTGATATTAAGAGAGCAAAAGGAAGGGAAAAACGAGTTATTAATGAAGAAAGGAAAGGAGAAATTGTGGGGTTGGGGTGGGAGGGATTGAATGAGATATTGCCAATTTGGGGATCTTTGATGGTAACCATGTAATGAAACCAATCACTTACGTCACATTAGGTTGAATGAAATGGAATAAGGTTAATTATTCTGTGGGAATGAAATAAGATTTTAATGGAATTAAATAGGCATAACAGTGATTTGGTTGGATGTAATGGAAACTATAACATTATTCATGCATTTGATTGAGAGGAATAGATATGTAATAGCCAAAAAAAAAAAAAAATGATGAATACGCCCTTTAATAAATTAAATTATGCTTTTATTTTTGTAAAAATATTAAAAAAGAAAAATCTGTTATAAATATTTTATTAAGTGGACGTCCATCAAGATCAAGATAAATTTGGATGAAGTTTAAATTCTAGTAGTCATTAGAATTAGAGTTCTATTTCTTTATACTTTATATGTCTATAAATATAGACCTTAGAGAAGCATTGTAACTCACTTCTATTGATGAATAAAATACGCTCTCTCTTTTGCTCTCCTATTTTCTTTGTTATTTACTCTCTGTCCTTTATTTATACACGTTATCAGCACAATTCTCTTTTAATTATTTTTCTTTCAGTCGTCAATTGAGACCGACGCACTATGGGTAATCATTAGAGTCTTTAACCACTCAGTGCTCATGTTAATAGCCAAGATGATAACGATGATGTTAAAGATCTTCAGATAGATTTTGATTTGAAATCCACGCATGTTTGTGATAGTGATTATGAAATAAATAATCTAGTGGGACATTTATAAGTTCATCCTACTAAATTTGTTGCATTCCCAGAAGTGAATGCAAACATAAAGAAAATAAAAGATATAATCATGGGCCACTAAAAGTGGGAAGATAGTGATGAATAAGAGAACAATGAGAATTCTCAAGATAACCCTTCAAAGAGCAAAGATAACTTATGTTATCAATGTGATATGAAAGGTTATTAGTCACATATGTGGCGTATGCCTAAATACTTTGTTTTTGTTAATATTCTTTGAGGAAGAATATTAGAATGTAGTAATAAATTCCATCATTACAGATGAAAAATATTTATTTTAATCTTTGACATGGATGTAGTAAATTGGACTCTAATAATAGTCATGAGGATGGTTGTGATATATTTCTCACCACCAGAAGTGGAAATATAAAGTAAGCAAGAAAAGACCAAGAATTTTCAAGAACTTTTTAAGAATAGAGACAACTTATGCATGAAATGTTATTAGTTATGTACCTATTGTACACTTGAAAAATAAGATCCACTCTTAATGTTTGCTATTAATAAATGCCCAGCATTTGAAAATTTTGGCATATTCCCTGAAGCGAATATTGCATATAATTTAGACATTTCCAGTAGTAAATGTCACAATGATACTTATATGTGGATACAAAGTGAAAGGAGTGATAGTAAAATCATCAATTTGCTACAATTTAGTACAATTGAAACAAATGTTAAAATAAACCAGAGGTTTACTGGTACAAATATATTTACTATTTGGCATGACCAATTAGACCATTTTGGATCATATATGATGCGAAAATTAATTGAGAATTCATATGAACATTCATTAAAGAATCAGAATATTCTTTAATTTAAAGAATTCTCATTTGTTGCTTGTTCTCAATGAAAATTGATTATTAAAAACTCACAAGCTAAAGTTAAGATTTAATGTCTTGCATTTCTGAAATTAATATGGGTCCATTAATCCACCATGTGGATGGTTTTGATATTATATGATTTTGGTAGATGCATCTACAAAATAATCACATATGTGTTATTAACTTGCAACCTATCGTTTGCAAGATTGTTTGAATAATTAATTTCAGATCATTCAATCAAGACAATTCATCTTACTAATACTGATGAGTTTATATCTCAATATTTTATTGATTGAGTTTGAAAAATTTTGGTAAAAATTTGTTATTTATGCGCATAATGGTTTAGAGAAATTATTAATTGAACACCTCTGATTATTACTTATGAGAACTAAACTTTCTCTTTCAACATGAGATTATGTTGATTTATGTGTTGTACGCATCAAGCCAATAAGTTTTAAATACTCCCCATTGCAGTTGATTTTTTGTCAAAAGCTAAATATTTCTCATCTTCAAATTTTTGTATGTGCATATATGTTCCAACCGCTCCACCACAACGCACAAAGATGAGTGAATCCTCAAAGAAAGTTGGAAATATATATTAATTATGGGCCTCCTTTTATTATAATATATTAAATGTATTGGAGATTCAATTATGACATGATTGTGATTACTATTTTGATTTTGATAGTTTTCCCGACATTAGGTAGAGAGAACTAATAACTTGTAATGAGTTAAGGGGGAGAGTAATTTGAACTAGAAGTTCAACAAGGATAACTCATTAAAGTTTCAAATATGAAAAATCTCATAAAAGGAAATTCTCATAAAAGGAAAAAATCTAAATGGTCATATAGTGAAAGCGGGTGAAATTTAGATGGTCATATAGTAAATTTGACTTAGTCAATAGTAGTTAAAGGAGGATTATAAAATGATTCAAAATATCTATTTGTTTTTTTATAGAAGAATCATGATTAAAATTTATTATGATTATTGTTGAAACTCTTGAAGAGATCAAAATATATTTCCTCCAAAATTTCCCCTCGCTCATGACTTTCAAAAGAATGGTGATATAAATGCTTAGCAAATACATTTAAATAGCCATTTGAAAGACTAGTATTCAAGATTGAATACGTAGAATATGAGATATTATGTGATGTTTCTATGAGGGGAGTAAATACGCGTTGTACTCTTTTTCCCTTAACCGAAGTTTTGTCCCATTGAATTTTTTTGGTAAGGTTTTTAATGAGGCAACATGTTATGCGTATTATAGATATGTGTACTCTTTTTCCTTTACAAGAAAATATTTTTTTCCCACAAGGTTTTTATCTTACTAAAGGTTTTAACTAGGCACATTATCTACCAAATGGACATCCAAGGGGGAGTGTTATGAATATTTTATTAAGTGGATGTCTATCAAGATCAAGATAAGTTTGGATGAAGTTTAAATTCTAGTAGTCATTAGAATTAGAGTTCTATTTTATTTATACTTTCTATGTCTATAAATATAGACCTTGGAGAAGCATTGTAACTTACTTCTATTGATCAATAAAATACGCTCTCTCTTTTGCTCTCTTATTTATTTTGTTCTTTACTCTCTGTCCTTTTATTTTATAACAAAATCTTTATTGTTTGCAAAAAAAAACAATTTTTAATTCCAATTTTTGGTAAAGATTATCACCCCGACGGTGAACAACCCAAAATCATGCCATTCTTCATCAAAATAATCATCCAATTCTCCTCCTTTTCTTTCCCATCTTAGGTTTTCTTAAAATTCATCACAAAAGTTCACATCTACAAAAATTTTCGTGTCTTCCATGTACACCCCAAAATCTTAAATTTCTATTTTGTTAAATTTTATAATAATTAAGTGTCTACTTCAGTGGTTAAGTACTTTAGGTGTGTGTTTAAGGTCATGGGTTCAAATTTTATCCTTTAAATTTTTTTCTATTTTTGTCTCTATCCTTAACTCTGCTATTTTGATTTAAATTTTATTTTCGGTCATTTCTGTTGGAAAAAATAGATTTTTGAAACTTTGAGGCATATTCTCGATTGGTAAAGGTGGAGTTTTGAATCATAAAATTATGGTTTTATATTCTACTACTCCATGAGACCTTTACAACGGTATATCATATGCTCAAAATGGTTGAGTGATTAATGAGAAATTGATGCTTAAAGTAAGTCACTTGTGAATAATGTCGAGAAAATGGAAAACTTAGATCTCACATTGGTTAGATATCAAGTATGAGATATGTTTGTATATGTGAACCAACTTGGTGATTATTAAATGACTAAGTTAAAAGCTTTGCCTTGCACGTAGAGGGTGCATATCCAAATCCGTCGGGGTTAGGGGCACACTTGCACGACGTGAGCGATGCGAAATATCCGGATCGGTTGGGTCTTTTTAGGTTTGTGGATATTTTAGCCCAATACATATTTTTTTTTCTTCAACAGAACTTATCCTAATTCTATTTTGGAATTAAAATGATAAATATTAAATTGATTTAATTAATTTAATTTAGCTTGATTTAATTCAAATTGATTTCATTGATTTTTAATGGATCCTTTAATTCAGATATGGATCCTTGATTCACGAAAAATGATGTCTCCATTAATCAAAAAGTTCCAAAAGAATCCTCGATTTGAATGCCTATTTAAACCGAAATAATCTATAGAAAGTTACACTATTTTTTTTCTCTCGAATTTTTTTTCTACAAAATTTTAAACGTATTTTCGATGATAGAAGAAGGAAAGATTATTGTTTGCTGATCACTGCAGCTGTGCTACTACCATGCTCATTTTTTTGTTTTATCCTAGGAGACAGTCGACCAACGTTTCTCCAAGCACCAAAGGAGAGACCAAATCTGTCTTAAGGAAACTGTGAAAACAGGTCTCAACTACCTACGTATACAAAATCTCTATACTGTTTACTTTAGATTTTTGTTTTCAGATTTTTTAGATATATATATATATATATTGTTTTGTTCAATCTTGTATTTTAAATAAATATTATATATTAATGTTATTTCGCTAATGTGTTTTGTCTAATAATCTTAAGACAATTTTTTTTATTTTACCAATTTCTAATCTGAGACGAACAAGACACCAAAGCTAAATCGTACTATGTTTGTGAATAGAAATTAAATTGAATAATTCTGATTCGGGATTTATTCCTGCCGTTAAACAGAATTTATTCGACTTTTTTTGTTTCCAAACAAAATTATTAAAAAACATTCTGTTTCAAGATTTATTCTTGCCGTTCAACAGAATTTAATTGAGTTTTTGTTTTCAAAAAGAAATCAATTGAACAAATTTGTTTTAGGAATCAATTCCTGCCATTCAACAGAATTGATTTTGATTTTATTTCAGAATTTTTAATTCTACTATTTAATAGAATCGAAGGGCAATACAAACTGAAAATTAAATTTTCTGTTTATTATTAATGCAAATCCTTAAATTATGGCTTAAATTGTGACAGAAGCTTAAAGTGTGACTTTAAATTGTGGCATCAAAGAAAGAGAAATTTATCAACGGTTAATTAAAGAGGGTATGAGAGTGAATGTCTAGGATTTGGTTCTTTGAAAGACCTGGTATTTAAGCGTGCCTAGTGCACCACCTCTCTTTCAAGGTTACCTACCTAGTGCATTGTTCATTATTGTGTTTTCTATTAGACTGTGTAAACTTTTGTTTCGAGTTTTTATTTTATTAAATTCCTATTGTCTAAAAAAAGTTGATAATTTTTCTAATTCTGGTTCCGTTTTTGAAATTTTGACAGAAAATGGAAACTCCTAATGTTGTGGAAGAAATTTCTAAGGAAGTGTTTGATATGGAATTATGTGCTGTGATTTTTGAAGTCAACATGGTTGACTCAAATCTAAGAGAATGGTGGCTTGATACTGGTGTCACACGTCATATCTGGTGCGACAAAGACTCCTTTTTTGAGTTGGAGCCTTGTGAAAAAGGGGAGAAGCTCTATATGGGCAATGCTGTGACTTCCAAGATCAAGAGGAAGGGAACTGTGGTCTTGAAGATGACTTCTAACAAAGAACTCAAACTTCAAAATGTGCTGTATGTGCCTGACATACGAAAGAACATTGTTTTTGGGACACTCCTAAGTGTACACGATTTTAGGATGGTGTTTGAATTCAATAAGCTAGTTTTGTCTAAGTCTAAAGGGGGAATGTTTGTGGGAAGGGGATATGTATTAAATGACACGTGGAAACTTAATGCAATATCTGTAAAAACAAAGACAATGAATAAGAATGTCACTTTCTTCATCCGTTTATATGCTTGAGTCATCTGATTTATGGTAAGGTAGGCTCGGACATGTTAATTACGATGCTTTACAAAGATTAATTAACTTAGAGCACATTCCTTCATTTAACATTAATTATAATCATAAATGTGAAACTTGTGTTGAAGCAAAATTAATAAGGTCTTCATTTAAAACTGTTGAAAGAAGCATATAACCACTTGATCTAATACATAACGATGTTTGTTACTTAAAGTTTGTTCAAATGAGAGGAGGGAATAAATACTTTATTACCTTCATTGATGATAGCACAAAATATTCCTACGTGTATTTTCTTAAGAGAAAAGACGAAGCTATAGATGAATTTATTCTTTATAAACAGGAAGTTGAAACCCAACTTAATAAGAAGATTAGGATGGTGAGAAGTGATTGTGGTGGTGAACATGTTGAACCATTTGGTGAATACTATGCACAATATCGTATTATTCATGAAGTGATACCACCATATTCTCCTCAATCAAATGGTGAAGCCTAGCAGAAAAATCAGACTCTAAAGGAAATGATTAACGCATTGCTAGGAAGCTCTGAGTTATCACAGAACATGTGGGGAAGCTATTCTATTAGCTAAATTACCTTTTAAATAAGGTTCCTCGTAAGAAAAGGGACAAGACATCATATGAGTTATGGAAAGGTAGAAAATCATCCTACAACTACTTGAAAGTGTGGGGTATCTTGCTAAGGTAATGGCTCCGTTACCAGAGGAAATGAAAATAGGTCTTAAAACGGTGGATTGTATTTTCATTAGTTATGCAGATCATAACAATGCATATCGGCTTTCTTGTAACATCCCGTTTTTTTAGTGGTGTAGAAAATAGGATTTCGAGACCACAATTCAACAAGTGAGTTCGTAAATATTATTAATTAATATTTATGAGTCAAGTATAGTATTATTGAAATTTTGTTTTAATAAATTTTATTAATTGATCGTATGGTCAAGTTCAAGTGGTTTTGAAAATGAGAATCGAGATCTCATTTCTATAAACTGAGCTCGTAAATACTTTTATTAAATATTTACGGAATGATTATATAGGTGTATTGAAATTTAGTTAGGAAATTTTAATGTTTAGATAGTTAATTAATTGAAAAGGGCTAAATTGGAAAAGCTATGAAATTAAGTTTTATTAGTTAAAAGGTGTTAATTAGTAAATTATTGAAGTTACAAGATTTGATGTGGAAATTATACCATAAATAAATGGTAGGTGTGGTTGGTATTTGATTTGACATATTATTATATGTTTTATTAATTTATTAAAGTAAAAGTTAAGTTTCAATATTATAAACAAAGAAAAAAAAAATCATCATTTAATTTATTTGATGTTCTTCCCTAAGCCGATTAGCACCATATTTGAAGGGGGACTTTCAGCCAAGTTCAATACCTTATGCGTCGTATGTATTTGATGTCTGTTTCTTATAATTTTTATTTTTGAGATTGTTTTAGTTTGGTTGAACTAATTTGAGGGTTAATTTATAAAATTGTTAAAAGTTTAGGGATTTACCATGAATGAGTTAAGGGTATTTGTGAATTTAATTGACAAATTATTAAGTTTGGTTGTTAAATAGAAGTATTTTGTTAAGTGATTTTGGTAATTTTAATGTTTAAGGATTTATTTATGAAAATAGTAAAACTTCAAGGAATGTTAGTGAAACTTTGATAAAATTGGACTGAGTAGGGACTAGGTAAAAATCGGTTGGCATGAGTTTTCTTTAATTGTGCATAATTTGTGAGTTTCGAGTTTTGAGATTAAATTGCATAAAGAGTAAAATATTGGAGAATTTTGTAAAATGATGATGAAAGACTTAGTTATATAAAACTTGATTATTAATTGAATGAAATTATTATTTAGATCAAGAAACGAGTCAATCAGATTTAAATCGAGGAAAAACTAAAGTATCGAACTAGTTGTCGACTTTGTTTTCATAACCATTTAGTCAAGGTAAGTTCGTATTTTAATTAAAATATTTCATTTAATTTTTTTAGAATTAAATTGATTTTTATATATGTGTATATAAAATGTGATTGGATTTGTTGAATTAAGGAAAAGAAAAGACCATGTTGAAAAATATCATGGCATTGTAATCGAAAAGGAAAAGACCATAGTTAATAGATACTATGGCATCATTTCGGGATTGTGTAAGACCTTGGTTTAAAGATACCATGGCATCCCCGAAATAATGAGAAGGTTGAAAAGGTTATATAAAAAAGGTCGAAAAGGATGGCGATGGAATGATTATTATATCATCCTTTAACCATTTGTTGTTTATGTAATATGTTTCGAGGGATATATGTATCATAAGTATGAATATGGGATGAATGTTTTGATCAGTATAATTTGATATTGAAGAATAATGTCTTGGTGTAATTATATGATTCATATGTCTATAAATATTTTAAGTAGTTATGTTTGTGGCGTGTTTAGAGAATTAAATGGTTAATTGAGTATCCGATGTTATTCCGTTTGGTTCAACAAGTTGTAAAGACTTAAAAAGTGAGTAATTATATGAATAATTATGTGGTTTTGAAAGTTGAAATGGAAGATGTTAGTAAAATGCTTTGAATTGGTTATGCAAATAGGTAATGTGATTAATGAATGATATATTAGATATGTTAATATTATGTATTTTATGACATGGTAAATTATATGTTACTTTGTTTAGCTCACTAATTTGTGGAATTATTTGATGTTAATGAATATTTATTTTAGATAACTTCAATGTTTAATGTGATTTATACGTTAAGTTGGATTATATTGTTATAGTAATCAATTGATGAAAATGTTTGATAATGGGAATGAACATCAAGGATAGAGATATGGAAAGTGTCCCGTTGAGCTTCGTGAACACTTAGGATACAAATGACATGTCATTAGGGATTATACGTTTTCGGGTGCTGGTCTTGGATGTCCTACCAATGGTCGAGGACCTGCATTTGTTGCGAATTCTTCACAGCTCGTATGAGCAGCATCGTGTAGCTTTACATCCCGACCCACAACTCATGTAAGCAGGCCCATTTCACAGCTTGTGTGAGCATATATAGTTACATGTTACTGTCACAGCTTGTGGGAGCATTTCCCGGGTATTCAATGTTGTTTCATATGGTTCAACGGGTAATTAAAGAGTAAAATGTATGAATTCAAATATATGAAATATTATACGATCATAGTGAAGGATATGGAAATGTTAGCAAAATTTCTTGGTTGAGATGTGTTAACTCTTGAAAAGAGTTATATTTTATGCCCTTTTAACCGTGAGAAAGTGTTTGGACTTAAGTAAAATTAAGCATTTTAGAATAAAATTTAGTATTTTTCATGACGCATGCATACAGCTTGGTTCTACGTTAATTATAGGAATTTTACTCTAATTTTGGAAGAAAAGGTGGTGCGGTGGTTGTATCTGGTGCAGGTGCAGATTAAGCAAGGTGGAATCCAAGATGAAGGATTATGCCCTAAAAAAGTTTTGTTGTCATGGCAATCCTCGGAGTGCTGACTTAGCAGACATAGTCCATTCTAGAAGCTTCCAGCTGGAACTGCTCTACTGAAGGAATACACCAGAAGTAATGCAGAAGGTGTGGACCTACCAGATTCCTTTTAGAAGCTAGTACGGAATGGATGAGCTGTGCAAAGTACTGGCCTAAATAAAATCTATAAATACTCGTAAGGAAGAAGAAGACAAGTGTGAAGTGTAAATGGTGAAATCTGAGTGAAGATGTAACACCCCTAACTCGTATCCGTCACCGGACTAGGGCATATACTTGCATCCATGTAACCCTATACATTCATATTAAAAACATGCACTAATAACTTCAAGGATAGCTTAAATACTAGTTGGAATGAATTTAAAACAAATTAGAAAGCTTAAGAAAAAGTTAGAAAGAATTGGTGAAACAGGGGCACACGCCCATGTGCTTGCCCGTGTGTGCCTTTGAAATAGGGTCACACGATCGTGTATCAGCTCGTCTACCTGCCCGTGTTTGCATTCGAAATAACCATATTATTTTACACCACACGCTCATGTGAGGGACCGTGTGCTAGATTGTATGTCTATGCGAAATTAGGCCACACGGTCTTGTCCCAGTCTGTGTGTCTGCCCGTGTAACCTGCACTACACCCTAAATTAGCACACGGTTGTGTGACAACCCATGCCACAGATCGTGTGTCCTAAAGTTTCCTTCCTAAACAAGATATGCTCCTAACCTAGTTTGCACCACAGGTCACCATGATTTAACATGTAAACTCAAGACCTAAAAACACCATTTCAATCCAAGAATAGAACCATTATAAGCCTAACCATTAACCCTTTCTCTATGTTCAACTAAATCAATTCATTTCATTTCATGCATACACATTTTATCAAACAACTACCATTTAAACACAAGCACCAAAGATAGGATCAAGACTTAACTTCCCCCTTCTTAAGACTTTGCAACCAACATACATGCAAAATGTTAAAGTCATTCTCTATTTACCATAACCATTCATTATATCAACTTCAACAACAACATCCACCATTTACAAACAACTTAAAGATTACATTAACTAAGGTCTTAAACAAAACTATCCCTTATCAAAATAACCACAAAACATTCTATATACATGCCACCTTTAACCCAAAATAAGTTTAACAAGTATCTACAAAAAGTGGTGATGATAGTGTATACTCCTAACTAGATCCAATCGATGCAGATTTCTTGAGACCTACATTCATGAAAATCAAACAAAATAAGTGTACTATGACTTAGTAATTTTGGTACACAATTTTTAACAATCATAATTAAATGAAAGACTATAGAATATATCTCAGGGATCAAATAATTAGTTCTCTAATTACCTACACAAAGGCCTGCTAGGCATATAGCCCGAGTACACCGACACGAAGTCTAATAGGCACATAGCTCGAATACATCGACATGAAGCCTACTAGGCACATAGCCTAAATACATCGGCACTAAGCCTACTAGGCACATAGCTCGATTTACTTAAATGCAATCACCAATCCTTAATGGATTCCATATACCATCTCACAATCACCACTTATACAAGTAAATATAATTCAAGCTAAATACATAAGGAAAATTCATATAAACACGAAGTAGTAAAACAAACTTACTTGTGCAGTGGTAACGAATAGATATATGTTGTTGATTACTAAACTACTTTTTCCTTTCCTCGCTTATCTACCAGAGTGTCCGTTTCATGATCTAATTAATAAGTATTTAAAGAAATTAATTTAGCTTAACATCTAAAATCATTCTATTACTAAAAACAAATAAAAGAATTTCATAATTCATGAATCATTTCCCTTCACTAAAATATATAATAAAAATTCCTTATTTCAACAAATTAAGTTATAGATTTTATAACTCAAATTTCAACTGAATTAAGAGTAAAACAATTAAAGAATAAATGTAAAATTTTATTTCATTTCTATAACATCACAATGATCTATTTAACTAATAGAGTCTTTAATTCCCATGCTTTGACAAACAAGTCCTTAAGCTACCACTAACCTTCGAACATGCCATGAAACTCTCTAATCAACTCATCACCCCTATTTCATTCAATAACAGTAGCTAATATTAAAATCAAGCATGTAACTTCACCAAATCTTGACATTTTTGAAAAATAATCACTAAGTTGCATGAACCAAACTCAAAGGATCACAAATATACAAAAATTAGCAAGAAAGAACCACAAATTCACTTACATGCATGCACTTTTTGCACCAAAACTTCAAGTTCTCTCCTTCCTCATGTATTTTCGATTGAACACCAAATAAAAGAACAAAAATAAATGATAATGCCTTCTTTTTCCTTATTTGTTTCTTTACTTCTTTTATTAAATTACCAACTTAACTTATCTCTCATTTAAAATCCCTTTTTCTTTTAGTCAAACCTTTCCACTAACTAAATAAATGAATTATTACCCCTTAAAGCCCTCATGATTTCTTTATTTCTTTAATTTCATAAATACTATTTCAACAAATGACAAGATGTGAGATTAAAATTTTCAACTCTCACAATTTAATACCACTGAAAATAGGCTATTACAATTCTCACTTCTCCCTTTCATAAGGACTTTTCGTCCTCGAAAATCATACCAGAAAAGAGATACGGCTATTGCAATCTCATGAATTCTTCCGTTTCCAAGTAGCCTCTTCTACTCCATGCTTATGCCACAATATTTTAACTAACTACACCTTTTTATTTCGCAATTCTTTCACTTCCCGAGCCAAAATTATGATAGGCCATTCACTGTAGGTCAAATCAGGTTGCAGCTCAATATCTTTCACTGACAACACATGTGAGGGGTCAAATCTATAATGATGAAGCATATAAATGTGAAACACATTGTGAATCCTATCCACTTCAAGATGCAATGCTAATCGGTAGGCACCGATCCGATTTTCTCTAAAATTTCATAAGGTCCTATGAATCTAGGACTAAGTTTGCCCTTACGTTCAAAACACAACACTTTCTTCTAAGGTGAAACTTTTAGAAAAACTTTTTCACCGATAGAAAATTCAATGTCTTTACGATTTAAATCCGTGTAAGACTTCTAACAATTAGATGCAACTTTCAAATTATCCCGAATGATCTTCACTTTATCTTCAGTGTCTCGTATCAAATCAACTCCAACCAATTTCCTTTCTTTTAATTCTGACCAGTATAGTGGACTTCTACATTTATGTCCATACAAAGCCTCATACGGTTCCATCTTTAAACTCGATTGATAACTATTGTTGTAGGCAAATTTAACTAACGGTAGATATTTTTCTCAGCTTGCTCCAAAACCTGGAGGTAAATCTCGGGTCACGATCTGAGATAATCGACAATGGAATGCAATGTAATATCCAGAGATGTACAGCTTGGCCAACTTCTCCAGTGGATAATCTATTCACACAAGAATAAAATGTGTCAATTTCATCAATCGATTAACAACCACCCAAATAGCATCCTTCTTCTTTGGCGATACTGGTAATCCCGATATAAAATCCATTTTAATATGCTCCCAGTTCCATTCTGGTAGCATGATTGGTTGCAGTAATCCTGATGAAACTTGGTGGTCAACTTTTACTTGTTGACATACGAGGCATTTGGAGACAAACTCAAAAATTTCTCATTTCATTTTTGGCCACCAATAAAATTGCTTTAGATCACAATACATATTCGTACTACCTGGATGAATCACATACACACTGTTATGAGCTTCCTATAATAATTTCTCCTTCAACTGAGCATCCTCCGGCACATACAATCTCTTACAATAATACAAATTATTATCCTCACAAATTGAAAACTCAAAAACATGACCAAATTCCACTAATTTCTTCTTTGCTACAACATTGGGATCTACCAATTGTAACTCCCGTATGTCTTGCAAAAACAAAGGTTTAACTTTGAGTTTAGCTAAGATAGAATTATCATATACTCCAGTCGTAACTGCTCATTCATCACTACAAGTGCAAAAAGAAATTTTCGACTCAATGCATCGGTAACTACATTAACTTTACCCTGGTGGTAATCAATTATAAGCTCGAAATCTTTTAACAATTCTAGCCACTTCCGCTGCCTCAAATTCAACTCTTTCTGAGTCATCAAATACTTCATACCTTTATGGTTTGTAAATACATGAAATTTCTCGCCATACGAATAATGACGCCATATTTTCAAATGCGAAAACAATTGCAGCCAACTCTAGATTGTGTGTAGGATAATTCTTTTCATGAGGTTTAAGTTACCGAGAAGCATATGCGATAACCGTCCCTTCTTGCATCAAGACACAACCCAATCCATTCAAAGAAGCGTCACTAAAAATAACAAATTCTTTTCCCGACTCAGGCTGTGTAAAAAATGGTGCTTCAATCAACATATTATTCAATCGATCAAAACTCAACTGACACTTTTCTAACCAAACGAAACTAACATCTTTCTGTAACAATCTCATCATAGGTAGAGCTATAATTGAAAAATTCCTAACAAATCCCCGGTAGTATCCAGCTAATCCCAAAAAACTCCGTATTTCAGACACATTCCGCGTAGATTTCCAATTCAAAATGGCTGAAATCTTGTTTGGACAGAATAATACATCAACAATGCAGGATATTTTAATATCAATAAAACATTTTGGGCAATGTAAACAGTATTACAGTAGGGAACTAGGAAGAAAAAACAAAATCAATATGTGCTACTTTGGACAGCATAAATAAGCAAATACAACAGGGCATTAAACAACAATAACACCATTAATATGTCTGGCTTTGGACAACATAAATCAGCAAACAAAGCAGAGCATGAAACAGTTATAGCACCATTAATATGTGTGGCTTTGGACAACATAAATCATTAACAATGCAGGGTATAAACAAGACACATTAGCATCAAAATAAATGCCGACAATCTAGCATTAGGACAACATCACATTTTATTATTTGAACAGCAAAATTTTTTTCCTGCATAGCAGCTTAGAGAAACATGCAAATTAATTTACTAAAAGCTTGATTCAACACACATTACAGCCGAATATCTTGTATGCCAAAAGCTCTAAAAGTTGAACAACTTAAACATGTCCTTAACGGATAGTATTCATCAACCGAAACAACAAGACTGAATCAGTAGAAAATTGAGCAATTAGAATTGACAAAGACCAAGAAAAGCTCACCAAAGTTTCTCCCATCCCTCCCTTAAGCTCCTTCCTGCTTCTCCCTTAGCTAATGAAATCAATTTTTGGATTAGAAGAAGAAACACTTGTTGTTTACATCATGACCCCATGCACCTATTTAATTGTTTAACTTGCTTTCAAAATTAGCTTAGATAACAGGTTATTACTAGAAAACATGCCCTAGATTATACCATAATTCGCAACATCATATAAATCATTCTAATCTCTTTAGATCAAAACTCTTAATTTCATCGTAAAATTGTTCAATTTAAATAATTTATCTAGGTTCGATGCTGTCTAAAGTTTAAGGTCATTAAAAATTAAATTTGGGTGTGACATCTCTCTCTCCTTTAACGAAAATTCGTCCCCGAAATTTTCTTTCTTACCGAAAAGATGAGGATTTTGTTCCTTCATGGAGCTCTTCCTTTCCTAGGTAACTTCCTTGACCTTGTGATTTCGCCAAAGAACCTTCACCAGATGAATTATTTTATTACGAAGTTCCTTCACTTCTCTAGCCACAATTCGAATTAGTCTTCCTCACAAGAGAGGTTCGGTTCCACTTCTAAGGTCTCCAATTGAACACAGTATGGTACAACCATCGGAGCCATTTGTTGGGTTGAAGCTAATGATGAATCTGTCACGACACCTACTTCAGACCTTGGATTCCGATGTGGTCATCGTGGCCTCCTCGTACGACGTTGCTTACGCCTAGCGTCCTTCGACAGTATATATGGCTTGATATGGTGTTTAAACCGTGACATGTACTCCTAAGAGGTGGCCAATTCCCGACTGAAATATGGTTCGCGAATAGGTAAGAATTTTTACATATGCTCCCAAATGTTGATATATTGCTCATGGAATTTACGCCAATCTTTTTCTATTCTCCCTCGCAAGTCGACCTTGTGTAGTGCTCCAATGTCTTGTGATGGTGGTGGAATAGTTTTTCAAAATCCGAATTGTCGCATCACTCGATCGGATTCATGCATCTCCACTATGGTGTAAATTATCAATGGCACCTTCATGTGCCAAATATTGGGATTGACCAATAATTCAGACGGGTGCATTCTTGAATTCTCGGATCGAAATGTGACATTCATTCAAACTATAGTACGAAATAATAAATTTTATTATCTACTTAATATTAATTTTTAAATTCTTAGATAAATATTATATAATTAATTTTTTTAAAAACTAACCTTCGCTTTTGACGTTGATCTAATAGTAGTCAAATATCTTCGAGGTCCTTGAGTTGTCCATATAATTCGGGCTAAAGTTCTACCTATTCAAATAATATGGTTATTTTTTCAAAAACATAATAATAAAATAATATTATGATAACTATATTATCGAACTAATTCTACCTTGTTATGTATGAGTCAAAAAATATAAAGGGAGTCGACTTGAAGACGTGAAAATAATAGTTGGAACTATGCCAATGACTGCAGAAGGAGTACACAACCACCAATTTTAATTTTTTATGGTTGCATCGCCCGACACATTTATCGGTACAACGTTGTCAACACAGTTGATCCCCAACTAAGTCGGTTCGCTTATTTCAAGTCAATGAGTTGAAGCAGCCACCTTAAATGTACAAGAGTTCGAGATTTATCGGGCATTAAAACATTTCTAACTAACCTCAGGATGTATGCTCGGACGTAAAGTTCTCTTTCAAAGGCACTTGATCTCTTATGGAGATATTTGAAAATTTCTTTCAACCATTTCAACTCTATCTGATTACCATAAAAACTTTTCTGGCACCTTGCCTAATAGTTGCTCAAAAATGAAGCTCCACTCGCCAGCAACTATTGATCCCGTAACAACGGGCTCATCCACTGGTAAATCGAGCTGTAAAGCTACATCATCGAGTGTGATTGTACACTCACTACATGGAAGATGGAATCTGTGTGTCTTGGGTCTCCATCTTTCAACCAACGAGTTGATAAGTGTGGGGTCCAATTTTCACCCCTCGAGCATACGAGACACATGCAAGAATCTTGCATCTGCCAAGTAGGGTTCAATTACAAGCGATTCCCTCGAAGATAGATTGTGTATATATGTTTCCAAAATCTAATCTTCATCCTAATTATAAAAGAACATAAAAATTTTAAAATTTAATATTTTAACAAGTTAATAATGAACTTAAATAAAATTTTAAAAATAGAAATATTTTATTACCATTTGCAATTGGACAACGAAAATATTATTGCTATCGAAACGAATAAGAGGATTTGTCTTTATAAAATTCAATTAAAACAAATAAAATACGAAATATCAAATTAAAACAACAAGAATTTGAGAGAAATTTATGCAAATTTTAGAACAAAAATCTTGAGAAAATTGAGAGAATTGTATTTGAATGAAAAATTGAGAAAATGATTTGGGTTTATATAGCAATTAAACTAGCTGTTTTATAGCCGTTGGAGTTTTTGACTGTTTGGGAATTCGACCATTGGGGCCAGTTTTATTGTTGGGGAAAAAAGCGTCTAGCAGAGAGTGCTTTTATGTCTCATTAGAGTGAAAACGCGTACCTGCAAAGTCAGTTGAAAATGCGTCTAGCTGGACGCGTTTTCACATTCTCTCCAAAATTAACCTATTCCGGTAAATATATCAGAAACCGACCTATTCAGACAATTTTTTAGAACGACATTTTTCCATAATTTAGCCCAAAATTTTAGGAAGATTTTCGTTTTAAAAAATAAAATATTTCAATTTATAAAACTTTTTAAATTAAAATATTAATTTTATTCATTTTTATTTAGTTAATTCATTACAAAAGTTTAAATTGTTTAAAAAATAAATTATTTTGAATTAAAAGAAAAGAATAAAAATATATAAAATATTTTTTTAATTATAGGAATTAAATAAGTAATGAAAAATCATATAAATTATTTTTAAAATTATAAAAAAGGGAGATGAATCTTTTTTCATCCTTATATACATTTGTAATATATATAATTTAAAGATACATTTTGAAAATTTGAAACGTACTTTCGTAGTATATTTTTTTTTAATACATTGGTGTGGTTATACACTTTCTTAATCCTTTGACAATGCACATACACCTTGTACACTCAAGTGCTCAAACCCGGATCTCCTAGGATGTATAACTTCCTCTATTTCTCTGGAGCCACTCGTTGGGTTCACTTACAATATACATTTTTAAGTCCATAAGTAAACTAAAAATATTATTGTGTCTCATTTTTTTTATATATTAATTTTTTTAATATATTACTATATTTTATAAGATATTTTTCAATACCTTAAAATCTAAATTTTACATATAATTTATTAAATATTTTCTCTAATTAAAATATTGAATTACTAAAAGTAACGAGCTTATAATCTTTCTTTCTTTAGGAAAATATTAATCAGTGTTTACCTGATTAACATGATTTTAAAAAAATGCGTTATATTTGAAAATACGAGAATGGGGCGTTTGGGGTGGTAGAGATTGTCAGGTAGGCGACATCACCCTTATTTTTTGTCATATGTTAGATAAAAATTAAAGCAATAATATTTTAGTGGATAGAGGTTGTCAGATAGGTGGCACTCATTTTTTGTATAGGTCAAACAGGTTAAAGGGTCATATACGGGGTATAATATCGAAAATGATATTTTCTGGGTGGAGGTTGTTAGATAGACGGTATCAATGGTGCTAATCTGATAGGTACTACCAATATTTGTATTTTATTATTTTTTATCGTATTGTAATTATAATTATTATTTTATTTATGTTATGTGAATATATTAATTTAACATCACTTAATTCAATAAGTTTAAATTATGTCAATTAAGAATAGGCAAAATGTTAAAACATATTATAAAATAATTAAATAAAAGAACACTTAAAGTAAGCAATAGATCAAATTGGTAAAGAATTTTCTCTTATTCCAATTTCACTTACGTAAGATTCTATTTATAAATAATTGACATTTAATGTAACATAAATAAATGAAGCATAATTAAGTGCTTCGTTAACACATAGATTAAATAACATTCATATTACTTTTATAATAAAGGAGAGGGTTTATCTCATAAATGAGGGCGATTGCTACAATAGAGGTTATAACTTGAGTGTTATGGACATCCAAAAAGTAATATTTATGACACTCCCCCTTGGATGTCCATTAGAGAAAATTGTGCCTCATTAAAACCTTTATTAGGAAAAATCTTGTGGGATAAAAACCTAATGAAGGAAAAAAGTACACACAACCTCCTATTACAAGTTGCCTCGTAAAAAACCTTTACCAAGAAAACCCAGTGAGAAAAAACCTTGGTTAAAGGAGAAGAATACAATGTCTTTTAGACTCCCCCTAGTGACAACATCATATTATATCTTTGAGCCGACGCATTTCAATCTTGTCTCGTAGTCTTTCAAATGTCGAAGTTGACAGTGCTTTGGTAAAAAGATCTACTAAATTATCACTAGAACGAATTTGTTGAACTTCTATGTCACCTTTCTTCTCAAGATCATGAGTGAAGAATAATTTTGGTGAAATATGTTTCGTTCTATCACCTTTGATGTAACCACCTTTCAATCGAGCTATACATGCTGCATTATCTTCATATAAGATAGTTGACATCTTTTCCTGTAAAGGCAAATTACATATCTTCAGGATATGTAGGGTTCATAACCTTAGCCAAACACACTCTCGGCTTGCCTCATGCATTGCAATTATTTTAGCATGATTTAAAGAGGCAACAGCTAATGTTTGCTTTGTTGTTGAACGCCATGATATGGCAGTATCTCCACATGTAAATAAATATCTCGTTTGAGATTGACATTTATGTGGATCCGATAAATATCCAGCATCAACATAGCCGACTAATAGGGATTTTGAATCATTTGAATAAAATAACCCCATATCAATGGTCCCTCTGAGATATCTAAATACTTTTTTAATTCTATTCCAATGTCTACGCGTTGGAAAGAACTAAATCTTGCTAACAAGTTTACAAAGAAAGATATATAAGGTCTTGTGTTGTTTGCAAGATACATCAATGCCCTTATAGCACTTAGATATGGTACTTCAGGACCAAGAAACTCTTCATCATTCTCGCAGGGACAAAATTGATCCTTATTCACATCTAACGATCTTACAACCATCAGAGTACTCAATGGATGTGCTTTACCCATATAAAATTTTTTTAAGACCTTTTCCGTATCAGTTGACTGATGGACATGAATTTCATCTTTTAAATGCTCGATCTGCAGGCTAAGACAAAACTTTGTTTTTCCTAGATCTTTCATCTCAAATTATTTCTTTAAATAATTTACTGCATTTTGAAGCTCTTTAGGAGTTCCAATAATATTTAGATCATCAACATAAATAGCAATTATCACAAAGCCTGATTCAGACCTTTTTATAAAAACACATGGACAGATTGAATTGTTTTTATAACCTTCTTTTTACAAATATTCACTAAGACGATTGTACCACATACGTCCAGATTGTTTTAATTCATGTAAAATTTTCTTTAATTTGATTGAGCAATTTTCTCGAGAAACTCTATATCCTTTAGGGATTTTAAATCCTTCTGGGTTTTTCATATAAATTTCACTATCAAGTGTACCATACAAATTGGCTGTAATAGCATCCATTAGACGCATGCAAAGTTTTTCACGTACTGCCAGACTAATAAGGTATCTAAACGTGATTGCATCCACCATAGGAGAATATGTCTCTTCATAATCAATGCCAGGCCTTTGCAAAAATCCTTGTGCTAAAAGTCGTGCTTTATATGTTACGACTTCATTTTTCTCATTTTGTTTTAGCACAAATATCCATTTATATCCCTACCGACTTTACATATTTAGGTGTTTGGACTATAGGTCCAAAAACTTCATGTTTAGAAAGTGAATTTAATTTTGCTTGAATTGTGTCTTTCCATTTTGGCCAATCTTTTCTATTTCTACATTCCTCATAGATTCAGGCTCAGGAACCTCATTTGCTTTTGCTATTTCAATAGCAACATTATAAGCAAAAATTGTTGTCGACAACTATGTTTTTTCAGTTCCATCTTTTTCCTAAAGTAACATAACTAATTGAGATCTCTTCGTTATCACCATTTTTAGGTACTTGAACCTCTTCTGGGGATTTTTGATTAGTTATATTTTTGGCCTCTTCTTAGACACTTACCTCCACAATATAACCATTTTGATTATTTGCTCCTTTCCTTTAACGAGGATTTTTATCTTTGGAACCGTCTAGTCTTCCACACTTTAGGCGTGGATTACTTTCTTTTGCACTAACAATTTTCCCTATTAGGACATCAATTCGTATTGGAGCATTTTCAGCTGGTATGTGATATTTTGTAATTCTCTTTAGGTCAGTAAATGAATCTAGCAGTTGATTGGCGATATTTTGCAAATTTATGATCCTTTGAACTTGTTGTACACATTGATTTGTACTAGGATCTAATTGAGATAATGATGATCCCATTCCATGTAATCTCATTTACCATTTGTATTTTCTCTCCCCTTTATGTTGGGAATGTTGTTTTCATCAAAATGACAATCAATAAATTGTACAGTAAATAAATCTCCAGTTAATGGTTCAATATACTTAATTATAGAAGGAGATTCATAACCAACATTTATTCTCAACCTCTTTTGAAGATCCATCTTTGTGCGTTGTGGTGGAGCAATTGAAACATATACCGCACATCCAAAAATTCTAAGATGGAAAATATTTGGCTCTTGACCAAAAGCCAATTGTAATGAGGAGTATTCATTTTAACTTGTAGGCTTGAAGCGCACAAGTGTTGCTGCATGCAAAATAGCATATCCCCAAGCTGTAACAGAGAGTTTTGTTTTCATAAGAAATGGCCTAGCTATTAGTTGGAGGCATTTGATAAACGATTCAGCTAAACTGTTTTGTGTCTGAACATGAGCTACAGAATGTTCAACATTTATCCCAATTGACATACAATAATCATTAAAAGGTTGGGACGTAAACTCACCAGCATTATCAAGACGAATAGTTTTGATTGCATAATCTGGGAATTGTACTCTTAATCGAATTATTTTAGCAAGTAGTCTCACAAACGCCAGGTTACGATTCGATAACAAACACACATGTGACCACCTACTAGATGCATCTATCAATACCATAAAATATCTGAATGGGCCACATGGTGGATGAATGGGTCCACATATATCACCTTGAGTACATTCTAGAAATGCGAGAGATTCAATCCCAACTTTAGTTGGTTATGACCTAATAATCAATTTTGCTTGAGAACAAGCAACACAAGATAAATCCTTGAATTCAAGAATCATCTGGTTCTTTAATGGGTTTCCAATTGAATTCTTAATTATTCTTCGCATCATAATAGATCTGGGATGACCTAATCGGTCATGCCAAATAGTAAAAGTATGTGGTTCTACAAACTTTTCGTTTGTAATGACATTTGTCTCAATTGCACTAATATGTGTATAATATAAACCTAATGAAAAAGCAGGTAACCTTTCCAAAACATAGTTCTTTCCACATTCAACATTTGTAATGTATAGATATTCAATATTTTTCTCATTCATAGTCTCAATATGATATCAATTAAGACGAATATCTTTAAAACTCAATAAATTTCTTTGAGACTTAGTGGAATATTAAGCATCATCAATGACAATTTTTGTACCTTTATATAATAATATAATAGCTCTTCCAGAGCCCTCAATAAGTTTTGAACTACCTGATATTGTATAAACATGGGCATCACTTATTGTCAAATGAGAAAAATATTTTTTATCTTTGAGTATCGTGTGTGTTGTACCATTACCTGCAAGACACATGTCTCTATTGATTTTGGGTCTAGCGAAACTTTGTTGAATATTCATATTCTTCATAAAAATAAACAAAATAAAATATGAGAAACATTGCAAATATTTATTAAATATATAAATTATTCTTTATGCAAGAAAAAAAAACATACTTAAAACAACATGAAAATGTCAAAATAACATTAACTGTTCTAATGATTCTCCAAGAAATTTGTCATATCTAGGTGAGTTATATTATTAAGGTCATGAAATTTATCACCCTCGTAGGCATGGTCATAGTGAATATTTTAATCTTTTGCCTCTATTTCATCATTTTGGGATATAAAATTTATCTCCATACTTTTTCCCTTCTTTTTAATGGATGCTTGATAAAGTTTCATGATGGTACTAAAAAGAGCATATGTTTTCTCCCTATTTATTGGATAATTTGTTCTCATTTAGTTGTCATTAGTACATATTTTAGCATTTTTTAGTTTAGTACATTGCATTTTCTAACTCAATGGACATTGGCCTAGTTTTTCTTAATTTTTCCATATTTTACTACTAATGTCACTGCATTAGCACTTCTAGATTGCGCCCGAAACTGTCGCCGCATGAGCACTTCCAAATTGCACCAAAACTGTCGCCGCAGGAATATTTCTAGAATGCATCCAAGACCGTCTCTGCATAAATATTCTTCAAATTGCATCCAGAACTGTTGCTGCATAAGTATTCTTCAATTGCACCCAGGAATGTCACTGCATGAACATGTCCAGAAATGTCGCTGCATGAACATGTCTAGAATTGTGCCCAAAATTGTTGTCGCATCTGACAGCTATCTGATTAGAATAGAAATGTGTGAGCTGTCCAATCTGGTATAACCAACTTGTACAGCTTAATTTTGCAGAAGAGACACCTGTACAATTTGAGGCTAAATATAAGCACACATAAAACATGAAGGGGGTGTCTCTCTCTCTTTTCCTTAGTCTCCCATTTTGCAATATTATCTTCTTCAACCTAGCTTTTGAGTTTTTCGACTATGGAGGATTGAGACCCCTCGGGTGAATCAATGTGAAGGAGATGCAGACCAGCTCTTGACGAGGAGTTCCTAAGTGTGACACAAGAGGAGAGTAAGAGAGAAAGTCGAGTAGCCTAGACATAGTATTCTCCATTTGTTCTTTTATATTTCTTTCTTAAATGATGGTAATTCATGTTATTTCAAGATTGTATAGAAGTACACTTGATATTTAGACTAATTGATATTTTATCCAAGCTTGCCTTTACTGTTTAATCTTTAGGTTTGAATTATTTTAGCACAGAAGTGTTATTGCAGTCACAGTCATTGGAAGTTGCAGTGATAGTTTAAACTAACAAGCAAGACAACAGAAGTTGCTTGGGGATTGAAGGAATTTGGTCCACTTATTCTTAAGTGTGTTGAATTGCCAGCATTGGAAGGTGTGGTTAGTGTGCATACTAAAGTCATAAATCTAATAGAAAAACCAAGTTTGGTAAGATGTTCATTGCAGTTCATTGCATCGACAAATTACCTGTTATTCTTAACCTTGTAAGCCACACTTAGTTTTCTGCTAACTATTCACGTTGTGGATCCCATTTTACCTTTATTACATTTTATATTTATTTTCAAATTATTGCTCCGACAATCATTCTCACAATTTATTGCATTTTACTTATTCAATGCACTGACAATTTTAGACAACAGACACCCTTCCTCGTGGGATCGATATCCGACAGATTCACTTCTGTCTACTATACTTGCATCGACAGTGTACGCTTGCACATTATTGTTGTGATGTTCATAGCGCGATCAAGTTTTGGCATTGTTACCGGGGATGGCATTTGTTTGATGTCTATTTTTATCTTTACATTGATTCTTTATTATCTAAATTTTATTTGTCACTAACTTGTTTCCTTTTTGTTGTTTACTTTTACATTTTTCTTTTAGTGAAATATGTCTAGGAACGAGGTGTATAGAACCTTAAGATGTTGGTCTAGCATAAGTGATGCTATAGAAATGAAGCTCGTTGCCATAACTACCCAAGTATCTTTTTTGACTAATATGAGTAATTCAATGCAGAATGCTACAACAATTACAGAATGGAAATTTACTGTGACAATTTGTGATTATTGTGGAAGCAATCATGAGTTTGAACAATGCCAATCAAATCCAACAAATGTGTACCACATGAGGGATTTCGGTCAAAATAAAAATCCATATTCCAACTCCTACACGCTAGAGTGGAAGCAACATCCAAATTTTTGTTGGAACAATCAAGACCTTGAAAGTATAAACCCCGATATTAGATTCGAGTGGACACTGCCCAATTATGATAAACTCTTGTCAAGGCAAAATACAAAGTAAGACGAAGCATCAGAATTTTCATCAATTGAAAATTTGTTGAGATAATATTTTGCCAAGACTGAAGCTGAGCTTCAGAGGCAAGCTGAATCCATACGAGCTCTAAAATATCAATTTGGCCAGATTGCGAGCGTAATAAATTTGCGACCACAAGAATCTTTGCTGATTGATTTTGAGAATTCGATATCACAAGGGTAAGAGCATTGTGAGGGAATCTTTCCCAGAAGTGAGACTCAACTAATTGAAGTTGTTACAGATGCTGCAGTAAAGGAAGATAATTCAGATCTTGACGATGGAAAGATGTCAGAACAATTTGAAAAGTAAACTGCAGCTGAAGAGGTTAAAAAAAATATTATGGAGACAGAATCAGATCATTTGGTTGCCACAAATGCTACAACAAAATAGCCTCAGGAACTTGAAGATACATTGTCAAAGAAGAAAAGATTGGGAGAAGTCAAAGCAATCACTTTTACTGAAGGTGCACTGCCATGACAATTAAGTTGCTCCAAGAATTTAAGGATCCCAAGAGCTTCTCAATACCCTATTCCATTGGTATTCGGTATATTGGAAAGGCATTATGTGATGGAAACGTAAACATAATTTTGATGCCTATATCCGTAATTAAGAAGTTACAGAATTGAAAAAAACGCAAGAAAGAATGGAAAATTTTTTAGGACCGTGTGGAGAATAAAAGAGTACAAAGCACTTAAAGAAGAAGGAATAAATACTGTGTCTACATCGATTGAGGAATAAGTAAACACCATTGTCGACGCATTAGGATTCCATTGTCAGCGCAATTTCGTACAGCTGTATTGCACCTGCTGACTTAATTTTGAAAAAGAAGAAGTTCTTGTGGAAGAAGAAAAAGAGAAGGAAAACAAAGAAGATGTTGAAAGAGAATCGGCTGAAGATTTTATCACTGTACCCAAGGATGTGGGTGCAACTCTTGAAAATTTGGGGTCAGTTGGAGCGAGTTAGGCGAAATCTACTAATGAAAACCCTTGGGCGATAGGGGTTTATACTGGACCAACGAATGAAGCAGTTGATGGCGCCAAAGCAGAGATGAAAACTGAGGAAAATTCCACAGACTATGCGAAGCTCAAACAAAAGAAAAAGAAGAAAGAAGAGAAGGACCTGATGTCGCGATAAATTCTGCTAAGGAATTTGTCATCGCACTTGAACTTGTGGGTGCATCATCTGATGATTTGGTATCACCTGAAGCGAGTCAGGCGAAGGCTATGACGGTCAGTAATGAGGATTCCAATCCTCTACCCATGGTGCTTTATGTTGCACCACTTGCTGAAATACACCCATCTGATATCACGGTCGATAATGCCGAGGCACAACCTAATGTTGAGGAGCAATCCACAGATCCGGTCAAGCCAAAGGAACGAAAGAGGAAGCACGCCAAAGACAAGAAGTGCCGCAAGGAGGAGCGAAAGCGCAAGAAGAAGAAGACCAATGCACCCACATCTTCAGCTGCAGCACATTGAGTTAGTTTTTATTTTCAGTTCTTAGTTTAGTTTTCATGCATATCATGTAGCTGTAGTATAATTATCATCACATTTCTTTTGTCATTGCATTTTTAATTTACTGCATCTACCTTTTCATTGCATTTCCATATATCTTTGTAAATTAATGTCAGTGCATTGGGGACAATACAAACTTTAAGTTTAGGGGGAATGTATATGGGCTGGAAATATAAATGCACCCACATTTTAAAAATTTTGTCCTTTTTGTTTAATGAAAGCATGCAAAGTTATTGAAAATGTGCTTGAATTTTTTTCAATGTGATGCTTAATTCTTGAATCACGTGAAATGTTAGAGAATAAGTTGGATAAATTTGACTGAATGTTGTATATTCAATTCTTTGATGAATGATTTAGATTGCATTAGTAATGAATGACTAGCATCATTCCTTGAATCTTGAATGAAATTGTCTTTTACAGTTGCTTGTATATGTATATAGTTATAGATAAAAGACACTCCAATGTGGGTGTATTATGAACTGTTTAAGGGGGAACACTCCAATACAAGCGTTAGAAAAAGTAATCTAGCCAAAGGCTGTCGTTGCATGAGTGTGTGTTGGCGTAATTACGTATTCCTTAGGGGTTTTTTGCACTCTCATCGTTACTTCTCAAGAACAAGGGTACAGTAATGCAACGACATCCCTCAGTCACATAAAAAAAAGAAGAAAAAAAAGAAAAGAAAAGAAAATGAAATATATTATATTAGTGTACAATAAATGTTGTATTGGTAGATAGAATTCAGGATTAAAAGCATGATGCTGACTTTGATGAAGTTTTAATCTTAGTTATTCATACTTATGTGTTGTCGATGCAATAGTCTGTCATATGAATGTGATTCATTCATAGGGATTTTGGATGATTTAAGTTGCTAGAATAATCATTTGCCTTGGTGAATTCTTTTGTAGCCTTGCTAGTTTTTGTTTTACTCGAGGACAAGTAAAAACTCAAGTTTGGGGTGTGTGATGGTACTAAAAAGAACATATATTTTCTCCTTATTTATTGGATAATTTGTTCCCATTTAGTTGTCCTTAGTACATATTGTAGCATTTTTTTAGTTTAGTACATTGCATTCTCTAACTCAGTGGATCTTGGCATATTTTACTACTATTGTAGTTGCATGAGCACTTCTAAATTGCACCCAAATTGTCTTCGCATGAGCACTTCCAGATTGCACCCAAAGCTGTCGCCACAGGAATAATTCCGGAATGCACCCAAGACTGTCTCTACATAAATATTCTTCAAATTGCATCCATAGCTATCGCTGCATAAGTATTCTTCAATTGTACCCAGGAATGTTGCTGTATGAACATGTCTAGAATTGACGCTGCATAAACGTGTCTAGAATTACGCCCAGAATTGTCGTCGCATTTGACAACTGTCTGATAAGAACAGAAATGTGTGAGCTGTCCAATCTGGTATAACCAACTTGTATAGCTTAATTTTGCAGAAAAGACACCTGTACAATTGGGGCTAAATATAAGCACACACAAAGCATGAAGGGGGAGTCTCTCTCTCTTTTCCTTAGCCTCCCATTTTGCAATATTATCTTCTTCAACCTAGCTTTTGAGCTTTTCGACTATAGAGGCTTGAGACCCCTCGGGTGAATCAATGTGAAGGTGATGCAAACCAGCTCCTGACGAGGAGTTTCTAAGTGTGACACAAGAGGAGAGTAAGAGAGCAAGTCGAGTAGCCTAAACATAGTATTATCCATTTTTTCTTTTATATTTCTTTCTTAAACGATGGTAATTCATGTTATTTCAAGATTGTATGGAAGTACACTTGATATTAGACTAATTGATATTTTATCCAAGCTTGCCTTTACTGTTTAATCTTTAGGTTTGAATTATTTTAGCATAGAAGTGTTATTGCAGTCATAGTCACTGGAAGGTGCAGTGACATTTTAAACTAACAAGCAAGGCAACGGAAGTTGCTTGGGCATTGAAGGAATTTGGTCCACTTGTTCTTACGTGTGTTGCATTGCCAGCACTGGAAGGTGTGGTTAGTGTGCATACTAAAATAATAGATCTAATAGAAAAGCCAAGTTTTGTAAGATGTTCATTGCAGTTCATTGCGCAGACAAATTACCTGTTATTCTTAACCTTGTAAGCCACACTTAGTTTTCTACTGACTATTCACGTTGTGGATCCCATTTTACCTTTATTACATTTTATATTTATTTTCATATTATTGCTCCGACATCCATTCTCACAATTTATTGCATTATACTTATTCAATGCACCGACAATTTTAGACAACATACACCCTTCCTCGTGGGATCAATATCTGATAGATTTACTTCTGTCTACTATACTTGCGTCGACAGTGTACGCTTGCACATTATTGTTTTGACGTTCATAGCGCGATCATTTCACTAAATGCTCAGACATACTACAGGCACGTGGCCAATGCCCCTTCATACCACATCGAAAACATAATTCTCAACAATCTTTGAAGGAATGTTTTGGCCACCTCTTTCTTGTCCTTCATTGTTATTCTTTTTCTGGTGTTTAGAAGTACCATTATTATGACCACTATGATAACGATTACTAGTACATCCTTGACCACAGCCGCGACCTTTATATTTTCCATGTTCATAATTATTGTGTATTGCTACATTCACTTCAGGGAATGGTGAAGAACCAGTGGGATGAATTCCATGATTTTTCATCAACAACTCATTATTTTGTTCAGCCACCAAAAGGCATGAAATCAATTCAGAATACCTTTTAAAACCTTTTTTCACGATATTGTTGCTGTAGGAGCACGTTAGTAGCATGAAAGGTTGAAAATGTTTTCTCTAACAAGTCCTCATCTGTTATGTTTTCTCCACATAATTTTAGTTGAGAACTAATTTTGAAAAGTTCTGAATTGTATTCACTTACAGTCTTAAAATCTTCCAACCTTAAATGCATCCAATCATAACGAGCTTTAGGGAGTAGTACCGTTTTCTGATGGTCAAATCTTTCTTTCAAATCATTCTACAAATTAAAAGGGTCTTTCACAGTGAGATATTTCACTTTTAATCCTTAATGTAGATGATGACGGATGAAAATAATTGCTTTTGCCTTGTCTTGATTAGATGCTTCTTTATCAGCTAATATAGTATTTCCTAGATCTTTAGCATCTAGGTGATTTTCAGCATCTAACACCCATGATAAATAATTCTTGCCTGATATGTCTAAGGCCGCAAATTAAAGTTTGGCAAGATTTGATATTATAATCACTTGAATCAAAATAAAAGAAATTAGTAAAATAATAAGCATTCTCAATCGTAAAATAAGTCAATTATATATATACCAAATTTTCTAAATACTAATGTGTATGTCAAATATTGGCATACAGAAGAATAGTCATAATAATTTAACACAAATTATATTAATTGAAATTTCTTTTAGTAAAAAAAAATGTATATATAATTATCATTATAACATTTGAGTTGTAAAAATAAATGTGCAAATGTTATCCAAATCAAATATTTCAACTAGAAAATAAAATTAAAAAATGATGAAAATATGTATACCGTATCTAGTTTAACGAGAGTTATACGGGCAAATTATATAAAGTCGAAATGACGTGAACTTCACTATGAACTTGTAGAAGCTCGTGTTGATAACGCTTTATAAAATAATCAAATAAAAGAACACTTAAAGTAAGCAATAGATCAAATTGGTAAAGAATTTTCTCTAATTCCATTTTTACTTATGTATGATTCTATTTATAAATAATTGACATTTAATGTAACATAAATAAATGAAGTTTACTTAAGTGCTTCGTTAACAGTGCTTCATTAAGACATAGATTAAATAACATTCATGTTACTCTCATAATAAAGGAGAGGTTTATCTCATAAATGAGAGATTGCTACAATGGAAGTTATAATTTGAGAGTTATGCACATCCATAAAGTAATATTTATAACAAAAATATTTATTTTAAACTATAAATATTCATTCACTTTTTAACTGTAATTTTTCTTTTATTCGAACTATAGAAAGTATTGCAATTCAATTAATTAAGGTGTTTTTGTATAAGTTGAAAAATTAAATGTTTAAATTTTAATATAGAATTTTACAGGTATTCAACTTATAATATAATTTTTTTTGGTATATTAATACAATTTAAATATTAAATATAATTTTTTTGTTTCATAAAATTAAAATTTGATTTTTTAAAAATATTTGTTTGCAATTTTAATCTTCAAAATATAATATTTAAATGTTTTATTTTTTTGGTGTTGCCTGTCAGGTAGGCATTACCCTCGTATCTTATACTAAATTTATATTTTAAATTCGGGTTTATACTAATCCGGTAAAATTTGGGTGCCCCTGTCTGGGTGCCATCTATCTGATAACCTCCACCCACCAAAATATTGTTTTTTTTTTAAATTTTTATCTGACATATAATAGAAAATAGAGGTGATGTCGCTTACCTGACGGCCTCCACATATAATAGAAAATAGGGGTGATGTCGCTTACCTGATAGCCTCCACTACCTCAAACACCTCATTCTCGTAAATAATCGGGGTGGGATACCATTTTGATAAAAAAAATATTTTTTTGTATTATTGGGGTAAAAAAGCCTATAATACATCAAATACACTAAAAATATTAAAATAAATATTTCCCAACAAATTCAAAATACATTAAAAGAAATTCTTTATACTTAAATAACATTAAGATAGTCGCAACTTATTAAATAAATGCTTCTAAAATAGTAGAAAAATTAATAATAAAACAAAAGTTATACAATATCCAAACAATAATAACAAAATAGCAACAATATAACAACAAAATAGTAACAAAACAATATAAAAAAGGCAGCAAACAACCGTGAAAAAATTTAAGCAAATTTGGGTTGGACCAAAACTAAACATCTTATCCGACATCTAACCCGTTTAGAAAATGAACCTTAATTTTTTTTCATGTCCATTTTTCTAGCCCGATTCATGATCAGATCTATGTGATACCAATTACTATTTTTATTAATTGATGAATGGAACTTTTAAATTAACTAACTAATAGGAACTTAAATTTGGACATAACAATCCCTACAACGAGCATTGGTTTCTGAAAAAAATGATGGTTGCATTTAAAAACCACATCTTTCAAGTCCCAACGTAATGCAAACTATCAACCAAAACTTGATTGTTTCTTGTTTTTTCTTATTAATTTAAGTGTAGCTTTTCATCTAATTTCCATAACTCACAAATCTTGGAGAAAAACAAGTCCCCTCTTATCAGAGAAAGATCAATATCCAATGGCAGGCTACAAGAATGCTTCTAAACACATAGCAGTGTTGGCTTTCCCCTTCGGCACCCATGCCATCCCCCTTCTCAACTTCATCCGTCAGCTATCAGACACCTGCCCGACACCATGTTTTCCTTCCTTAGCACCCAACAATCCACAGCTCAACTTTCCCCAAAAATCTTGATAAAATTAAGCCTTTTAATGTGTGGGATGGATTACCTGAGGGGTATAGGTTTAGGGGGAATCCTCACGAGCCCGTCGACAATTTCCTTAAGGTCGTACCTAGGAATTTTATAAAGGTTGTAGATGCTATTCTGTTTGAAACTAGTAAACCAATTGATTGTTTGATAACAGATGCATTTTATGCGTTTGGGGCTGATATGGCGGATGAGTTGAGCATCCCTTGGGTGGCACTTCCCAAGGCACTCTTCATTCATGTCGACTCCGATGTTATTCGCCAGCATGTAGGAATTAACGGTAAGGATACATGCATATGAGATATATAAACCAGCGACGTAGCCAGGGGCTGACACCCCCAAATAAAAAATTTTAGCTTTATTCTCTTTATAATCTATAAAATTTTAAATTTGTTTAGCCCCTAAAAAAATGAGAATAGTCCTTTAAAAATTAGGTGCTGAACAAATATGAATATTCATAAAATTGTAGGTCCTAAAGACAAACCACTTGCATTTCTTCCCCATTTTTTCTGGCATACGTGTTGTTGACTTACCCAATAGATTAACCCTCCGGAGACATTGACGCCCCCATGTCGGCATTGTTGTATAAAATGGGAGTGTCACTATCACGCGGCACCGCAATTGCCATAAGTTCATATGAAGACTTAGATAATACAGTGGTGAACATGCTAAAATTAAGATTCAATATGTTCCTCAACGTTGGTCCCTTCAATCTGCTATCATTTTCCAGTTCCATAGTGGATGACTCGCATGGGACCATGGATTGGATGAGCAAGCATCAGGCAGCATCGGTGGTATACATCAGCTTTTAAAGCGTGATAACCCCTCCACCCCATGAACTACATGCATTATGTGAAGCCTTGAAAGAATGTGAGTTTCCATTTCTTTGGTCTTTGAGGGGAAATCCTGAGAAACAACTACCACTAGGATTCTTGAAAAGAACCAGCCCCAAGGGAAAGATAGTCCCATGGGCTCCTCAGAAACAAATATTGGAACATCCATCAGTTGGGGTTTTTGTAAGTTATGGCGGATGGAATTCAGCCCTGGAAAGTATTAATAGAGGTGTGCCTATGATCTGCAGGCCATTTTTTGGAGACCAACAACTGAATACTCGTACTGTGGAGGTTGTATGGGGATTTGGGTTAGGGTTAGAAGGTGGAACATTGACAAATGGAGGAGCAAAGAAAGGATTGAAGTTGATATTGTGCTGCCAAGAAGGGAAGAAAATGAGAGTTCAAAGAGAGCTGGCTTGTAAGGCTGTTAAACCCAATTGTAGCTCTAATGAAAATTTCAAAACACTGGAGAAACTTGTCTCCAACACTTACCACCAAAACATGATTGACCATGTCAAGTAATAAAGAAAACTTAGAAATGAACTTTAATCTTGATTCATTGAACTTAATCTGATGAACAACAAGATAGACTATTTATAGAACATAGTCTGTTTGATTAACAACTTCAGTTTCAACTGAGATTAACCGCTACAACTTCAATAATGACATTTAACAACATTAACAACTTTTAACTATCTATAACTAACAACTAACTTTGAGACTTATCATAACATCCTCCTAGTTTTCTGTCTTCCTTGAACTTCAACCACTCTAAATGCATCTCTGAAGTAGGAAAACAACTTAAGTGTGATAGGCTTTGTCAACACATCAACTATCTGCTTTTCTAAAGGAACAAAATTAACTTGTAGCACACCATCATGAACCTTTTCTCGTATAAAAATGGTAATCAATCTCCACATGCTTCACCTTGGCATGATGAGTGGAGTTAGCAACCATTGCCACTGTGGATGTATTGTCACACCAAACAGTCAAGGGATATTTTACATTGACACCAATCTCAGTGATCATGTTCTTTATCCATATTAACTCAGACACACAATCTTCCAAACTTCGATACTCAGCCTCTGAGGATGACTTGGACATGACTCCCTGCTTTTTAGATGACCATGCTATTGGATTTGACCTAAGGAAGATACAATACCCAGTTGTGGATCTCCTGTCTTCAACTGTAGATGCCCAGTCAGAATCGAAATAGCCAACTAGATCAAATTGCCCCTTCTTGAAATTTAGCCCATGATTCATTGTTCTATTCAAGTACCTTAGAACTCTCTTGACTACCTTTCAATGTGTATCACATGAAGCATTCATGTACTAACTTAGTTTATTCACACAAAATGCAATGTTTGGTCTTGTAATACATGCATACTGTAGTTTTCCAATGACACTCTTGTACTCATGCACATCCACATGAGGACTCCTATCTACAGTAGTTAACATGGGAGTTCCTGTCATTGGTGTAGGAGTGGGAGAGGCTCTTAACATACCTGTGTTTTGTAATAGCTCAAAAATGAATTTTTTCTGAGACAGAAACAAATCATTGTTGGTTCTCTGTACCTCAATCCTTAAAAAAAAGTACAGATCTCCCATGTCCTTTAGAGAGAACTTTGTGTGAAGTTATTTAATGACTTGACTGATTTCATCAGTTGAGTTTCCTGTCACCACTATATCGTCAACATAGACTATTAGAAACACTGTTGAGCTCTCAGTTCTTCGAAAAAATAGTGAAGGGTCTCTTTGGAGGCTTGAAAACCAAGTTGATCCACTAGATGTTGCCTTATTGTATGGAACCATGCTCAAGGTGCCTTTTTTAAGCCATACAATGCCTTGTTTAGCTTGCACACAAGCTTCTCACCATTTGCTCCATGTACCTCAAAATTGAGTGGTTGATCCATGTAAATTTCCTCAGTTAAAACACCATTGAGGAATGAATTATTCACATCAATCTCCCTCAATGTCCAGCCATTAATCACAACTAGTCCTAAGACAATTCGAATAGTAACTGATCTGACCATAGGACTAAAAGTGTCAGCAAAATCAAACCCTGCATGTTGTGAAAACCATTTTGCTACTAATCTAGCTTTATATCTATCCATGGAATGATGAAAATATGCAAGTGTACACAATCGTATTCAAGTAATAAAGTGACAAGTAATGTCGAGTATCGTACCCATAGGGACTGTGCTATAAAAAGTATTTATGAAATATTTAATTAACATTTTGGTTAAGAGACAATATAATATTTGAAAGATTTTATTCTAAAGTATTCTTAATTAAATTAAACTAAGTTAAGCTAAGACTAAACTATATTCCTATGCACTTTTTCTAAGAGTTTTAATCAATATGACATAAATGTGTCAGGTTAATTTCTTTAATCACTTAATTAAATATAAATCATGTTTATGCTTGTTACAAATAAATATTCATGACAACCCGATATCTTCTAACTTATGAACAACATCACTTACAAAAATCAGTTTTTCTCTTGAACATACACTTATGCTAATACGACCGACTAAACTAACCTTTGATAAGTCAATGTGTTATAGCACATACATACATTATGAAATTAATCTATCTCTTGAACATACACCTATGCCAATACGACCGACTAAATTAATATTCATAAGCATGTAAAGGATCAAGTGAGGTAACATCATACACCTATATTGAAACAGTTTAATCACAACAATCCTGCAAGTTATGCAAGACTAGTAATCTCCAATACATCACAATTTTAACCCTCAGCTTCCTTGGAGGATTAAGCATGCACAAATTAAATAGTGTGTCCATTAATCACAATTTCAATGCGCTTAAATGATTAATTCAATAGTTATATCACAAGGGTAATGCAATAATCACTTAAGCATGATAATATTTAATTAAACAAAATATTCAGGGCCTATAACAACATAACATGGATTAAATATAAACAAGCAATTAAACACAATCAACCTAACCTAACAGTTAAAGAATTTAAGCCATTTTAATTAAAGAATTAATAGCATTCATAATAGCATTCATCATGATAATAAACAAGAATCTAAAAATTTGAGAAAAAGAATAGGATTAAATCCAACAATTTCTCAAGAATTGCTTCCGCGTTCTTCGTCGTTCTCGATTCTTCCCAGATCGAGGTCTCTGATGAACACTCAAAAATGGCTATGGAAGGCTTGAAGAATCACTCTTTTTCAAGAGGGAAATCGACAAGGGAATGAGGGAAAATGTGGATGGAAGGCTAGAGAGAAAACTAGAGAGAAAGAGAAGATGAGTTGTTTTGGTGTTTTGAAATGAGGTGAATGGGGAGTGTATTTATAGGTGGAGTTGAGGAGAGGTTGTGTGGCTAAATTTAGAAAATAATTTACAGCCACACACTCCCCCATGGCCGGCCACCACATCCAAGCTTTGACTTGTTCAAAGTTTGCTAAAAACAAGCTAGGGGTGATTTTGAATCCATGAAAAGAGGAGGGGTTGGAATGGCATTTTGTGGAAGTTTGAGGGCTATTTTCAAGGTTGAATTGGTCAACATTTCATCTGATTAAGGTCAGCACTTGGACGGCACATGGCTAGCCCATTTGGAGGTTGTTCGACCCTCGGTTGCATGCACATCAAGCCACTTCAGCTTAGCCTTTATAATTTATTTTTAATCCAATTTAATTTGAATTAAAAATATAATTATAAAGCATAATATAGCTTTGTTGGACCGAAACTAGACTTGAAAAATATTCCTCTTAGCTTGTCATTAACTCGATGTAAAAATTCCCTCAACGGTGTAAGCTGTCAATAGTGTCTGCCGGGTCGATTTTCACCAATTTTGCAAAACTATCGAAAAATATCAAATTCATGCTCAATATTTATAAATTAATATGCTAGTAATTTTAACACAGATTAATTATTTTATAAATAAATTATATTTTCGACATTAATTACTTAGAATTTGCATAAAATTAGGTCAAAAAGGGTATAAAAGAGTCTATATATTTTCATCGTTCCACACCCCCAAACTTAATTCATTACTCGTCCTGAGTAATGCACAAATAAAAAAAGAGTTGATTATTTCTCCTTATAGTTATGAATTCGAAATAATTAAGCATAAAAACGAGAATTTAGCAATCATGTTGCTCAAGTATTTTTTATTCAATTATCTTCAAGTATCATCATGCTTGTCTCAATAAAAACATGTCCAAATCTTATCACTCAATTTTTATTCCTTAGTTAAGACCAAATTGCAATTATTAAGTTTAACTTATATCTTCATATGTTAAACATAGCAATTTGTCTCCACTAATATAGATAGCATTGAAATCTTGAATCAAATAGGTCTTTTGCATAGGTTGTAATGGGGCTAAGCTAGGGGTAAGGAAAATATAGTTAAATTTAAACTAAAACCCTAGACTCAGCTTGAATCAAACCTTCAATTTCACCAACTTTTTTTCGAACTTTTCATGCTCATGCTCTTTTCTTTTTCTTTTGAGTACATATGCTCTTTTTTCCTTTTTTTTTTTTTTCTTTTCTGAGCATCATTTTGTATGTACTATATTTTTGTTGAGCATTTAACTCCCCCAACTTATTTTCAGAACATAATCTTGATAAACTAAGTCTAGTAGTTGAGACAATTTAGAGATAAGTACAAGAGATAAGATGACTTATAATTGTAGGGTACAAAGAAAATCAGGCCATATAGTCTCAAAGTTGGTTTCAAGGGATAACATTTATCAAGGTTGGCTTGAAAGGCTCAAACGGTCCAAACAAATGTTGCCTAAATCATTTTCAAAATTTCATACTTCCTAGGATTTCGCCTCAAGAAATTACTAAGTCAATTCTAGAGACTTAAACTTTCATGCATATCTAGCTCCTATAAAGAATAAAAAATTTTATGATATGATTCACATATTTTATTGAGAGTAACATTCTTATTATGGTTCAGCTTAACATCATCACTATTGAGATAATTAAATTTTTATTTTTACTGAAGCTTATATAAATCAACATAGATTCAATTTTTCAAGCAAAATTATAACTAAATTCATAAAATGAGAAGAAATAATTCTATCAAGAAGTTTTCGATTTTCGGTCCCCCCTACTTAAATTGAACAATGTCCTCATTGTTAAAAACAATAGAGAATGTTAAAAACAAAAGTGAATAAATACTGTACATTAGGTAGGATCAAATAAGAGGAGGTGAGTCAATTTGACTGCTTAAATACCAAGCTCTTCGATGTCCAATCCTAGACATGAACATATTTATTACCACACTCTTATTTTTCTATGTTTGCTCAATTTTTTATTCAACATCTTAATTTATTATGCAAGAATTAAAACTAACCTAGTGACTTAATCCTAAATTCATTCAAAAATAAAAGACTGAAAATAAAAATAATTGAAATTTAAAGAAACACAAGTTCCCCCCTTTTATTTATGTTCAGACCCCTAGACTTTTGACTCTCCTTTTGCTTGGTAGTCCCTATTGTTGCTCGAGTCACCTTATTCCTTTCTCGTCATTGGAGTCCATGGTTCGAATATATAATCTAGAAATTCAGGCACAAAGACAAATGGGTCACGAAACACTTTTCCAAATGCACTTTAAATGCAACATCTCGTATCTTCGTGTATCTTTAAAACAATTGTTGCTTCCATTGCATGCAATCCATCATCTTTGATAGCTCATTTTGAATTTCAGCTAGAGGTGACGATGATCTCGGTATGGATCTATTAGGCTCGGATGTTCATTCAGTTGACTCTGTCTCATTATGCATCCAATCGGTTCTGTTATCGAAAGATCATCTTCAATCTCCACAGGATCTTCTTCTTCCTTAGGATCCTCTTCTGGATCTTTTTCTTCTTCTTCAGGGTCTTCTTCTTCTTCTTCTTCTTCAGCTTGCTATTGAAGAATGGAATCTCCTGCTACTCGATATAGATCCTAATTAGAAATTGCTCCTTGGTTATATCCTACTCTATTTACGTCAACAAGAATTTCAACTTTCAAGCACATCACTGTGATTGTAAATGGAAAATAGGCTTGAGCAGAACATCTCATGGCAGAGCTTCAGATTTCTCTGATGATGATTCTTCCTACATCGATGATTTTTGCCTTCAAGATTGAATAAATCAACATCATTCGATCTAATGAAACAACAGTTCCTTGTTGAATAGGCATGAGACTGAATCGAATGAAGTAAAACCACACTTTTGCCATCGATGTCAAATTTTCTCTATGACATGTACTAATTCCATGTTTTGACACTGTCCACTCAGACTTTGGAATTGTAAGTTCTCGAAGAATTTCTTGCAATTTTTCAACCTCTAAGTTCTTCAACAAAGTATGATATTCATCTTCTTCGAAATCAGGTAAGTCAAAGAACTCATTAATAGTGCTTGACTTTAATGGTACCTTGATTCCTCAAACTGAAATTTCTTCAAGTTCAACTGAGGTGAAATTTGCATAAAATTCTTGGACTAGTTCCTCATTTGCACTCAGTCACTTTCTACAAAGTAATCCCAGTTCAGAGCTTCAGCAATTTGCCAGAATTTTGCCATGAATTTGGTGTATTTACTTGTTTCCCAAGTAAATCCTTTTTCAGGCAACGTCTTTTGATTTCTGAATGTGTTATCGTATCTTTCCTTAGCTCTTGCACTGTAGAATTTATATGACTCTTCTTCTGTTGCGGCATGAGTTCTCTTGCGTGGCATGATTTTAACCTGATCAACAAATAAATGGATACAAACATTTTTCTAAAATTTAATTAGTAAAAAATTAACTATTTAAAATAAATTAAAAAGTTAATAAATTAAAGAAATTAAAAATTAGAAGATAAATTTTTACCACCTTTTATTGAAATTAAATCCAAATTAAATAATTAGGGCTAAGAATAAAAGAGTTTTATCTAGGGTAAAATTTGGAGAAAAATTAAGGTTTGGGTAAAGGCCACATGACCTAGGTGTCTAAGGCGTGTGGCGCACACGGCAGGCGTGTAGATGTGCGAGTGCTCTTGGCAGACGCGGCTCATGCAGATGGGCGGACAGCAGCAAGCCTTTGGTGCGCAGCTCGCTGGGATGTGTGTACGCTCTCGGACGCTGTCGGGAGCTTGTGCGCGCGGGAGTGGAGCAATGTTGGGCAGCGTTGAGCGGGTGCGCCAGGAGGAGTTAGACGATATCGAGCAACATCGGGAGCTTGCGGGAGACATTGACTGATGCGGCCCGATGGCTTCCGATGACTGCCGATGGTTGCTAATGGTGGCTATCTAGGGTGACTAATTTGAAGGTTTGAGTGATAACTCTCTTGTGATGTGGGCTATTTATAATGCATGGAAGATAATTCATACTCAAACATTCATTAATGTCGAAATATAATTTATTTATAAAATAATTAATTTGTGTTAAAATTACCAACATATTGATTTTTAATTGTTTTTATAAATATTGAGCATGAATTTGATGATTTTTCAATAGTTTTGCACAATTGGTGAAAATGGCTCAGCTGACATTGTTGACAACTTACACCGTTGAGGGAATTTTTACACCGAGTTAACGAAGAGTTAAGAGGAATATTTTTCAAGTCAAGGTCTATCCAATATGAAGCTAAATTATGCTTTATAACTATATTTTTAATTCAAATTAAATTGGATTAAAAATAAATTATAAAGGCTAGGCTGAAGTGGCTCGATGTGCATGCAATTGAGGGTCGAACCACCTCAAATAGGCTAGCCATGTGCCATCCACATGATGGTATAATCAGCTGAAATGTTGACCAATTCAACCTTGCAAAACAACCTTCAAAATTCCCAAAATTCCATTCCAACCCCTCCTCTTTTTTTGCTAAATGTAGCCACACAACCTCTCCTCAACTCCACTTATAAATACACCCCCATTCACCTCATTTCAACACACCAAAACAATTCATCTTCTCTTCTTTCTCTCTAGGTTTCTCTCTAGCCTTCCATCCACATTTTCCCTCATTCCCTTGCCGATTTCCCTTCTTGGAAAAGAGTGGTTCTTCAACCTTCCATAGCCTTTTTTAAGTGTGCATCAGAAAACTCGATCTGAGAAGAATCAAGCAAGAACGACGAAGAACGCGAATGCAGTTCTCGAGGAATTGTTGGATTTAATCCTATTCTTTTTCTCATATTTTTAGATTCTTGTTTGTTATCATGATGAATGCTATTATGAATGCTATTAATTCTTTAATTAAAATGGCTTAAATTCTTTAACTGTTGGGTTGATTATGTTTAATTGCTTGTTTATATTTAATCATGATTATGCTGTTATAGGCCCTGAATATTTTGTTTAATTAATATTATCATGCCTAAGTTATTATTGCATTACCCATGTGATATAACTATTGAATTAATCATTTAAGCGCGTTGAAATTGTGATTAATGGATAAACTATTTAATTTGTGCATGCTTAATCCTCTAAGGAAGCTGAGGGTTAAAACTGTGATGTATTAAAGAATACTAGCCTTGCATAACTTGTAGGATTTTTGTGATTAAGCTGTTTCAATATATGTGTATATTGTTACCTCACTTGATCCTTTACATGCTTATGAATATTAATTTAGTCGGTCGTATTGGCATAGGTGTATGTTCAAGAGATAGATTAATTTCATAATGTATGTATGTATGTTCTATAACACATTAACTTATAAAATGTTAGTTTAGTCGTCGTCGTATTGGCATAGGTGTATGTTCAAGAAATAAACTGATTTTTGTAAGTGATGTTGTTCATAAGTTAGCAAGATATTGGGTTGCTGTGAAAATTAATTCGTAACAAGCATGAGCATGGTTTATATTTAAATTAAGTGATTAAAGCAATTAACCTGACACATTTATGTCATATTAATTAAACCCTTAAAAATCGTGCATAGGAATATAATTTAGTCTTAGTTTAACTTATTTTAATTTAGTTTAGAACACTTTAGATTAAAATCCCTCTCAAATATTATCTTGAGTTTAATCAATTTGTTGATTGAATATTTCATAAATACTTTTCATAGCACAGTCCCTGTTGGTACGATACTCGACATTTACTTGTCACTTTATTACTTGAATACGATTATGTACACTTGCACATTTTCATCGTTCCAGTAACATAAGCTTTGGGTTTCAATATTCCTAATTTGCTTCTTGTAATCATATGGTGATTATTTATGACTCGGAGTAGTTGGTTTTGGGGTGAGTGAGACAATGAAGATTGGCTTTGAGAAATGGATAATGATACTTGATTCTGAGTTTTTGTAGGTTGAATGTTAGATGGTAGTCTAGAGGTTGATACAGACATGACAGGTGTAAGAACTGATGTACTTGTAGGTGCTAATACACTAGGGGAAGAATTTGAGTTTTCTAAGCAATGAGATGGTTGAGCTGACTCTAAGGCTGGGAATACAACTAGCTTTGAGCTTGATGGCAAGTTACTAGTTTGTTTGGATAAACACTGTATGTTTTTGAATGGGAACACATCTTCATGAAATGTGACATAACGAGACACAAACACTCTGCCTTTAATATCTCTACACCTATACCCTTTGTGCTATGATGAGTAGTCTAAGAAAGTACATGGTGTTGACCTAAAATGAAGTTTACTAGTATTGTAAGGCCTAAGGTTTGGGAACACAAGCAACCAAAGACTCGAAGTGGTGAGTAATCAGGCTTGACACAAAAAAGTTTTTCATATGGGGACAAGACTCCTAATAGCTGAGTTGGTAACCTGTTAATCAGATAGATTGCACTACTGAATGCTTCATACCAGTATGTAAGTGACATGCCTGCATGAGCCAGTATAGAAAGACCAGTCTCCACTACCTGCTGTGCTTTCTTTCAACTAACCCATTTTGTTCTGATGCGTATGGACATGTGAGCTTGTGAGACACCACCCTTTTTCACTAGGTACCACTTCAAGGACTGAAATTCACCTCCCTCATCTGTTGAAGTGTTTTCTGTTTGATCACAAGAGTTCTTTTTGCCTATATGTGGAACTGAGGAAAAATAATAGACATCTCAAACTTTTTCTTCAAAAAATAAATCCATGTGTACATTGTATGTGCATCTGTAAAAGTAACATAGTATTTGAAACCATTTGAACATATTAGTGTTGATCCCCAGACATCTGCTGCAACTAACTAAAGAGGAGCAATATAAGAAGTTTTGGAAGAAGGGAAGGTAATTTATGTTCTTTTCCCAAATGACAGGCAACACAATTAACATTTTTATTATCCACCGTTGGTACATTACAATGTGTTAAGGCTGGTTGAAGTGTAGGTAGACAAGGATGACCTAATATGACATGCCAAACTGCTAATGGAGTGGACTTAATAGCTGAAAGGCATTGTGTATTGGTGACATGTGAGGCAACATTCTTATCAGTACTAAGTTGCAGTCTGTATAGACCATCATGAACCCTTCCTTGAAGAACCACCACTCTAGTCTTCAGATTACGCACCTGGCAGCTGGTGGGTGAGAACTAAAATACCACCTGATTGTCCTTTGTAAATTTTGAGGCAGAGAGTAAATTTTTAGTACTACCTGGTACAAGTAAAAGTGACCTCATATACTAGGGTCAAGTGTGAGTGAAGAGAGAGGTCTGACCAGAATGTAGCACATGTAAAGAAAAACCATTATCCACATAGACTTTAACTGGTCCAGTTAACTGCCCCCAAACGTACTCCCCTTTGGTGTAGATTTCGGCTTTTCGCAAGTGTACGGGTCAGGCTGTAAAAATAGTGTGTTACAATAGAACACTTGGTAGTATTCTAAGAATCGTACCTAAAGGAGGCTTGAAGCAATAGTAAATTAAATTCCTGTAAAGAGTAAAAGTATTTAGTACTTATTTTAGGGTTTTATAGTACAAAAAGTAAAAGAGTGTGTTTGTAGAGAGCATAAAACAAAAGATAAATAAAATAGGAAATAAGAGCAAAATTTTGAGAAGTAGAAAATCTTATAAACAGCTTTGGGGAAATTAGGTTGTTTTCCTATGATTTCCTCGATTGTTGGGTTTTGGGGATCTTCCTCCAATCAACTAGTCACTACCCCAGTTGGATCTCTCGATCTTCCGCTGGCATAACAAGTCGATAGAGATTACTTATCGCTAGATGTCATAATCTAAATTGATTTGGGGAAAAGGTGTTCACGGATGGGCAATACCAATTTTGGGTTCATTCTCACCTAGATGACTTTCTAGGATTGTCAGGCCTAGTGTTTGTTTGATGCTCTTCCTTTCCCAAACAGCTGATCCGAAAGGTAAAATCCCTGTAAAACAAAAATCAATTATTCATACGTCTACTCTCTAATTCCCTAAAATGGGATTAGTTCCTCATGGTTTCTTTATTCATCAATGAAATAATATATGAAAAAATATAAGTGCAAAAGAGATTGAAAAAGAAACTAAAATTGTATAAGCGATTGATCACGCTATGAACGTCACAGTAATTGTGCAAGCGAACACTTGCCGATGCAAGTATAGTTGATAGGTGTAAAACTATCAGATATCGATCCCATAGATATGGTTGTTTATGTTTAATTCTGTCGAAGCAATCTAAGTTAAAATGATAAGAAATGTTAACAATAATGTCAACGCAAATTGGTTGACACAGGTTAAGAGTAAAAATTGTCAGTGCAAAAGTAATATAAAATGTCAGTGCAACTGTAATATAAAATGAATTGATTGTTGAGAAGTTGTAATGTAAATTTAGAAATAATAAAGAAATAGATCAAGTGTAAATAAGTGGAGAGGATCACTAACTTCACAAGTCACAATGCTAAATATGACTACAAGGTAACATATAGATGAATTTTTCGTCGTAATTATGTTCCAATGAGATCGTACTAATATCAACTCTATGTTTAGCAAAGACCTAAGTACCCACAACTACCACACCTTCCAGTTCTGGTAATGTTGAGCACTCAAGAAAAGTGACCAGAATTCCTCCTAGTCTCAGGCAACTTCAGCTGTCTTTCTTGTTAATCTAACTTGTTATCGCACCTTCCAGTGATTGTGACTGCAATCGCACTTCCGTGGTTAAAACAGTTAAATCCAAAGATAAACAAATGAGGAGAATTGAATAGAACTCAAAGCAATTCTAATATTGAAAGATACTGCCGTATTCAAACAATTATCAATAGTATTCATCAGCAATTTAAGACGGATTAACAAAGGAATCGAAGCATCCTAATCCTATCTACTAGAATTCTCCCTTAACCGCTCCTTTTGTGTCGCACCAAGCACTTCTTGTCAGAAGCTGTTGCGTCCTTGTGGTATCAGATCACCTTACTCCAGAAGTTAAGCTTCCATGGCAGCTTTCTTCGAAAATGAATAAAAGAAATTTTAGAGTTGAAATCTTCACACCTTGATATCAATTTTTCTTTCATCCTTCTATTTATAATCACTAGCCATTCCAGATCTTTCTTTCTTCTCAATTCTAACTTCTTGATGTAGCTGTAAAAGTTGTTATTGTTAGCTATGCACTCACACAGATCTAGATTGTTTATTGATCAGTTGTAGGCTATCTCAACATTTTTGGACTCAAATTCTGAATTTGCTGTGACAATTTGTCATTCTCCTACGCTGGTGGTTCTGGATATGTTAACAGCATGGAATTCGTGATAGAAATGTAGAAGCCTTCATGTGATGACATATTTTGCCGCAATACTGGATCAACTTGTGACCACAACTTTGAAAGCTTTCCTACTCTGATTTTCCCATGTGGAATTCTGTGCTGACAACTTTAGACGCAAAACTAGTACTAAATATAGCGACATTAATAACGCAGAAGAGATAAAATGAAAGAAATTAATATCAAACAGCACTGAGTTAGATAATGTAAATACTAAGTATGAAATGCTAATGATGCATGCTAAATATGATACAAAAGGAACAAATTATACACTAATTTAAGGAGAAATTAGATGTCATATCTAATGCTATCACACCCCCAAACTTGAGTTTTTACGTGTCCTCAAGTAAATAAAAGCTAGCAAAGTTATATCTAAATTCTTGTCACCACATTAATCATTCTAGCAACTTATATTCTCTGAAATCCTAATGCATAAATTGTATTCATATGCTAGAATATTGCACCAACAATTTATAGGCATGAATAATCAAAATTGCAACTTCACTAATGCTAGCATCATGCTTTAAATCTTAAATATTCTTAACCAACACAACATTTATCGTATAATAATATACATATATATATATTTTTCTTTCTTTATTTCTTTCCTTTTTTTCTTTTATACGACTAAGAGATGTCATTGCATTACTACACTCTTATTCCTGGGCAGTAACGATGGGGTGCAACAAACCTCCAGGGAGCATGTAATTACACCGACACACACTACATTTCTAAACTTGTGGTGTAATTGCATTTTCATTCCATATTTCTCCTCAAACTTAATGTTTGCATTGTCTCCAATGACTGATATACTTATACAAAAATAATGGAAATGCAACTACAATGCAACTATGAAAATAATAAAATGCAGTGACAATAAAAATACAATGATAATTTAAATGAAATGCATGCAACTAACTACAGAAAAGTAAACTAACTTAGTGTGTTGCAACCTCAAATGTGGCTACTTTGGATTTCTTTTTCTTCTTTGGGCGCTCCTCTTTGTTCTTCTTGTGTGCCTTTCATTTGCGTCTCTTTTCTTTTTGTTTAACCAGTGGAGTAGATTACTCCTCCATTTCTGGTTGAATATTGGCTTCATCGACCGTCACATCCGATGGATGGAGTTCAGCAATTGGTGCCACAAACGACACTATAGCTAGAGGATTGGAATCCTCATTCTCAAATGTGACCACCTCGGCCCAGCTCGTTCCAGTTAGCTCCAGTTGTTCTTCAGATGCACTCATACTTGTCGGTGCATTGACAAATTTCTCAATCAAATTTGTTGAGGCAATATCTTCTTCTTTTTCTTCCTTCTTCTTCTTCTTCTTTTCTTTCTTCTCTTTTTTCTTGTTCTTTTCCTTTTTCTTCCTCTGCCTCAATACCCATCGAGGTAACTGGTGTGTTCTCTGTCACCACAGCAGCTTCTCTTTCTGCCATGGTGGCCCCGAAACTATTTGACAGTTCATCTTCAAAAGGGCTAACTATGTTTTGGAAGTAGACTTTCATGCCTTTGGAGTGTTCCTCTTGATCCTCATCATCAAATATGTAGATTCGATTTGGGGATTGGACGGATTGGGTTCTGCCTTCTGAACCTGGCTACTCCGATGATGGAGTAGCTTCATTGATAATGTGAGGGAACATAGGGAATTCTGGCATTGGGTTTCTGCTCAAACCGCACAATGTGGTGACAATGGCACTATTCCATGCTCTATAATATGCACAGAAGATTCTGTCTAAATTGCATCTCCTCCACTGCCCCGACAAGTCGAATCTGTCTGATGCTCATTCGATCGACAAATTTTTCAATCTCATCAAGCTTCCTCCAAATTTGAGGGTCTGTTGGCGCATGAGTTTGGGCAACTTTCTTCTTTCCTTTTCCCTTTTCTTTCTTCTACTGAACCTCTTTCATCATAAGGGTCTCTTGCCCCTCGTCATCCTCTCCACAGAAACATCGTTGATTGGGCCCTTATTTTCCAAGGTCTCCTCCCCTTCACGAGGCAAAATACCTTTTTGTTTACATAGGAACATTATTAGAGAAGGGAAGGGTAGGATACCTGTTTGTTTTGTAACAGCCTCAGCAATTTCTTGATGAACGGTTGCGCCGACATCAATTCTGTGTCCCTTCATTATAGAATGTAATAGGCACATTCTATCTAGTGTTGCAGTGGTACTATAGGTAGATGGTAGCAAACAACAATTTATAAAATGGAACCATAGCTTACTTTTAACAGTGAGAAAGTGATGGTGCATGGTGTAGTTGTTTGGATTGTTACCAGTCCAAACTGCGCCATCGAAGCATAAATCGTATAGTAAAAGCTCGGTACCTTCCTCAGTCAGATTTTCCAAGAACTCAATGTGTTCATCCTCTCCCTTGACAATATTGAAGAGAGCGTTTATGTGGTCGGGGCTCCAAGGCACCAACCTTTCTTGAACAAATATGAATTCCTGCTCGGAGTCCACCAGGTTAGCGTAAAATTCTCTTACCAGAGAGTGAGAATACCCAGTCGGATGTTCGTAAAAATGCTCCCATCCTAAACGAGAGATTGTCCTGATGACTTGCTTACCCAGCGTCAGATGTGAGGACAACTGAAATCCTTATTCAGGATGACAGTTTCTCTTCAGCATAGCATCATGATAGCGGCCTTTTTCTGCTTTTGACAGGAAGAGAATAGGCTCTTTAGGTTGTGGGTGGTCGATATTCCTGACCATAGTAACCAAGGATTCAGTCGTCGATTTAGAGGGATTTTTTGCTCCACGAGTTCTTGCCATTAGTGCTGAAATAGAAAGAGTGAGAGTAACTTGCAAAAAAGATAGAAGGTTGAAGATGAAGAAAATACAATAACAATGGAGGTTATGAGTGTAAGAGAGTAGTCGGCACAACAATGGAGTTTTATAGATGTTGGAGGTGAAACGACGTCATGATAGCAAATAGTACACTGTGTCTGCAGTCAATAATACTAGGACATAAATCGTGCTTTTTCAAAATGATCCAATAGTTGGGGATTGTAGTGAATCAATCGGAGTGATTCTTGCCCAAAACGTTTCGCTGAGTCATCAAATAAATGCATCAAAAAGTCGTGCTTTTGTGTGCGTCGACAAAAAGGAGTTCTTTTATTCCTACATAAAACTAAAAGAAAGCGAATTAAAAGTAAACAAAAGACAAAAATTAAATATCAAAAATTGCAATGACATTATTAAGTAAATGTGACCAGGTTAATGGTCTCTTTTTATTCGTTAATGCATGGGTTTACAGTAATACTTCAATCATTGGCCATTCACTTTAAATTGGTGCCCATCATTCAAATCTTTAATAGTCACTACACCATGTGAAAATGCTTCGACAGCTTCAAAAGGTCCTGACCACCTTGAACGCCATTTCCCTGGATGCAATTTTAAACGTGAGTTAAATAAAAGCACTAATTGACTAGGAGAAAATTGTCGCTGCAAGATGATGTTGTCGCGCCATCTTTTAGTTTTTTCTTTGTAAATGGCCGTATTTTCATAGGCATTGTGCCGAATTTCTTCCAGCTCTGAAATGTCCAACAATCTTTTTTGTCCAGCAGCATTATAATCCATATTCAATTGCTTGATTGCCCACATGGCCTTATGTTCAAGTTCTACAGGCAAGTCACATGATTTTCCAAACACCAGCTGGTATGGCGACATTCCTAACGAAGTTTTGTAAGTGGTGTGAAGCGCCCATAACGCATCATGTAACCGTGAGGACCAATCCCGTCTGGATAGGTTAACCACCTTATTAAGAATACTTTTAATTTGTCAATTGGAGACCTCCGCTTGTCCGTTCGATTGTGGATGATACGTGGTTGTCATGAGATACTTCACACTACAGCGTTTCAAAGCTATCGCCACCTGATTGCAATGGAAATGAGTGCCTTGGTCGCTTATTAATGCTCGAGGTGTTCCGAATCTTGTAAGGATATATGTATGAGAGAACTTTAACACCATTCGAACATCGTCCTTTAAAACAGTAGTTGCCTCTATCCACTTGGAGACATAGTCAATAGCTACCAGGATATACACATTCCCAAAGGAATTTGGAAATGATCCCATGAAATCTATACCCCACACATCAAAGAGCTCAACCTCCATGATAGGTTGTTGAAGCATCTCGTTGCATCGAGATATAAATCTGGTGCGCTGACATTTGTCGCACTGTTGAACAAAATTGTGTGCATCTCGAAACAATGTAGGCCAGTAAAATCCTTATTGTAAGACTTTTGCAGCAGTCCTAACACCACCAAAATGGCCTCCATAGGGAGCATCATGGCAATTCTTCAGGATAGATAACATTTCCTCCTCAGGAACACAGCTACGAATGATGTTGTCTATACCTTAAATAAGTATGGCTCATTTCAATGATGCTTACCAGGATCCCTGAGAAATCTGACCTTTCTATGAGCTGTTGCACTTAGTGGTAGCTTTCCACAGGCTAGGTAATTTACTACAATTGCATACCATGAAGATGCGTCGACAAAGAATAATTTCTCATCTGGAAATGCATCTACAATTTGTGACTTATTTCCAGCCTCGCTTCTAACTTCCAAACGAGAGAGATGGTCTGCTACTTGGTTTTCTGATCCTTTTCTGTCTTTAATTTCAACATCAAATTCTTGGAGTAAAATGATCTATCTGATCAACCTGGGCTTGGCACCTTTCTTAGTAAAAAGGTATCTCAAAGCAAAGTGATTAGTGTATACTGTAATTTTTGCAATGACAAGATATGAACGAAACTTGTCAAATGCAAAAACTACTACCAGTAACTCCTTCTCAGTGGTCGTATAATTCACTTCCACTTCAGATAGAGTTTTACTAGCATAATATATTGAATGAAATACCTTATCTTTCCTTTATCCCAGCACAGCACCTACAACAAAGTCGCTCGCATAACACATTACCTCGAACGGTTGCATCCAATCTGGTACGACTACAATGGGTGCTTGTACTAACTGCTATTTAATCTTTAAAAATGCTTCCAAGCAAGCTTCATCGAACAAAAACTTTTTATTTTGCTTCAATAAGGAGCATAGTGATTTTGCTATTTTGGAGAAGTCTTAGATGAATCTTCTATAAAATCCGGCATGGCCGAGAAAACTCCTTATTCCTTTCACATTATTCGGTGGAGATAGCTTTCAATGATTTCCACATTCGCTTTATCCACTTCAATAACTTGACAAGATATCCGATGACTAAGGACAATTCCTTCGGTTGCCATGAAGTGGCATTTTTCCCAGTTTAGAACCAAGTTGGTGTCCTCGCATCTTTTCAACACTTTTGCTAAATTGTCAGCATATATATCAATATTTTACCTATACACATAGAAATCATCCATAAATACCTCTAATGAATCCTCGATCATATCGGAGAAGATAGCCATCATGCACCTCTAAAATGTGGCTAGAGTATTACACAAACCAAATGGTATCCGTCGAAAAGCAGAGGTTCCAAATGGGCATGTAAAAGTTGTCTTTGCTTGATCCTTCAGGGCGATTATGATTTGGTTATATCCAGAGTACCCATCAAAGAAACAGTAGTAGGCCTTACCAGCTAGCTAGCCTATCCAGCATTTGATCAATGAATGGTAGTGGGAAGTGATCCTTCTTTATGGTCGCATGCAAATGACGGTAGTACATACACACTCGCCAACCTGTAACAATACGAGTAGGGATTAGCTCATTTTTATCGTTACTTACTACTGTGATGCCACTCTTCTTAGGCATACATTGGACCGGGCTCACCTATGTGCTGCTTGAAATAGGGTAGATTATGCCCGCGTCTAACCATTTGATAGTTTCCTTCTTCATTACTTCTTTCATCTTCTTATTCAGTCTTTGTTGTTGCTCAATTGACTGTTTGCTTTTATCTTCCAACCTAATTTTATGCATGTAAAAAGAGGGACTAATGCCTCTAATGTCCACTATGCTCTAGGAAATGGCTTTTTTATGTCGCTTCAGTATTCTGATTAATTTTTCTTCTTAGGTCACGTCGAGACTTGCGCTGACAATCATATGCAATGTATCATTGTCACCTAAGAAAACATATTTTAGGTGTGTTACCAATGGCTTTAACTCTAGAGTTAGAGCTTCTTTAATTGATTGTTTAAAAATAGGGATCGTCCGATTAGTCAAATCCAAATATTCCAATTGCTAGCCATTTTTTGCTCACAGACATTAGCCTCAACTGTGTGGTCACATTCAGGTGGGATATTGCCATCAGATGTCACCGCATATTCTTCTAGCACTACTGAGCTTTGTTTAGTAAATTCCTTTGTAATTAGCTCGTCTAGGATATCAATGTGGTGACATTGTTCCTTACTGCATGATGGAGATGCTTCGAAAACACTAAAGGTTACATGCTCATCGTTATGACGTATAATCAGCTTGCCCTTGAAAACATCGATAAAAGTGCGTCCCGTTGCGAGAAATGGGCACCCCAAAATAATAGGCACCTCCTTATCAGCTTCACAATTAAGTATGATAAAGTCGACTGGGAACACAAACTTGTCGACACGGACGAGAACATCTTCAATTTTCCCTTCAGGTTGTGCCAAAGATCTATCCGCAAGTTGTAATGTCACCCAGTAGGTTTCAAATGACCAATCCCTAATTTCTTGAAAGTTAACAGTGGCATAAGATTAATGCTAGCTCCTAGGTCACATAGAGCTTTACCTAAATAATGATTTCCAATAGAACATGGGATCGTAAAATTGCTAGGATCTTTAATCTTTGGTGGCAATTTATTTTTTAGCACAGCGTTACACCCTTCTGTGAACGCAATTGTCTTAATATCGGATAGTTGTTTCTTCTTCGATAATAGATCCTTCATAAATTTCCCATAGTTAGGGATCTGCATAAGAGCATCCATTAGAGGTATATTAATATGTAATTGTTTCAAGGTAGATACAAACTTGTGATAATCTTTCTCATGCTCTTTCTCCTTGAATCTTTGTGGAAATAGAAAAGGTATGTTCATAGTGGGTTGTTGTGTTGCAATCGGTTATGTCGACATGGGCAGTTACGTCGATAACTTCCTTGGATGAATGGTTGGCATCGGTGTAACTACTAGTGATTCCTCCTCAGCTACTTCTGCTATGTCTTCTTCAGCTGTAACTTCTTTTTGTTACTTTGGTTCGTTTGCGTTGACAGGTGCTTGGTTGGAGCTGCTACTTTGCTCTGCAGTTTACTTTTCACTTTAAAATGTGATAGCCTTGCAATGCTCCTTTCCTTTCTGATTTGGATTCTTAGTATCACTTGGAAAAGCACCTGGTGGTCGTGTGCTTATGTTAGAAGCTAGTTGTCCTAGTTGTGCTTCCAACGCTCGGATGGAAGAAGAATTTCCTTGTACAATTGCTTCCATTCTAGTAATATGCTCACGCATAAAAGCTTCAAGAGTAGCCAAAGGATCTGCTCTTGATTGAGGATATTGTTGTTGATGTTGTCCTTGCATATTTGGTTGCACAGTTTGTTGTGGTTGCATTCGAACTTATGGCTACATTTGAGTATGCAACTGCATCTGGTTTCGTGATCGTATCTGGTCAGATTGTGCACGCGCTTGCGGATGAGCATAATTTTGCTGCTATTGACTGTAGCTCCCTTATCTGAAATTACCTTGATTTGAGAAATTTTCATATCTGTATGTGGACGCATTCTGACTCCCCCAAGGTTGTTGAGCTCTTCCTGAACTGTTGTATGAGTTACCATAGGAATTTCCACAGATGTTATTAACATAAAATGCATTTTCAGCATGCTGTGAGCAATCCTCATAACTATGGTTATCGTCGTAAATTTCATAGGAAAATGTCGGGACATCCATTTGTTGAACTACTTGAATAGGGGCAACATCACTTGTTCCCTTCATGTTTTTTATCATATTCGCTAATGAGGATATCTGTGCACTTAAAGCTGAAATGGCATCTAATTCCATAACTCCAAGATTTGTTTTTACCTATGCAACACGAGAGATCGAGTATTGGTAGTCATTTTGCTCAATCCTCTCTAATATTTGAACGGCTTCAATGTAAGTACAATCCAACAAAGGACTATTAGCAGATGCATCAACAAGATTTCTTGTCTGCACATTTAGTCCATTGTAAAAGATCTCAATTTATGTTTCTTGTTGAATTCTATGCATGGGGCAATGTCTCAGCAGAGTTTTGTAACTTTCCCATGTAATGTGTAAATTTTCATCATCTAATTGATGATATGTCGTGATATCATTCCGCAATCTATCATTCATTGTCGGTAGATTGAATCGCAAAATGAACTGTGTTGCTAACATATTCCAAGAGGTAATAGATCCAGCTGGTTAACCAAGGAACCATGTTCGTGCCCTTCCTTGCAAAGAATAAGGGAACAACTACATCTTTAAGGCGTCATCAAGAACACCGTGTTGACTAAAAGAAGCACATATAAGCAGAAAGATTTAATATGCTCCCTTGCATCTTCATGAGGTAAAATTGCATATTGACCATTTGAATTAAGCATTTGAAACATTATCGATTTTAATTCAAAATTTCTAGCTTGTATTGCTGGTCTATCAACCTCTGGTTGTAGATCATCGAGCACAGGAACAACGTAGTCTCTGATTATCCTGTCAGGAATTTGCTCTCTTTGTGGTGGCGATGGTATATTATTGACTACTTGTGGCTGCACTGGAGGAACAAAATTTTGTGGCAGCAATTGTGGTAGATTATTGTTATTTCCAGCCATTTTTCTTTGCTCTGGTTGTCCTTTCAAGTTTTGGATCAAAACTAACAATGTTGTTAGGATTTCTCCTTGTGGACATAAACACCTAAAAAGAAAATTGAAATGAATTAATCAAAATATCAGTAATCAATAAAATTAAGAAAAGAAACAAATAATTGTGACTACAAAAAAAATCAAACAAACATCATCCCCGACAACGGCTTGATCGCGCTATAAACATCACAGCAATTGTGCAAGCGAACACTTGTCGATGCAAGTATAGTTGATAGGTGTAAAACTATCAGATATTGATCTCATAGAGATGGTTGTTTATGTTTAAATATGTTGAAGTAATTTAAGTTAAAATGATAAGAAATGTTAATAATAATGTCAACGCAAATTGGTTAAAACTACACAGGTTAAGAGTAAAAATTGTCAGTGCAAAAGTAATATAAAATGTCAGTGCAACTGTAATATAAAATGAATTGATTGTTGAGAAATGTAATGTAAATTCAGAAATAATAAAGAAATAGATCATGTGTAAAGAAATGGAGAGGATCACTGACTTCACAAGTCACAATGCTAAATGTGACTACAAGGTAACTTATAGATGAATTTGTCGCCACAATTTTGTTCTATTGAGGTCGTACTAATATCAACTCTTTGTTCAGCAAATACCTAAGTACCCACAATTACCACACCTTCTAGTACTGGTAAAGTTGAGCACTGTGACCAGAATTCCTCCTAGTCTCAAGCAACTTCTGCAATTGCACTTCCGTGGTCAAAACAGTTAAATCCAAAGATAAATAAATGAGGAGAATTGAATAGAACTTAAAGCAAATCTAATATTAAAAGATACTTTCGTATTAAAATAATTATCAATAGTATTCATCAGCAATTTAAGAGGGATTAACAAAGGAATCAAAGCATCCTATTCCTAGTCTACTAGAATTCTCCCTTAACCGCTCCTCTTGTGTCGCACCAAGCACTTCTCGTCAGAAGCTGTTGCATCCTTGTGGCATCAGATCACCTTCCTCCATAAGTTAAGCTTCCATGGCAGCTTTTTTCGAAAATGAATAAAAGAAATTTTAGAGTTGAAATCTTCACACCTTGATATCAATTTTCTCTTTCATCCTTCTATTTATAATCACTGGTCATTCTAGATCTTTCTTTCTTCTCAGATCTAACTTCTTGATGCAGCTGTAAAAGTTGTTATTGCTAGCTATGCACTCACGCAGATCTGGATTGTTCACTGATCAGTTGCAGGTTGTCACGACATTTTTGGACGTAAATTCTGAATTTAACTTGCTGCGACAATTTATCATTCTCCTGCGCTTGTGCTTCTAGATATGTTAATAGCGTGGAATTCCTAATAGAAACGTAGAAGCGTTCATGTGATGACATATTTTGCCGCAAATACTGGATCAACTTGTGACCGCAATTTGAAAGCTTTCCTACTCTGATTTTCCCAGGTGGAATTCTGCACTGACAACTTTAGATTAAAAACTAGTACTAAATACAACAACATTAATAAAACAGAAGAATAAAGTGGAAGAAATTAATATCAAGCAACACTGAGTTAGAAAATGTAAATACAAAGTACGAAATGCTAATGATGTGTGCTAGATATGATACAAAAGGAACAAATTATACACTAATTTAAGGAGAAATTAGATGTCATTTCTAATGCTATCAGCGATCTATCGAGAAAAACTCCTCGATCATTTACGCGAGTTTTACAATCTCGTTTCAAAACTGAAAATACAAATGAAACTAAAAACTAAGTCTAAGGAATGGTATGTAAAACCCTAGTGTTGAAGGTCCTATTTATAGCTTTAGATGGTCGTTTTTCCTCAACCTTAGGTCAACTGCTATTCCTCACATTTAAGTGGCATTGTAAAGACCAAAACACCCTTCATTAAGTGTGAGATCTACATCTAGGGGTCGATGTCATGACACACCAGGTTCTGTGTCGCAACAAAGACATCAGTCTCCATGTGAAGCGTCATCCTACAGGCGTTGTCGTGACATAACCCTTGTATGTCGCGACAAAGAAGTCAAGCATTAAGTTCCTTAAGTCTGATCCCTTGGTTACGACATAGCTCAGCCTATGATGTGATGAAGTGATCAATCTGCTATGATTACACTTCTTGTGGTCACTTGCACACTCACCAAGTATATTAGCTAACCTTTAGGTCGCATTTGGCCTTAAAGACAAATAAAACGACATTTTAAAACTTAGGTTACACAAATTTTTTCAAATAAGAAATCTAAACTAAATCCTATGAAAACATAACGAAAATACTTGATTTCAAGCTCTTCAAGTGTGAAAAATAGTTCAATCTGCTAGGTATGAAACCGACAGATCACCAATGTAGGGAGTACTATGCTCCATCGCTGAAGTGGAATTGGTGAGGTGATGTCTGGCTCCAAAATTTGGATGCCAAGCATTGTCTCCAACACTTTCAAGCATAGAAACACATGCTTGTGGAATAGGGCTTATGGCAGACATGGATGATGAATTGCTAGCAGGTTGTGAAGCTATACAAAATGGATTCATTCAAGCATTGACAGGTGTTGAGGGAGATGGATACATCTAGGTACCAAATGGATTCATGACAGGTGAGGGCATAAAAGAGTTGAAAGACTGATTCCATGGTGGCATCAATGAATCAGGGCGAAGCATCGTTCAACAAGATGCCTCATTTTCCACACAGCTGACATTGAATGCGAGAGCTTGAGAATCAGCCACATCCTCTACCTCATGAGAAACTTGAAGTAGGACGATAGACAAGAGTCTGATCATTCTCAAGTGCTGCAACATGAGTTTGGTGAGTGACCATTTGAGCTAAGCTAGGTACATCATATGAGGCTGAGTTCATTCTTGCGTCAGCATCAAGAAGAAGAGTAGTAATAGTTTGTACACTAGAAGGAATTTGTCTTGCAATTAAGACAATTATGACTGACACGTATTCAGGTGAAAGACCATTAAGAATGGCAGTAACATGCTCAGGTTTAGTGATTACCTCACCACAAATACACAAATTATCACAGTAGCCTTTAATCTTTATTAAAAAACCATTCCCTTTCCATTGTGAGTGAAAAGCCCACCTATTAAAAATTAGTCTGGATATGGTCTTGCTACCATAGATGGTGGACAGTGTATTCCACATCTAAGAGCTAAAGTCCATGCCAATGAGTTGAGGCAACACACTCTGACTAACTGAGGAAAGTATCCAAAATGCAATTATACAATCCTATTTCTCATACAACTGAAAGGCAGGATTGTCTTGCTTCTCACCATTTTTTGCAACTATCATGGATGGAGGTGCAGAGGATTGTGGATCAAGAAAACTTTGAAGTTGGTGAGTTTTGACAGCTAATAGTACCTACTAACTCCAGAGCAAGTAATTTGTGTCAACAAGGAGGATGTTAATCCTGGTGGAGAAGAATCGATCGTCCACCACTGATTTAGTCACCATTGTTGAAAACTGTATCAAGAACCTAATAAACACTACACAGGTCCTCGGGTACCCGTGAGGATGATGACCTCTGATACCATGTCAAGTAATAAAGAAAACATAGAAAATGAACTTCAATCTTGATTCATTGAACTTAATCTGATGAACAACAAGACAGACTATTTATAGAACATAGTTTGTTGATTAACAACTTCAGTTTCAACTAACATTAACTGGTACAACTGCAGTAACAATATTTAACAACATTAACAACTTTTAACTATATATAACTAACAACTAAATTTGAGACTTATCATAACAGAACAAACATCTTGAGGTTGGTAAATGTGGTCAAAGGCTTTCCTCTACCAACATTTCTATCGAAACCTTTTTCAACCTGACTCATTTAGAAAAAGAAATATGGAGTCGACAACAATCTTTTTAATTAGGTGTGATTGGATCATTTTGAAATTCAATCATTTTAATAAAATGTTAAAATTACTAAATGATGATTTCTTTTGATCTACAACATCTAAGAAGTGGGTTTGGGAGTCGATTACGTATGAGAAAGGATTAGCACCCTCATAACGTCCAAAATTGATTCTAGTTAATTACTTTATGTCTCAGTGTTGGAAATTGAGAACATGAAAAAAATTTAAAATACGACCCTTACATACATGATAGTATTTGATGACATTAAAACATCACTATCTAAATTAAATCTTATGGAGAGGGCTCTTTTTATTTCGAGTCGATCAAGAAAAAAGAGTCATGTCCCGTAAGTTAGGGGTACAACATCTCGAATCCTCGAAAATAAGAATATTCATCATTTAAATATTACCTAAACCCTACATATATTCAAAGTTTAATAAGGATATTCAATTATTTCGGTTCTAGGAGAAAGCCATTCTATGTGACTGATCGTGCTATGAACGTCACAGCAATTGGTGCAAGCGAACACTATCGATGCAAGTATAGTTGATAGGTTTTAGCTATCAGATATCGATCCCATAGAGATGGTTGTTGATGCTATAATTGTCAAAGCAATTAAAGTTAGCATAAAAGGAATTGTAAGGAATAATGTCAGCACTATTAAATCACAGACTGCAAAATTAGAATGAATAGAAACTGTCAAAGCAATTGTTGTGAGTCTGTGATGCTATATGTCAAAAAAATTTAATAAGAAAATGTAGTGAAAGTTTGAGATATTTTGTCGATGCAAATTAAGGAATTTAAAGAAATAAAACAATTATGATAGAATGGGGGGATCCCTGACTTGATAAGCCGGCAATCACTAAATGTGACCACAAGGTAAATGATAGATAAATTGTCGCTGCAATTAAGCTTAATGAAATCTTACTCACTTCGACTTCTCTGTTTATCCAAGACCCAAATACTCACATTAACCACACCTTCCAGTGCTGGCAATGCTTTACATTCAAGAACAAGTGACCAGAATTCCTTCGTGTCTCAAGCAACTTCCATTGTCTTGCTTGTTAATTTAACTTGTCACTGCACCTTCCAATGTTAGCGACTGCAATAAAACTTCCGTGATCAAGCAATTAAATCCAAAGATAAACAAATATGAGGAATTGAAAAAGAGATCGATTTAGATCTAAAATTAAAAGGTACTTCCACACACAATTAAGTTCATCAGAATTTATCAACGTTTAAGAGGAAATAAAGAACAAGTTTAAGCATTCTATTCCTATCCTTTTAAAACTCTTCTCTAATGCTCCTCTTGTGTCGCACTTAGAGCACTCCTCGTCAGGAGTAGAGGTTGCCTTCTCTTCACAGTCAGTTCACCCTCCAAGATGATTAAGCTCCCATGGAAGCAAGCTTAAGGAAAAAAATAAGAAAACAAAATTGATTTTTCACGTGCTGGATTCTTCCCTTTCTTCTTCTCTTTCCTCAATATTTATCTTTACTGCCAAGTCCAGGTGTCCTTCTTCTCTCAGATCTAACTTCCTTACAGCTGTACAAGTTAGTTAATCCAGCTGTACACTCATTCAGATCTGGTATATGCACTAAGCAATTGCAAGTTGCCGTGACATTTCTGGACGCAAATTTAGATTTTAATTTGCTGCGACAACTTTGATATCCTCATGAACTAGTGCTTCTGGATATGATCACACAGTCAAGTCCCTGGTACAATCTAAAAGTGCTCATGCAGTGACATGCTTGGGCGCAATTTTGGATTAAAATTACGGCGACAACCTTGAACACTTTCCTGCTTTGATCTTTTAGGATAGATTCCTACACTGACATCTCGAGACGCAATAGTAACACTAAATGTAGCGACATTAGTAGCATAAGTATAATAAAATGAAAGAAAATTACACCAAACATCACTGACTTAGAAAATGTAATTACTAAATATAAAATGCTATAAATGCATGCTAAACATGGTACAAAGGGAACAAATTATACTCTAAATCAGGAGAAATTAATGGTATTTTCTAATGCTATCAGTGAGTTAGAAGTACAACTTCTCGAATCCCTTAAATAAAGAACATTACCTCGATTTTAATTACTTCTTATGCGTTGTATAAAACACATACAACACTTAAGTGACATGCGATTAATTTATTCAAACGTTGTACAAAAATGAATGAATGTGTGCAAGCCTAATATATAATACAATAATAGTAAAATCATAATTATAATGATAGTGATACTATTAATAATACAAATAGCAACATAGATAATAAAAAAAAATAATAATAATAATAATAATATAATAATAATATAATAATAATATAACTACGATGATAGTAGTAATAACATTAATCAAAGATGATAATAATAAAAATAATAATAACAATAATAATTATTATAATCATGACATGGTTGACACAATACTTAATGATAAAAAAATAGAACCTAATAACTCAAGGATGAAAATAAAAATTGCGTAATTAAAAGGTACAAAAATGTAAATGATATAAAATAGAAGTGTTGGGAATTTTTTTTTTTGAAAAAAAAAGTTTAAAAGGTCATTACTTCTTCAATTAATCGAATCAATAATTACATCATTATGGATTTCACTAGGATAATCCATCTCAATTTACATTGCTTGGCTAAAGCCATTTTGCTAATCCTATGCGCAATTTTATTACAAACACGAGGGCACCACTTAATCAAATAATTCTTACGAGTTACTAAAATACATTTAATTTCATTAACAAAAAACCCGTAATGGATATATCCTCTTTTGGGCTATGTACCCTATTCACAATGTCAGCACAATCACTCTCTAGAATAAATTGGTCCACGTCACGATCAATGGCCCATTCCACCCCATATTTGAAAGCAGTAGGTTCCGCCAATGAAGTACACGCCACTTGATCTTTGTAAAAAAGGGAACCACCCATAACAAAGCCATCTGGGTCCCTGACAATAAGCCCAATACCTGCTTTGCCATTATCCAAGAAGCATCTATATTAATTTTGATCCAACCCACCAAAGGCTTAATCGATTTACTGACTTTCATAGGTCTAGGCAGCATAGCAATATTATTGAAATTGTGGAGTCTGAACTCATTTGTGAAATGAACAGCCCTCTCCCACGTGACTCTAGGTTCCACCACTTCCCTTTTAAACACAAAATTGTTTCTGTCGCTCCAAATATTCCAAAGGTTAATCATAAAGCATTCGAAAGCCTTGATGTCCAGCAGTCTCATACTCATTTCCAACCAATCAATGGCTCCAGCCCATGTAGAAGTCAGCACCCTATTGTTAATGCCCGCTTTGGTCAGCGTCTCATGAGCAAACTCACAATCCCTTAGTGCATGGGTCACGGTCTCATCAGCCACATTGCATCTAGGACAAAATTTATTGAAAGAAGGGTTAATCATGGCAATTTTAGCATTTGTAGGTAATAAATCCTATCCAAAATGCCAAGCAAACACCCTAATTTTTGGTGGCACCCCAAGTTTCCATATAGCCCTCCAATAAAACCGGTGCGGACCGAAACCAAGCTTTTTTAGAATAAGCTAAGAATACCTGTTCTTAGTTGTATAAATCCCATTTGTGGCATGGAACCAGACCATTTTATCCTCGGGCCCATCTTTTATCAAAGGGATATTACAAATTTTGTCCCCCAAGTCATTGCCAAATATCATTTTAACTTGCGCACTATTCCATGCATCCCTATTATACTGTCTGATAGTATTAAAAAGAACCATGGATTTCTCCCTACTTATTGTTTAAGTTGTTCCTATTTAGTCATCTTTAGCGCGCCTTTTGGCAATTTTTAAGTTAGTTCATTTCATTTTCTAACTCAATGGACCTTAGCTAAGTTGCCTTTAATTTTATCATATTTTACTACTAATGTCGCTGCATGAGTCTATTCAGAATTACGCCCAAAATTGTCACTGCATGACGATATCTAAAGTTGTCGCTATATGACCATGTCTAGAATTACGCCAAGAAGTGTCATCGCATCTGACAGTTGTCTGGATAAAAAAACCAGAAATGCGTGAGCTGTCCAATCTAGTGTAACTAATTGGTACGCCAAAGATCGCTAGATTTGGAGGAAAGGACACCTGTACTATTCAGCTAAAGTTAAATACTCATGAAGAGAGAGAGAAAGGGAGTCTTCTTCCGAGTTTTATTCTTCTTGAATCCATTCTTGAAACTTGCAGCCATGGAAGCTTAAACCTCTTAAGGGCGAACTAACGTGAAGAAGGAGACAAATCTACTCCTGACGAGGAGCCTTTAAGTGTAACGCAAGAGGGAAGTAAGAGAGCAAGTCGAGTAGTCTAGGAATAGTATTCTCCATTTGTTCTTTTACATTTCTTTTCTTAAACGCTGGTGATTATTATTTATTTCATGTTTGTATGGAAGTAGACTTGATTTCTAGACAAAATGATATTTTATCCAAGCTTGCTTTTACTGTTTAATCTTTGGGTTTGAATGTTTTGATCACGGAAGTGTTATTCCAATCACTATCACTGAAAGGAGCAACAACAATTTAAACTAACAAGCAAGATAACGGAAGTTGCTTGGGGATTGAAAGAATTTAATCCACTTGTTCTTGAATGTGTTGCATTGCCATCATCGGAAGGTATGGTTAGTGTGCATATTTAAGTCTTAGATTGAATAGAGAAGCCAAGTTTGGTAAGACATTCATTGTACCTTATTGCAGTGACAATCACCTATTCTTTAAAACCTTGCGAGTCAAACTTAGTATTCTGCTGACTATTCATATTGGGGACCCCATTTCATTATTATTACATTTCTTCTTTAATTTCACATTATTGCTTCGACAATCACTCTCAAAATTTTATTACATTTACTTATTCATTGCACCAACATTAATAGACAACAAACATCCATCCTCGTGGGATCGATATCCGGCAATTTCACATCTTTCTACTATACTTGCATCGACAGTGTATGCTTGCCCATATTTGCTGTGACGCTCACAGTCGATCAAGTTTTGGCACCGTCACCAGGGATGGTGTTTGTTTGATGTTTATTTTCATTTTTGCATTTATTCTTTATTATTTAACTTTTAGTTGTTGTTAACTTGTTTTCTTTTTGTTGTTATTTTCACATTTTATTTTAGGTGTTTTATGACCCGAAGCAATTCGGAGTTTATTGTGGTTTAGACCCAAAAATAGAAAGAACTATTTGAAGAAGGCGTCAAAAGCAAAGAAATATGGCCTTACCACGAATTGATGAAGTCATACCATAAATGCAGCAACAAGATCCTATTGTACCACCAATATAGCCACAAAATGTAAATAATCCACATCTGCCGCAAGAAGATCAAATACAAAATCGAACTATTCGAGATTTTGTTGTTCCTGTTTTGGATGATTTGCAACCTGGAATTGTTAGGCCAGTACTCTAAGCTAGAAACTTCGAACTCAAGCCAGTGATGTTCCAAATGTTGAATTCTAATGGGAAATATGCTGGATTGCCACATGTAGATGCGCGAGAACATCTCAATTCCTTTTTATTGATTTGTGCTTCCTTCAGTCAGCAAGGTGTTCTTGATGACAGTTTGAAGATGCAGTTGTTTCCTTATTCATTGCAAGGAAGAGCTCGTGCCTGGTTCCTTGGGTTACCTCCTGGCCCCATTACTTCATGGAATGCACTCGCAACACAGTTTGTTTTGCGTTTTAATCCGTCGACAATGAATGCTCGTCTACGGAATGATATTACAGCTTATCATCAACTGGATGATAAGAATCTACATACTACGTGGGAACATTATAAATCTTTGCTTCGATGTTGCCCCATGCACGGTATTCAACAAGAAACATAGATAGAAATTTTCTACAATGGGTTGAATTCACAAACAAGAAATCTTGTCGACGCATCAGCCAATGGACCTTTGTTGGATTGTACTTATGATGAAGCTGTGCGAATTCTTAAGAGAATTGCTCAGAATGATTATCAGTACCCTATCTCTAAAGTTACACAAGTAAAAGCTAATCTAGGAGTTATTGAATTGGACGTAATATCTGCACTTAGTGCTCAAGTCTCTTTTCTCGCAAATATGATAAAAAATATGAAGGGGATTAGTGATGTTGCAGCTATACAAGTCGGTCAACAAGTTGATGTGTCTACATTTTGCTGTGAGATTTATGATGACAACCATAGTTATAAAGATTGTCCACAACATTCAAAGAATGCTTTAATGCCAATAATATCCGTGGTAATTCCTATAGAAACTCTTACAATAATTCTACACGCACCCGGCAGACTTGGGGAAATTAGAATGCTAGACAAAATGCTGCGACATTTCGATATGAGAATTCATCTAATTAAAGCAATTACAACCCAAGATAAGGGAATTACAACCCACAACAGTAGAATTACAATCAACAAAGCTAGATATAGCCACATCAAAATCGGATGCAAAACTTGAAGATTTAATGCGAGAGCATACCACTTGCACGGAAGCTATTGTGCAAGGAAATTCTTCCTCTATTTTGGTGTTGGAATCACACTTAGGACAAATTACTTCGAATCTAAGCACTCGACCTTTAGGTACACTCCCTAGTAACACAGAAAATCCCAATCCGAAGGGAAAGAGCATTGCAAAACTATCACTCTTAGGAGTGGTAAACAAACAGGTGAGCCAGCCATCGACTCGACTGTAGAATCTCCAGCCACTAGTGACGTGACCCATGGTGAGAAAGTTGAATCTAAAGGATTTGTTGATGCACCAAACAAGGAAGTTACACAAATTGTCACTCCTATGCCTAATGTTCGACCTTCGAAAATGTTGATGCAATCAAAGATGTTGGTGCAATCTGATGTATCTCTGCCTTTTCCTTTTCCACAATGATTCAAAGAAAATGAGCATGAAAAGTAGTATCAGCAGTTTCTGAACACACTGAAGCAACTTCATGTTAATATTCCTTTTTGTGGACACTGATCGTGCTATGAACGTCACAGCAATTGGTGCAAGCGAACACTATCGATACAAGTATAATTGATAGGTTTTAGCTATCATATATAAATCCCACAGAGATGGTTGTTGATGCTATAACTATCGAAGCAATTAAAGTTAGCATAAAAGGAATTGTAAGGAATAATGTCAGCACTATTAAATCACAGACTGCAAAATTAGAATGAATAGAAACTGTCAAAGCAATTGTTATGAGTCTGTGATGCAATATGTCAAAACAATTTAATAAGAAAATGTAGTGAAAGTTTAAGATATTTTGTAGATGCAAATTAAGGAATTTAAAGAAATAAAACAATGATGATAGAATGGAAGGATCCCTGACTTGATAAGTCGACAATCACTAAATGTGACCACAAGGTAAATGATAAATAAATTGTCGTTGCAATTAAGCTTAATGAAATCTTACTCACATTGACTTCTCTATTTATCCAAGACCCAAATACTCAAATTAACTACACCTTCCAATGCTGGCAATGCTTTGCATTCAAGAACAAGTGACTAGAATTCCTTCGTGTCTTAAGCAACTTCTGTTGTCTTACCTGTTAATTTAACTTGTCACTACACCTTCTAGTGTCAGCGACTGCAATAACACTTCCGTGATCAAGAAATTAAATTTAAAGATAAACATATATGAGGAATTGAAAAATAGATCGGTTTAGATCTAAAATTAAAAGGTACTTCATAAAATAATTAAGTTCATCAGAATTTATCAACGTTTAAGAGGAAATAAAGAACAAGTTAAGGAATTCTATTCCAAGCTTACTAGAACTCTTTCCTAATGCTCCTCTTGCGTCGCACTTAGAACACTCCTCGTCAGGAGCAGAGGTTGCCTTCTCTTCACAGTCAGTTCACCCTCCAAGATGATTAAGCTTCCATGGAAGCAAGCATAAGGAAAAAAATAAGAAAACAGAATTTATTTTTTCACGAGTTGGATTCTCTCCTTTCTTTTTTCTTTCCTCAATATTTATCTTTTCTGCCAAGTACAGGTGCCCTTCTTCTCTCAGATCTAACTTCCTTACAGCTGTACAAGTTAGTTAATCCAGCTGTACACTCACTCAGATCTGATATATGTAGTAAGCAGTTGCAGGTTATCACGACATTTCTGAACGCAAATTTAGATTCTAATTTGTTGTGACAACATTGATATCCTCATGCATTGGTGCTTCTGGATATGTTCACACAGTAAAGTCCCTGGTACAATCAAGAAGTGCTCATGCGGTGACATGTTTGGGTGTAATTCTGGATTAAAATTACGGTGAGAGCCTTGAACACTTTCTTGCTTTAATCTTTTAGGATAGATTCCTGCACTGACATCTCAAGACACAATACTGACACTAAATGTAACGACATTAGTAGCATAAGTATAATAAAATGAAAGAAAATTACACCAAACATCACTGACTTAGAAAATGCAATTACTAAATATAAAATGCTAAAAATGCATGCTAAACATGGTACAAAGGGAACAAATTATACTCTAAATGAGGAGGAATTAATGGTCTTTTGTAATGCTATCACACCCCCAAACTTGAGTTTTAGTTGTCCTCAAGTAAACAAAAGCTAACAAGGTCATAGCAAAATAATCATTCTAGCAACTTGAATTCTCTGGAATCCTAGTGTATAAATTACAATCATGTGATAGAAAATTGCACCGACAATTTAAAGGTATGAATAATAAAAAATGCAACTTCACTAATGCTAGCATCATGCTTTAAATCTTAAATCTTCTTAACCAATACAACATTTATTATCTAATTTTCTTTCTTTCTTTTCTTTTATGCGATTGAGAGATGTCATTGCATTACTATACCCTTGTTCCTAAGCAGTAACGATAGGGTGCAACGAACCCCCAAGAAGTATGTAATTGCACCGACACACAATCTTGTAGTGACAGCCTTTGGCTAGATTTTTTTTTCTAACACTTGCATTGGAGTGTTCCCCCTTGATAAGTCACAATGCACTCACATTGGAGTGCTTTTATTTGTAGTTATAATTATGTATAGCTGCATATGACAAGTTGTTCCAAGATTCAAATAATGATACTACTCATTTATTACTGATGCGGTTTTAACCATTTATCCAAAAATAGAAGGATACAACATTCAATCACATTCATCCAATTCACGCATTAGCATCTTAAATAATTCAAGAATTAAGCATTAAATGAAAAAAATTGTAGTCACATTTTTTATAACCTTGCCTACTTTCATTAAACTAAAGGAACAAATAATTTCTTAAAAATGTGGGTGCAATTGCATTTCCATTCCATATACATTTCCCCCCAAATCTAGAGTCTACATTATCCCCAATACATTGACAATAATATACAAATATTTATGGAAATGCAACTACAATGCAAATGCGTTGACAAATAAAATGCAGGGACAATTAAAATATGATGACAATGCAATTACAACTACATGATATGCGACTAAATTAAATACTAAACAAATTAAAAAGAAAGCTAACTCAATGATGTGCAGCCGAAGATGTGGCTGCTTTGGTTTTTTTCTTTTTCTTGTAGTGCTCCTCCTTACGCTTCACCTTACCTTTGAGCTTGCATTTTCTTTCTGTTGGTGCAACCGGGTTGGCAGATTACTCCTCCATATGCGGTTGAGTACTGGCTTCATCGACTGTGACATCAGAAGGATGGATTTCGACAAGAGGTGCCACATAAGGCACTATAGCCAGAGGATTGAAATCGTCATTGCTGATTACCACAACCTCCGCCTGACTCGTAATTGATGGCGCCAGGTCTTTAGTAGTTGCACGCACATTGTTGGGTGCAGCGACAAATTCTTCAGGTAAATTTGTCGCGACAAAAACTTCCTCTTTTTCTTCTTCTTTCTTTTCTTCTTCTTTATTCTCTTCTTCCTCGATACCCTTAGATTCCATGGTCGTGCGCTCCTCATCAGTAGTAGTTGCCTTGTCAGCCATATTTACCCCCAAACTATTAGAAAATTCATCTTCAAAGAGGCTAGCAATATTGCGAAAACACTTCTCAACATCCCCTGAATTCACATCCTTGTCCTCATCATCAAAAATATAGACCATATGCGGAGACTCGATAGAGTGATCCTTCCCTTCCGAAGCATCTTTTTTGATTGATGGTGTTGCCTCCCTAATGATAGCGGAAACACTAGGAATTATGGCAAGGGATGCTTGCTAATACCGCGTAAGGTGCTGACAATTGCAGTATTCCATGCCCTGGTGTAGGTATAGAATAAGTTTTGTGAGTGCTCTATGTCTTCAATTGTGGCGACAAGTTTAATTTGTCGCACATTCATTCTGTGCACCTATTGCTTGATTTCTATAACCCTCCTCCATAATTTAGGTTCTGTGGGGGCATGAGATTGTTTTGTTTCCTTCTTTGTTTTTCCTTTTTCCTTTTTTGGTGCAGTTTCTTTCACCACCGGGGTCTCCTTCCCCCTTGTCATGCGCTCAACCGAGACATCATTGATTGGTCTCTTATTCTTTAAGAATTCCTCCCCCTTACGAGGCACAACATCCCTCTATTGACATAAATGCGTTATAAGAGAGGAGAATGGAAAAATACCTATTTGCTTTGCTACTACTTCTGTAATTTCTTGATGTAAGATTGCAACGGCATCAATTCGGTAGCCTGTAATGATTGAATGTATGAGACACATTCTGTCTAAGGTTACCATGGTGATGTGGGTAGAAGGCAGTAGGCGACAGTTGATAAAATAAAACCAGACTTTACTTTGAACCGTGAGGAATTGACAATGCATTGTATAGTTATTGGGGTTGTTACCGATCCAGACGGCACCGTCGATGCACATATCATGCAGTAATAGGTCAGCACCCTCCTCTGTCAGTTGTTCTAAGAAGGCAATGTGCTCATCTTCTCCCTTAGTAATGTTGTACAATGCCTTGATATGTGCAGCACTCTAGGGTACCAATCCTTCTCGAATAAAGACAAACTCTTGTTCTTTATCAAGCAAATTGGCACAGAATTCCCTAACAAGAGACGAAGAATACCCTTCAGGATGGTCACAAAACTTTTCCCACCCCATGCATGAGATATTTCTGTGGATTTGTTTTCTCAGCATGAGTAGTGGAGATAGCTGGAATCCTTACTCTGGGTGGCAGTTACGCTTCAACATATTATTATGGAAGCGATCTTTTGCTGCTTTTGTGAGAAACAGTACTGGTTCGTCGGATGGCAGCTACTCTACATTACGAGCCACCATCGTAAAGGATTCAACGGCTTATTTAGACGGGGTTTTGGATCCTCTTGTTCTTGCCATAATTATGAAATAAAAAGAGAATGAAAATCACAGGAAATTGGAAGGTTGAAGAAAAGAAAGTTTTACAGCAACAATGGTGGTTGTGGTTGTGAAGAATACCATCGGCATAATGGGATGTTTTATAGGAGATGAAGATGAAGAGGCATGATGATTTCGACTGCAGGGAAAGGACGTTATGTCTGCATCCAATAAATACAGTGACACGGATTGTCCTTTTTCCGAATCGATCCAACGGTTAGGGAACAGGATGAATCAATCGACATGATTCTTTCCTAAAACGTTTCATTGTGATAAGTCAGCAAGTAAATTGCGTCAACAAGTAGTGTTTTCTGTACGTTGACAAAAATGATAGCTTTATTCCTGTAAAAGAACTAGAGAGATAATTGACATAAAATAAAATACAAAAAGTAAATAGAAAAATTGTAATGACATTTTAAGAAAATTGGACCAGATTAATGGTCTCGTTCTGCTCGTGGTCGTCTGGGCTGAGATAGTGCTTTAACCTTTTTCGCGATTTACCTTGAATTAATGCCCATCATTTAGGCCTTTAATTGTCACTGCACCATGAGGAAATGCTTCGACAACTTTGAATGGCCCTGACCATTTGGAGCGCAATTTTCGAGGATGTAGTTGTTAATTAAATAAAAGTACTAACTGACCTGCAGAAAATTGTAACCACAAGATAATGTTGTCATGCCATCGCTTGTCTTTGTTCTTTGTATGGCAGTATTCTCGTATGCATTTTGTCGAATCTCCTCCAATTCAGAAATGTCCAATAATCGCTTTTGTCCAACAGCATCATAATTCATATTCACTTGCTTAATTATCCACATGGCTCCATGTTCAAGTTTCATAGGCAAGTGACAGGATTTACCAAAAACAAGCTGATACGACGATATTCCTAATGGTGTTTTGTACGCTGTGCGAAGCGCCCACAATGCATCATTGAGCCTTGAAGACCAATCGCATTTGGATGGATTCACCACCTTTTCAAGGATATTTTTAAATTGTCGATTGGATACTTCAGTTTGGCCATTCGTTTGTGGATGATATGTGGTTGTCATTCTATGTTTAACACCATAACACTTTAATGCTTTTGCAACTTGATTGCAGTGAAAATGAGTGCCTTGATCACTAATTAATGCTTTAGGTGAGCTGAATCGTGTGAGGATGTGTATGTGAAAGAATTTCAACACTGTCCTAGCATCATCTTTAGGGACAGCAATTGCTTCAACCCATTTTGATACATAATCGACAGTGACCAAAATATAAACATTTCCAAAAGAATTAGGAAATGGTCCCATGAAATCCATAACCCAGACATCGAAAAGCTCAACTTCTATAATAGGCTGTTGCAGCATTTCGTTGCATCGAGATATTGATCCAGTACGCTGATAATTATCGCATTATTGAACAAAATTATGGGCATCTCGAAACAATGTTGGCCAATAAAATCCTGACTGAAGGACCTTTGTAGCAGTCCTAACACCACCAAAAGGACCTCCATAAGGAGCATCATGGCAATGCTTCAGGATAGGAAACATTTCTTCTTCAAGAATGCATCAACGAATAATATTGTTGGCGCATACTTTGAACAGGTATGGGTCATTCCAATAATACTTTGCAGCATCTTGAAGAAATCATACCTTTTAGTGACCAATTGCACTCAGTGGTAGTTTTCCACATACCAAATAATTAACAACATCTATATACCATAGGGATACGTCGACAGAAAAGAGCTTCTCGTCTGGAAATGCATCGACAATTTGTGAAGTATTTCCATCTTCACTCCCAAATTTCAGATGAGATAAATTTTCTGCTACCTGATTTTTCGATCCTTTTCGATCTTTAATTTTAACATCAAATTCTTGTAATAACAGGATCCATCGAATTAGCCTGGGTTTAGCATCTTTTTTGGCAAAGAGGTATCGCAATGCAGAGTGATAAGTATATACTATAACTTTTGCACCTACAAGATACAAACGAAACTTATCAAATGCAAAAACTACTGCTAGTAACTTTTTCTCTGTAGTCGTATAATTTACGTGCACTTTAGTAAGACTATTGCTAGCATAATACACTGTATGAAATACCTTATCTTTGCATTGTCCAAGCACTGCACCTACTGCATAGTTGCTCGCATCACACATAAATCCTAACAGTTGTGACCAGTTCGGTGCGACTACAGTAGGTGCCTACACTAATTGCTGTTTAATTTTTACAAATGCTTCCAAACAGGCAGCATCTAACAAAAACTTTTTATTCTGCTCTAACAGTGAGCATAGAGATTTTGCAATTTTTGAGAAATCTCAGATAAATTTTTGATAAAATCCTGCGTGGCTGAGAAAACTCCTTATTCCCTTGATATTAGTAGTTGGTGGCAGCTTCTTAATAATCTCCTCCTTTTCCTTGTCTACTTTGATGCCCTGACAAGAGATATGATGCCCAAGAACAATGCCTTCAGTTGGCATGAAGTGGCATTTTTCCCAATTTAGCACCAGATTAGTGTCCTCGCATCGCTTTAACACTCTAGCTAAATTATCAGCGCATTTATCAAAAGTGTGACCATAAACAAAAAAAGTCATCCATGAATATCTGTAACGAATCTTCAATCATATCAAAAAAGATTACCATCATACACCTTTGAAATGTGGTCGGTGCATTGTATAGACCAAATGGCATTTGGCGAAAAGAAAAGGTACCAAATGGACAAGTAATAGTTATTTTTGCTTGGTCTTCCGTAATTGCAACCTAGTTGTAGCCAGAATATCCATAAAAAAATAATAATAAGCCTTACCAGCAAGCCTATCTAGCATCTGATCAATGAAGGGAAGTGTGAAGTGATCTTTTTTTGTGGCAGCATTCAAACAGCTGTAGTCCATGCAAACTCGCCAACCTGTAGCAATGCGAGTAAGGATTAATTCATTTTTTTATTACTTACAACTGTAATACTGCCCTTCTTTGGAATGCATTAGACTGGGCTTACGCATGTACTATCAGAAATTGGGTAAATAATGTCGGCATCCAACCATTTGATGATATATTTTTTTAAAACTTCCTTCATTTTCTCATTTAACCTATGTTATTGTTCGATGGATTGCTTTTCCTCGTCCTCCAGCCTGATCTTGTGCATGCAAAAAGAGGGACTAATGCCTCTAATATCCGGAATGCTCCAGGCGATGACACGCTTATTTTGCTTCAATATTCTGATTAATTTCTCCACTTGACTTGTGTTGAGATTTGCGGAGATAATTACTAGCAGGGTATCGTTGTCACCAAGGAAAACATATTTTAAATGTGTTGGTAATGGTTTCAACTCCAAATTTGGAGCTTCTTCAATACACGATTTAAATACAAGAATCGTCCTATTGGTCAGATCTAAAGATTCCATATGCCAACCATGCTTATGCTTAACAATATTTGCTTCAGCCTTGTAGTCGTATTCAGGTAGGAGATTTTCTTCAGTTGTCACTGTAATTTCTTCTAAAGCTATTGTACTTCGCTCATTAAATTCCTCCACAATTAATTCATCTAGTACATCAATATGGTGACATTGCTCTTTACTCCTACAGGGAGTTGCTTCAAAGACACTGAAGGTAACATGTTCATCATTCTGTCGCATGATTAATTTGCCCTTGAATACATCTATAAGAGTGCGTCTTGTAGCAAGAAATAGGCGTCCCAAAATTATGGATATCTCCTTATTAGCTTCACAATCAAGAATAATGAAATCTGCTGGAAACACAAACTTATCTACTTGGATAAGAACATCTTTGATTTGTCCTTCAGGTTGCGCTAAGGATTTGTCTGCAAGCTGGAATGTCATCACAGTGGGTTTCATGTGACCAATTCCTAATTTTTGGAATGTAGATAAGGGCATAAGGTTGATACTTGCTCCTAGATCACAAAGAGCTTTGTCTAAATAATGATTTCTAATGGAGCATGGAATTATAGAACTGCCAAGATCTTTCATCTTGGGTGGTAATTTATTTGTCAGTACAGCGCTGCAACCTTCTATGAGCGCAATTGTCTCGATGTCGATCAACTTTTTTTTCTTGGATAAAAGCTCCTTCATAAATTTCCCATAACTAGGAATCTGTACAAGAGCATCGACAAGAGGTATATTAACATGTAACTGTTTCAAGGTGGCCAAAAACTTTTTATATTCTCTTCATGTTCTTTCTCCTTGAATTATTGTGAAAACGACAAAGGTATAGAGACATTAGGTTGTTGTGATACAACCAGTTGCATCAACATTGGAAATTACGTCGACAATCTTGTAGGTCAAATAGTTAGCATGGGTGTAACTACTAGTGGCTCCTCTTCATTGAGCTCTACTGATTCTTCTTCAGATACAACTTTTTCTTTCTGCCCTGTTTTATTTGCATCGACAGGTGCTGTATTGGAACTGATACTTTGTTCAACAGTTTGCTTTCCACTCCAAAGAGTAATAGCTTTGCAATGCTCCTTCCTTTTTTGAGTTGGATTTTCAATATCACTGGGTAAAGCACCTGGTGGTCTAGTGCTCATATTAGAAGCTAGTTGTCTTACTTGTGCTTCCAACACTCGAACGGAAGAAGAATTTCCTTGCACAATAGCTTCAGTTCTTTTAATATGCTCATGCATCAAAGCTTCAAGGGCAGCTAAAGGATCTGCTCGTAGTTGAGATTACTGTTGTTGCTGTTGTTGATGTTGTCCTTGCATAGTCATATTTGGCAATGCAGTCTGCTGTGACCGCATACAAGCATGTGATTGCATCTGAGCATGTGACTACATCTGATCATGATGTGCTTGCACCTGAGAACTGCGATTGTAATTTTTCTATTGATTGTAATTCCCTTGTCGAAAATTTCCTTAACTTGAGGAATTTCCATATCAAAATGTGGACGCATTTTGATTTCTTTAAGGTTGTTGATTTCTGGTTGAACTGTTATAAGAATTACCATACGAGTTTCCTCAGATGTTATTAACATAGAACACATGTTTTGCATGCTGTGGGCAATCCTCGTAGCTATGATTGTCACCATAAATTTCACAACAAAATGTCGGGACATCCAATTGCTGAGCAACTTGAATGGGAGCAACGTCACTCGTCCCCTTCATGTTTTTAATCATGTTAGCCAACTGCACTTAAAGCTGATATGGCGTCTAATTCAATAACTCCAGGATTCGTTTTTACTTGAGCAGCTCAAGAAATTGGATATTGATAGTCATTCTATACAATTCTCTCCAAAATCCGTACGACTTCATCATAGGTGCAATCCAACAAAGAACCGTTTCCAGATGCATCGACAAGATTTCTTGTCTGTGCATTTAGTCCATTGTAGAAAATTTCGATATGTTTTCTTGTTGGATTCAATCCATGGGACAACATCGAAGAAAAGTTTTCTAACGCTCCCACATGGTATGCAAATTCTCATCATCTAACTAGTGGTAAGCAATAATATCATTCCTTAATCAAGCATTCATAACAGGTGGACTAAACCGCAAAACAAATTGAGTTGCAAGAGCATTCCACGATGTAATAGATCTAGCAGATAATCCAAGAAACTAGGTACGAGCCCTTCCTTGTAATGAATAAGGAAATAACTGCATCTTCAAGGTGTCATCAGGGATACCATGCAGACTAAAAGAAGCACAAATTAGTAAAAACGATTTAAGATGATCTCTCACATCCTTATGAGGCAAACCAACATATTGCCCATTCGAATTTAACATCTGAAACATAATCGATTTTAACTCAAAATTCCCAGCGTGGATAGCTGGTCTAGCAACCCCTGGTTGCAAGTCATCTAACATAGGAACAAGAAAGTCTCTGATTGTTTTGTTTTGTATTTGTTCTTCTTATGGCAATGGTGGGTTGTTTAAATTCTATGGCTGTATTGGAGGGACAAGATTTTGTGGCGGCAACTGTGGCATAGCATCATTTTCAAGTAAAGCCATATATCTTTGTTCTTGTCTTCTCCTTCGAATAGTTCTTTCAATTCCGGATCTAAGCTAACAATATTTTTAGGATTTCTCTTAGTGGTCATAAACACATAAATATTGAAAAATACTCAAGAAAAGTAAAAAAAAATAAACATCAAACAAATGCCATCCCCGACAATGGCGCCAAAACTTGATCGCGCTATGAACGTCACATCAATTGGTGCAAGCACTATCGATGTAAGTATAGTTGATAGATTTTATCTATCATATATCGATCCCACAGAGATGGTTGTTGATGCTACAATTATCGAAGCAATTAAAGTTAGCATAAAAGGAATTGTAAGGAATAATGTCAACACAATTAAATCACAAACTGTAAAATTCGAATGAATAGAAACTGTCAAAGCAATTGTTGTGAGTCTGTGATGCTATATGTCAGAACAATTTAATAAGAAAATGTAGTGAAAATTTGAGATATTTTGTGGATGCAAATTAATGATTTTAAAGAAATAAAACAATGATAATAGAATGGGGGGATCCCTGACTTGATAAGTTAGCAATCACTAAATGTGACCACAAGGTAAATGATAGATAAATTATCGCTGCAATTAAGCTTAATGAAATCTTACTCACTTCGACTTCTTTGTTTATCCAAGACCCAAATACTCACATTAACCACACCTTCCAGTGCTACCAATGCTTTGCATTCAAGAACAAGTGACTAGAATTCCTTCATCTCTCAAGCAACTTCCGTTGTCTTGCTTGTTAATTTAACTTGTCACTGTACCTTCCAGTGTCAGCGACTGCAATAACACTTCCATGATCAAGCAATTAAATCCAAAGATAAACAGATATGAGGAATTGAAAAGAGATCGATTTAGATTTAAAATTAAAAGTTACTTCCATATACAATTAAGTTCATCAGAATTTATCAACGTTTAAGAGGAAATAAAGAACAAGTGGAAGCATTCTATTCCTAGCCTACTAGAACTCTTCCCTAATGCTCCTCTTGCGTCGCACTTAGAACACTCCTCGTCAGGAGTAGAGGTTGCCTTCTCTTCACAGTTAGTTCACCCTCCAAGATGATTAAGCTGCCATGGAAGCAAGCTTAAGGAAAAATAATAAGAAAACAAAATTTATTTTTTCACGAGCTGGATTCACTCCTTTCTTCTTCTCTTTCCTCAATATTTATCTTTTCTGCCAAGTACAGGTATCCTTCTTCTTTTAGATCTAACTTCCTTACAGCTGTACAAGTTAGTTAATCCAACTGTACACTTACTCAGATCTGGTATATGCAGTAAGGAGTTGCAGGTTGTCGCGATATTTCTGGACTCAAATTTAGATTTTAATTTGCTGCGACAACTTTGATATCCTCATGCTGGTGCTTTTGGATATGTTCATACAGTAAAGTCCCTGGTACAATCAAGAAGTGCTCATGTGGTGACATGTTTGGGCACAATTATGGATTAAAATTACGGTGATAGCCTTGAACACTTTCCTGCTTTGATCTTTTAAGATAGATTTCTATGTTGACATCTCAAGACGCAATACTAACACTAAATGTAGCAACATTAGTAGCATAAGTATATAAAATGAAAGAAAATTACAACAAACATCACTGACTTAAAATATGCAATTACTAAATATAAAATGTTAAAAGTGCATGCTAAACATGGTACAAGGGGAACAAATATATTCTAAATCAGGAGAAATTAATGGTCTTTTCTAATGCTATCAGACGCTCTTGTGCAAATTCCTAGTTATGGGAAATTTATGACGGAGCTATTGTCCAAGGTGAAGAAACTCACTGATATTGAAACTATTGCACTCACAGAAGGCTGTAGTAATGCTTTGAAAAATAAATTACCGTAAAAAATGAAAGATCACGGAAGCTCTACTATCCCATGTGCAATTGGAAACCACTATTTGGGTAAAACTTTATGCGATTTAGGAGCTAGCACCAGTCTTATGTCACTGTCTACCTACAGAAAGTTGGGAATTGGTAACATAAAACCTACTACAATGACATTACAATTAGCGGGTAGATCCTTGGCTTAACCTGAAGGCTAGATTAAAGACATTTTAGTTCGAGTGGGTAAATTTATGTTTTCGGCTGATTTTATTATACTTGACTACGAGGCAGACAAGAAGGTTCTCATAATCTTGGGACGACCATTTACGACCCTACTGGACGCACTCTCATCGACGTATACCAAAGGTGAATTAACTATGCGACATAATGATGAGCGTGTTACTTTCAGTGTCTTTGAATCTTTTCCATGCAAGGATAAAGAAGAATGTCACACTATTGATGTGCTGGATGATTTAATTGTTGAAGAATTAAATAACCGTGCGTTACTTTCTGAAGAATTTGTGGTGACATCTGATGATGAAATTTTAGCTAACTGTGACAGCATGCTGAAGCTAATAACATTTATTTAAGGCACGTATGGCAGATTGAATCTTTGGACCTAACCAACAGAACGACTCCAATTTCTAAGTAATCTATTGAAGAAGCTCCTACTGTAGAATTGAGGCCACTGCCAAGCCATCTGAAATATGTCTTTCTTGGCGACAATAGTACTCTCCCAGTTATTGTCTCCGCGATACTAGATGTAACTCAAGAGGAGAAATTGATCCATATCCTTAAGCAGAATAAATGAGCTATTGCTTAGAGTATTATCGACATTTGAGGCATTATTCCATCTTTTTTCATTCACAAAATCAAGTTGGAAGACGAAGGAAAGAAATCGATCGAACAACAAAGAAGGTTGAATGAGAAGATGAAGGAGGTGGTTAAGAAGGAAATTATTAAATGGCTAGACGCGGGCATTATTTACCTTATTTCGGATAGTAATTGAGTAAGTCTTGTGTAATGTGTACCTATGAAGAGTGGTATCACTATGGTGACCAATGACAAAGATGAGCTAATCCCTACACGCATTCCTACTAGTTGGCGAGTATGTATGGATTATCGCAAATTGAATGCAACTACAAGGAATGACCATTTTCCACTTCCCTTCAATGATCAGATGTTGGATAGGCTTGCTCGAAAAGCCTACTATTTCTTTCTAGAAGGTTATTCTAGCTACAATCAGATCGCTATTATGTCGGAGGATCACGCAAAAATTACGTTTACTTGTCCCTTTGGCACTTTTGCTTTTCGCCAAATGTCATTTGGTCTTTGCAACGCACCAGCCACATTTCAAAGGTGCATGATAACAATATTCTCAAATATGATCGAGGATTATTTAGAGGTCTTTATGGACGATTTCTCAGTCTATGGGAATAATTTTGATCAATACGCTGATAATCTGGTTAAAGTGCTGAAGCGATGTGAAGACACACATCTTGTGCTGAATTGGGAAAAAATGCCACTTCATGAAACTGAAGTCATTGTCTTAGGTCATCGCATTTCCAATCAAGGAATTGAAGTAGACAGAGCTAAGGTGGAAATTATTGAGAAGCTACCTCCGCCGAAAAATGTGAAGGGTTTCTGAAGTTTTCTTGGGCATGTGAGGTTTTATCGTTGTTTTATTCAAGATTTTTCCAAATTGCAAAAACCCCTCTGCTCATTACTGGAACAGAATAAAAAATTCATCTTTGATAATGTATGTTTGGATGCATTTACTCAAATAAAGCAGCAGCTACTTAAAGCACCCATTGTCGTTGCACCGAATTGGTCTCAATCGTTTGAAGTTATGTGCGATGCAAGCAACTTTGCTGTGGGTGCTATCTTAGGACGCCACAAGGAAAAATATTTCACGCTATATATTACACCAGCAAGATGCTCACAGAGGCTCAAATTAATTATACAACCACATAGAAAGAATTGCTCGTTGTAGTCTTTGCTTTCAACAAATTTCGCTCATAACTTGTTGGCGCAAAGGTTACTGTATTTACTGACCATTCAACGTTGAGATATCTTTTCGCAAAGAAGGATGCCAAACCACAACTGATACGTTGGATCCTATTATTGCAAGAATTAGATAATAGAGATAAAATTAAAAGAGTTCTGAAAACTAAGTGGCAAATCACCTGTCACATTTGGAAGTTGGTAGCGAAGATGGAAACATACTTCAGATTATCGAAGCATTTCCAGATGAGAAGTTGTTTGCTGTCAACGCAACCCCGTGGTATGTAGATATAGTTAATTATTTGGTATGTGGAAAACTACCCTTGGGTGTCACAGGCCACAAGAAAGAAAGATTTCTTCGAGAAGTAAAGCGATATTATTAGAACGAGCCATCTGTATTCAAGGTCTGCAATGATAATATCATTCAACGTTGTGTTCCGGAAGAAGAAATCCTTTCAATCCTGAAGCACTGTCATGATGCTCCTTATGGAGGTCATTTCGATGGAATGAGAACGACTGTCAAGGTTCTTCAATCAGGATTCTACTGGACTTCATTATTTAAGGATGCTTACAATTTTGTGCATCAATCTGATCGATGTCAGAGCACTGGCTCTATATCTCGACGCAACAAAATGCTACAACAACCAATCATGGAAGTTGAACTCTTCGATGTTTAGGATATGAATTTCATAGGGCCATTTCCAAGCTCATTTGGAAATGTCTATATTCTAGTTATTGTTGACTACGTATCAAAGTGGGTGGAAGCCATTGCAGTCCCAAAGGATGATGCGAGGACAGTGATTAAATTTTTCCACAAACATATACTTACCTGCTTTGGCACACCAAAAGCATTGATCAATGACCAAGGTACTCACTTCCATTACAACCAGGTGGTAGTTGCATTGAAGCGATATGGAGTTAATCATTGAATGGATACCACTTATCATCCGCAAACCAACGGACAAGTTGAGGTGTCCAATCAACGAATTAAAAATATTCTTGAGAAGGTGGTAAACCCTTCAAGAAAATATTGGTCTTCTAAACTTGATGATGCCTTGTGGGTATTGAGGACAGCATACAAAACCCCACTTAGGTTGTCGCCGTATCAGCTTGTTTTGGGAAAGCATGTCATTTGCCAGTTGAATTGGAGCATAAGACAATGTGGGCGATTAAGTAAGTGAACATGGATTATGAAGTTGCTAGAAAGAAGAGGCTCTTAGACATCACTGAACTCGAGGAAATTAGGCATAATGTTTATGAGAATGTCGTAATTTATAAGGAAAAGACCAAGCAATGGCGCGATAAAATCATTTTGCAGCGACAATTTACTGTAGGACAATAGGTGTTATTATTCAATTCTCGACAGAAATTGCACCCAGGTAAATTGCGCTCACGTTGGTCTGGACCTTTTGAAGTTGTCGAAGCATTTCCTCATGGTGTAGTCATAATTAAGGATCTACATGATGGGCACCAGTTTAAAGTGAATGGACAACGTCTAAAACATTATTTTGGGCATAATGATCACAAGCAAGAAGAGACCATTAAATTGCTCAAATTTTTCTAACCTTTCTTGAAATTTATATCCTTTAATTGTATTTTCTTTTGTTTTTGTTTAAGTTTATTTCATTTTTATTTCTTGTAGAATAAAGTTGATTCTTTATCGACGCATTTGGATCTCCTTGTCGACACAACTCGTATGTCTATACTGAATATTGCTGACTCATCAAAAATTAGAGTATATCAGGAAACAGATCCTACCGTTTGATCAATCAACACCCAACCGTTGGATCGGTCTGAACGTGTGTCACTCCTATTGGACACATTTATTTTGCCAGAATTTATGTCCTCTCCTCTGTTATAAAAACAGACACGCCTTTCCATCTTCCTTTTTCATTCCCTATAAATAACCCCTTTGTGCCGACTGTGCTATTCATAAAGACGCCATTGTTATTCACAAACTTTCTTCAAGTTTGCTCTTTTCCACCTCACAACTCTCTTTACTTACCAAAATAATTGCCAGAACTCGTGGATCAGTGAAGAAGAAAACTAAATATGTTGTAGAACCTTCATCCTCTACAATAGTCGTTTGAGAAACAGAGCCTCCCATGTCTAAAGAACCTGTGACATTCCTCACGAAAGCGAATAAAGACCGTTTCCAAGAGAACATGCTGAAAAGGAACTGTTACCCAGAACAGGGTTTCCTCTTTTCGAGATAACAAGAACTAGGGAAACAAATCCATAAAACCATCACGAAGCTGAAATGGGAAACTTTTTGTCAACACCCTAGAAGCTATTCTCCGTCTTTGGTACATGAGTTCTATCCCAATCTTATTGACTGTGAGTCAAAATTTGTTTTTGTCCGTGAAGGATTAATACCTTAGGACGTTGCACACATCAACGAGCTCTACAACACTAAAGTAGACAAGGACGAACATGTTTCTTTTATTGAGGGACTCACTGATGAAGGGACAGATCTTTTGGTAAAGGATCTCTGTGTTGAAGGAGCCATATGGTCGGGTTCGAATCCAAATAACTACACCATGCATAGGTTATTTTTGACATTATAGAGCAAAGTTTGGTTCCACTTTATGAACTGCAAATTGATACCTTTCACACACAGCAAAACTGTCACCCTTGATCGAACGTGTCTGATACATTCCATCATCAAGGGGAGGAAAATAGATGTTGGGGCAATTTTACACCAGGAAATCGCTAACTGTGCCGCCAGGAAAACAGGTATACTGGTTTTCCCCTCACTAGTAATGCAGTTATGCTAGCAAATGAGAGTCGTGCCATGAGATGGAGAAGAGATCTTGGAGAACGAGGGCCCAATAAATGAAACATCAATCGAAAGAATGACTCGTGGAAAGGATATGCCCAGAGTGAATAAAGAAGAACCAAAAAAGGAAGGGAAAAGCAACAGCACAAGACAAAGGAATAAATGTGACTACAAAGACTCATTTATGGCATAAAATGAAGAAGGTCGAGAAGATAGCAGATCCATAAGTAAAAGGCAAATCAAACTTATCACTACTGTGGAAGATATGGACAGGTCACATATTTTATTCTACGCCAACACACTAAGGCTTGGAATAATGTTGTTGTGACCACATTAAGGCGAATGAGCAAAGCCCCTCTCCTTGAATTCCCAGTATTCCCTCCAATTATCAGAGAGTATGAGCCCCTAACTGAGGAGGCTGACTCAAGGGATAAAGACCAATCAGTGACTTCCTCTCCAATGATGCATATCTCTAATGACGAGAAAGTGGCAAGATCAAAGGAGGTGGAGGAATGTTTGCAGAATATTGAGAGATTGTTTGAGGATGAGTTTACTGCTGGTCAAGATGCACATGTTACTGAAGAGGAAACTCCTACTGAAGGGGAGAAAACACAAGTTGAAGAAGAGCAAGAAGAAGATGAAGGAAAAGAAGCTGAGGAAGATTTAGCCGAAGAATTTTTCACCGCACCCGAAGTTGTGGGTGCAACAACTGAGGGCTTGATGCTAGACGGAGCGAGTCAGGTGGAAGCTGTGGATACAATTAATGAGGACCACAATCTTTTGGCAATAATGGTCTACACTGGACCACTTGAAGTGATCCATCCAACATCAGACGCAGTTGATGATGTCGAGGTACAGCCAGATGTTGAGAAGCAATCCGATGACCAGGCAAAACCCAAAGAAAGAGAAAGAAAGCACCCCAAGGACAAGAAGCGTAGAAAGAAAGAAGAGAAGGAAGAAAAAGCACCATGCAGCCACATCAATGACTGCGAAAAATTGAGAGCTGTAGTTTTCATGCATAGCATGTAGCGTAGTTTTAGTCTATTAATAAGCATTGTCATTGCATTCCCATTGTCATTACATTTTAATTGTCAGCACATTTACATTATCATTGCATTTCCATTTGTCCTTATAATTTAGTGTTAGTGCATTAGGGACAATGCAGACTTTAAGTTTGGGGGAATGTATATGGGATTTGGAAATGAAATTGCACCCACATTTCAAAAAATTTTCTTTAATGAAGCATGCAAGGTTATGAATGGTTATTGCAAATGTGTTTAAATTTTACATTTGATGCTTAATTCTTGAATCATGTGAACTGTCAATGAATGAGTTGGATAAATTTGACTGAATATTGTATCTTCAATTATTTGATGAATGATTTAGATTGCATTTAATGGATGATTAGTATCATTCTTTGAATCTTGAATGAATCTGCCCTTTACATCTACTTATATATAGATAATTATAAATAAGAGACACTCCAATGGGGTGTATTATGAATTGTTCAAAGGGGGAACACTCCAATGCAAGTGTTAGAAAAAGTAATCTAGCCAAAGGCTGTCACTGCAAGAGTGTGTGTCGGCATAATTACATACTCTCTGGGGTTTGTTGCACTCCATCGTTACTTCTCAGGAACAAGAGTATAGTAATGCAATGACATCCCTCAGTCACATAAAAAAAGAGTAAAAATGAAAAGAAGAAAAAGATATATGTATATATTACTATGCAATAAATGTTGTATTAGTAGATAGAATTTAGGATTTGAAGCATGATGCTAGCTTTGATGAAGTTGCAATCTTAGTTATTCATGTTTATGAATTGTCGGTGCAATATTCTGTCATTTGAATGTGATTCATTCATTGGAATTTTAGATGATTTAAGTTGTCAGAATGATCATTTGTCTTGATAAATTTTTGTATAGCCTTGCTAGTTTCTGTTTTTGCTTGAGGACAAGTAAAAACTCAAGTTTGGGGGTGTGAAAGTACTGGAAAGAACCATGAATTTCTCCCTACTTATTGTTTAACTTGTTCCCATTTAGTCATCTTTAGCACACATTTTGGCAATTTTTAAGTTAGTTCATTTCATTTTCTAACTTAATGGACCTTAGCTAAGTTGCCTTTAATTTTATCATATTTTACTACTAATGTCACTGCATAAGTCTATTCAGAATTGTGCCCAAAATTGTCACTGCACGACGATGTCCAGAGTGTCGCTGTATGAGCATGTCCAGAATTGCGCCCAAAAGTGTCGCCGCATCTAACAGTTGTCTAGATAAAAAAAAACCAGAAATGCGTGAGCTATCCAGTCTAGTGTAACTAATTGGTATGGCCAGAGATTGCTAGATTTGGAGGAGAGGACATCTATACTATTCAGCTAAACCTCTCAAGGGCGAACTGACGTGAAGAAGGAGGCAGATCTACTCCTAACGACGAGCCCCTAAGTGCGATGCAAGAGGGAAGTAAGAGAGCAAGTCGAGTAGCCTAGGAATAGTATTCTCCATTTGTTCTTTTACATTTCTTTTCTTAAACGCTGGTGATTAATGTTTATTTCATGTTTGTATGGAAGTACACTTGATTTCTAGACTAAATGATATTTTATCCGAGCTTGCTTTTACTATTTAATCTTTGGGTTTGAATGTTTTGACCACTGAAGTGTTATTGCAGTCACTTCACTGGAAGGTGCAGCGATAGTTTAAACTAACAAGCAAGACAACGGAAGTTGCTTGGGGATTGAAGGAATTTAATCCACTTGTTCTTGAATGTGTTACATTGCCATTATCGAAAGGTGTGGTTAGTGTGCATATTTAAGTCCTAGATCAAATAGAGAAGCCATGTTTGGTAAGACATTCATTGTACCATATTGCAGCGACAATCACCTATTCTTTAAAACCTTGTGAGTCATACTTAGTATTATGCTGGCTATTAATGTTGGGACCCCATTTCATTATTATTACATTTCTTCTTTAATATCACATTATTGCTTCGACAATCACTCTTACAATTTTATTGTATTTACTTATTCATTGCACCGACATTAATAAACAAGAAACATCCATCCTCGTGGGATCGATATCCGACAGTTTCACATTTGTTTACTATACTTGCATCGACAGTGTATGCTTTTGGCCACCTTGCTAATACTTGACCACACGTATGAGGGCTTGTTAACATTTTTGTGATAAAAAAAATCCCCATCGGGGAAATATTTCACAGAGAATACTTGATAACATAATGTCTCCTTCTTGTGAATAAAATGCCACACTTGTCTGCCAATTAAAGCTACATTAAACAATCTCATATCCTTTATACCAAGACCACCCATTCCTTTGGGAGTACAAATATTATCCCATCGTAACATTGCCTACCCACGACCTTTGTTCTTACTCTCCTACCAATAGTTATGGATTTTGGTGACCATAGCATCGATAATTCCCCTAGGCATAAAATACACAGAGAACATATAAGTCGGTAAAGATTAGAGAATCGCTTTTACAAAGACTTTTTTACCCTCACGAGACAACAAACGCTTAGACCAACCTTTCATCCTTTTATTAAACCGATCAATGATATATTTAAACGCATTAGTTTTATTTTTTCCCACAACTAAAAAAAGACCTAAGTAATTATCCATCTAAATAACAAATCTCATACCTAAAATATTACTAAAATTTTGTCTCTGATTCCTAGGCGTTTTAGGGCTAAAAAATAAAGTGGACTTAGATAGATTCACGTTTTGGACAAACATGTTTTCAAATTTTTGCAAAATATCCCTAATAGTTTCAACATCATCAGTTTTATTCCGAATAAACAGAAGAGCGTCATCAGCAAAAAATAAGTGGTTAATACAAGGACTATTATGACAGACCCTAATCCCATGCATTTTCCCCTCAGTCTGTGCATTTAATAATAGTCTAGATAACACGTCCATACAAAATAAAAAAAGATAAGGGGAAACGGGGTCTCCTTGTCTTAAGCCTCTGCTCGGTAAAATGATCTCTAATATATGTGTATTCTACTTGATCAAATATTTCACCGATCGCAGGCAATCCATAATTTTGAAGACCCAACCTCTGTTAAGACCCATTTTGATCAGCACCATCTCAAGAAAATTCCACTCGACCTTGTCGTAAGCCTTGCTCATATCGAGCTTGGCCACGAAACCTTTATTTGGCCCATTTTTTGAACTAAAAAGATAATGCATCATCTCGTGCGCTATAAGAATGTTGTCGTGGATCATTCTCCCAGGGAAAAATGCGCTCTGGTTTTGACTAATGCATCTATGAAGACAAAATTTTAAACGATTAGCCCATACATTTGCGATTATTTTGTATAGAACTCGGCAAAGGCTTATAGGACTAAATTGAGATTATAATAAAATTTAAAGAATAAATTACAAAAAATAATTAAGGATCAAATTAAAATAAATCAAAGCCGTAGGGACCAAGAGGGTTATTATTCCAACCTCTACGCACGTGTCATTTCCCTAATGGGTCAACGTTGGGTCAAGGGACGAAAACACAAAAGGACCAAATTAACAGGTCAAATTTGCAAAAAAGAAAAAAAAAGGTTAAGACAAAATTAAAAAACAGTGAGAAGTGGAGGGACGTGGGTAGTAATTATACTATTCCCTAAAAACACACAAATCCTAAGAGGATCCGGGTCGAGTCATCAGGTTAGGCTATAGAGAACGATGCCGTTTTAGGGCACCTGAAGCCACGCCTAAATGAGGTCATTTTATTGGCCCTATATAAGTTTAAAATCTAAGAAAAAACTTCATCTTTTCTCTTTTCCTAAAAAAACCCATAGGGCCAACGAGTCTTCACCATGGTCATCGATCATCGGTAACGGAGACCGTCACCTCCGATGGTTGGAGTTCTAAAAAACCCTCTTTTTAAACCTCTCAACTCTCAAACCCTAGATCTAAGGTTAAAAGTCCCTGAAACCGAACTAAATTTCAAAAAATAACAAGAAACCTTTCAGTTTCTTCGTTATTTTTAAAGAAAACTAACCCTAAACCCCTACTTTCGATGAAACCCCTAGATGAATCTGAAAGGATTCAGAGGTCTTTCACTCTATAAGGAGGCTGCCTTTCATCAGAGATAGCGACCTCATCCATCCATGGCGGAAAATGAAACGACACTTAGGTATAAAACCTAGATCTTTTCATTTATTTCTCTTAGAAATTTAAAAAAATAAAATTGAAATACCTTTGAATTTGTTGTTTTTTTGTTCTATTTCATTCGTAAAAAAATTTACAGATGGTGGTTGGGCTTTTATAGTCGTATTGAATGCTACAACATGTTTGTTCTTTTCTTTTCTTTTTAATCTTTCTCTTTTTCTTCTATCTTTATTTTGCAGGTATTTTCGTGGTAGGGACAAAGGGTTCTGTTATAAAAAAATGTTGATTTGACAATGGTTATGATTTAACGGCACCCTTCATCAACGTTTCTGTTATACCGTTCATTGAACCCCTATGCTGATACAAAACATTCCGGAGGATCGTCATTCTTGGAGCGAACCACCCATCATCGAGGGTGGTGTCCTCCTCCGCCCACCGCAGCAGCGCTTAAGGAACCAAAATGGTAAACCCTAACTTTTTCCCCTTTCTTTTTCTTTTTTATTCTTTATTTTTGAAATAACAAAAGAAGAAAAAAAATATGTATATATGTATAAAAATGCAACAATCTGCTTTGAAATTTCCTTGTTTTTATTTCATTGATGTTTGTTCTTTGTAAAAAAACCGAAGAGAGAAGAAATTCCTCGTCTCCTTCATGTCCCCTTACATTTGATTTTATTGTGTTTTTTATAACACAATTTTACAATCTTTTTTCGAATTTTTTGATTCAAGGTTGGGTTGCGTGACATCGTGGAGACTTGGAGTCGAGCGCAGCAGTGGCGACGGCGGCAACATGGGCGACATGGCTCTGGTTGGGAAATTTGATTAGGGTTTCAAGAAATTTTAAGCTAGTAGGCTTGGATTGGTTTTGGGTAGTATGTATTGGGCTAGGTATTTGGATAAATGGGTATTTGGGTATTGTGTGTAAATGGACATTAAAATTAAAAGATCTTTAATTTTATTTTGTTTTTATTTTTTTTTGGATTTGTTTTGTCTCGGGTCGGACAAAATTGGGTTCCAACAGTTACCCCTCTTTGTTCATTGTCATGTAACGAGAACGGGGCAAAGACTAAAAGGAGGACCAATTTCATTGGTCCCATTAAATTCGACTTCTTTGGTGCTTCTTCTTCAAGTAACCCTCTCTTTTGCTTCATCGGTTGCTCGACTCCACTATATCCACTTCTCTATAAATTTAAGAAGATAGGATTTAGTGGCATAACTTCATCTTGCCCTATTGCAATCTCAAGGAGATGAAATTTGTTGTTGTAGTTTCATTCCAACCTGCTGAAACTTTAGGAGCACTAGAATTGTTATTTTATCCGCTTCATTGCAACCTCAAGAAGATAGGATTCGATATCATAGCTTTATCCTGCTCAACTATATCTTTAGAGAGATAGGACTTGCTAATGTAGCCTCAATCCAATCCACTGCAACTTCAAGGACATAGGATTTGATGTTGTAGCTTCATATTGCTCCACTACAACTTCAAGGAGATAAAAATTTGCTTTCATGACTTTAATCTGACTCACAGAAACTTTAGGGGTATAGGATTTGGTTTTGTAGCTTCTTCCTACTCTACTGCAACTTCAAAGAGATAAGAATTTGCTCGTATCTTCAATCTGATCCTTTCAACTTCAAGGATATAGGATTTAGGCTTGTAGCTTTATCTTGCTTCACTGCAACTTTAGGGAGATAAAGATATACTACTATGAGTTTTGATCTGCCTCTCTATAACTTTAGGGGTATAGGATTTGATATCGTAGTTTCAATCTGTCCCTCTACAGCTTTAAGGGTATAAGATTCGAAGTTGTAACTTCGCTCCATTCAACTGTAACTTCACAGAGATTGAGGTTTGTAACTTATTTTAATTTACCCCTCTACAACTTTAGAGGTATAGGATTTGCTTCTATAGTTTCAATTTGCCCTTTTACAGCTCTAGGGGTATATGATTCAACATTTCCTCGGTTCATCTCGCCATTTCGTGGGAATGAAACCTATAGAATATGCTTCTATGGACCTCTATGCATGCCAAATTATTAGGATTCCATGATCAGAATAAATCAAATGCTCCTAATTAAATGAGTGTGCATGATATTAGCATGAATGTCAGATTCAAAAATGATTTTCTTTGTCCTTGGATTGACATGGTTTGTCATTTGTCCAAGTTCTATCACTGTTGTGTCACCATTTTTCCCTTTTTGGTTTGGTGCTTTTGACATGAAACCCAAAGAGGAAGTCGTAATCTGAACTATTTACTTCAAGACCCCTCTAACCCTCGGGTTTGATTATTTCCAACTAGTGGTCCTATTTCAGGTCCCTGTACTATTTAGAAATTTCCCAAAGTGATATGCATAAATCCTTTTATTCCTTATATCGTTAGACCACTAACCGCTATATCAATGTAAAAATGCTTGAACATGATTGTAAGATGGATAAAATTAAATTTTATTGGAGGCAAAGCTCACATGAATGAAAAGATTAAAAATCATTGGTCCACTAACCGTTATTTCGATGCAAAAATGCAAAAGATTAAAAATTACCCATATTGGTCAAAAGTTGTCAAACATAAGGTGAGCAAAGAATGGAGTTAGCTGCCCCAGATATCAGAATATGAGCTTCACTGAGCAAACTTGATGAGAACCATTCTCAGCCTGATATGTGTCCACAAAACATGAAGTACTTTGTCGATGCCTCAAGGTGTAAAGTTTCCACACATTATTGCTATTGAGAGAGAAGAACATTTCATGCCCCTTCTTTGATTCAATATTTGAGCCGTCATTTTAGGTTTTCAACTCAAATCTCCTTAGGTTTTGAGATGCCCTTTACGAATTTTCGTGTCAACCTCTTATTTTCTTTTTTCTTTCTTTCCTTTTTTTTCCTTGTTTCTCTTTTTTTTGCGTTAAATACTTCTTCACCTAATCCGAGTTCACGGGGTTGAGCGTATCTTTGCTTTTCATCTTGGTCAAGATTAGAGCTAATTTGGATAAGGCGTTATTTAACACATAAGGCCCTTCCTAATTTGGCATCCATTTTCCTCAAGAATCTTCTTGTAGTCAAGATCCTTTTCAAAATCAAAGCTCCCTTGTGGAATTCTCTAGAGCGAATCCTTCTTTGTCATAAGCCCGTTTCATTCGTTTTTGGTACATTTGATCATGACGGATAGCCTTTAGCATCTTTTCTTCAATCAAGTATAGCGAATCACATCTGAATTAGATCCATTCTGCTTCATCAGTTCTAACAAAATTTAGAGGGAAGGAAACTCGACTCCAATGGTAAGACTGCTTTAATTCCATAAACTAGTGAGAAAGATGTTGCCCCAGTGGATGTTCTGACAAAGGTTCAATAAACATGAGGGCAAATCGTGAAGCTGATTTTCCAAAGAATCTTTTTCATATTCTTATTAGCGAAATTACCCCAATGACGTTCTTGCCTCCACATAGAAAAAGGGTCATGACGTGAAAAGGTGAATGAGATACATATTTTCAAGATGCCCTTTGCGGGTTTTCATCTTGACTTTTTTTCTTTTCTTTCTTCTTTCCTTGGGTTTCAAGATGCCCTTTGCGATTTTTTTTATCTTGACCCTTTTTCTTTTTTCTTCTTTTTTTACCTCCTTTTTTATAACACGTCAGGCCTCATTCATCGAAGTTTTTGTTTGAACTAGATTGCATTCCTCTTTTATGGGAGTCTGTGTGTCATGACATCAGTTCCTTAAACTCGGCATGTTTTGATAGAACCATGCAAAGACCTTTTCGAATTCTTGAAGCAGCTCTACGAGATCTAGCTTTATTTTTGCAGAGCTTCATGTCCCAATTTTCACCTTTTTTATCTTTTATTCATTTTCGTTCCCCAAACTCGTAATTTCTGCTGATTCTTTGTGAGGTAATATTTGATTGTCGTCTTGCTCGGTTATCCGTAGCAGATCAGGAGACAAGTTACATTCTTGATCTTCTTCGAAGGCCCGAGGTTTTTCTGGACACATGTCCTTCTCAAAATGAGGCTTCCAAGTCAACAGCAACGTTGCTCATATGCTTGATATCAAGGGACCCAATGTAAAAACAAAAGGGGATTCAAAGAATAATTGAATCAAAGAATAATTGAATTAAAGAATGGTTAATTGTGGTATGATCGAATGAGAAGAATTGTAAGATGTTTTCCAAATTGGATAAAAATAATGCATCATATTATTGAAATAAAAGATAGTGGTCATGTGCCCTTTACAAAAGGATCTTTATTACTCTCGAGCGTAGAGTGATAAGTGTGTCATGAATATTACTCTAGAAAAGTCCTAAAACTATAGGAAGCTTCTCCACAGTCTAGTTGTCCAAAACACTTCCAACGGTATAGGGACGAACTCTCAATAGGTTTCACTCTTCGTTCTTTTCTTTGGATATGTCTTTTCGCTCAAAATATTTTTTTCAACTTTCCCTCATTATCTTGATTTCTCATGTTTTCTCTCAAATTTCGTTCAAATATGTGGGGACTTTTTTTTGAAATTTAATGCAAGAAGTGCAGCTAATGAATGGTAAAATGCATGCAAAAAGGTGTTGATTCTTGGTTCAATTCCATTAGAACAACTTTACTAGAAAACAAATTTCTTTACATAAGGTAGATACATATATGGCCGTGTCTTAATGCTCAAAGCCTTAATCTTCCTAAGAAGAATAGCTAATTTTTGCCTGATTCGACCCCGATTTCAAGCTCAAAATGTTGGTCTTGAACGGCTAAGGCCAGCAAGTGGTTAGTCGCTTCTCGTACTTGAGTCAAATCCTTGCTCGTGACATGGTCCCTATCTCTGACCTGCCCCTAAGAGCGTTGGAGTCATTCCTCATTTATTTCCAAATTTCTTTGGCTAAATCTTCTCACCTTTGGATAGCCATATATTCCTTCCACGGAGAGTAATCCTTAGAGAATACTCAATAAGAGACCTTTTCCACTTTCCAAAAATGCCTAGCAAAAGTTGTGCACCCATAAACCTTCTTTTGCCCTCTCTTCGATAGGCATTTAATGGCTAAGATTGATAGAATATGAGTGATTTTCTTGTCAAGTCAGTCAAACAAATCTACAACCGCGTCTTTTACGTGCCCCAACACTATAGGGAAGATGACAACTCATATGTGTTTGAGGCAAAGATGTCGACATTCTTTCTTACATCTGAGTGTACTATGTCTTGCAGGCTTTTCAAAGCAATGCACTTGTTATCCTCTTTTTCCTTGATCAAGGCTGCAACCCTAGAGTAGGCCTTATCAACTTGAATCCTTGGGCAACGGAGCAACGTAGCATATTCTTCTACCGTATGTCCATGTTTCTGAAAGTGAAGCAACTAAGTTGGATCCCAATGCTATATTAGGGCTCGAGGTGCGTATCTACTTTAACCTTGAGTAGGTAAGGTAGATCACCATATTTGAAGTAGAACATCTGCCTCGTTTCGTCATCAATATTTCTTTCAGCTCTTGCAAACTGTTATGGGTTACATTTATTTAGGTGTAATCCCAAAACACTAATATGTGCCATTCCGATAGGCTACTTATTTTTTCGAGTTGTTTTTCCTTTGACCACATACGCAAGGCCACATTGTCTTCTACCTTATCAAGGAACCCGTTTTCTTATGAACAATTCTCTATTTAGTAATTGAACGCGAATCAACACTTTTTGGGATGAAAATGCAATGCAAACAGATTCAGAAGAAACAAGTCAGTATGATTAATACATGAATAAAACTTGAATACAAATTGCAATTAAAAGCAAAGAACAAGAATATAACTGTATCTCTTACCTCTTATTTGGGTAACCACTAAAGGTTCGACACAGTTCTACTTAAGGTTGTCTTTTAGAGCTCGTTACATGCGGTTGGGTCCTAAAGTAAGGGTACTCGAACTAGTAGATTCCTCAATCCTCACCCATTATAGGCTCATACGAACGAGTTCAGTTCAGGGGGATACATTTCCCATATGTTTGCACGGAAGTGAAAACTTCACGAAAACATAAGTACGGATGTAATCCCGAAAGTGATTCACTATCCTACACGGAGGTAAAAACCTCACGAAGGAATAACTTCTCACTTCCACTTAAAGGGTTTAGTAACAGATGCAAATGAATGCGAACCTATACTAGCAATATCAACACAATATTATCATGGCATCACACATAAAAAATGCAAAAGGTCACATATTAAATTAAACTGAATTTTTAAAATTTTTAACAAAAAAACCAAAAAATAATAACTTGTGGCTTGACTCTCTTATTGTCCCTAGTGGAGTTGTCAAGCTGTCGAAACGTTTTTTTTTAAAGTCTTGAATTTTTATTTTAAAATCAAAAACGGAGTCGTCACCAATCTTTTTTATTCGATGTGATTGGAGCACCTTAAAACATTTAATCCATTAAAAAACAATTTGGTCTTCGAAATCCTAAAAATGGGTTCAAGAGTCGTTACGTGTGAGGAATGATCAACACCCTCACACATCCAAAATTGGTATCTAGCCAATTTTTAAAAGATCTTAATTATTAAAAATTTGAAAACTCAAGTAAAAGTTAAAATGCGATCTCTAAATGCATGATTAATGGGTTTAATATTATTTTTAAAATCGAACTTTGCGAGGAAGGCTCGTTACTTTGAAATAATCAAGAAAAGCAGTCATGTCCAGTAAGTTAGGGCACGATACCTCGAATTTTAAAAAATAACAAGCATTCCTTTTATTCCAAATCTCACGTTTTTATTTTCTTAAAAAGAAAAGGATATTCGATTATTTCGGTTCGAAAAAAAACTGCACCTAATAAGTTAAGGCACGACATTCTCGAATCCCCCAAGTAAGGAATATTGCCTCAATTTTTTTTAAATAATTTATGTATTTTAAATGATATACAAATTATTTTAAATTATTTTACAATGAATATGTATACAATTTAAATTGATGATAGTAAAATAAAATAATCATAGATAAAACAAACTAAATAGGCACGATTTGAGTAGCTAAAAGGATTAAATAATAAAACAAAATAAAAGAATTAATTTAAAAAGGATAAAAAATGATTTAATTAAAAAGATACAAAAAGATTTAAATATAAAAAAGAATAGAAGGGCAATTTTAAAAGAATTAAAAAATGAAAGGATTAAATTTAAAAAAATAAATGGGTTTAAAAAAGGATAATTTAAAAGAAAACAAAAATAGTAATATGATTGTATTTAAAAAAAAACAAAAAAGGTTAAATTTTAAAAAAAAAAAAATTAAGAGTTAAATTAAAATAAAAATAAAGTTTTAAAGTAAAAAAATAAAAAGGAAAAAAGAACGGGGTCAAACACGAATATTTACAAACAACAGGGAGCTTGTAGGCAATTTTTCAGGCCCATACACATGTCCTTCTCAAGCTCAATGGTCATAGGAACAATCTGAAAATGAAACAAAATTAAGTGGCAGATTTAGAAAAAAATAAAAAGAAAGAAAAGGACTAATTTGAAAGCCCAAGGAAAAGCAGAAGGACCATGGAAACAAATCCCCCCTTTTTCCTGGAAAGGCGCGAATCCTCCGGACGGATCGGGTCGATTTGGGCTGAAACTCAAAACGATGCCGTTTTGGGCGTTTAAGCCACACCCAAAACGACTCCGTTTTGGGGGCTATATATACCCTATTTCTTTAAAAAAAAGTCATTTTTCCCTTGTTTTAAAAAAAAACTCTCAAACCTTTCTTTTCTCTCTAAAATTCCCCAAGGCGACACTAGGGTTTGCCTTCCTCTACCGCAGGCCACTGGTCGTCGCGTTGATGACCACTGCCCACGGTGGTCGAAGGTAAAAAATTCTTTTTCCTTCTTTTCGAGTCCTTTAGAGCCCCTAAACTTAGATCTGGGTTTAGATCTTCGAAAAATTCGAGACTAAATCTCAAAAATACAAAAAAACCTTTCCATTTTCTAGATTTTTGTGTCCTCTGTTCATCGGACCCCATGCGGATACGAAGCGTTCCGAAGGATCGTCGTTCTCGGACGAACCACCCATCATCGGGGGTGGTGTCCTCCGCCCACCGCGGCGACACTTATAGGACCAAAATGGTAAACCCTAACTTTTCCCCTTTCTTTTTATTTTTTATTATTTATTTTTGTAATAACAAAAGAACAATATATATATATAAACGCAGCAATCTGCCTTGAAATTTCCTTGTTTTTATTTCATTGATGTTTGTTCTTCGTAAAAAAACCCGAACAGAGAAGAAATTCCTTGTCTCCTTCATGTCCCCTTACATTTTATTTTATTGTGTTTTTTATAACACAATTTTACAATCTTTTTTCGGATTTTCTGGTTCAAGGTTGGGTTGCGTGAAGAACATGGAGACTTGGATCCAAGGGCAGCGGTGACGTCGGCGGCAGCATGGGAGACATGGCTCTGGTGGCAACGACAGTAGCAAAAGAGCTAGGGTTTGAGAAATTTGATTAGGGTTCCAAAAAATTTTAAGGTACTGAGTTTGGATTGGTTTTGGGTAGTATGTATTAGGCTAGGTGTTTGGATAAATGGGAATTTGGGTATTTTGTGTAAATGGACATTAAAATTAAAAGATCTTTAATTTTATTTTGTTTTTTTTTTTTTTTTTGATTTATTTTGTCTCGGGCCGGACAAAATTGGGCTTCAACATCAATGTCGGTGACAACGTTTCCTCTTTGTATAGATACAAAATTCCAATGCAAATATATAAACATTTGGGAGCATATATATGATTTCATACTTATCGTGACCGATTCTCTCATTCTCTCACCAGATTTGGCGATGTAACAACTCAGACCAAGCCGAACGACTGACAACTCGGGTGAAAAGACTAAGCTATTTATCATGCAAAACCCAAAACTTTATGTATAAGTGTTGATTTAAAACCTCCTACAAAAACCGATTGAATCTTAGTTCGATTTACATGATAAATGTTTCCAATACAGAAGAACGTGATTCGAGTGCGCTGAAGCGCATTATCCTTCTATTTATGGGTTGAGAAGGGGCTATGGGTAGTTTTAAGCATTATGTAAAAAAAATATAATTAAAATCTATAATGATATTGTTCAGAAAAAAACCTTTTACAAAACAGTATAAATTACAACAATTCTCTCCAAAACCGTTCAATGTTATAGTAGCTCTTGCGCATTTTATGAACATCATCACATTAGTAGCCCACAACACGATACGGGATTTAGCACAACTATACAAAATACAAGGATCCTGGACCGATTACAATGCGCATTTGGGAAAATTAGCAAATCATATAGATGAGAAGGCACAATTTGCCATCTTATAGAATGTTAATGACTTCCTCCTCTCCGATCAACTCTTCTGAACCTTCGCAAAGCCATTTTCGGCACACAGCACTCATTTTAGACAACTGATAGAATACAAATCATCAGGACAGCATTAATTCCCTTCTTTGGGTAGCATAATACATCAATAATGCAGGGTATTTTAACAGCAATAAAACATTTTGGACAATGTAAACAGTAGTATAGTAGGGCACTAGGCAGCAAAAACGAAATCAATATGTCCTACTTTAGACAGCATAAATCAGCAAATAAAACAAAGCATTAAATAGTTATAACACCATTAATATGTCTGGCTTTGACAACATAAATCAGCAAGAATGCAGAGGATAAACAAGACACATTACATAAAAATAAATGCTGAAAATCTAGCATTAGGACAACGTCACATTTTATTATTTGAACAGCAAAAAATTTTTCTTGCATAGTAGCTTAGAGAAACATGCAAATTAATTTACTAAAATGCTTGATCCAACATGTAAATTACTCTAATCTCCTCAGATCAAAATTCTTAATTTCATCCGTAAAGTTGTTCCATTTAAAATTATTTATCTAGGTTCAATGATGTCTAAAGTTAAAGGTCATTAAAATTAAATTTGGGTGTGACAACTCTCTCTCCCTTATTGGAATTTCATTCTCAAAATTTTCTTTATTACCAGAAAGATGAGGATATTGTTTCTTCATGAAACTCTCTTTTCCCAGGTAGCTTCCTTGACCTTATGATTTCGCCAAAGAACTTTCACCAAAGAAATTCTTTTATTCCATAGTTCCTCCTCCACTTCTCTAGTCAAAATTTGAATTGGTTCTTACTCATAAGAGAGGTTTGGTTCCACTTTTAAGGTCTCCACTTGAACACAGTGTGGTACAATCATCGGAGTCACTTGTTGGGTTGAAGCCAGTGATAAATCCATCTCGAAACCTACTTCAGACTTTGATTCCAATGCGATCATTGTGGGCTCCTCGTACGATGTTGCTTACCCCTTCCTCCGACAATAGATATGATCTGCTGTGGTGTCTAAACCATGATATGTACTCCGAAGCGATGGCCAATTCCCGAGTGAAATATGATGCGTGAATAGGTAAGAATTCGTACATATGCTCCCAAATATTGATACGTTGCTCGTGGAATTTACGCCAATCTTTGTCGATTCTCTCTCGTAAATATGTCTGAAATCAGCCTATTCAGACAATTTTTTTAAAACAATTTTTTTTGCGTAATTTAGCTCAAAATTTAGGGAGATTTTTATTTTAAAAAAAATATTTCAATTTATAAAGCTTTAAAAGAAAAATAATAAATATATAAAATATTTTTTAAATTCTTTACAAATGTATACTTAAAATATACATTTTTTTTGTGAATTATAGGTAAAGTCCTAACAACAACACGACTAGTGCGACTCGAACCCAAGTCACACCTAGGACGGTGAACATCCTAACCATCGGGCCAACACACGAGATTCCACCATGTACATTTTTAATTCCATAAGTAGACTTAAAAAATTATTGTGTCTCATTTCTTTTATATATATATATTTTTTAATATTTTACTATATTTTATAAGACACTTGTCAACATCTTAATCTTATTTGTAAAATCTAAAAATTTGACGTTTACTATATTAAATAATTTCTCTTATTAAAAATATTGAATTGCTAAAAGTAATGAGCTTATAATCTTTCTTTCTTTAGGAAATCATTAATTAATGTTTAATTGATTACCGTGATATTATGCATTATATTTAATTTAATGAAATAAATATTAAATATTTTTTTTTACTTTACTTTTAATAACCACGAAATAAATAGCCAAGGTTCTAAGAGTACTCTATTTGAGTTTCTTTAAGGTGACGGATTTTCTATGATTAGGTTTGGAGGGGTGGTGGTTCTTATGGCGGTGGTGACTGTGAAGGACGATGTCTCGTTTTAGAAGAGGTGTTGATGCAGCTATAGGTTAAAAGTTTATTGGTCGTCCTCACGGATAAACCAACGTTATTATGTTCGGTGTGGACTCAGAGGAGCTACAATCTGGTGCAACTTAAATGCTTGTGGAAAACCAAGAAGAACTTTGATATTAAGGGAATGGGACAAAATCTTTTTACCATTGTTTTTTGATGATGAGAACGATATGGAGTTTGTCTTGGAAGGATGTTCGTGGTTGTTTAGGAGGCAATTAATTTTGTTTGAACATCTTTTGAAATTGGTAGATAGAGAGGATATTCGACTAGTTAAGTCGGTGTTTTGGATGAAAGTAGGGTCGTGTCTGCCGGAATGTGATAAGAAAGGCTTGATGCATGCTATTGGGTCTACATTTGGTGGTCTATTGTGATAGTAGATGAAGGATGAATTTTTTAGGATTTAGGTGGAGTTGGATGTTCAAAAGCAACTGCGCCATGGTATTTTTGTGACTGCGGGTGGGTCAGGGAAATTATGGGTTCCTTTTAAGTACGAAGTGCTCTCGGTGTTTTGTTTTGGTTGTGGTAAGCTTGGTCATGGTGTTAAAGATTGCAAAGCTACGCCTAAGGATGAACGAAATTTGCCCAAGGATTCGTTTCCTTATTCTATGGCACGTAAGGCGAAAACTAATGTACAGGGAAAAGAGTATCGTGATTTGTCGAAACAGAAAAACATACATCCGAAGAGTTATGTCAGCAGGAGGTAGGTGGGATGATTATTCCGATGGCCCCTTCGGTGCGGGAGATGGGAGAGGTGGAATTGGGTTTAAAGTCTGCTGATGGTGAGGTAGTTCTGATTAATGAGGTCTCTAATGTTGAGATCTTTAGTTTTAGGGATAATGTCTGTCATTTTGGATTGCTCTAAAATCTTGACGATTACGAAGTTGGATGGTAGGCAGCAGTCTAGTTTAATTAAAACTGGTCCTATTGATGGGGATTTTCTTAATGGGACCCCGCTTGGCTGTGATAAGGATTGCTTTATGGATAAAGATCTATCTACGTTGGAAGTGGTCTCTATAGAACATGATAGGCCACGCTTGTTGGGTCGACCGTCTGGACAGTTATGTAGGACTAATGAAGAAGAGTGTAGATCGCTTGAAAATACTTTGGGGACTAGTGGGAGAAAATGGAAGTAGTTAGCTCGTGGGACGAAGGATGATTTGGGAGGCCCTATGAGTTTGAGTGGGAAAAGGAAATGCATGTTGTTAAGTTGTAATCCGGATAGGGAGGATTCGATATTGGCAAGAATGGGTAAGAAGCCGAGATTCAGGGAAACAATAGGGGAGGAATCTTCGGTTGAAACGACATATACTATTCAGGATGGTGAGTTTAATGTGTTTTACTCTTCAGGATCGGCGATTGCCCTTAAGCATGTCGATTGAGCTTAGTGAAAATATTAAGTTGGAACGTTCGAGGGTTGAGGAGCCTTCGAGCGGTTCGGAGGCTGAAGTAGCTGCTGAGGCTTCATAAACTCCAGTTGGTTTTCTTAATGGAGACCAAGATTGATCAGAAAATAATAGAAGTTGTTAGGCGTCGCTGTGGTTTTTAAAATGGTATTGATGTTAGTGCCAAGGATCAAAAGAAGGAGTGTGTCTTGCTTGGATAGAGGATCTATCGATCTCATTGTGGTGTTTTTATAGTAATCTGATTGATGTTTTTATAAACGACTCCAATGGAAGAAATGGTTGGAGGTTTACGAGCTTTTATGGGACGCCATTTGTTCAGAATAAAAAGGAGTGTTGGGATGCATTTAAATTATTGGGGGTGAATAATACGCTCCTTGGTTGGTGTGTGGGGACTTTAACAGAATCGTCTATGCTAATGAGAAGATGGGAGGTGTGCCAAGGGATGAGGGTCGTATGGAGATGTTTAGTGATGCACTGAGGAGCTGTGATTCGGTGGACATGGGGTACTCGAGGTCCTGGTTCACTTGGGAAAGGGGTAACTCCGTGCATACTAATATTCAAGAAAGGCTTGATAAGGGATTTGCTAATGATTTATGGGTGGGTTTGTTTCCGAAAATGGGTCTTCACCATTTGCCTACTTTGGCTTTCGACTATTGTCCTTTGTTATTAGACTTGCATGTTCGTAATCGTCCTAGCAGAGCCCATAATTTTTGGCTCGGGGTGTGGTGGATGGTTGAAGAGTCGTTTGCTAGGGAGGTGTCTTTTCTTTGGAATTCAGCTTCAGGGGATGTTTTGGCGAAACTTGATACTCTATGGGATGGGTTTATTAATTGGTCAAAACAGATTCCAGCTTCACGAAATGGTCTAAAGGCTGCTTTGAATTGAAAGTTGGAGGGGTTAGTGGAGGTCGATCGAGATGAGAGCAATTTGGAGGAATTAATTGATACGAAGATTCAGTTGAATTTGGAAATGGATAAAGAAGAACTGTATTGGGAGCAACGGACTCGGGCTAATTGGCTCAAAGCAGGGGAAAGAATGCCAGTTTCTTTTTCTTAATTATGCAAGTCAAAGACATCGCTCTAATTTGATCAAAGCCTTAGAATTTCCCAACAGGCGTTTAACTGATGATATGGTGGAGATGGAAGGGATTGCAAAGAATTTTTTTAAACATTTGTTTGAGTCGATCGGCGATACTGGTAGTAGAGACCACATTTTGTTCGGTATTGATAGGTGTATTTCGTAAGATGATAATGTGTTACTTACGGCTCCCTATAGGGCGGAAGAGGTTCATTAAGCGTTGAAGGTTATGAAGGCCACTAAAGCTCTAGGTATATGGATGGATTTCCAACAATCTTTTTTCAAAGTTTTGGGGAATTGGGAGGCATGATGTTAGTAGCTTCTGTTTGAGGGTTCTTAATGATGGTTGGGGTTGGAGTCAGTGAACAAAGCCAATATTGTCTTGCTTCTAAAAATCCCAAATCCAACTAGTATGGCCAATTTTCGCCCTATCGGCTTATGCACTGTTATTTATAAGATTATTGCTCGAATGATGGCAAATCGATTTGGTGTTGTGTTAAATAAGTGTATTGATCAGGCGCAAAGCGTCTTTGTTCCTGGCCATTTGATTTCAGATAATATTCTTATGGCCTACAAGGTTCTGCGCACGTTTCTGAGTAAAAAGGGAAGAGGAAAGGGTTATATGGCTGTCAAACTAGATATGAGTAAGGCTTATGACAGAGTGGAGTGGAATTTTCTGAGAGCTATGATGCTACGTTTGGGATTTGCGGAAGAGTTGGTAGCTATGATCATGAAGTGTATTTATATAGTTTCCTATTCGGTGTGCTTAAGTGGGAAGTTGGGTTTAATCTTTTCCCCGATGTAGACTGGGTTAAAGGGATCCGCTTAGCCCATTTTTGTTTTTATTATGCAGTGAGGGGCTTTCCTCTTTAATGCGACTAGCGCTTAATGAAGGACGTCTTAAGGGGGTTAGGGCTAGCCATGGAGGTCTTATGATTTCCCATCTTCTTTTCGCGGATGACTGTATACTATTTGGAGAGGCCTCCTTGGGAGTTGCGCGAGTTTTGAAGGATGTTTTGCGGGAATATGAGATGAACTCTAGCTAGTGTGTTAATTTTGACAAATCTTCGGGTTTCTTCAGCGCCAATGTCTCTGAGGGTTCCCGTCATGATTTAGATAGGAACCTTAGGGTTTGGTACTCTAATAATCTTGAACGATATTTAGGCTTTTCGAATAGTGTAGGGCGTAATAAAAAAGCTTCCTTTTTGGGTTTAATGGATCGTATGCAAAAGAAGGTTGATGGTTGGTGTACAAAATTTTTGTCCCAGAGAATGTTTTCATAAAGTTTGTTCTTCAAGCAATCCCGACTTACACCATGTCTTGCTTCCTTTTTTCGAGAATGTTTTGTGATGATTTGGAACTAATAGTGGCTAATTTTTGGTGGCATAAAGGAAGATGTAAACGGGGGATTCACTAGTGGGAATGGAAGAAACTTTGTGTTTTAAAGGAATTTGGGGTTTAGGCTTTAGTAATTTTAGGGACTTTAATAAAGCTTTGTTGGCCAAGCAAGGTTGAAGGCTTTTAAAGAAATCAAATTCCTTTGTGGCGCGTGTACTAAAAGCTAAATACTACCCTTATTCAAATTTTTTGGGTTCGAATCTACGTCCTGGGCCTCGTATATATGGAAGAGCATTTGGTCCACAAAAAAGATCTTATTTGACGGGCTCTGTTGGAGGATTAGGAATGGGGTAAATGTTTTTGTTTTCTAGCATTGTTGGATCCCTAATTCTAATCGTTTACGCATCAATAAAATGGTTAGTAATTTCCATTTGGAGTTAATTGCAGAATTAATTGATTTGGATCACAGACAGTGGAAAAGGGAACTTATTACAAAATTTTTGATGAGGCAAACACAGCCTTGATCTTGCAGATTCCACTAGCCAACGAGTCCCATGGCAATATGGTGTTCTGGAGTAGTGAGGCTTCTGGCGAGTATTTAGTACAGAGTGCTTACAAATTTTTACAATTAGGTACCAATACTAATCCTATACAACCGGAAACTAGATTATTTTACAAAAATTATTAGAATTTGAAACTGCCTGGTAAAATTAAGATCTTCATTGGAGGTGTTTCCACAATTTTCTTCCCACTATGTCGATCCTTTTCAACAAGAGGGTGTCGGGTAATGCAGTATGCCCTAGATAAAAAAATGGGTGCTAAAACCTTCATGCATTTCGGTTGGTTATGTCCCTTGTCAAAAGAAGTTTGGGGATTACTGGGGTTTCACACAATGATAAGCAATGTTGCACCCGATTTTTCAATCAGTGCTCTGGTCCTCAGCGACAGGTGGTATGTTGTACGCCGTGGGCATTATGGTTCGAAAGAAACAAAAGGCTTCACAAGTCAGTCACACAGACAGATAAGGAAATCTCAGATTTTGTTTCTCATTTTCTTCTAGAACTTAACGCAATAGAAGAGCAGAAGCTTACCAAGGCTATATGGTCGGGAAGATGGGAGCTGCCGCAAGATGATTGAGTAAAAATTAACTTTGACGCAGCTTTTAGTAAGAATTCTTCTAGATCTGGTTCGGGTGTGGTTATTAGGGACAACCATGGTCGGGTTCTGGTTACATCGTCATCGGTCCATGATTCTGTCCATAATGCTTTTTTCGTAGAGGCTATTGCGACTTTCAACGGGATTAGTGTCGGGTTAGTTTTTAGGTTTCAAAAAATAATTATAAAATGTGACTCTTTATCAGTAATGCGAAAAATGCAACGAAGACTTTATTGATCTTTCTGTAATTGGGCCAATAATTTGAAACATCAAGCATTACTCAAGACATTTTCAAAGTATATAGTTTCATCATATCAGTAGGAACGCGAATCAAGTTGCAGACACTATCGCGAAGGAGGCTCTTAGATCGAGCGTAAGAAAGTACTTAACAAATTCGATGCCGCTTTACGTTTGGGGATTGGTCTACGACAAGGTGATGTGGGAACCGGATTATGCCTCCATGACATTTGTCGTTTCGTCCCTTCGAATCAGCCCTAGTTTCTAAATATGCTTTTTCAGAGATAAGGTTGTGTTTGGTGAGGGATTAGGAAAGTGTTTTTTGGGGAGTCAAACCGTCAGAGAAGTAATGCTTATCTTTATGGAATGGGTATAGTTGGTCTTCCCTAGACTTATGGGCAGTTTTTTTCTATTTTGCTTTCATAGTATTATATCTCCTTAGTTTTTCATTGCGTTGTTTACAACTTGGGTTTGGGGAGGTTTTTTGGTATTATGTTGACTTTCTTAGGCCATCTTAGTTTGTATTTGCTTCTCTATTTTATTTATAAAAGCCCACTTGCATTTATAAAAAAATATTAAATATCTTTTTGAAATAATTAATAAAAAGAAGTTAATATATGATATTAGACGTGATTATGGATCGGGTTCAAGCTAATTCAATGCAAAATTTTAAGTTTGTTTTTTAGGTTCGATTGAAAAATGGGTTTAAAATTTTTTTTTCAATCCCGACTAAGATAAAAAATGTTAAATCCGAGCTCGGCTTGCCCGTATTTAAAAGAAAAGTCTATTAACTTTTTATATAAAACAAATTTACAAATTATAATACATCAAATACACTAAAAAACATTAAAATAAATGTTTCCCAACAAATTAAAAATACATTGAAAAAAATCATAATACTTAAATAATACTAAGATAGTTACAATTTAACAATCAAATGCTTCTAAAATGGTAATAAAATTAATAATAAAACAAGAGTTATACAGTATTTAAACATAACAACAAGCAAGTAACAATGAAATAGAAAAATGGCAACAAACAACACTAAAAAAATTAGGCGAATTCGGGCCGAACCCGAGCAAAAAAAATTTACGTGAGGCTTAACTTGTTTAGAAAATAAATCTTATTGTTATTTTGATGTCCATTTTTGAGACCCTACCCATGATCAAATCTATATGATACCGATTATTATTTTTATTAACCTGAGCTGATAAATTTTTTTTATAAATAAAAGAAGGAAACAGTCTGACTTATATCAATTTATTCTTACATATAGTAAACCAATTATATCCTCTAATAAATAACTTCAAATGTAGGCATATCCAAAATATGTAAAATACTATTGCCCGGGTAAATTGTTCGAGCTAACCAATCTACAATTGAGTCTCCTTCTCTTTTTACAAATTGAAATATAACAGATTAAAACTCTTTGGAAACAACCTTGACTCTTCTTACTATTGTCTCCGATGGGCCCCTACCAAACAATCGTTAACCATTCCCAATGCCATTTAATAACAAATTAAAATTATTTCATTTATCTATTAAAAAATTATTTCATTTATGATTTTATAAAATTAAAATTAAATATCGATTATTAAGATTAAATTTCTAAATTTATTCATTGAATAATTACTTAAAATGTTGAGTAACAATCAATAACACATAATCAATGCCATGATGGAATTTAAATTTAAAGAAATATATGATGGGATTTAAAATCAATTTTTTTATTTTAATTTTATAAATTCTGTTAGATCAGAATACTAATTAGATTAACAGTTAAATTGTGCATATATGCTATTTTTTTTGTTAATTCGTTAAATAGATCAGTTTTTAATATTTAGATAAATAGGTCAATTCTAAAAAGAGTATGTGAAAGCGTGATTAGCTAAACGAATTTTTGCTGACATATCAGTAAAGCACGTCCAGCTGAAAGCGTTTTCTGAAAATTATAAAGAAAACACGTTTAGCTGAGCGCATTTTCCCTGACATGTTAGCAAAAACTCAAGACAACTGTGCTGAAAGCTCGTCTAGCTAGATGAGCTTTTTTACCAACTGTATAGAAAACGCATCTAACTGAATGTACTCCTCATAGTCTCTCTCCAAAATCGACCTATTTAGTCAATTAAAAAAAATGATATATATATTAATATAACCTAGATTAAATTTATTTAAATAAACCGAATTTATTTAATTGTAACTTTTAAATTAACTGACTAATGGGAACTTAAATTTGGACATAACAATCCCTACAATGAGCATTGGTTTCTAGATAAATGAAAATGATGGTTGCATGTAAAAACCACATCTTTCAAGTCCCAACGTAATGCAAACTATCAACCAAAACTTGATTGTTTCTTGTTTTTTCTCATTAATTTAAGTGTAGCTTTTCATTTAATTTCCATAACTCACAAATCTTGAAGAAAAACAAGTCCCCTCTTATCAGAGAAAGATCAATATCCAATGGCAGGCTATAGGAATGCTTCTAAACACATAGCAGTGTTGGCTTTCCCCTTCGGCACCCATGCCGTCCCCCTTCTCAACTTCATCCGTCAGCTATCAGACGCCTGCCCCCACACCATGTTTTCCTTCCTTAGCACCCAACAATCCAACAACTCAACTTTCCCCAAAAATCTTGATAAAATTAAGCCTTTTAATGTGTGGGATGGATTACCTGAGGGGTATAGGTTTAGGGGGAATCCTCACGAGCCTGTCGACTATTTCCTTAAGGCGGTACCTGGGAATTTTATGAAGGCTATAGATGCTGTTCTGTTTGAAACTGGTAAACCAATTGATTGTTTGATAACAGATGCATTTTATGCGTTTGGGGCTGATATGGCGGATGAGCTGAGCATCCCTTGGGTGGCACTTTGGACTGCTGGTCCCAGGGCACTCTTCGTTCATGTCGACTCTGATGTTATTCGCCACCATGTAGGAATTAACGGTAAGGATACATGCATATGAAATATATAAACCAACAGCGCAGCCAGGGGCTGACACCCCCAAATAAAAAATTTCAGCTTTATTCTCTTTATAATCTATAAAATTTTAAATTAGTTTAGTCCTTAAAAAAAAATGAAATAGTCCTTTAAAAATTGGGTGCTGAACAAATATGAATATTCATAAAATTGCAGGTCCTAAAGACAAACCACTTGCTTTTCTTCCCCATTTTTCTGGCATACGTGTTGCTGACTTACCTAATGGATTAACCTCCGGAGACATTGACGCCCCCATGCCGGCATTGTTGTATAAAATGGGAGTGTCACTATCACGCGCCACCGCAATTGCCATAAATTCATACGAAGACTTAGATAATACAGTGGTGAACATGCTGAAATTAAGATTCAGTACGTTCCTCAACGTTGGTCCCTTCAATCTGCTGTCATTTTCCAGTTCCACAGTGGATGACTCGCACGGGACCTTGGATTGGATGAGCAAGCATGAGGCAGCATCGGTGGTATACATCAGCTTTGGAAGCGTGATAACCCCACCACCCCATGAGCTACATGCATTATGTGAAGCCTTGGAAGAATGTGAGTTTCCATTTCTTTGGTCTTTGAGGGGAAATCCTGAGAAACAACTGCCACTAGGATTCCTGGAAAGAACCAGCTCCAAGGGAAAGATAGTCCCATGGGCTCCTCAGAAACAAATATTGGAACATCCATCAGTTGGGGTTTTTGTAAGTCATGGCGGATGGAATTCAGTCCTGGAAAGTATTAATGGAGGTGTGCCTATGATCTGCAGGCCATTTTTTGGAGACCAACAACTGAACACTCGAACTGTGGAGGTTGTATGGGGATTTGGGTTGGGGTTAGAAGGTGGAACATTGACGAAAGGAGGAGCAAAGAATGGATTGAAATTGATATTGTGCAGCCAAGAAGGGAAGAAAATGAGAGAGAAAATTAGAGTTCAAAGAGAGCTGGCTTGCAAGGCTGTTAAACCCAATGGTAGCTCTAAAGAAAATTTCAAAACACTGGTGAAACTTGTCTCCAACACTTACCACCAAAACATGGTTGACCAAACATCTTGAGGCTGGTAATTGCAGTCAAAGGCTTTCCTCTACCAACATTTCCTTATTGATATGCTGTGCTTGCCCTAACATATACCAGCACTGGTGCATATGTGGGATCAGTACCATCATCATGAAACAAAGAGAAAAGCAAAACCCTAAATCGGGTTTTGCATATTTTTGAAAAGTAACAAGTAGTTGTATATTTTAATAAAGAATAATAAATCTTAAATTTCCATAAATAACATTAACGATTCTCTAAACTAGTATTTCGGATTTATGAAAAAAATATATTAAAAAATATAATTGTTTAGATTTCATATTAATTTTTTATTTTTACTTTTTTATTATAGTAAAAATATATAATTTAATTTTAATTCTCTAAAAATCAAAGAACAAACCTCCTTACCACCTTCCATTCCTGATATTCGAGAGCAAAAGGAAGGGGAACCATTCTTGATATTAAGAGAGCAAAAGGAAGGGAAAAACGTGTTTTTAATGAAGAAAGGAAAGGAGAAAGTGGGGGAGGTGGATTAAATGAGATATTGGCAATTTGGGGATCTTTGATAGTAACCACGTAATTAAATTAATCACTTGCGACATATTTGATTCAATGAAATAAAATATGGTTAATCATTTTGTGAGAATGAAATAAGACTAATGAAATTGAATAGGCATAACACTGATTGGTTGAAAGGAATAGATATGTAATAAAAAAAATACTCAATGATGACTATGCCTTTTAATAAATTAAATTATGTATTTTTTTTTTGTAAAAATATTAAAAAAGTGAAATTTTTATTGTTTGCCAAAAAAAAAATTTTAATTCCAAATTTTAGTAACGATTATCGCCCCGATAGTGAACAACCCAGAATCATGCCATTCTTCATCAAAATAATCATCCAATTCTCCTCCTTTTCTTTCCCATCTTAATTTTTCTTAAAATTCATCACAAAAGTTCACATCTACAAAATTTTTCGTGTCTTCCATGTAACACCGCAAAATCTTAAATTCCTAATTTGTTAAATTTTATAATAATTAAGTGTTTGCTCTAGTGGTTTAGTAATTTGGGTGCGTTTTTAAGGTCATGGGTTCAAATTTCATCCTTTGAAAATTTTGCTATTTTTGTCTCTATCCCTAACTTTACTCTTTTGATTTAAATTTTATTTTAGGTCATTCCTGTTGAAAAAATGAGTTTTTTTTTAAACTTTGAGGTATATTTTTGATTGGTAAAAGTAAAGATTTGAATCATAAAATTGTGGTTTTATATTCAATTCCATCAGACCTGTACAACGGTATATCATTTGCTCAAAATGGTTAAGTGATTAATGAGAAATTGATGCTTAAAGTAAGCAACTTGTGAATAATGTCAAGAAAATGAAAAGCTTAGATCCCACATTGGTTAGATATCAAGTATGAGATATGTTTATATATGTGAACCAACTTGATAATTATTAGATGACTAAGTTAAAAGCTTTGCGTTGTGTGTGTGGGGTGCAAATCTAAACTCATCGGGATTGGGGGTGCACTTGCATAATGTAGGCGATGTGAAATATTTTAGCCCAATAAGAATTATTTTTCCTCAACAGAGCTTATCCTAATTCTGTTTTGGAATTAAAATGACAAATATTAAATTGATTTAATTAATTTAATTTAACTTGATTTAATTCAAATTGATTCCATTGATTTAGTGGCTCATTTAATTCAGATATGGATCCTTGATTCACGGAAAATAATGGCTCCATTAATCAAAAAGTTTCAAAAAATCCTTTATTTGAATGCCTATTTAAACCGAAAATAATCTGCAGAAAAGTTACAGTATTTTTTCTCTCTCAAAATTTTTTTCTGTAAAATTTCAAACGTATTTTCGATGATAGAAGAAGGAAAGGTTATTGTTTGCTGATCACTGTAGCTGTGCTGCTGTCGTGCTCATTTAGTTGTTATATCTTAGGAGATAGTGAACCAACGTTTCTCGAAGCACCAAAGGAGGGGCCGAATCTGTTAAGGAAACTGTGAAACAGGCCTCAACTACTTACAAGTACAAAATCTCTATACTATTTATTTTAGATTTTTGTTTTCAGATTTTTTAGATATGTATATGTATTTTTATTGCTTTGTTCGATCTTGTATTTTAAATAAACATTTTATATTAATGTAATTTCGTTAACGTGTTTTGTCTAACAATCTTAAGATAATTTTTTTTATTTTACCAATTTCTAATCTGAGACAAACAAGACACCAAAGCGAAATCATATTCTGTTTGTGAATAAAATTAAATTGAATAATTCTGTTTCGGGATTTATTCCTACAGTTAAACAAAATTTAATCGATTTTTTTTGTTTCCAAATAGAAATTAATTAAACATTCTATTTCAATATTTATTCTTGCCGTTCAACAGAATTTAATCGAGTTTCTGTTTTCAAATAGAAATAAATTGAACAATTTTGTTTCAAGAATCAACTCCTGCCATTCAATAGAATTGATTTTGATTTATTTCAGAATTTTTAATTCTGCCATTTAACAGAATCGAAGGGTAGTATAAACTGAAAATTAAATATTCTGTTTATTATTAATGCATGACCTTAAATAAGAAGATTAAAATGGTGAGAACTAATCGTGGTGGTAAATATGTTGAATCATTTGGTGAATACTGAGCATAAGATGGTACTATTCATGAAGTAACACCACCATATTCTCCTCAACCAAATAGAGTAGCTGGGCAGAAAAATCGAACTCTAAATGAAATGATGAATGCATTGCTAGGAAGCTTCGAGTTATCATAGAACATGTGGGGGAAGCTATTCTATCAGCTAATTACCTTTTAAATAAGGTTCCCCATAAAAAAGGGACAACACACCATATGAGTTATGGAAAGGTAAAAGACCATCCTATAACTACTTGAAAGTGTAGGGGTGTCTTGCTAAGGTAATGGTTCCGTTACCAAAGAAAATGAAAATAGGTCCTAAAATGGTGGATTGTATTTTCATTAGGTATGCATATTAGAGCATTGCATATCGGCTTCTTGTAACATCTCGTTTTTCAGTGGTGTTGGAAATAGTGGTTTCAAGACCACAAATCCGACGAGTGAGTTTGTAAATATTATTAATTAATATTTATGAGTCAAGTATATTATTATTGAAATTTTGACTTAATAAATTTTGTTAATTGATCGTATGGTCAAGTTCAAGTGGTTTTGAAAAATGAGAAATCGAGATCTCATTTCCATAAACCGAGCTTGTAAATACTTTTATTAAATATTTACGAAATGATTATATAGGTGTATTAAAATTTGGTTAGGAAATTTTAATGTTTAGATAGTTAATTAATTGAAAAGGATTAAATTGAAAAAGCTATAAAATTAAGTTTTATTAGTTAAAAGGTGTTAATTAGTAAATTATTGAAGTTACAAGATTTGATGTGGCAATTATACCATAATTAAATGGTAGGTGTGGTTGGTATTTGATTAGACATATTATTTTATGTTTTATTAATTTATTATAAGTAAAAGTTAAGTTTCAATATTATAAACAAAAGAAAAAAAAAGGTATCATTTAATTTATTTGATGTTCTTCTTCCCTAAGCAGATTAGCACCATTTTTGAAGGGGGACTTTCAGCCAAGTTCAATACCTTATGCGTGGTATGTGTTTGATGTCTGTTTCTTGTAATTTTTATGTTTTTGAGATCGTTTTAGCTTGACTTAACTAATTCGAGGGTTAATTTATAAAACTGTTAAAAGTTTAGGGACTTACCATGAATGAGTTAAGGGTGTTTGTGAATTTAATTGACAAATTATTAAGTTTGGTTGTTAAATAGAAATATTTTGTTAAGTGATTTTTGGTAATTTTAATGTTTAAGGATTTATTTATGAAAATAGTAAAACTTCATGGAATGTTAGTGAAACTTTGATAAAATTGGGCTGAGTAGGGACTAGGTAAAAATCGGCTGGCATGAGTTTTCTTTAATTGTGCATAATTTGTGAGTTTCGGGTTTTGAGACTAAATTGCATAAAGGGTAAAATGTTGGGGTAATATTGTAAAATGATGACGAACTAACTTATATAAAACTGATTATTTAAGTACTGGAATTGTATTAATTGAATGAAATTATTATTTAGATCAAGAAATGGGTCAATCTGATTTAAATTAAGGAAAAACTAAAGTATCGAAGTAGTCGTCGACTTTGTTTTCGTAACCATTTAGTCGAGGTAAATTTGTATTTCAATTAAAATATTCCATTTGATTTTTTTAGAAGTGAATTGATTTTTGTTTATGTGTATATAAAATGTGATTGGATTTGTGGAATTAAGGAAAGGAAAAGACCATGGTTGAAAGAAACCATGGCATTGTAATCGAAAAGGAAATGATCATAGTTAAAAGATACTATGACATCATTTCGGGATTGTGTAAGACCTTGGTTTAAAGATACCATGGCATCCTTGAAATAATGAGAAGGTCAAAAAGGTTATATAAAAAAGGTCGGAAAGGATGGTGATGTAATGATTATTATATCATCCTTTAACCATTTGTTGTTTATGTAATATGTTTCGAGAGATATATGTATCATAAGTATGAATATGAGATGAATGTTTTGATTAGTATAATTTGATATTGAATAATAATGTCTTGGTGTTATTATATGATTCATATGTCTATAAATATTTTAAGTAGTTATGTTTGTGGTGTGTTTAGTGTTGAAAGAAGATAGATCCGGAGATGATATTGAATTAAATAGTAAACTTCGAGGCACAGGTGACGCTTTCCAAAGAGAACTATTTGCCCCCACACAAAGTTTCTAGAGGGTTAAGACAAAGGTCCTCCCGGGATACAACAAAGTTTTGAATTTCCTTTGATTAGCAAAATCACGGAATTCCCTAACTCTTACTCTTAATTTCTGAAAATTGGAATTGATTGCAAAAGAAAAGTTGAAATTTGTGAGCATCATAGTCCATTTATTTATATGCACTCAATGGACACCTTTTGAAGAGTCACAACCCTTTCATATTGGATGGATACCTTTTGAAAAGTCACAACTCTTTTCATATTGGATGGACACCTTTTGGAAGAGACTTGTCCCATGTCCATTGGATGATAAGTCATCATTTTTAAATCATCACTTTTAATTTGCAATCTATATATTTTCAACAATCCCCCACTAGATTGCTAATTATAGAAAATAAGTACACAATGATTAAGTATAAAGAAGAGTGTTCGTAGATTGAACCTTTCTTTAGTGCAAACTTCTCAAAGTATCAAAAAAGTGAATGGTGGCTAGTTGCTTGAATCATCACTCTTAAAGTCAATACCAGAAAAATTTTACACATAATCGTAAAGAAATAGAGTAAGAGTTTAATTTATTTTAGCACCGTTATGGCCATGTGCTCATCCCGTTTCATGAACATGTACGAGATAAAACCATAAATAAAATCTTGTTGAAACGACACCACTTCATGTCCATATGGTGGATTTCATGACAATTAATGTCCATCCATTAAGAGTAAAACTCATCCTCTTAAAATATAATCACGAAATCATAGTTTTTAGTGCACATTATCATTCGATAACTTGTTATTACCATTTGAACCTTGAAACTAACTTTTGGTTAGAAAAGGTAAGGTTTCCATTATCAATGACTCAATTATAATGGTTTTAATCTCATCTTAGTGGTGGTACTTTTAACTAAATCCCTTGACAAACCTTTTGTCAATGGATCCGCTAAATTGTCAATTGACTTAACATAGGTAACAGCTATCACACCGTCCCTAATCAATTGTCTCACATACTCATTTCTCAAACTTGTATGTCTAGACTTTCCATTGTACACCTTATTGTACGCTCGAAACATGGTTGATTCACTATCACAATATACGGAAATAGCGAACCTATATGGTGACCACAACTTTATATCTAGCAATAGATTTCTTAGCCATTCCGCTTCCTTGCCCGTAACCGCTAAGGCTATAAATTCAGCCTCTATAGTTGAATGTGAGATGCAAGTTTGTTTCTTGGAAGCCCAACTAATGGCTCCACCTTCGATCATAAAAATCCATCCAGATGTTGGCTTATTGTCACTTAAACTTGTAATCCAACTTGCATCCGAGTAACCTTCTAGTATCGCAGGATAATCACTATAGAATAATTCCAATTTTTTTGTTTTCTTAAGATAACCAAAAAGCCTACAAATTCCTTTCCAATGATTAGTACGAAGACAATTAGTAAATCTCGCCAATTTGCACTCAGCAAATACGATATTAGGTCTAGTGCAATGCATTGCATACATTAGACTTCCAATTGCGCTGGCATACTCAAGTTGCTCTATAGCCCTACCTTTATTCTCACTTAACTTGAAGTTCGAATTGTATGGAGTGTTCGAATCCTTGATATTCAAGTGTTTGAACTTTTCTAATACTTTCTCGATGTAGTGAGATTGGCTTAATGCAAAGCCCCTTTCATGCTTTTTCACCTTTATACCAAGAATTGTATCTACCTTGTTAAGATCTTTCATCTTAAAATTCAAGGCTAAATACTCTTTGGTCTCACGAACACCTTTCATGTTCGTCACAAAAATCAACAAATCATCTACATAGAGGCAAATAATTACACCGTATCTATCAGTGAATTTAGTGTAAATACATTTATCCGTGCCATTATGTAAAAAAACATATGACAAAATAACAGAGTCAAATTTCTCATGCCACTGTTTAGGGGTTTGTTTTAAACCATATAATGATTTGATCAACTTACACACCTTGTGTTCATTCCCAGGAAGCACAAAGCCTTCTGGTTGCTCCATGTAAACTTCTTCTTCGAGGTTACCATTCAAAAAAGCCGTCTTAACATCCATTTGATGTACATGTAACTTATGGATGGATGCAAGTGCTATAAGAATTCGAATAGAGGTCATCCTAGCCACTGGTGCATAGGTGTCAAAATAATCTAGGCCTTCTTTTTACCTAAATATTTTAGCCACCAACCTAGCCTTAAAGATTAGAGAACCCCCTGTTGGAGTGTTCTTCCTCTTAAACACCCATTTACACCCGATAGGCTTTGATCCTTGAGGAAGATCAACTAGAATCCAAGTATTATTAGACAATATTGAATCTATTTCATCGTTAATCGTCTCTTTCCAAAATTTCGCATCCCTAGAAGTCATGGCTTTACCATAAGATTGTGGATCACTATCCACGTTAAACATTATGAGGATCTTCTTAATTACGAATTCTCTATTTCCCTCAATAAGGAATGCTAGAGATTGTGAGGAAATGAAATCGGGACCAAAGTCCTTTACTTTTCTCACTCTTTGACTTTTTCTCGGTTCCATATCCTTATTGTCACAAAGACTTCGTTTGGTGTGATCACTTGAGATCATTGGTTGATATTCTTTTTATGAATCTGTTAAATCATCGAAAAACTTATTTTCAATGAATACAACATCTCTTGTTTCAATTATCGTATTTGACATTAAATCAAGAACACGATATGCCGTAGAATGTTAGGCATATCCAACGAATGCACCTTTGACGGTTCTTGGGCCTAACTTTGTTCTCCATCGGTCGGGAACTCTATAGTAAGCCAAACACCCCCACGCTTTGAAATAATTTAAGTTTGGATACTTTGAATTTTCTCGATGGTATTCTGTTAAGGATATAATACGCAATCAATAATGCTTTACCCTATAAATTATATGAAAGCTTAGCATTTAACAACATCGAGTTAACCATATCCACTAAAGTACGATTCTTTCTTTCCATCAAACCATTTTGTTGTGGAGTATAAGGCACAGAACACTCATGTACCACACCTTGTTTCTCACAAAATACATTAAATTCATTTGAAAAATATTCACCACCTCTATCATTATGAAGCACTTTATTTTTCTTACTAAAATTCTCAACCTCGTTTTTAAAATGTTTAAACATATCAAAAGCCTCGTCTTTACTTTTCATGAGATACACATAAGAAAATCTAGAAAAGTCATCTATAAAAGTGATAAAATATCGTTTTCCACCTCTTGTCAGAGTTCCATTTAATTCACAAACATCCGAATGAATTAAATCTAACACTTGCGAATTTCTTTCACACTTATTAGGAAATGGATTCTTGGTAATTTTTGATTGAATACAAATTTCACATTTTTCCATAAATTCATTATTACTTAGATTGATATAACCATTCTTTTGCATATATTGTAAAGTTTTAAAATTAAAATGTGCTAAAAGTGCATGCCATAAAGAGTAAGACTAAATAATATAAGCAGAAGAATTGACTTTATTTATATCAATGCTCAACTTGAACATACTCTCATTACAATATCCTTTTCCTACATATATATCACCCTTAAGCAGAACAAACTTATCGGATTCCAAGATAACCTTGAACCCCTTGTTACACAGAAGACTCACAGACACTAAATTCTTTCTCACATCAGGAACATGCAACACATTGGTCAATGTCAATTTCTTCCCAGATGTAAAGTTGAGTTCCACTGTCCCTTGACCGAGCACCTTAACTGATTGATAGTTTCCCATAAGCACTTCACCATTTGCCAGTAATTCATAATTCTTGAATTGTTGTCAGTCATTACACACATGGACAGTAGCACTAGAGTCAAGCCACCAATTATGAGACTTATTAGTCATGGCTATGTTGAGTTCGGTAATCCTACCAATCTCCAAATTCTCAACCCCTTCTGTAACCATGACCACTAAGTTCATATCTTCCACGATATTGGCTTTGGAAGTTGTGGCATCTTGCTTCTTTTTGAGAAGTTTACAATCTTTAATGTAGTGTCCTTTCTTATTGCAATTATAGCAATTACGAGATTTTTTCTTCTTGTTTTGCATTTCATTGGTCTCGAATATGGCTTTTCTTTTACCATTTTGAGAGTTCTTACTCGCTCACATGGTTCACTTTAGAACTTTGGGGAAGATACACTGCATCATGCTTTCAAGTTTCCTCTTCAATGCGCAAATGCCTAAGTATTTTCTCCACAGTGAAGTCCTCTTCCATATGCAAAAGTTTCTTCCGATAATTGTTCCAAGACGAGGGCAATTTTGAGATGATAGCCCCGACTTATAACATTTTCGGAATAACAACTTTCAGATCACGAAGTCTGCTTACAAGGACTTGTAATTCATGGACTTGATCCATGATCAGGATACTATCAAGCATTTTGAATTCAAAATATTTCATCATTAAAAATTTATCGATACCTTATCGCTTGGTGTTGTGTTTCTCTTCAAGAGCTTTCCATATTTCCACTGGGGATTGCATCGACATGTAAAGATCATACAATGGATGGGACAAGGTGTTGAGAATGTGTCCACGACATGTGAAATTGTCTTCCTCACGCTTCTTCTTGAGTTCGGCCACTTTCACAATTTCCTCAAGATTTACATTAGGGACGGGATCCTCCACGGGTTGTAAGTTTGGATCCAGAACGTACGCCACATTCAAGATGGTAAGAAGGAACAACATCTTATCCTTCCAACGATTGAAGTTTGAGCTGTCAAATCGATCAAGTTTCAAAACTCTTGGTTCATCACTTTGAATTCGATGGTAGCCTCCGTCACCATCTTCAAATAGTTCTCTTTGATTGTTAGAGATTTTGAGAGAAGATAGATCTGAAGAAGATATTGAATTAAATAGTAAACTTTGAGGCACGGGTAACGCTTTCCAAAGAGAACTATTTGCCCCCACACAAAGTTGCTAGAGGGTTAAGAAAAAGGTCCTCCCGTGATACAATGAAGTTTTGAATTTCCTTTGATTAGCAAAATCACGGAATTCCCTAACTCTTACTCTTAATTTCTGAAAATTGGAATTGATTGCAAAAGAAAAAATGAAATTTGTGAGCATCATAGTCCATCTATTTATATGCACTCAATGGACACCTTTTGAAGAGTCACAACCCTTTCATATTAGATGGATACCTTTTGAAAAGTCACAACCCTTTTCATATTGGATGGACACCTTTTGGAAGAGACTTGTCCCATGTCTATTGGATGATAAGTCATCATTTTTAAATCATCACTTTTAATTTGCAATCTATATATTTCCAACATTTAAAGAATTAAATGGTTAATGAGTATCTGGTGTTATTCCGTTTGGTTCAACAAGTAGTAAAGACTTAAAAGAGTGAGTAATTATATGAATTATTATGTGGTTTTGAAAGTTGAAATGGAAGATGTTGGTAAAATGCTTTGAATTGGTTATACAAATAGGTAACATGATTAATGAATGATATATTGGATATGTTAATATTATGTATTTTATGACATTGTAAATTATATGTTACTTTGTTTAGCTCACTAATTTGTGGAATTATTTGATGTTAATGAATATTTATTTTTAGATAACTTCAATGTTTAATGTGATTTATATGCTAAATTGGTTTATATTGTTATAGTAATCAGTTGATGAAAATGTTGATAATAGGAATGAACATCATGGATAAAGATATGGAAAGTGTCCCGTTTGAGCCTCGTGAACACTTAGTATACAAATGACATGTCATTAGGGATTATACGTTTTCGGGTGCTGGTCTTGGATGCCTTACTGATGGCCGAGGACCTGTATTTATTATGGATTCTCCACAGCTCACGTGAGCAGCATTGTATAGCTTTACATCCTAACCCACAGCTCGTGTGAGCAGGCTCATTTCACAGCTTGTGTGAGCATATACGGTTACATGTTATAGTCACAGCTTGTGGGAGCATTTCCTGGGTATCTGACGTTGTTTCATATGGTTCAACAGGTAATTAAAGGTTAAAATGCGTGAATTCTAATATATGAAATATTATATGATCATAGTGAAGGATATGGAAATGTTAGCAAAATTTCTTGGTTGAGATGTGTTAACTCTTAAAAATAGTTATATTTTGTGCCTTTTTAACCTTGAGAAAGTGTTTGGACTTAAGTAAAATTAAGCATTTTAGAATAGAATTTAGTATTTTTCTCGCATGCATGCATAAAGCTTGGTTGTACGTTAATTATAGGAATTTTACTCTAATTTTGGAAGAAAAGGTGGTACGATGGTTGTATGTGGTGCAGGTGCAGATTAAGCAAGGTGGAATCCAAGATGAAGGATTATGCCCTGACAAAGTTTTGTTATCACGGTAGTCCTTGGAGTGCTGACTTAGCAAAAACAGTTCATTTTTTAAGCTACCAGCTAGAACTACTCTGTTGAAGGAATACACCAGAAGCAATACAGAAGGTGTGCACCTACCAGATTCCTTTTAGAAGCTGGTACGGAAGGGATGAGCTGCGTAAAGTACCAGCCTAAATCAAATTTATAAAGACTCGTAAGGAAGAAGAAGAAAAGTGCGAAGTGTAAATGGTGAAATCTGAGTGAAGATATAACACTCCTAACTCGTATATATTGCCAGACTAGGGTTAAGAAGTATTACTAGACAACTACACTTTCATTCTCATGATAACATCTCAAATCAACGTAAACATGTATATACTTACATCCATGTAACCCCATACATTCATATTAAAAACATGCATTAATAACTTCAAGGATAGCTTAAATACTAGTTGGAACGAATTTAAAACAAGTTAGAATGCTTACGAAAAAGTTAGAAAGAATTGGTGAAACAAGGGCACACGCCCGTATGCCAGCCCGTGTGCTTGCCCATATGTGCCTTCGAAATAGGGTCACACGATCGTGTGTCAGCATGTGTACTCGCCCGTGTTTACATTCGAAATAACCATACTGTTTAACATTACACGCCTATGTGAGGGACTGTGTCCTAGACCATGTGTCTATGTAAAATTGGGCCACACGACCATGTCCCAACCCGTGTGTATATTCGTGTAAACTACACTGCACCCTAAATTAGCACAGAATTGTGTGACAGCCCGTGTGTCCCAAAGTTTCCTTCCTAAACAAGATATGCTCTTAACCTAATTTACACCATAGGTCACCATGATTTAACATGTAAAGTCAAGACCTAAAAACACCATTTCAATCTAAGAATATAACCATTATAAGCCTAACCATTAACCCTTTCTCCATGTTCAACTAAATCTATTCATTTCATGCATACACATTTTATCAAACAACTACCATCTAAACACAAGCACCAAAGATAGGATCAAGACTTAACTTCCTCCTTCTTAAGACTTTGCAACCAACATACATGCAAAATGTTAAAGTCATTCTCTATTTACCATAATCATTCATTATATCAACTTCAACAACAACATCCACCATATATAAACAACTCAAAGATTACATCAACTAAGGTCTTAAACAAAACTACCCCTTATCAAAATAACCACAAAACATCCTATATACATGCCACATTTAACCCAAATAAGTTTAACAAGTATCTACAAAAAGTGAAGATGATATTGTGTTCTCCCAATCGGATCCAATCGATGCCAAGATTCTTCGAGACCTACATTCATGAAAATCAAACAAAATAAGTGTACTATGACTTAGTAAGTTCGATACACGATTTTTAACTATAGTAATTAATTGAAAGACTATAGAATATATTTCAAGGATCAAATAATTAGTTCTCTAATCACTGGCACAAAGGCCTCCTAGGCATATAGGCCGAGTACACCAGCACGAACCCTACTAGGCACATAGCCCGAATACACCGACACGAAGCCTAATAGGCACATAGCCCAAATACACCGACACGAAGCTTGCTAGGCACATAGTCTGAATACACTGGCACGAAGACTGCTAGGCACATAACCCAAATACACCGGCACGAAACCTGCTAGGCACATAGCCCAAATATACCGATACAAAGCCTGATAGGCATATAACCCGAATACACCGACACAAAGCCTGCTAGGCATATTGCCCGATTTACTTAAATGCAATCACCAATCCTTAACGGATTCCATATACCATCTCACAATCACCACTTATACAAGTAAATATAATTCAAGCTAAATCCATAAGGAAAATTCATATAAACACGAAGTAGTAAAACGATCTTACTTATGTAATGGCAACAGATAGATATATGTCGGCGATTACTCAACTACTTTTTCCTTCCTTCGCTTATCTACCAGAGTGTCCGTTTCATGATCTAATTAATAAGTATTTAAAGAAACTAATTTAGCTTAACATCTAAAATATTCTATTACCAAAAACAAATAAAAGAATTTCATAATTCATGAATCATTTCCCTTCACTAAAATATATAACCAAAATTCCTTATTTCAACAAATTAAGTTATAGATTTTATAACTCAAATTTCAATCAAATTAAGAGTAAAACAAATAAAGAATAAATGTAAAATTTTCTTTCATTCCTATAACATCACAATGGTCTATTTAACTAATAGAATCTTTAGTTTCCATGCTTTGTCAAACAAGTCCTTTAAGCTACCACTAACCTTCGAACAATCCATGAAACTCTCTAATCAACTCTTCACCCCCATTTCATTCAATAACAACAGCTAACATTAAAATCCAAGCATGGTAACTTCACCAAATCTTGACATTTTTGAAAAATAATCTCTAGGTTGCATGAACCGAACTCAAAGGATCACAAATATACAAAAATTAGCAAGAAAGAATCACAAATTCACTTACATGCATGGACTTTTTGCACCAAAACTTCAAGCTCTCTCCTTCCTCAAGTATTTTCGGTTGAACACCAAATAAAAGAACAAAAATAAATGATAATGCCTTCTCTTTCCTTATTTGTTTCTTTACTTCTTTTATTAAATTATCAACTTAAAGTCATCTCTCATTTAAAATCCCTTTTCTTTTAGTCAAACCATTCCACTAACTAAATAAATGAATTATTACCCCTTAAAGCCCTCATGATTTCTTTTTTTTCTTTAATTTCACAAATACTATTTCAATAAATGACAAGATGTGAGATTAAATTATTCAACCCTCACAATTTAATACACTCCATTAATTCTTCACTAAGTATAATCTTAATATACTAAATACTTCATATTTCCATATATGCATTAAACAATTTAAAAGACTAATTTATTGACCAAAGTTTTATCTCAAAACTAACACTACTAATACCACTGAAAATAGGCTATTACAGAAGAATTGAGGGAAATCACGCACGACCAATGCGCAAGTCATGAGTGGTTTCTGAGGCAGACAAGCGAAAAGGACAAGCTCCATTGGAGAACTGAGCACGAGGAAGAAGGCGTCTACCCTCCAGATCTAGCTAGGGTACTTGAGATGGAGAAGGCTGGTCACAGTAGCTCCTGTTATTTCATCCTTGGATTTGGCTATTTAATTTGAGGTTTGTTGAGACGATGATGGATGATATTTTCTAGGTTTATTTTGGATGACATTTTATTAATATTTTATGAATGATTTTCTGTTAATTCTATTGTGTTACTGTTTCATTCATTTAGACTTCTTACATGCATGCTTACCATAAATACGATGAGAGTTAAGTGTGTAACAACTGCTAAATGAATTTCGTGATAATCAGTATAGCTTTAGACATTTCCCATGACATTCTGGGATATTCGAATATAATCTAAATAATCTCAACTTTATTACTCTACATAGTCTACCCTTTGATATGTTGCCAATGCTTCCACCACCATTCATCACTGACCATTTACAGTTTACCATTTATTTTCAGTCCTTAGTTTATTTTAGTTCTTTTATATTTTATTTTTCCTTAGCATAATTCATATCAAATTGTCGTAACATCATTTTTTTATCATGACATTAACATACATTGACTTTACCCTAACATCAGTCTTTTCCCATGGCAATAACTTAGTTAGATGACATTAATTTTGATCCCTATGGAGACGATAACTCACTCACTACTTTATTACTTGAATAACATGTACACCTGCACATTTGCACATACATTTTACACGCAACAAGTTTTTGATGCTGTTGTCGGAGATTGGCAATTTAATGAGATTTGATTTAGTTATTGTTAAATGCATTAATTTTTTGTAATTAGTAATTATTTATTTCTTTTTAACAGGTTTCGCCAGTGAATAAGAAGAGGCATTCCTCTTCAATAGTACAGATTTGAACTGGAGATAGAAAGAACCCAAAGAAGAAGAAGAAGAAGAAGAAAGGAGCTAAGGAACATGGCTGGAACAATCTAGGTGTAGAGGATCCACTAAATCCTGATGGCAAGAATCTTCCTGTGGCAGCATTCGATGACAAGGACAAACCAATACGGGAACATGTTGTTACAATTCTAGATGATTTAAGCCTTGTCATTGTGAGGCAACAAATCCATGCACCTCACTTTGAATTAAAGTCGATGATGTTCCAAATGTTAGTTGGGCAGTATAATGGTATGGCAACTAAAGACCCGAGACTACATTTGAGATTATTTCTTGAGGTTTGTGATTAATTTCGATAGCAGGATGTTCCGGGTGATTCCTTGAGATTGAAGTTATTTCCATATTTGCTGCGGGATAGAGCAAGAGCACGGCTGAATGCTTTGCCCTTTGGAACAATATATTCATAGATTGCTCTTTGTCAAAATTTTTTATTAAGGTATAATCCTCCTAACATGACTTCCAAATTACGTAATGACATTACATATTTTACGGAAGGAGAAGATGAGACTTTGTATGAAGCTCGGGAGCGGTTTAAAAATCTCCTAAGGAAATGCCCAATGCACGGGTTCCAGCATTTGTTTGACTCAAATGGAAATGTTTTACAATGGTTTAAATGCACACACTCGTATGGTGGTGGACGCGTCTGCTAATGGGACATTGTTAGACAAGTATTACAATGAGACATATGAGATTCTAGAAAGGATAGCCAACATTGATTATCAATATCCTACCACGAGATTGGGTAGTGGCAGAAAAGCTTTAGAAGCAATGGATCTTGATGCCATAACATCGCTGATAGCCTAGGTATCCGCTCTAACCAATATGATTAAAACTATACAAAGACTTGTAACAGCCAAAGAGGTGAAGATTGTTGAGACAATTTATGTCTACTGCGGAGACAATCACGAGTTTCAAGAATGTCATTTTAATCCTAAACCATTGTGTTATGTAAGCAATTTCAATCGTAACAACAATCCTTAATCTAACACGTACAATCCTGGCTAGAAGAATCATTCGAATTTTAGCTGGAATAATCAAGGAGGAGAAAACCCAAGCAACATGGCACGACAAAATGCCACCAATGTTCCACAAGGCAATAACCAAGCAATGCCACAACAAAATGAGAAACTCACATCAACATCAACATCATCAATTGAGAATTTGTTGAAGGAATACATGTCAAAGAATGATTGTGTGATTCAAAGCCAAGTTGCATCTTTCTGAGCCTTAGAGAATCAAGTAGGTTAGATAGCCAATATGTTGAACGCAAGACCCCAAGGAGTATTACCAAGTGATACAGAGATCGCCAGAGCGAAAGGGAAGGACCAATGCCAAGCCATCACACTCAGAAGTGGAATACAAATACCAGATCACATTGCTAACAAAAATGCCACAGTAAAAGAAGGAGGAAGGATAAATCACACCCATGAAGAAGAAGATGAGTTGTCGAAAGAGAAACCTTTGTCTAAGAAGGTTGAACAAAAAGTAACGTTAGATCTAGATATCGGAATTGATAAAAATGCCACAATGAAACATTCACAGCAAATAGAAAGACGGCCACTGCCACCATTTCTCCAAAGATTTCTAAAATTAAAACAAGATTTCCAATTTAAAAGATTTCTGGTTGCTTTGAAACAATTACACATCAACATCCCAGTTGTTGAAGCTTTGGAGAAGATACCTAATTATGTCAAATTTGTGAAGGACAATTCGTCGAAGAAAAAGCGGTTGAGAGAATTTGAGACCTTTGCTCTCACTGAAGGGTGCATGACAATGTTGATGAACAAATTACCACCAAAATTAAAAGACCCAGGAAGTTTTACTATTCTTGTTCTATAGGCAATCATTATGTTGGTAAGGCATTATGTGATCTTTGAGCAAGCATAAATCTAATGCCTATGTCTATTTTCAAGAGGATTAGGATTGGAAAAGCGAGGCCTACAACAATGACATTGCAACTTGCGGATAGATCATATGAACATCCGAAAGGTAAAATCGAGGACATTTTGGTACGGGTGGATCAATTTATATTTCCTTTCAATTTTATCATTCTTGATTATGAAGCTGATAATGAACCAACCATCATTTTAGGGAGACCTTTACTTGCAACGGGAAGAACCCTAATAGATTTACAAAATGGAGACCTCACAATGAGGGTTAATTATTAACAAGTGACATTCAATGTTTTTGACGCTGTGAGAAATTCTGATGATAAGGAAAAATGTCATGACATTAAGCTCATAGACATTCTAAATAAGAAAAAAACACGATGCCATTAATTTGACAGGATACATAAGGGTAAGATTGAAAAATGCCCTTACAAAGAAACTTTGTCAAGGCAATTTGAACCTGGACAACGAGTTTCATTATTCAATTCAGAATTATTCCAAGATCAATCAAACTTTCATTGGCCTAAACCTATTAAAATTATTAGTGATATTTCTCATGATTTTGTGGATAAAAAGCTTCAGAAGTTGGGTAGTGCATTAAGAGTTCAAAAGCATGAATAAAATGCAGTGAATAGGGATGACTATTTTAATCCTTTTTAGCATTTTTAAAGGTTTTCAATTTATTTTACTGCATTTAGTTTTGTTTCATTTCATTTCGTTTTATATTATTTTGTTATTCTAATTCATGTTATTTTAGAGCTTAGTTAAAATTCACAAGTATTATGCAGGTACATTTGAAGGTTACACGGAAGGGATTTTAAAGCCTAAGGATGCAAACGGTTCGGCTAACGTGGATGGATAGAGCTAAGAGAAGTCTAATCAACTTTCATCCTGAACTATCGCTCTTTTTTGCACAAGCTTCACGGCTCGTTTGGTTCACTGAAATTGAATAAGGTTGTAATGGAATAGGACTGTAATGGAATAAAGCTATAATGGAATAAAACTGTAATCATATTCAATTGTTTAGTTGAATGTAATGGACTAGAACTGTAATAGTATTATTGTGTTTGGTTGAATGCAATAAATGTTGTAATAGTATAAGAAAAAAGCTAAAATGATCATAGTACCCTTAGCAGAATTTTTTTAGGTAGATGATTATTGTTATTGTTATTAAATAAAATAGGATTATTATTATTAAATATAATTTTAAAAAATGATAATAAATAATTTAATCATATTTTAATAAAATTATTATTAAATATAATTTAATAACATTCTTAATATAATTATTTTTATATTAAAATATTTCAAATATTTTATTTTTATATTTTATGAGTCCAAATTTCAAAAGACTAATCTAGAAATTAATTTTGTTTTGTTATTCAAAGTTACATAGAATAGCTATTTTTTATATCACCAAAGAATAGCTATTACTGGAGGGTAAGTAATAGGGAAGTAATAGTCATTCCATTGAATGAGTATTACGTTCAACAAACAAATGAATATTTACCATTCAATTAATAAGGGGGAATGCCATTCCATTCTCCCCAACCAAACATGCACCTCCCTACACCAAAGAATTCTTTCGTTTATGTCAGGGGAAAATCTGTGCTATTCGATGAAGAGGTCATAAATAGTCATTACTATTTGAAAAATACTATAGACGAGCACACTCCCTTTTCGGAGGCAATTGATAAGAAAGGTCTGAAGAAAGTCTTGCAGGATCTTTGCGTACCAGGGACCCAATGGAATGTGTCTAAGCAAGATAGCTACACTATTCACCAAAAGTCCCTGAAACCATTTTTACAGAGTGTGGTGCCATTTTGTCAAAGCAAGTTTGAGTCCATGTACCCACAACTCGACAGACTCCAAGTAAAGAATGTTATTGTTGCACTCAGTAATAATAGGATGAAAAATCAATGTGGGGTGAATCATTTTCAAAGAAATCCATAAATGCGCACAAAAGAATGTAGGTAGTGTATTTTTTTCATCATTAATCTCTGTGTTATGTAAGCAGGTGAATGTTCTCATGTAAACCAATAAAGATATAACATACAACTCTCATGCCATAACAAAACAAACAATGCTTCACTTTCTGGAAGAGCCAAGGAAAACTGGTAAGGGAAAGACTTCTACATCCATAACATCACAAATGCCTGGAGTACAAATAGCCTCGAATAGAGATTTCGAGTGATCTGTACTTCGTATGTTAAAAGAGATGCGACACCAGAGTAGAAGTTTGGCCCTAACACAAGCAAGGCTAGCACATGATCTAACAATATCAATTTCCTAAAGAGTTACTTTTTGACTCTGAAGATAAGGAGGCAATTGAGGAACTTCCTACAAAACAACCCCCTGAAGCCACCATTGTTGTTAGAGCGAGGGCAAAAGACAAAGGAAAAAATCGTGCTGTTGAAGAGAAAGAGAAGGAGCAAGAAAAGGCTCAATTAGAGTCTTCTGAATCTAATGTGATGAAGGACGATGCCACGACATTTGCACCACGAAATGACCCACCAATGCAAACACTGCCCACCACCAGCTATGAAAGAAAAAGAAAAGAATCAAGAGAAAATTATTAACGAGCTGATTGATGATTTGACTCATTCGGATGATAAGGAGAACGTCCCAATCAATTCCATGAAGTGAAAGACAAGGGTGAAAACCACTGCGGGACGAAAAATCCCTCGCACCAACTAGAGTAACATTTTTCTTAACCAAGATTTGTTTATTTTATTTTCTTTTTCGCATTTTGTTTAATGTTTCTATTTTTTTTTCATATGTTCATGCATTGAGGACAATGCAACCCTTAGGTTTGGGGGAGTATTGTCCTACACTTAGTTGCATTTAGTGCTTATTTTTATTTTGCCATAATATTGTTTTGTCATGACATTATTTTAGTTACATTTTGCCATGATATTATTTCTTTGTCATGACATTTTATATTTGCATATTGTCATGGTATAGTTTGAGAATATGAATGAATTGAGTATATTCTTTTAGTTCATGATGTTCGATGATGAGACTAAAAATTCTTTGAAAATTCAAGAACTGTGATAGTTGAATAAGTGAATTAGGCATAGGAAAATTGTTTCGAAATTGAGTCTTTTTAGAATAAAAAGATTCTACCATGATATTATTAAAGTAATTTTGTAATGGCATAACAAAAGCAAAATTTAAAAAAAATGTCATAGACACTTCAACGCTTGAAATTACGAAATGGGTCACCAATACTTTGTTTGCTCCTTTGTATAGTTGATTAGAGAAGTAGGATTAAGTATAAGTGTTATATATATATATTTAGGGATATATGAGTAAATTAAGGAGATAGTTGTTTGCTTCATCTATCTTTTAAGTAAGAAAAACTTCAGCTAAATGAGTGTTAGATAATTCAAATTGTGACTTGGCATAATTTTTGGCAATTTTGTATTTTGCTCCATTGAAGTTGTCAGAAATAAAACTATGTGACAAAATGAATCCCTTGAATTGAATAAATTGAGTAAAAATTTTGGTTGAAGACTAAACTTGGTAGAAAAATAGAATAAGTCAATAAAGAGAAATCTGTTATAAATGAAATTGCCTTGACAAACTAGAACTTTTTATTTTGATAGGACAATTTGTTTTTTTTGCATTTCTTTTGTTTAAATAAACTTATGAGACTTAAACTGGTTTCTAAGATTAAAAGATTGTTGAGAATGGAAACATTAAAATATGCTCCGCAAGTTTTGATTTCTCAAGGATGCTATGGTAAATCTTTCATGCATTCATGTATTTTTGCTTGAGGACAAACAACAACTCAGGTTTGGGGATGTGATAACTCTTGCAAAAAGTGTTTGGACTTAAGTAAAATTAAGCATTTTAGAATAGAATTTATTATTTTTCATGCATGCATGCATAAAGTTTGGTTGCACGTTAATTATAGGAATTTTACTCTAATTTTGGAAGAAAAGGTGGTGTAGTGGTTGTATGTGGTGCGGTAACAGATTAAGCAATTTGGAATCTAGGATGAACGATTATGCCCTAAAAAAGATTTATTGTCACGACAATCCTAGGAATGTGGAACGATGAAAATATATAGACTTTTTCATAATTTTCATACCTTTTTGACCTAATTTCATGTAAATTCTGAGTAATTAATGTCAAAAATATAATATATTTATAAAATAATTAATTTGTGCTAACATTTCCAATATATTGATTTTTAATTATTTTTATAAATATTAAGCATGAATTTGATGATTTTTGACAATTTTGCACAATTGGTGAAAATCAGCTCGACAGACACTACTGATAGCTTAAACCGTCGAGGAAATTTTTACACCGAGTTAATGAAGAGCTAAGAAGAATATTTTTCAAGTCAAGGTTCGGTCAAATATGAAGCTAAATTATGCTTTATAATTATATTTTTAATTCAAATTAAATTGGATTAAAAATAAATTATAAAGATTGAATTGAAGTGGCTCGATGTGCGTGCAACCGAGGGTCGAACCACCTCTAATTGGGCTAGCCATGTGCAGTCCAAGTGCTAACAATATTCAGCCGATTATATTGACCAATTCAACCTTGTAAAATGGCCCTTTAAGTTTCCCGAAATTCCATTCAAACCCCTCCTTTTTTCATGGTTTCAAATTCTCACACCTAGCTCATTTTAAGCAAACTTTGAACAAGTCAAAGCTTGATGAATGGTGGCCAGCCATGGGCGAGTGTGTGGCGGATATTTATTTGCTAAATATAACCACCACACTTCACCTATAAAAGCACCCTCACACCTCTCATTTCAGTACCCCAAAAACAATCCATTCTCTCTTCTTCTCTCTAGTATTCTCTCTAGTTTTTCCATTCCGTTTTCCCTCATTCCCTTGCCGATTTTCCCTCTTGAGAAATAGTGGTTCTTCAGTCCTTCCATAGCCTTTATTGAGTGTTCATCAAAGACCTCGATTTGAGAAGAATAGAGCAAGAACGACGAAGAACGCGACATCTGTTCTTAGAAATCGACTGATTTAATCCTACTCTTTTTCTTTATTTTAGATTCTTGTTTGTTATTATGATGAATGCTATTAATTATTTAATTGAAATGGCTTAAATTCTTTAAGTGTTGGGTTGATTGTGTTTAATTCATGTTTATATTGTTATAGGCCCTGAATATTCTGTTTAATTAAATATTATCAGGCCTAAGTTATTATTGCATTACCCTTATGATATAACTATTGAATTAATCATTTAAGCGCATTGAAATTATGATTAATGGACACACTATTTAATTTGTGCATGTCTAATATTCTAAAGGAGTTCAAGGTTAGAATTGTGATGGTATTAAATAATACATAGCCTTGCATAACTTGCTGGATTCTTGTGATTAAATTGTTTCAACATAGAGATAATTGTTACTTCACTTGATCCTTTACATGCTTATGATTGTTAGTTAGTCTGTTGAATTGGCATAGAGATATGTTTAAGAGATTCTTTGGCTTTTATATAGTATGTATGTGCAATAACACATTTGCTTATTAAAATTGATTTAGTTGGTTGAATTGGCATAGAGATATGTTCAAGAGATGAATGAATTCTAGTAAGTGATGTTGTTCATAAGTTAGCAGAGTACCGGGTTGCCATGAATTTATTTCATAACAAGCATGAACATGGTTTAGATGTAATTGAGTGATTAAAGCAATTAACCTGACACATTTATGTCATATTAATTAAAACCTTTACAAATTATGCATAGGAATATAATTTAGTTTTAGCTTAACTTACTTTAATTTAGTTTAGAACACTTTAGCATAATATCTCTCACAATATTATCTTGTTCATAACCAATTTGTTGATTAATATTTCATAAATACTTTTCATAGCATAGTCCCTATGAGTACGGTACTCGACATTACTTGTCACTTTATTACTTGAATACGATTTTGTACACTTGCACATTTTCATCCTTCCAAGATTTTGGCGCCGTTGCCAAGGATTGTCAAAATTATTTGTTTACATTTTTCTTTAATTATTTTTCTAATTACTAACTTATTCTTTTCTGATTTCAGGTGTTCATTGGCTGAATTATCGATTTACTCCTAGTGGATCTTGAAATTGAGCGAACTTTTAGAGAAAGAAGAACAAGCATCGTAAAGAAGGACTGAAAAGATGAATTTCGAGAATCAGAATTAAGGAAATGGATCTAACCATGCTCATAATTCTATCCTTATTGCTGATGATAGGGATAGAGCCTTGAGACAATATGCAATACCATTGTTCCACGAACTTAATTCAGGAATTAGAAAAGTTGATATCGAGGCACAGCAATTCAAACTAAAGCCAATGATGTTTCAGATGCTTCAGACAGTGGGCCAATTTAGTGGAATGCCTACTGAAGACCCTCATGTTCATTTGAGATTGTTCATGGAGGTGAGCGATTCTTTTAAGATAACTAGAGTGTCAGAATATGCACTTCAATTGAAGTTGTTCCCATTTTCACTAAGGGACAGAGCTAGAGCCTGGTGAAACTCGTTGCCACCATATTCTGTTACAACATGGCAAGAGTTAGTTGAATGATTCCATAGGAAATATTTCCCTCCAAGCAAGAATTCTAAGCTGAGGAGTGAAATTACTACTTTCCATGTAATAGCTCGTTTTTCAGTGGTGTCGAAAATAGTGGTTTTGAGACCACAAAATCGACGAGAAAATTTCTATAATGAGTGATTAAATTAAATAAGTCAATATTAATTTTATATGGAATTTTGAATTGAGGAATTCTAATTATTGAATTAAAAGTTAGTATAAGTAGTTTGGTTCAAAAGTTAAGTGGTTTTAGAAAATGAAGTATCGAGACCTTGTTTCTAAAATTAAGAGCCGTTAATATTGTTATTAAATATTTACAGATTCTTATTATATGTGAATTGAAGTTTGGTTGGGTAATTTTGATAATTAATTGCTTAATTAAGGAAAAAGGAGTAAATTGTAAAAGAGGTAAAAGTTAATTGCTATAGATTAAAAATAGTAAAGGGACCAAAATGATAATTAAACCATGGTAAAAAAAAGTCCAAGCTGTGGTGACATGATTACCATCCACTTACTTTTGGGTTATTTATTCTTTTAGTCCTAATTAGTTTAGGACTAAATTAGAATTAAGTTTGTTTGATTAAAATTTAATATCATTGAAGGACTAATTATGTAATTGGAATCTCCTTAAGTGGCCTAATAATAGAAATTAGGTGGAAATCTTTAGATTTTGGGTAAATTGCAATTAAATCCTAATTAAATGAGGATTTACTAATTAGTTTATTTTTAGTATGATCGAAATGGTGGTTTCAAGGCCACAACTTCGATGTGTTAGATTGTAAATATTATTTATTTAATATTTACGATGTTATTAGTATCGTATTAAAATTTGGTAACGAAATTTTATTGTATAGATAGTTAATTAAATGAAAAGAACTAAATTGTAGAGGTTGTAAAAAGTTGAAATGCTCAATTAGAGGGGTTAAATAAACAAGTTAACCATGGAGGTTAAGTTAGTGGATTTATATTTCAACTAGTGATGTAATAAGTGAATTTAATTAAGCTTAAGTAAGGTTAATTAAGTTAATTATAAAAGATTAAATATTTACAAATTTGCCATAAGTATATATATGAAATTGAAGGAAGAAAAATGACATTTTTCATCCTTTCTTCTTCTTTTTCACGGTCTAATGAGGGAAAACTTAGGGTTTTCCATTGTTTACCTTTGAAGCTTTGATTAGGTAAGGAAATATCGCCCGTTTTTAGTAATTTTTATGTTTTTACATTCGTTCTAGCTCGATTTTGCTAACCCGGGTACTAATTTGTAAAACTGTTAAACATTTTGGTTTATGTCATTTATGAGTTTAGTGTGTTTTTTGAAGTTTAATGATAAAATATTAAGCTTGGTTGTTATATAAGACTATTTTGTAAAGTAATTTTTAGTAATTTTCATGTTAAAGGACTAAAATATAAAAGTAGTAAAAGTAAAAAGGTTTATTGTTAAATAAAACAAATATGGGAAGCATTGGATTGCTATAATATTCGAGTGAAGTTGTTTTTAAGGAAAATGGTTAATTTGCAAGTTTTGAGCTAAAGGACTAAATTGAATAAAAGTGAAAAGTTAAGGGTAATTTTGTAAAAATACAAAAAGGCTTAGTTGCATAAAATGATTAAAAATTCATGTTGATTTAAAAAAGAAATTATTGTAATAGCAAGATCCTGTCCCAGTCATGAAAAAGGAAAATTACATATTTGCCCCTAAGTTCACTTTAACTGTAATTTTGTCCGGTAAGTTAGTAATGTTAAATTCTTATTAATAACTGCTTATAACTACCTTTCTAATGATTTTTGGAAAAAAGAAACGACGATTGGAAACGTGAAAGATATAAATGACAAGATGAGAATTTCTCGGCCTTGTGCGAAAGATAGAAAATGGTTCGATGACTGATATCCTGCATTTGTTGCGGATTCTCTACAGCATCGTGAGTCACCGTAAGGTGAATAGAATCCAAGATGGATTACAGGCCCTACGATGGCTGAGATTTATGCTTGTTTGCATATTCTCGTCAGCTTAGTGCGAGCAGCATCATAGGGAATAGATATACCGTATCGATGGCTAGGAGTAGCATCGTATGCTGGTAATAGGCATGACCTTTGGGTCAACAGGGAGTAAAATGAGCATCATGACCTTTGGGTCAACAGAGAGTAAAATGAGCATCATGGCCTTTGGGTTAACAAGGAGTAAGCATGACCTTTGGGTCAACAAGGAGTAAATCAGATATCGATAATCGAAGTACAGTTCTGATTTGGCTCGACTGATTTACAGATTTCTTCAACACATGTTATTCGGTAAATTGATAAACATTGCGAACTTATTAAGCTATGAAAGCTTACCAATGAATTTGTTGTTGTTTTGTATATTCTATTTTGCTGCTTGAAGATCGGATCATCTCTAGAAGTCACACTATCGAGGAGCTTGTTTGGTAGTTATTCATCACTCGATTATATGGCATGTACTAGGATGATGTTACCCTTAAAATTCTTGATTTTGAATTTTTAATTTCTTTATTGAACTAAACTTGCATGGTTGCTTGATGTTCTAATTAAGCAAATGTGTTTAGTAACGAGTTGACATGTGAATTTAAGAATCCTTGTATTGATTGTATTTTGTGTTATATGATGAAACAAGTATTGTCATTTATAGATTTTGCAAGATGAGAATTTGAATAAGAATCTTGTATTGAATGATGATTGATAAACTTAAGGACTTGTGTGATTAAATGAATTCTGCATACTTGTTTCAGTTGAACCCCTGCATGTATCGATAGAAGTACAGGGCATGAGAGAGGTTATCCACTAACTTGAGTTGTATCGGTAGTTGTATAATAAGTATCGGTAGTTCTGCATATAAGAGTATCGGTAGAAGCTATAGGGTAGGACATCTTAGCTCTTTGCAGTTTTTAGTACCGGTAAAAGCATGATTTGTTTCAGTAGAAGCTTCACTTGTAACGGTAGAACTATCATAGGTATCAGTAGAAGTCTGTATTGTTTCCTAAATTGTTTACTAACTTGACAACTACCGATACTTGTCCAATAGGTACCGGTAAAAGTCTACCAGAATTGTGGTAATGACATTTTTACCCTTATTGAGTTGATAAACAAAGTAAGAATAATGAATTATAAATATATATTATTAAATTAAGAAATATGTTGGAATAAGATTTGAATAGGTAACGATTTAAGGCATGAATGCATGTAACCTCGAAACCCTAACCGACGATGGTGATATTGTGATATTGTGAGGAAAATTGATGTAGCTTGGATGATATTGTGATATTATGGTTGATATGGAATATAGATGTCATGATTTGTGACATGATTATTGATTCCTTCTTGCGATGTAATGATGAGTATGTTTAGGCTATAGTTTGGTTAGCTCATGGTGAAAATTGTGTGTTTAAGACATAGGGTCATGTGATCCCTGATGGAAAATATTCATACATCACTCCTAAATTCTTGCGTGATTGAATTTGATTCTTGATTGATTTAAAGGTTGTAAATGAATGTGTAAGATTAAATGAAGCTAGTACTCTGGGTTACTAGTTTGTAATTGTATAGATTATGATTGATTTGTTTGTAAAAAACTCATAAAGTTCTGTAAACCTTGAGACCCTAGATCAAAGATGGTTACGACTTTTGCGTGTTATATTCCAACAGATGGATGATGAATCTTTGTATGAGGCATGGGAAAGATTCAAAGAATTGTTAAGGAAATGCCTTCATCATGGAATTCCTCATTGCATCCAATTAGAGACGTTTTATAACGGCCTTAATTCGCACACAAGGATGGTAGTAGACGCTTCCATCAATAGAGCTATTCTTTCTAAGTCTTACAATGAGGCTTACGAAATTATAGAGGATCGCAAGAAATAACTACCAATGGCTGGCTAATTAAGCAACTCAGGAAGACGAGTTACAGGAATTCACGATGTTGATCCATTAACTTCACTTGCAGCTCAGGTATCATCGATGTCCTCAATGCTTAAGAATCTTACTGCTAATGGGTTTAATAATGTTGTAGCTCTGCTAACTAATCAATTTGAGAACATAGTCTATGTCTATTATGGAGAAGGGCACTTGTTCAAAGAATGCCCATCAAACCCAGAATCTGTGTATTACATGGGCAATCAGAACCAAAACCGAGGAAGACAGGGATTGCAATCAAACTTTTACAACCCATCTTGGTGAAATCACCTTGATTTCTCATAGATAAATCAAGGCACTGGACCCAGTAACACTTATGCTCAATTGATATCAACCTAGCCACAAGGATTTACCCAACAAGTTCAGAAGTCACAACAAGCTGAACCTTCCAATAGCTTAGAGAGTTTATTAAAGGCATATATGGACAAGAATGATGCAACTTTAAGAAATTTATAGAATCAAGTGGGGCAACCTGCCACTAAACTGAAGAATGGTCCACAAGGTGCTTTACCGAGTGATATAGAGAATCCGAGAAATTCGGGGAAGAAGAATTGTATAGCGTTGACATTGAAGAGCGAAAAGATGTTGCAACCCAACATTGTTGAAGTAGAAGAAGAGCAAGATGATGCTCAAGAATCAGTGGAAGTTGAACCAAGTGTTGAAACTCTAACTTTGCTAGAACCAATTTCACCAGAACTAGAACCGATGAATGTTGAGAAAGAGACTTCAAAACCAGTCAAGTCTGACGATCTAACAACCTCATTAGATGCAGAAGTGCCACAGAAGCCGAAGCAAGTAGTTGAAGTTAGAAATCCTCAACCACTTACCCTCAGAAACTTCAAAAGTAGAAGCAGGAAGTCCAATTTAATAAGTTCCTTGACGTACTCAAGCAACTTCATATCAACATTCCGTTGGTAAAAGAAGTTGAGCAAATTCCTAATTCTGTCAAATTCATGAAGGATATCTTGTCGAAGAAGCTAAGACTTGGAGAATTTGAGACAATAGCCCTAACAAAGGAATGCAGCACATATCTTCAAGACAAACTACACCTAAAGTTGAAGGATCCTAGACGTTTACCATACAATGCAACATTAGAGCAACTTCTTGTGGTAAAGCACTATGTGATTTGGGTGCAAGTATTAACTTAATGCACATGTCGATATCCAAAAAGTTGGGGATAGGTGAAGTTAGACCAACTACGGTTACACTTCAGTTAGCCGATCGATTTATAGCATATCCAAAAGGAAAAATTGAAGATGTATTGGTTCGTGTTGATAAGTTTATTTTTCCTGGTGACTTTGTCATTTTAGACTTTGACGCAGATAAAGAAGTGTCAATCATCTTATGAAGCCATTGCTAGAAACAGGAAGGATTTTGATTGATGTCCAGAAAGGTGAGCTGACTATGCATAACTTTTAATGATTATTCTAACTATGCGTAATAGGAAGGACAATCAGGTAACGTTTAATGTTTTTAAGTCTATGAGATTTCCTGATGTATTTGATGATGTTCTACAGTGTCTAAGTTAGAAGACATCGTCATTGAAGAGGAATTTAACTCTGTTGAAGATCTTTGGAAAAAATCTTGCTGACAGACCCTCTAAGTGATGAAGAGGGGGAGGAAAAACTTAGCTTTGTTGGAAGTTAATTCGAGGGGATTTAATCTACAACCTCATTTCAAATCTTTAGAGTTAGAAACAAAGATTACAGTTAACCAAAAGCATCGATTGAAGAGCCACCTAAATTAGAGCTTAAGGTATTACCTTCACACTTGAAATATGTTTATTTAGGTGACGCTTCTACTTTGCCTGTGTGATTATTCAGCACAGCTAACTGAGAAGCAGGAAGAGCAATTGATTAAAGTGCTGAAGCAATTTAAGAAGGCTATTGGATGGACCATAATTGACATTCGATGTATAAGTCCATCTGTATGCATGCTCAAGATCATTCTTGAAGATGATAAGAAAATAACAATTGATGGAAACGGAGACTGAACCCCATTATGAAGGATGTAATCAAGAAGGAAATTATTAAGTGGTTAGATGCGGGTATCATTTATCCCATCTCAGATAGTTCATGGGTTAGTCCTGTCCAATGTATGCCAAAGAAATGAGGTATTACGATCATGAAGAATGAAAATAACAAGTTAATACCGACTATAACGATTACGAGATGGTGAATTTACATCGACTATCGAAAATTGAACAAAGGGACTAAGAAAGATCAGTTTCCTTTACCGTTCTTGGATCAGATGCTAGATAAACTCACAGGGTGAGATTGTTACTATTTTCTAGATGGGTACTCTAGGTACAATCATATTACAGTCGCACTGGAAGATCAACACAAAACGACATTCACATGCTCGTATAGTACATTTGCATTTAGACGCATGCCATTTGGTTTATGTAATTGTCACGGGCCAAAGTTCAAAGCCCGTGACCATCGCACACAATGAGTCTCATGGAGGTCTATCATTGACATTGGGATCATTTAGCCCACATGAGTTGGCCCAATTCAGAGAGTTGTTGGTCAAGCCTATCAGATTGAAGCCTGGGTGGCCCAATGATGAAGCTTTGTCAACTTAAGGCATCTTGGCAAATATGGGAACTAATCCTAGAAGATAAGAGAGAATCATATCTTTAGGATTAGATAGGATTTGATTTGGATATAATCTTGTAAATCCCATAATTTAAGGGATAGGTTAATCTCATCCGTCGATATAATTCGATCTTGACCGTCTATTGTGGGGGAGCTCAACTATAAATAGGGAGCCTCCCCTCATTTGTAAAACACACTCCAAAATACTCCATTCTTGTATTGTTTCTTTTAAGCCTTCTTTTGGCTAGTCGCTTCCGCTATGCAAATTTGGTGCCTTGGAGGAATTCTCTTGGTGAATCCTCAAACGTGGAAATCAGGCTTACTTAGGCATTATTTTGATCAAAGAAGCATCTAAGGTCGCACACCCACGTATCAAGTTTTAGGGACGTGACATAATGCACCTGCTACATTTCAAAGATGTATGATGGCCATTTTTACTGACATGGTTGAGAAGTATTTAGAAGTGTTCAAGGATGACTTTTTAGTGTTTGGGGATGCTTATGATGATTACTTAGCTAATCTAGCTAAGGTACTGAAGCGATGCGAAGAAGAAACAAACCTTATTCTCAACTGGGAAAAGTGTCATTTTATGGTACGAAAAGGTATTATTTTAGGGTACCGAATAACAAGAAAAGGATTTGCATTCAACAAAGCCAAAGTAGATGTTATCGAGAAGCTTCCACCTTCAACATCTATAAAAGGTGATAGAAGCTTTTTGGGATATTATGGATTCAATCGGAGATTCATCAAAGACTTCTTTAAGATTGCTAAACCCTTAAGCAATGTTAGAGAAGGAGTCAACATTCAACTTTGATGAAAAATGCTTGATAGCATTTAATGATTTGAAGAATCAACTAGTTTCAACACCAATTATCGTCACACCAAATTGGGAATTATCGTTCGAGTTTATGTGTGATGCAAGTGACTTCACGGTCGGAGCTGTGATAGGCTAGCAAAGGAACAAAGTTTTTCATCCCATCTACTATGCAAGTCAGACTTTGTCAGGAGCTCAACTAAACTATACGATAATTGAGAAAAAGTACTTGCAATTGTGTTTGCTTTTGACAAGTTTAGATCCAATCTTGTAGGTACAAAAGTAACGATCTTTACGGATCATTCGATAATTAAACACTTACTTGCCAAGAAGGATGCTAAGCCGAGATTGATTCGTTGGGTGATACTACTTCAAGAATTTGACTTGGAAATTCAAGATCGAAGAGGCGTAGAGAACCCAATAGTCGATCACTTGTCTAGACTGAAGCCACGAGAAGAAAATTCAACTCTTGTACCCATACAAGAGATATTCCCTGATGAACATATACTCAAGGTAAGTCATAACACCCCTGTTTTGTTGATTTTGCTAACTACTTAGCTTGTGGTTTGATTCCCTATGATAAGACGTATCAGCAAAGGAAGAAGTTCCTTCATGATGCTAAGTATTACTTCTGGGAAGAGCCGTGTTTGTTTAAGAAGTGTGCAGATCAGATGATCAGAAGATGTATGGCAGAAGATGAAGTACGAGAAATATTATATCAGTGCTACATAGCTCCAAGTGGGGGACATTTTGGAGGATCATGTATCGTGGCCAAAGTATTACAAGCTGGATTTTTTGGCCGACATTGTTCAAAGATGCGTACACCTATGTCAGAAGCTGTGACCGATGTTAAAGGGTTGGAAATGTCACTAACAGAAATAAAATGCCTCGAACAAACATTATAGAAGTGGAATTGTTCAATGTTTGGGGTATTGACTTTCTCGATCCATTCCCTCCGTCATTTGGTAAAAAGTATATTGTGGTAGCAGTCGACTACATATCGAAATGGATTGAGACCGAGGCGTATCCAACAAATGATGCCAAGGTAGTGAAGAAATTTTTGCAGAAGCATGTGTTCACACGATTTGGAACTCTGAAAGCCATCATCAGTGATGATGAGGGTTTCATTTTGTGAACAAATGGATGAAGTGGTTACTTGATAAACACGGAATAAGACACAAAGTTGCTACAACTTACCATCTGCAGACGAATGGGCAAGCTGAATTGGCAAATAAAGAAATAAAAGGCATACTCGAGAAGGTAGTGTGTTTGAATCGACGATTTTGGTCCAAAAGATTGGACAATGCTTTATGGGCTTACAGAACAACTTACAAGACACCTTTAGGGATTTCTCCCTATAGGTTAGTATTTGGAAAAGCCTACCATTTGCCTTTTGAGTGAAAAACACAAAGCTTATTGGGCTCTTCAGTAGCTCAATTTGGATCCCATTCTTGCTAAAGAGAAACAAATGCTTCAACTCAATGAGTTAGAAGAATTCCGAACATTTTCTTACAACAATGTCAAGCTATGGAAAGAAAGATTAAAAAGATGGCATTACAAGCACATCCGAGTCAGAGAGTTCGAAGCAAGTCAGCAAGTCTTATTATTTAACTCGAGAATGAAGTTCTTTCCGGTAAGTTAAGATCTCGTTGGTCTGGTCCATTTACTATCCACAAAGTCTTTCTTTACGGAATTGTAGAACTTCACAGTAAGAGAGGTAACCTTCGAGTTAATGCTCAGAGGTTAAAACACTATTGGGGATGTGAAATTGAGCGGGATAACTCGTCACTCATTTTATCTGATGATTAATTTTTGTTTGTTTGAATAAAGAACTTAGGTTATATTTTCTAGATTAGTATGTTTAAATGAATTCTGTCAAGGAGTTTGGAACTTAAGCGGGACCGCTTGTGACCCTCTAATCTTTCTTGGGAATTAATTTTAACATAATTTCCGAGAAATTATTTCCTAAGTTAGAAAATAAATTTTTTATTTTTAATTTTTGCAAATAAAACAAGTCAATTTTTTATCCAAGTTTCTAATTGCAACCCAATTTTCAAATTATTTTAAGTTCAAGGACTTAATTGAAATTTTTTGAAAAATTTAGTTGTTAATTTTGTAAATTTTAAAATTAGCTGTCTTTTCTATAAATATTTTTAACAGCTAAAAATAAAATTTTCATTTAATTATTTATTTTATTTATTTTTGTTTTTCAAAATTTGATCATTCTTAATATTAAATTATAAATTAAATTTCATAATTTATATTAATTATTATCAAAAGTTTAAACTATGTTTTGTTTTTTTAATTTAAATAAAATTTGTGTTTAAGTTGAGGTAGGACTTAGAAATTTTAATTTGAAAGTTTGAATGTAAATCATCTTCCATACATTATAAATAGCCTACCTCTCCATGAAATTATCATTCAAACCATCAAACTAGCCACCATAGGCAGCCACCATCGACAATCATCGGAAGTCATCGGGCCACGTCGAGCACTATCAATCGCAAGCCACTAACGCCTTTCGCAAGTGTCCGACACTTCCCAACGCAGCTCTCGCAAGCGTCCGCAAGCCTCCGATGCCTCCCAACACATCCGTGTAATAGCTCCCGTAAGCGCCCGATAGCTTCCATATGCCCCAGCTGGTCCGCGCGCGCCTGTATCCGTACATCTAGGCACCTATGTGCTACTGTGCGCTTCCAAGTTCTGAATGGACGGTGTAAAAATGTAGAATTCGTACATGCCGCAGAGAAAATCTGACACCAATAGCAAAAGTGTGATTTTAATTCATTCGATTCAGTCTCATGCCTATTCAACATGGGACTACTATTTCATTAGAATGAATGGTGTTGATTTATTCAATCTTGAAGGCAAAAACCATTGATGTGGGAAAAATCATCAGAGAAATTCAAAACTATGCCATGAGACGTTCTGTTCAAGCCTATTTCTCATTCACGATTACAGTGTTGTGCCTAAAAGCTTAAATTCTTGGGGACATGAATAGAGCAGGATATAACCAAGGAGCAATATCTTATTGGGATCTATATCGAGTAGCAAGAAATTCCATCCTTTAACAGCAAGCTGAAGAGAGAAGAAGAAGAAGAAGAACAAGATCCTGAGGAAGAAGAAGATCCTGAAGAAGAAAAAGATCCTGAGGAAGATCCTGTAGAAATTGAAGATGATCTTTTGATGATAGAACCAATTGGAATGCATGATAAGACAGAGTCTACTGAATGAACATTCGAGTCTGATAGATCCATACTGAGACCATCATCGCCTCTATCTGAACTTTGAAATGAGCTATCGAAGATGATGGATTGCATGCAACACATGCAATGGCAGCAACAATCGTATTGGAGATTCACGAAGATACAAAATGATGCATTTAAAAGTACATTTGAAAAAGTGTTTCGTGACCCATTTGTCTTTATGCCTGAATTTTCAGATTATATATTTGAACCATGGACTCCAACAGCGAAGAAGGAGCAAGGTGACTCGAGCAACAATAGGGACTACCAAGCAAAAGGAGAGTCAAAGTCTAGGGGGTCTGAATATAAATAAAAGGGGGGAACTTGTCTTTTCTTTAATTTTTGTTATTTTAATTTTTAGTCTCTAATTCTTGAATGAATTTAGGATTAGGTCACTAGGTTAGTTTTAATTCTTGCATAATAAATTAAGAGGGTTGAAGATAATAATTGAGCAACTTAGAAAAATAATAGTGTGGTAATAAATATGTACATGTCTAGGATTGGACATTGAAGAGCCTGGAACTTAAGCAGTCAAATTGACTCACCTCCTCTTCTTTGATCCTACCTGGTGTGCAGTATTTATTCACTTTTATTTTTTACATTCTCTATTGTTTTTAACAATGGGGACATTGTTCAATTTAAGTAGGGGGACCGAAAATCGTAAACTCTTAATAAGTTATTATTTCTTTTTATTTTATGAATTTAGTTATAATTTTGCTTGAAAAATTGAATTTATGTTAATTTTGTTAAGCTTTAATAAAAATAAAATTTAATTATCTCAATGGTTATGATGTTAAGCTGAACCATGATAAGAATGCTACTCTTAATAAAATATGTGAAATCATATCATAAAATTTAATTCCTTATAGAAGCTAGATATGCATGAAAGTTTAAGTCTCTAGAATTGACTTAGTAATTTTTTGAGGCGAAATCCTAGGAAGCATGAAATTTTAAAAATGATTTAGTACCTATTTGATTCAAGATTTCAATGCTACCTACATTAGTGGAGAGAAATTGCTATGTTCAACATATGATGATAGAAGTTAAACTTAATGATTACAGTTTGGTCTTAACTAAGGAATAAAAATTGAGTGATAGGATTTTTAACATGTTTCATTGAGGTAAGCATGATGATTAAAGATAATTGAATAAAAAAATACTTGAGCAACATAATTTCTAAATTCTTATTTTTACGCATAGTTATTTTGAATTTATAAGTATGAGGAGAAATGATCAACTCTCTTGTGATTTGTTCATTGCTCGGGACGAGCAATGAATTAAGTTTGGGAGTGTGGAACAATGAAAATATATAGACTTTTTCAAACCCTTTTTGACCTAATTTCATGCAAATTCTAAGTAACTAATGTCGAAAAATATAATTTATTAAAAAATAATTAATTTGTACTAAAATTTCCAACATATTGATTTTTAATTATTTTATAAATATTAAGCATGAATTTGATGATTTTTTGACAGTTTTGCACAATTGGTAAAAATCGGCCTGGTAGAAACTGCTGACAGCCTAAACCGTCGAGGGAATTTTTACACCGAGTTAATGAAGAGCTAAGAAGAATATTTTTCAAGTCAAGGATCGTCCAATATGAAGCTAAATTATGCTTTATAATTATATTTTTAATTCAAATTAAATTGGATTAAAAAATTATAAAGGCTGAATTGAAGTGGCTCGATGTGCATGCAACCGAGGGTCGAACCACCTCTAATTGGGCTAGCCATGTACCGTCCAAGTGCTGACCATATTCAGCTGATTATATTGACCAATTCAACCTTGCAAAACAGCCCTTTAAGTTTCCCAAAATTCCATTCAAAACCCTTCCTCTTTTAATGGTTTCATATTCTCAATCCTAACTAATTTTAAGCAAACTTTGAACAAGTCAAAGCTTGATGAATGGTGGCCGGCCATGGGGGAGTGTGTGGATGATATTTATTTTCTAAATATGGCCACCACACTTCACCTATAAAAGCACCCTCACACCTCTCATTTCAATACACCAAAAACAATTCATTCTCTCTTCTTTCTCTCTAGTATTCTCTCTAGCTTTTCCATTCCATTTTCCCTCATTCCCTTGCCGATTTCCCCTCTTTAGAAAGAGTGGTTCTTCGGCCCTTCCATAGCCTTTGTTGAGTGTTCATCAGAGACCTCAATCTGAGAAGATCGAGCACGAGCAAGAACGACGAAAAAACGCGACAACTATTCTTAGAAATCAACGAATTTAATCCTAGTCTTTTTCTTTATTTTAGATTCTTGTTTGTTATTATGATGAATGCTATTATGAATACTATTAATTATTTAATTGAAATGGCTTAAATTCTTAAGGGTTGGGTTGATCATGTTTAATTGCTTGTTTATATTTAATTCATGTTTATATTGTTATAGGCCCTGAATATTCTGTTTAATTAATTATTATCATGCCTAAGTTATTATTGCATTACCTTGTGATATAACTATTGAATTAATCATTTAAACGCATTGAAATTGTAATTAATGGGCACACTATTTAATTTGTGCATGTCTAATCTTTTAAGCGAGCTGAAGGTTAAAATTGTGATGGTATTAAACAATACATAGCCTTGCATAACTTGCAGGATTATTGTGATTAAATTGTTTCAACATAGAGATATGATTGTTACTTCACTTGATCTTTTACATGCTTATGATTGTTAATCGGTTGAATTGGCATAGAGATATGTTTAAGAGATTCTTTAGCTTTCATATAGTATGTATGTGCAATAACACATTTGCTTATTAAAATTGATTTAGTCGGTTGAATTAGCATAGAGATATGCTCAAGAGATGAATGAATTATAGTAAGTGATGTTGTTCTTAAGTTAGCAAAGCACCGAGTTGCTATGAATTTATTTCGTAACAAGCATGAACATGGTTTAGATATAATTGAGTGATTAAAGCAATTAACCTGACACATTTATGTCATATTGATTAAAACCTTTAGAAATCGTGCATAGAAATATAATTTACTTTTGGCTTAACTTAGTTTAATTTAGTTTAGGACACTTTAGCTTAATATCACTCACAATATTATCTTGTTCATAACCAATTGTTGATTCATATTTCATAAATACTTTTCATAGCACAGTCCTTGTGGGTACGATACTCGACATTACTTGTCACTTTATTACTTGAATACGATTGTGTACACTTGCACATTTTCATCGTTCCAGAAAAGTCCATTCTAAAAGCTGCCAGCTGGAACTGCTCCGCTAAGGGAATACATCAAAAGCAATGCAGAAAATGTGCACCTACCAAATTCCTTCTAGAAGCTGGTACGGAAGGGATGAGTTGTGCAAAGTACCAACCTAAATCAGATCAATAAATACTCGTGACGAAGAAGAAGAAAAGTGTGAAGTGTAAATGGTGAAATCTGAGTGAAAATTTGAGGGAAACCACGCACGACCAATGCGCAAATCATGAGTGGATTCTGAGGTAGATAGAGGAAAAAGACGAGCTCCATTGGAGAACTGAGCACGAGGAAGAAGGCGTCTACCCCCAAATCTAGTCGTCGGAGTACCAGAGATGGAGGAGGCTGGTGACAACAACTCCTGCTATTTCATCCTTGGATTTGGTTATTCAATTTGAGTTTTGTTGAGATGATGATGGATGATATTTTCTGGGTTTATTTTGGATGATATTTTATTAATATTTTATGAATGATTTTTGGTTGATTCTATTGTGTTACTGTTTTATTCATTTAGAATTCTTACATCCATGCTTACCATAGATACGAAGGGAGTTTAAGTGTGCAACAACTACTAAATGAATTTCGTGACAATCAGTATAGCTTTAGACATTTGCCATGACATTCTGGGATTTTCGAATATAATTTAAATAATCTCAACTTTATTACTCTGCATAATCTACCCTTTGATATCTTGCCAATGCTTCTACCACCATTCATCACCAACCATTTACAGTTTACCATTTATTTTCAGTACTTAGTTTATTTTAGTTCTTTTATATTTTATTTTTACATAGCATAATTCATATCAAATTGTCGTAACATCATTATTTTATCATGACGTTAACATACACTGACTTTACCCTGACATCATTATTTTGCCATGACAATAACTTAGTTGGATCACATTAATTTTGATCAATGTGGAGACGATAACTCACTAACTACTTTTTTTTTGAACGACATGTACACTTGCACATTTGCACATACGTTTTACACGCAACAAGATGATCAAATGAAACATGATTGAAAGATGATAGTTGTTTGGTAAGTTGATCAACTTCTAGTTGTGTACGATGTGAATGTATTATATGGTTTATGTATGAATTCACTAACTTGTGAGTTGGTGATGTAAATAGGAAATTCTTAAACTTATGAAATGGTAATGGTGTTATGCATGGATTATAAATTGAGCCTAATAGGTAAGTTTACGTTTAAGTTTTATACGAGCTTACTAAGCACTAGTTGCTTACGTAGTTGTTTTCTTTGTCTTGTATATCATCGAAAAGCTTGATCGATTGAAATCTCGTACGAGCACAATCATACTATATGTCCCACATTTGGTAGATTTGGTTAATGGTTATAAATGGCGTGTAATAGGAGTTTTTATGTTATTTGGCCAATGTGATGTGGTTTAAGTTTGCTTGTCTATATGCTTTGTTTTGGCTTGTGAATATATATATATGGCTTATGGCTTGCTTTAAGGTCAATTTGCGAAGCACACGGCCTGGGGCACGGGCTATCACACGACCGTGTACCACTCAAGGCCTGACTACACGGTCATGTGTCATTATTATTTCAAGTGCAGGTTTCACACAGGCAGACAAACAAGTTGAGACATGGTCGTATGACCCTTGTTTCCAATTTTTCCAAACTTTTCTGTTTTGTTTTAAAATGATCCTAGAATGTTTCCAATCTATTTTTAAAGTCCCGTTGACTCAGTTTAAGGCCATAAGTGTAATTTTTACTCTAATTAAGTTGAGTAATTAATTGTTATCATTTAATTTGTAAAATTGTTTTGTTTTGAAATTAGATGTTCTAATTGTTTTGGTAATGCTTCATAATAATTCAACGACGGAGATGGGTTATGGGTGTTACATTTCTTTTGTATGAATCAAAGAATCTTGATATTCACAAGAATACAATATTGGAATCAAAGAATGCCTCATTCTTTGAAAATATCTTCCCTTGTAAAACTAGGGAAGTTGATTCAAGTTCAACGAAATGAACTTCAGAGACTATAGATGAAAATAGTCAAGACGATCAATAAGAGGTTGAAACTAAGATAGAGGCAAGAAGGAGTAAACAAGCAAGGGTGGAAAATCTTTTGGATAGGATTTACTAACCTTTATACTAGAGTCCGAATCTCAAATGTATAGTGATGTTATACGATCATCCAAAAGCACCTTATGGAAAGATACTATTAAAAGTGAAATTGACTCCATATGCAAAATTATATGTGGGAATTAGTGGATCTTCCTCTGGGAATTAAACCATTAAATTCTAAGTGGATTTTCAAACGGAAAATGAAAGCAGATGGAACAATTGATAAGTACAAGGCCAAATTGGTCATAAAAGGTTAAATCTAAAAGTACATCAAATGGATATTAAAATAGCTTTCATAAATGGAGATCTTGATGAAGAGATTTACATGGAACAACCTAAAGGTCTTTTAGTTCCAGGACAAGAAAGGAAAGTTTGTAAATTGGTGAAGTCTTTGTATGGACTTAAGAAAGCACCAAAGCAATGACATGAAATGTTTCATAATGTCATGATTACAAATGACTTTAAGATTAATGAGTGTGACAAATGTGTATATGTCAAAACTACCAACATTAGATATATAATCCTATGCTTATATGTCGATGACACACTCATTATTGGAAGTAACAATGAAATGGTAAAACATACCAAAGACATGTTAAATTCAAGATTTGACTTGAAAGATATGAGACTAGATGATGTGATTTTAGGCATCCAAATCAATAGGTCATTTGAAGGTCTCATATTGACACAGTCACACTATGTCGACAAGATTCTTGTGAAATTCAGCAAGGATGATTTTGGTATAGCCAGAACTCCAATATATACGAGTCAACATCTGTCCAAAAACAAAGGTGGTGAAAGTGTTGACCAAGTGGAATATACAAGGGTCATAGGCAGTCTAATGTACCTTACGAGCTGTACTAGACCAAATATTGCTTTCATTGTGAGCATTTTAAGCAGATTCACAAGCAATCTAGGCAAAACCACTAGAAAGCAATTATGAGGGTATTGAGATATCTCATATATACTCCGGACTACGGACTGCATTATTTCAGAGATCCTGCTATTTTAGAAGGACTCTCCGATGCCAGTTAGATATATGATATTTAAGATACCAAAGGCATAAGTGGATATGTTTTAAATTGGGAGCAGGAGCTGCCATGGAAATCCTCAAGACAAACTATTATAACCAGATCCACAATGAAATCTGAGTTTGTAGCTCTAGAAAAATCGAAAGAAGAGTCCAAATCACTTCGAAACTTCTTGCAAGATATCCCTGACTGGCCAAAGCCTGTGCCCACAATATGCATAAATTGTGATAACCAAGCAAAAATCGGTAAAGCACAGAATGTAATGTATAATGGTAAGTCGAGACATATACGTCATCAACACAATATCGTTAGACAACTGATCTCAAATGGAGTTATCTCTATTGATTATTTAAAATCAAAAGATAACATTGCGGATCCGCTAACTAAAGGCTTAAATCGAGATCAGGTTGATAAAACATCAAAAGGAATGTGACTAAAGCCCATGAAAATTAAATACACTATGTGAAGGAAAACCCAACCTAGTTGACTAGAGATCCAAAGATCTAAGTTCAAAGGGACAGCTTACTTGCATAGACCTTGTGAGGTCACTGTGGGAGTTCTTATCCCAAGTCCATTCATATGATATAAACAGTGATTAAAAGTGGGAGGTTAAGCAATACTTTTAATAATCGTTGTGTGTTTCAATGAGCCGAGCAACATAAGTCACCTATGTGAGAGTGAATTGGGGCCGCTTCGAGGAGACTACTGCGGCATAGTTCTCTCAAACTCTTGTAGAACCAAGAACTAAAAACCTTGTCATGGAGGTAGTTGTGTGAGGTATATCATCATTTACCCAAACGGTAAAATAGTTCAAGGACATCACGTCTACTGTTCAGCTAGTAAAGTAAATATACTTTTACAAGGGAAGGTTCAATGGTTGATGCTTACCTATCCTATGCAACTATCAATCGTAGATTCTATCGCCATATCGAGTCAATGTTTTATTCATCAAAACTATCAATTTCATTCATGTGAGGGATTGTTGGAAAAATGGATTTTTTGGAAACTTTAAGGCATATTCTCAATTGGTAAATGTGGAGATTTGAATCATAAAATTACGATTTTATATTCTACTCCATGAGACCTTTATAATGGTATATCATATGCTCAAAATGGTTAAGTGATGAATGAGAAATTGATGCTCAAAGTAAGCCACTTGTGAATAATGTTAAGGAAATGGAAAGGTTAGATCCCACATTGGTTAGATATCAAGTGTGAGATATGTTTATATATGTGAACCAACTTGATAGTTATTGAATGACTAAGGTAAAAGCTTTGCCTCGTGTGTAGGGGTGCAAATCCAAACCTGTCAAGGTTAGAGGCATATTTGCACGACGTGAGCGACGTGAATTGTCCAGACCAATCCGAGCCCTTTTATGCTTGCGAATATTTTAGCCCAATACATATCTTTTTCCTCAGCTGAGCTTATCTCTTCTCAAGGACAAATATTAAATTGATTTAATGGCTCCTTTAATTTAGATACGGCTCCTTGATTCACGAAAATTAATGGCTCCATTAATAAGAAATTTCAAAAATTCCTCGATTTGAATACCTATTTAAAATGAAAATAATCTACAGAAAAATTACATCTTATTCGACACCATTAAAAACTAAATTGTTACAAACTCTCTCACCTACCTTTTTTCCATTTGCTATTAGACAAGATCATGGACCACATGAGCCTATTAATTTTCTACTATATAACACTGTCACACAAAATCAAAAAAAGTTACACCAATATAATAAATTCAAGAATTGTAGGCCATCATATGTTATATCAGTCCATATTTCATCAAATTTAAGTGCATCAACAACCTCACCACAATTAACTCAACAATCTAAACAAAAATTTTTTCCCACAAAACCCATAACAAACAAACCCTAACGTGGCACAATCTATGGAAAATAACATATTAACCATTTTTTAAAACTATTTTCGATCCAATATCATGTGTTAGCTTAATAGTCAGGATGTTCACCGCCTCAAGTGTAGTTTGAGTTCAAAATACGTTAGTCGCGTTATTAATATAGCTTTGCCCTCCTCCTGTAATTCACAAAAAAAATTATTTTCGACCAACATTTGCACAAAACAGGTATAAAATTTATAAAAAAGTAATCATTTAATAAAAAAATAAATCAAAATTAAGCATAATATTATCTTATACCATAGAGGATTACATGGAAAAATATTAGGTGGATTGTTGACTGTGCAATTTATTAGAGGAAAACAAAAAAATTTAACGGCAATAATTAATTTGTAAATTTCTTTTATTTGGAATGATTAAATTGAAAAAAAAAATTAAAATATGAAAAACTCTATTTTAGAATAGTTATGAGTGTAGTTTATCTAATTTTTATAAAAATACAAATATATTTTTAAAGATATTTTTTTTATAATTTTATATAAAATCTAAAAAAATATAAATGACAAAATTTAAACCCAAAATATAATAACCTTTATTTTCTTAACTTTACAATTCCAACCAAATTCAAATTTAATTTGTTACCATTTTTTTTATAATTTTTATTACATAAAAGTTTCACTCATGATACATAATTCAATTAATTTTATTTAAATAAACTAAATTAACTTTGGAAAAAAGAAAACAAATTAAATTACATTTTTTTCTCATTAATCAAATAATATATTTTTTAAACAATCTCATTATAGGGTTGATCATATCTGTTCTTTTGACACAATACCTAGAACTATCCATAGCTCCTCCTCTAACCTATAACTCAATATATATTCTCCTCCATTAACAGCAATGCCCATATCAGTCGAGCTAAGATTCAATCAACGTCAAATAATAACTTTTAAATTAACCAATTAATGGAACTTAAATTTCAACCCAACAATCCGTACAACTAAGTCAACTTTTGAAGATTGAAAATGACGGTTGCTTGTAAAACCACGTATTTTAAGTCCCACCATCAACCAAAACTTAACACTACGTTTGGTTCACTGTAACGGAATAGGATTGTAATGAAATAGAGCTATAATCAGAAATTTAATTGTTTGGTTAAATGAAATAAATGCTGTAATAACATAAGGAGAAAAATCTAAAATTACTAGAATACCCTTAACAAAATTTTTTAGGTAGATGATTATTGTTATTGTTATTAAATTTAAAAAATTTTTCTCGTTAATCAAATAATAACTTTTTTTTGAACAATTTCATAATAGGCTTTAATCATATGTACTCTTTTCGACACAATACCTAGAACTATCCATAGTCTCTCCCAACCCATAACTCGAACTCACATTCTCTTACATTGATAGTAATGTACCCATAACAATCGAGTTAAGATTCAATCAACATCAAATAATAACTTTTAAATTTCTACCCTACAAGCCCTACAACTAACTCTACTTTTACCCTACAAGCCCTACAACTAACTCTACTTTTTAAACAGTGAAAATGAGGTCGCTTGTAAAACAACATATTTTTAAGTCCCACTATCAACCAAAACTTAAATGCTTCTTGTTTTCCCTTCACTAGTTTAAGTACAGTTCATTTATGTTCATAACTCACAAGCTTGGAGAAACACAAGTCCCTTCTTACCTATACAAGAATGCGAATATTCACGAGACTGTCGACTATTTTATTAAGGCGCTTCCTAGGAATTTTATGAAAGCTATAGATGTGTCTGAAACTGGTAAACCAATTGATTGTTTGATAACAGATGCATTTTATGCATTTGGGGTTGATATCGCGGATGAGCTGAATATTTCTTGGGTGGCGCTTTGGACGGATGGCCCTAGGGGGGACTCTTCCTTCATGTCCACACCAATATTATTCGCCACCATATAGGAATTAACAGTAAGGATACTTATGCTTTTTTTCTATCCAAATAATATGCTTAATTTTTTAAACAATCTCATTATAGATTCTGATAATTTATACAATACTTAAAATTACTCATAGTTCTTTCCGACTAATAAATAAAAAGATAATGTTCTTCAACACACTCAAATTTACTTCCTCCTACATTGACGATAAAACTATTTTCAATTGAACTAAATCTCAAATTTTTTTAAGTTTGATTTTTACGTTAAGAAGTCAGAGAGATGATTTGGTTTGCTAGTTTAATATTTTTATAGTTAAAAAGTTTTCAATCACTCATTTGTGGTAGGTAGGATATACAACAACAGCAATACAACTTTTGGTCAGAACTATACATCGACTGGTTGATCTAAAATCAATTAATTAAATTGATTGTGATGTACATTAATTGCAACCTATATGATTTTAAATATTATTATACATTCATTCACACCTATATGTGGATCAGATAATTCAATTCGATTTGAAAGTTCACTTAAAAAGTAAAACGGTTTAAGTAAAAATATAGACTTAAAAAAATAGGTTTGGACAAAAAAATAAAATTTGGCTTGACCCGAATTTGTAAAAAGAAATTGTTTTTCCTGCTATTTTCTTTGTGTTTTCTTATTGTTTTACTGTCTTTTCACTATTATTTTGCTACTATTTTGTTGTTAATATTTGGATATCGTACTTTTATTGTTAATTTTGTTATTTTTTATTATTTAGAAGCATTTTCTTGTTAAGTTACACATATATTAGTGTTATTTAAGTATAAAGATTTTTTTAAAATTTATCTTCAATTTGTTGGAAAATATTTATTTTAATATTTTTAGTGTTTTTTATGTGTTATATATATTTTTAAAAATAATATAAGAAAATTAATACGAGCGGGCAAGGTCCAGATTTTAGCATTTTTATCCGGGACAATTTTGGACAAAATTTTATGCTCATTTTTCAAGGCAGGCTCCTGGCAATCAAAGGACCCTAAAATTTTGTCAAAACCTGACCCGATCCATGGACAAATCTACATTCATCTATCTTTAATATTTTTTTTCTAACTCTTTATTAATTTTTATAATTAAAAATTTTAATTTAATTATTTTTATTTTTGAAAAAAAAATATCCAATAAAATAGGGATAACTACAGAACTCTTAAAACGAAAACCTAAATGTTTTACAGCTTTTCTAAGCCATTTTTAATCTAAGGATTGATTCTCACTTTAAGAGTTGTCATTATAGTTGCACCTAATAAAATAATTTCATCTCATAAATTTTTTAAAGATATAATTTTTTTTTTAGTGTGAGATGAAAAAATTATTTCATGAAAATCAAAATATAAATATTTAACACAATTTTTTTTCAATTTTAATCAAATTGATAATGTTTGTCATTTACATGAATATTCATAAAATTGCAGGCGCGGAAGACAAACCACTTGATTTTCTTCCTGAATTTGCTAGCATTCGTGCTGCTGACTTACCTAATAGAATAACCTCTGGAGACATTGATGCCCCCATGCCAGCATTGTTGCATAAAATGGCAGTGTCACTGTCACGCGGCCCGGCAATTGTTGCAAATTCATACGAAGACTTAGATAATGCAGTGGTGAACATGCTGAAATTAAGATTCAGTACGTTCCTCAACGTTGGTCCCCTCAATCTGCTATCAGTTTCCAGTTCCACAGTGGATGACTCGCATGGGTGCTTGGATTGGGTGAGCAAGCATGAGGCAGCATCGGTGGTATACATCAGCTTTGGAAGCGTGATAACCCCACCACCCCATGAGCTTCAAGCATTACGTGAAGCCCTGGAGGAATATGAGTTTCCATTTCTTTGGTCTTTGAGGGGAAATCCTCAGAAACAGCTGCCACTAGGATTCCTGGAAAGAACCAGCTCCAAAGGAAAGATAGTCCAATGGGCTCCTCAGAAACAAATATTGGAACATCCATCAGTTGGGGTTTTTGTAAGTCATGGAGGATGGAATTCAGTCCTGGAAAGTATTAACGGAGGTGTGCCTATGATTTGCAGGCCATTTTTTGGAGACCAACAACTGAACACTCGTACTGTGGAGGTTGTATGGGGATTTGGGTTGGGGTTAGAAGGTGGAACATTGACAAAAGGAGGAGCAAAGAAAGGATTGAAGTTGATATTGTGCATCCAAGAAGGGAAGAAAATGAGAGAGAAAATTAGAGTTCAAAGAGAGCTGGCTTGCAAGGCTGTTCAACCCAATGGTAGCTCTAATGAAAATTTCAAAGCACTGGTGAAACTTGTCTCCAAGTCACCACCAAAACATTGTTGACCAAACATCTTGAGGTTGGTAATGGCTGTCCAAGGCTTTCCTCTATCAACATTTCCTTATTGATATGCTGTGCTTGCCCTAACATACACCAGCACTGGTGCATATTTGAAAAGTAATAAGTAGTTTATTACTTTAATAAAGAATAGTACTAGTTTAGCATTGCTTTTGAGAATGCTTTAAAAAATGCTTTGGAGAAGTGATTTTGAGAAGTACTTTTGAAAAGTTTAGTTTAAGATTTAAGCGTTTAATATAGCTGTCAAAAAGCACTTTAAAAAAATAAAATGTCTATTTTAGATATGAGTTATAAAATAATAAATAAATATTTAAATAATGTTCAAATTAGTTAATATTATGATATTTTAATAAGAATATAGAAAATAATTTATTATATTTTGTTATTAATATTTTAAATATAATATATAAATTTTAAATATTTTTTAAGTAATTAATCAAAGAAGAGAAAGTATCATGTGTTGGAGGGGTGAAAATGTAATTGAGCTGTTAAAAGTGCTTTTTGGATAAAAATGCTAAAAATTTTAACTTCTCCATCTGAGAAAAAGTGCTTTTGAAAAGTTAAAAATTTCTTTCAAAAGTTGTTTATTTAGCATTGCCCTAATATACACAGGTGCATATTTGAATAGTAATAAGTAGTTTATTATTTTAATAAAGAATAGTCTATCTTAAATTTCCATAAATAACATTAATGATTCTCTAATCTAATTATTTTTCTACCAAAAATAAACCAAAATTTCGGATTTTTTAACAACATATTAAAAAATATAACCTTTTAGAGCTCATATTAAATTTTTAATTTTTACATTTTTATTATCGTTAACAAATACAATTTAATTTCAATTCTCCAAAAATCAAAGAATAAACCTCCTTGCGACCTTCCATTCTTGATATCAATAGAGCAAAAGGGAAGGGGAAAATTAGTTTTTAGTGAAGAAAGAAATGGAGAAATTGTGAGGGGATTGAATGAGATATTGTCAATTTGGGGATCTTTGATGGTAACCACATAATCAAATTAATCACTTACAGCACGTTTGGTTCACTAGAACGGAATAGGGTTATAATGGAATAACCATTATGTGGGAATGAAATAGGATTATAATGGAATTAAATAGATATAATAGTGGTTTGGTTGGATGTAATGGAATGAGTATTGTAATAGTATTGTGATAATATTGATGCATTTTATTGAGAGAAATAGATATCTAATAGCAAAAAAATAAATATTCGAATGACGAATATGTCCTATAATAAATTAAATTAAATTTTTATTTTTGTAAAAAATATTAAAAAACCAAAAGCGTTAAATTAGTTGTCTCTCTCTTTACTTTGAGAAGAACATTCAAACGAAATCTTCATTGTTTGCAAAAAAATATATTTTAAATTCCAGATTTTGGTAACGGTTGTCACCGCGACGGCGCAAACAACCTAGAAACATGACATTCTTCATCAAAATAATCATCCAATTCTCCTCTTTTTCTTTCACATCTTAGTTTTTCTTAAAATTCATCACAAAAGTTCAGATCTACAAAAATTTCTCGTGACTTCCACCACTGTTTTTGCCGACAACTATTTCTTGCATGCTTCCAATTTCTAATATATGCCAACATAAAATTTAATTGCCAATATTCACTCCCTCTCACGTCTTATTTCTCTCTATTATCTCTCAAAAACCCAGAAATTAGAAACCTTTTTTTTTCAATTTTCAGTCATTAATCACCATGACTGCCCTTGCCATTCACCATGACCATTGTTGTCATTCACCATTCATCATGTAACACCCCTAACCCGTCTCCGTCATCGGATTAGGGTTATGAGGCATTATCGATCAATACAAATGTCTAACTTCAAAATACCATAATAATCTAACTAAAATACATATACATAGTTATAACAAACATATACATTTAGGCCTTAAATCGAGCTTTCGAGGTCTTAAAAATAGTTTAGAATTAAATCGAGACTAATTTAAAACAATTCAAAAAGTTTAAGAAAAATTTGAAAAATATGAGAAACATGGGCACACGGCCGTATCCCAGCTCGTGTGTCCGCCCATGTGGTACTCGAAATAGGGTCACACGATCGTGTCGCAGGCTGTGTTCCAATCTGTGTAACTCACTGACTTGAGACACATGACCATGTCTTAGACCGTGTCAAACCTGCACCTAAAACATATAACACACACGACCGTTTAGGGTGATCGTGTGTGGCACACGATCATGTGACAGCCCGTGTCCCAGTTTGTGTGCATCACAAAGTTACTTAAAACAAGTCATTTCCAACATTAATTCTTACCCACCAAGCTATGCCATCTATAGTTACTTTCACATGCTTAAATCACATTCCAAAACGTTATCATACCATATACTAACTAGTATCAATAGAGTATGCATGAGGGTTCATTCACCCGTATTTGCACACATTATTTACATGCCAACATTTAACATCATTAACCACCACAACTTTAACACAACTCAAAACCAAGCAAATTCACTTGAAAAACATTGTAACCCTATCACATGTCATTTATAATCATTAACCAAAATTACCATAACTATCAATATGCCGAATAGATAGTGTGATGATACTCCAACGATATTCCAATCGGTTGAGCTCTCTAATAATCTACAAAATAGAGGAAACGATTACGTAAGCATTTAATGCTTAGTAAACTCTCATCATGTCATATATCAAACTTCCTTTCCTATACACATCACCTCATAAGGTTAGGAACATAACATTACATATAAATCTCATGTAACTCATGCCATGTACATAATAAGCATTTGGACTTTATACATCATCCGTTACACACACACACACACACATATATATATATCCATTACACATTCTTCACATTTGAATTCACATAGTTAATAGATAATAAGTAAACATAACATCCATAAAACATATATAAAGAAATGAATTTCATGCATATTTCATCCATCACATGATAAATTCTCATCCTTTTCATTTCATATATGCAGATTAATCTTTCCATATCATATAAACATTAAGTTCTTATACACGCCTTTCCATTAACCTTTACTTACCCATTGAACCATATAGAATTACATCGGATACTCGAGAATACTCACACAAAGTGTGCCTTTCCATATAACCGTAACCTTTCCAATAGTGCTCACACGAGCTATGAAATTGGCCTACTCACACGAGCTGTGTGTCAGGATGTTAGCTACACGATGCTGCTCACATGAGCTGTGGAGAATCCGTAACAAATGCAGGACCTCAGCCATCTGTAGGACATCCAAGACCAGCACCCGAAACTGTATAATCCCTAATGACATGTCATTTGTATCCTAAGTATTCACGAGGTTCAAACTGGACCATTTTATATATACATAACCTTAATTTTTCTTTCCATTATATACTTTTAAAATATAAATTTCCTTAACCATAATTTCCTTTTTAAATATCTCATCCAAACCAAAGCATTAAGTCATTTAATTAAATTAACATCATATTTTGATCCATATTACCAAAATATTATGTAACTATCAATTTAATCTATTTATAACATAGCATTTATTAACATTACATACAAATAACATATAACCTAGTCCTTATACGAACTTAACTTGAATACATAACAACTTCCAAGACGATCTTGCCACTATTCCGTTACTTTGATTTTTCGCGATTTGTGTCCGTTCGAGTTGTTTCTTGATCTAAATAAATTTTTTTATTCAATTAATCTCATTCTAGCATTTAAAATAATCAATTAAACTTATAACCTTCAATAATGAAAATTTACAAAATTTCCCTCAAATATTACCTTTTTTACAATTTAGTCCCTAAGTATTAAACTTGTAAATTCACTAAATTTAGTCACTACACATGCTGGCCGAATACTCTAAGGACCTTGTTATGGATCAACTTGATTAAGCAACGAGCAAGTTAAAAATAACGGAAGAAATTGAGAAATTGAACACATAAATTTAACGTGGAAAAACTCCTCCGAAGAGGATAAAAAACCACGGGCAAAGATAATTTTACTATAATGGCAAAAGAATGAAGAGTACAAAAGATGGGATAAAAAACTAAACCTCAAAAACCCAAAACAAAAAATCCTCAAACGTAAACACTAAATTCTCCAAAAGTGTTAGGAGTTCTAAACTCTAATGAGTGTATTTCTAAGGTTGTAAAAGAGCCTATTTGTAGGCTAAATTCCCAAGTCAAATAATAATAAAATAATCTAGAGTAATAAGAGTTTGACTCAAACAAATAAATAGAGTTTAATTGAAACAAATAAACAGAATTTAACTGAAAGATTATTTCTCAAATTTGACTTGAAATAGGAGTCATAATTCAACAGACTTATTACAGCCCATTTTTATCATGTTTTTACAAAAAATTCATGAAGTTTTATTATTTAAACAATTTAATCACTAAACATTAAAATTATTAAAATTCACTCAACAAAAAGCTTAAGTTAAACTATCACCTACATGAATATATCAACTAAGAACAAAAACTTACTTTAATCATTCACGGCAAGTCCTAATCTTTTAAAATTTTTACAAACCAACTCCCGTATTAACTAGATTAAAGTTAAACGGTTACAACAACATAAAAATCATGAAAAACAAACCTCAAAATCACAAGCATGCAAAGAGAAGAGTCGGCCGAACTTCCTTGGTCTCCAAAAACGGTGTGTTTTCTCGATTGGGGAATAACATCAAGTAAAAAGTAATATATATATATATATATATATATATATATATATATATATATATATATTGCTTTCATTATTATATTTTAACTTCACTTTTACTTTTAATTCATTTAATGAAAACACATATTTTAGTCAGCAACAAGCACTAACCGAATATGCCATTTATATATGATATATTTGCCACATGAACCCTTGTATTTTTCTTAAATTAATTAATTAACTAATAGAAGTTAATTTTTGTAGCTTTTACGATTTAGTCCTTTTTAATTAATCAATTATTCATATGTTAAAATTTCTTAACCAAACTTTAATGCACCTATATAATCATTCCATAAATATTTAATAAAAATATTTACAGGTCTGGTTTATAAAAACGAGGTTGATCCATCGGTTTTGTACCTAGCAATTGAGCTAGTTTTCACATTTGATGAGCTTGGAATAAAGTAATTTCCCTTATGTCTATTGGATTTTTAGTTTAGTTTTGTCTTTTAATAAAATGTGCTAAAAAGGTTATTTTACTACTTTCAAGGCCAAATGAGGCCTAAAAATTAAATAACCTACTTTGTGAGTGCGCAGTATACTAGTAGCAGTCGAGCAATAATGATACTGACCACTTCGTCACGACATAGACAGCCTTATATCGGAACAAAGGGATCAGCAACAAGGAATCCAGGGACTGCTTGCTATGTCGTGACACAGGTCATGGTGTGTCACGACATCAGCCCCAGACCTCACCTCTGCATCAAGCAAGGCATGTTTTTCTTTACAATGCGAATTAAGCACGAAGGACGATAGTTGACCTAGGGTTAATGAAAATGGCCAACTAAGAGTTATAAATAGGGTCTTTAGCACTAGGGTTTGGGCACCCATTCATTAGATTTAGCTTTTAGTTTCATTTGTATTTACAGTTTTTGAAACAATGTTGTAAAAACTCACGTAAATGATCGAGGAGTTTTTCTCGACAGATCGCTAATACAATTTTAGTTTCTTTTTCATTCTATTCTTCACTTATATGTTTACATATATTGTTTTATTGATGAATAAAGAAACCATGAGGAACTAATTCCATTTTAGGGAATTAGGGAGTGGACGTATGAATAATTAATTGTTATTTTATAGGGATTTTACCTTTTGGATCAGTTGTTTGAGAAAGGAAGAACATCAAACAAACACTAGGCCTAACAACCCTAAAAAGTCATCTAGATGAGAAAGAACCCAAAATTGGTATTGCCTATCCGTGAACACCTTTTCTCCAAACTGATTTAGATTGTGACATCTAGCGATAAGTAATCTCTATCGACTTGCTATGCCGATGGAAGATCGAGAGATCCAACTGGGGTAGTGACTAGTGATTTAAGGAAAAACCCCAAAACCCAATAGTTGAAGAAATCATACGAAAATGACCTAATCTCCCCAAAGCCGTTTAAACGATTTTCTACATCTCAACTTTTGCTTTTAGTTTCTATTTTATTTTATTTTATCTTTTTATGCTCTCAAAACAACTCTTCTATTTTTCGTAATATAAACCCTAAAATAAAGTACTAATTAATTTTATTCTTTGCAGGGATTCAATTTACTATCGCCTTAAGCTTCCTTGGGTACGATCCTCTAAATACTACCAAGTGTTCCGTTGTAACACACTATATTACAACGTGACCCGTATACTTGCGGAAAGCCTAAATCTACATTGAACGGGAGTACATTTGGGGGCGGTCAAGTTGTGTGGCGTCGGTGCCGAGGAGGCAACGCTTTAGTAAATTTTATTCCTTCTTTGTATTAAAATATTTAGGAAAATTTTATGATATAGATACGATTTAACCATACTAACAATTTTTATTTTTTTTCAAATCTAACACATCCCTTTAATTCCCATCATATTTAAGTCTATGGATGCCTAAATTTTATTTTGTTCAGATCTCATGTACGATGATGATTATGATGCTAATATCTACGAAGACGGGTATTATGAGGATTGGGAGATCCAGGAGAATTAAAAGTTACTAATGTTGGAGTTAAGTCAACTTCGTGAAGAAGCTCAAATCCTCGACCTACATGAGGGTTTATCTTTTAGGGAAATGTACCTCAAATATAAACGAATAAAGCAATAACAGGAATAAAGGCTAGTAGAAAAAACGGAAAGAGAATTTTTTAAGGAATCAGATGATCGGACCGTCGAGCAAAAAGATATCCCATCATTGGTAGGGAAAATGGATGATCGTGTAAAAATCGAGATTGATCCCCAATCCAATAATGAATCAATCCCCATAGAGGAAGAAAATGGTTCCCAAATCTCAAATTTAAATCTTCAAATCATTATTGTTGCCAAACCGCCAACCAAAGAAATATTAGTTGAAGATATCCATAATCAAAAATTCAATTTCCAATGGACAATGGCTACTACGTATAATACTTTCCTGGAGCAGCAAATTCCCAGAGAAATTACTAATGTGAAATTTTTCAATTTTTGCAAAAAACAAGAAGCATTTACGAGCTAGAGTCCCAGCCTTCGACTAGCCTAATAATTACATCCATGAAACAAGATAATATACGTCCGTGGGAGAGGCAACTACTATATTGGTACCACAATCCGAAGGAACAGAACATAGCAATGGGAATTTTAAGGGGAAATAGATAGTTGCAACAACATCAATGCATGAATTTGCAGGAAATCCATCTTTTTTACTAAATGAGGTGATCGAGCAGCTATTAAGCATCCACAAAAAGGCATGTGAATTTCACAAGTGGATCAAAGATAAAGACAGTCGTGCTAAAAGGTGGTGGTTTAAATTCACAGGAGTCGTGAACTGGTATGATCGACCAAAAGAATGGTGGTTATTTATGCAGGGAGAAAAGAGAAATTTCGAGAAAGGGATAAACTTTAAATAATAGCCTAACACGACGGCTGCTAGACGAACAATGATGAAACGAACTGTTCGTGGGTGTCGCAGTGCACACTAACACTCTTATCAAACAATTCTATCAAGTACTAACATTAAAGTTTAATTTATAGCTACTAACATTTTTTCCGTTTCAAGGTATTTCCTTCGGATCTGATGGGTTTTTCGTGACACAGCTTCCCCCATGTCGTAACGAAGCAACCAGACTACTCCAAGTAAGCTCAGGCATGATATGATACAACAAACCCCTCGTCTGTCGCAACCAAGGGGTCAGGATGCTAAAAACTCAAAACTAATGGTTATGTCACGACGATGGAGAACTACGTTGCGACATAGGAGACAATCTGCTGGAACATCAGGACTGAAGGGTTTTTCATGACACAGGGTGAGCTATGTCGTGACAAACAAACACTGGCAGATTGGTTGCGACAAACATATGCTATGTTGTGACATCTTCTACGATTTTTACAGGGTAACCCGACCCGATTGCATAACTCGATAGTGAAACCCCCTATTTACTCGAGTTTTAACCTTCTAAACCCTAACCTTTCTGCACTCCTATATATATAAATTTAACACTAAACATATTCCACTACCTAAACACTCTAAACTTAATCCTAAAACCCTTAAATCTCTCTTCCCTCTCCTCTCACCCTAACCTTCATACCTTCAAGGATCTCCTCTTTCATCAAATTGCAATCAACCCTCATTAGCAAGGCAAAATTAAGGTATTCCTTAAACTTTTACTATTCTATTCTTTACCATTCATTCTTCTTTGTATTAGATTACAATGCCACCCTAGAAGAGGACAATTGTGTAAGAGAGCGACAGTGATTCGAACTTCGAACGGTTCGCAAATGCTCAAATAGAAAATGCTTTTTAACTTCACAAGGATGGACTCTCATTCAAGAACGAGGCTTCGAACCATTTATGATTCTCTACAATGAGGTATGGCCATTGGTGCGGTACCATCAATAGGAGCAATTTTGTGTTCTCCCAATAGGTAACACAGTAGTACCGGTAGTCCACAAATTTACGCATCCCTTAAGGATGACATAGTTAAGAGAAAGCCCTTAGGGGTAGTAGTAGTTCGAGATTGCGATGTTCGCATGTCACCTAAGGATATATGCAATTATTATAATGTCCTTTACTATGAAAAAGATTATATACAGAGAGTGGACTTTAATACATTTCAAAATATAAACATGGAGGTAATAGTTAAGTTTTTTACAGAAGGGTGAGGTGTGTGTTTAGGTCTGACACTAGAACACCCTCCAATTTTAACCAAGCTATTATGTTCTCGGTAGCTAAAATGTGGATGCAATTGCTATCCACAAGACTTATACCTGCTTTAAATGTTTCTAACATTAGTACTTTGCAAGCTTTCCTATTGTATGGCATTTTGCAGCGTAAGTAGGTTTGTGTAAGCTCTTGGATATATGAAGAAATGAAACGGTGCACTCAAAACCAAAAGAGTGGTCTTTTTTTTTTCCCACACATGGTAATAGCCTTATGTAAGAAGGCGGTCGTACTAATGAAAGACGATGAACAATTTCTAAAGCCGACTCGAAGCATTATCGGAGACTCTCTATACAAGAAATATGTCGAGCTACAAAGGAAACAAATCAAAGAGTAGAATCAGAGAATAATGGAAAAGATAAACGTACCAGCTTCATTGAAAAGAAAAGAGAAAACAAAGAAGAGACAAGGAAGCATCAAAGCCAAGCTCGATGGAATGATAGCTTGGATGAAAGAAAGAACAACTTTGGTGCTGACGGAGTTTGCAAGGATACACGGGTTACGAACTCCGAATTACTCCTCAAACATGTTCGAAAATGAAGAAGGAGATGAGATGAAGCAAAGTTGGAATGAGCCAAAATAGAGCAAGATGAGCCTAACACTGATGACAAGTATGAGGCAATGTTTTAGCCACAATACTTAACTCTGAAAGGACTGCTGATTCGGAGAGCCCAATACGATAACAAGGTGGAAGCTCCCGAAAAAAGTACACCCGACAAAGGCAAGGCTCCATTGGATCTGTAACTCGATTCCGAGGAAGAAGATTGAATTTTAATTTTTAATCGTTTTTAAGACTTTGTTTTATTTTAAGACTTTCAATTGTTAGGATGATTTTCAATTAAATTTTAGGGACTTATATAATTTGTAGGAGTAGGATTAGGAGTTATTTTTGTATGCTTTAATTCTTTTTTGTAGGAACCCCACATTTTGAAGACACAACAATTTCGAGCATTCACGCCAAAGGAAGAAGGACAACCACTATAAAGAAAACGGGCCTTCACGATCAATCGGGTAACTTCTTTCCTTAAATACTTTCGGGTTACACATTGAGGACAATATGTTATCTAAAGTGTGAGGGTAACATAAGAATTTTCCATATAGCTTTTATTTATCTTTTGATGTGTGCTTGAACTTGTAAAAATACAAGTGATTGGTTAGGAGCATGTATAATAGGTTGATTGTGTTTTCTTGATAAACTTGGCATGATAATGAGGAATTTTACATTTTTTAGCATGAAATGTTTAAAGTTCTATATATTACATTATATATAGATATAAAAGTTTTATTAATACCAAATGATGTGTGCATAATACGAGGAAACGAGCATGCTAGTACCTATGATAAACGATAATTTGAGATTAGGTGATTAAATTGACATCTATTCATATCGAGTTGTTTAGGGATGACCTAATGCATTGTTTGAACACACTTAGAGCTAAAGAGCTAAACCCTTTTGAATTTCCAATTAGTACCCTCTTTGAGCCTTATGACACCTTTTTTATCAACCGCATTACAAGCCTCTTAAGCCTCAAATGATGATTTGTGTATATCCTTTCTTTGGTCGTATTTTGCATCAAATGGACGTATGACCATATGTATTGAGGGTAGGTAGACACATTACAATGGAGGTATTAAAACAAAAGAGGGGGATCATGATAAGGTAGGACTTTTAGCCTAGTCAAAAAAGAGAAAATTAGTGAAAAAGAAAAAAGAAAATGAGTAGGGACGAAAAAGAAAAGATTTTGAGTAAGGAAACATGAAAGGTGTGACAAAGAAATCATTAAGTCACTAAAAAGTAGAACAAGATATCTTACCCGAAAATCAAAGAAAAGATGTACTCATAGGCTAGCTAAAGAATTACTTTAGATTGATTTCCTAAAAATAGAGAAATAAGGAAGGAGAGAGAAAGAGAAATAAGGAGGTGAGATGGACTAGAAAAAAATGGAAGAATAGGGAATAATACAATGTGCTAAATTATTTTCTTGCTATGTAACTCTTTCTGTGCTTAACTGTTCATTGAAAATCATACATGTCCTAAGCCTCAACACGTTACAAGCCGAAAAGCCCTATGCGACTTAAACGACTCTATGCATGGATAGATGTAGAAATCTCATTATAATTGTTTGTATTGTACTATGATAATCAAGGCACTCATGTTAGGTATTGATGGAATCATATCGATAGAACTTTGATATTTGTATCTCTTGTAACCTACTGAACTTAGATTGTTCCTACTTAGGAATAGTGAAGTTTCTCAATTATCATTTTAAGATTATCAAAAGATATATAAAGCCTAGAGTAGATGTTAAGAGCCTAATCTTTGTATGATACAGCCTTAAGCTCACTTTTCTTTTCTTGTTTCTTGTCTTTTATTTTTGATTTGTTTTCTTGTTTGCTTGAGGACAAGCAAAGACTTAAGTGTGGGGGAGTTTGATCTACCGATTTCGTACCAAGCAAATTGAACTATTTTTCACATTTGATGAGCTTGAAATCAAGCAATTTCCCTTATGTTTATTGGATTTTAATTTAGTTTTTTCTTTTAATAAAATTTGCTAAAAAGGTGATTTTACTTCATTCAAAGGCCAAATGAGGTCTAAAGATTAGTTAACCTACTTTGTGAGTGCGTAGGAGACTAGTAACAGTCGAGCCATAATGATACTGACCACTTCATCATGACATAGACAGCCCTATCTAGCAACAAAGGGATCAACAGCAAGGAATCCAAGGACTACTTGCTATGTCACGACACAAGTCCTGCTGTGTCACGACATCGACCCCTGACGTCACCTCTACATCAAGCGAGGGGTGCTTTCGTCTTCACAATGCAAATTAAGCATTAAGGGCGGTAGCTGACCTAGGGTTAATGAAACGGTCGGCCAAGAGCTATAAATAAGACCTTTAGCACTAGGGTTTGGGCACCCATTCATTAGATTTAGCTTTTAGTTTCATTTGTATTTACAGTTTTGAAATATATTGTAAAAACTCGTGTAAATGATCAATGAGTTTTTCTCGATAGATCGCTAATACAATTTTAGTTTCTTTCATTCTATTCTTCACTTATATGTTTACATATATTGTTTTATTGATGAATAAAGAAACCATAAGGAACTAATTCCATTTTGGGGAATTAGGGAGTAGACATATGAATAATTAATTATCTTTTTATAGGGATTTTACCTTTCGGATCAGTTGTTTGGGAAAGGAAGAAAATCGAACAAACACTAGGCCTGACAACCCTAGAAAGTCATCTAAGTGAGAATGAATCCAAAATTGGTATTGTCCATCCGTGAACACCTTTTCTCCAAACCGGTTTAGATTGTCACATCTAGCGATAAGTAATCTCTATCGACTTGCTATGTCGACAGAAGATCGAGAGATCCAATTGGGGTAGTGACTAGTTGATTGAAGGAAAATCCCTAAAACCCAACAGTTGAAGAAATCATACGAAAACGACCTAATCTCATCAAAGCCGTTCAAAAGATTTCCTACATCTCACTTTTACTTTTAGTTTCTATTTTATTTTATTATCTTTTTATGTTCTCAAAATAACTCTTCCATTTTTTGTAATATAAACCCTAAAATAAAGTACTAATTAATTTTATTCTTTCCAGGGATTTGATTTACTATCGCCTTAAGCCTCCTTTGGGTACAATTCTCAGAATACTACCAAGTGTTCCGTTGTAACACGCTATATTTATAGTAACGGAACATATGTTTAATTTTTATTCCCACTCACAATATGCTTCGGGATCATACTTGCCACGAAATTGTGGAATTGAGAACTTTGATTTAGCTAAAAAAAGTTACTCACGATCATTATTAACCAAAGTCTCATCATTTGTACGAGAGACACGTCGAACATTATTTGCACGAAGATGAGGCTGATCAACCGTATCTCCCCAATTACGATTCTAACGCTCAATTTTGGTACTTAGACATTCCAAAGTTTTGTTGATCGTGCCTAGAATAGTGTCACATTGCTAATCTCGAGCATTTCGAGCCTCTTGATCCCTTTGTAACTTTCCAATCATAGTATTAGACATCATTATGAAACCCTGAAAAGAAAACAAAACTCAAGAAAACAAAATTTAAGCAAACCTCACTATTATCCACTCAGAAATAAAAAAAAACTCTAAGAGGAAAAAAGTTAACAGTTTCTCGCTTGTAACTTTTAAAGAGTAATCAAACTCAATAATATCCAAAAAGATGTGGGACCACTCTCTAACAAAGTTAACCTAAAGCTCTAAGAAGTAAAGCTGGATAACAAGCCTTCGTCCCTCAGAAATTGAAGTAAGAGTAAAATGAAGCACCAACATCATTTTCCTATCCTCTTGAAATTGAAGTAAAGCTGGATAACAAGCCTTTGTCCACCAGAAATTGAAGTAAGAGTAAAATGAAGCACCAACATCATTTTCCTATCCTCTTGAAATTGAAGTAAAGCTGGATAACAAGCCTTCGTCCCTCAGAAATTGAAGTAAGAGTAAAATGAAGCACCAACATCATTTTCCTATCCTCTTGAAATTGAAGTAGAGCTGGATATCAAATCGTTCCTCTCTGAAATTGAAGTAAGAGCAAGATAAAACCCCGACATCAGACCCTACTTTTGAGGATGCAGCAAGTCAGATAGCTGACCCCATTTTTTCGTAGTCGCAGGGGATTGGAATAGAGCATCAAGTCAAGTGCCGTCAATATGGAGCAGTCAACAATGGAGCGGGAATACACGAAAGTTAGATACAATTGGGCCTCATTCTGGTCTTTGCTCTATTCCTGTTGCACAGAAATGAGCAAAGAGGGGCAGCTGTTGAAGCCCAATTTTAACCGGGTTTGGGCCTTTGGTTTTAATTAAAGTTTAAATGGGTTTTAAATTTATTTTAAATTTAAATTTACTCATTTAAATTTACTTTAAATTTAAGTTTAATCAAATTTAAAATGATATTAAACTAAAAATTAAAATTAAAGTCCATTTACAATGTCCAAAACAAAGGCCCAATTGGCCCAACTCATCTACACCCCAAACCCATTACATTTAGCCCAATTAACCCAACTAACAGTAGCCCAAAGCAGAGAAAAATCTGCCCACTTGTGCTGTTGCCACCACCACAAGCTTGGCCAATGGGAGTTCGCCACATCAGCAGCCAACTTGCTCCTGCCACAGTCGGCTGCCAACTGCTCCTAACCGCCACTGTTGAGCACCTGCAAAAGAAAAGAAAGATTAGAAATACATTTAATTGTAAGAAACAAAAGAAGATCATTGTACACTTGGCTATAAAAGCCGAATTGATTTCGTTGTAAAGGGGTTACAAATCCTTCTTTGAAAAATCAATATAGTTGCGAATTTGTTACATCCAAAAAAAATAATACAAAAGACAAAAATATTGGAAATCAAAACAAGACTAGATCGTATCAAGCAGAAGCAGCGAGCACTATCAAGATACAAGGCCTTGAACACTCGCAAGGTACACTGAATGCATGTTGTTTATTTGTCTATTCATTGTTTTGCTATAAATGAGATGCATTAACCCCCCTTTTAACCTAACATTATTGATACTTATTATCCCATTGATATTCGGACGTTTTGATAGTAAAGAATGCTAATAATAAATTTAGATTGCATAATAATAAGTATTAATATTAATTATAACACTGATAATATTAAGGACTTTAATGACTATCTTAAATACCAATAAATATAACAATAATTGTTTTAATAATAATATTTATTAAAAAAAAGGGAATTCGAAAGGGTTAGAGTCACTCCTTTTGATCGGCCACCAACGCCGGAGTCGTACTGCCACCGTCCACCGACCGCTGCTGATCCTGCCTTGATATGCGCGTACTTACAAAAAAGAAGAGGAAACTTAGCATTTTACAAACACTAAGTGGATCCAAATACTATTTTAAAAAGAAACAACAAAGATCCAAACTTTTACAACAAATTTGGAGAAGTAAATGGCCGAATATTTTTTTTGAAAGATCGAATCGGTGTGTGGTTTTTTTTAAAAAAAGGAAGATTTAAATTTCTAAAAAATCAGATCTGATCTTTTAAAGTAAAAGATCAAAAGAAAAGAATAAAAAAAAAGAAAGAAAAAGGGTGGCTTTTGGTTTACCTGGACGACGGGGCGTGAGGAGGAAAGCATGCACGGTGACGGTTGATGGTGGTGCGTGATGGCTACGAACGGTGAGAAGACCTGCGATGGAAGTGCATGACAGGAAGCGTCGACGACGCGCCCTCACGCGCGACTTTGGTGGCTGCCGGAGCTCGGCCGGAGCATGGCCGGCCAAGGAAGGGGAAGGGGATGAGAGAGTTGAGAGAAAAATGAGAGAGGGGAGGGGTAAATTTTAAGAAATGGGAAATGAAATTAAAAAAAAACTAAAAAAATGAAATTTATAGTACCCACAGACCCGATCCGATCCGACCCGAACCCGCTCTGGGATCCGCGAGTTTTCGCTTAATGGTCTATTTGTGCGTTTGGTCCTTTCGCTTTTTTATTTGTTTCAATTTAGTCCTTTTTGCATTTTTTAATCATTTGCAATTCTGCCCGATAATTTTAATTGGTTTTCAATTTAATCCTTTGACTGTTTGACTGCATCAGAGGCCGCCACTTGTCACTTTTTGGCTTATTTGTGCATTTAGTCCCTGTCATTTTTAATTTATTTTAATTTAATCCTCAAATCAACTTTTACTTAATTACAAAATTGACCCAGGAGTTTTTTGAGATTTTTAAATTAGTCCTTTGACTTCTGGATGCCTGTAGGGCTGCCACGTGTCACCTTTTTTGGTTTTATTATTTTGTAGGTCCTTGGACTGTCCAAAATTATCATTTTACCCCTAAACTTTCTAAAATTTTATTTTAACCCCGATTTCATCAAAAATTATCATTTTACCCTCGAACTTTCCAAAATTCAATTTTTAGTCTTGGTTTCATCAAAATTACCATTTTACCCCCAACTTCCTAAAATTCCACTTTTAACCCTGATTTTACCAAAAAATTACCATTTTACCCCTAAACTTTCCAAAATTCCATTTTAACCCCGGTTTCATCAAAAATTACCATTTTACCCTCAAACTTTCCAAAATTCCATTACTAACCCCAATTTCATCAAAAATTACCATTTTACCCCTAAACTTTTCAAGATTCCATTTTTAACCCCTATTTCACCAAAAATTACCATTTTGCCCTCGGGTATCCAAAAGTCTCATTTTCAACCCTGATTTCGTCATTTCGTCTCCTTACCAATGTTTGCATTTATTTGCACCCGTATTTTATATTTTCGCATATTATTTATCTGCTTATTATATTGCTTCGTATTTAACTTCTCTTATTAATCGCTATTTGTGTTTTAAACTTACGCGCATCCATTTACAAGTTATTTAAAAAAATCGAGGCAATATTTCGTCCGAGCGTAAACTTCGAAAAATCACGCCTTAACATGTCGGGTGTGATTTCTTCGTATAATTCATGCAAATCGAATATCCTTTTCAAAAGTTTTCCAAACTATTCTCCAATCTTATATGTTTACAAAGGATTTTAAGACCAAAAAAAACAATGTTCTTTCGTGTGAATATGGTGCCCTAATGTGTTGGACATGACTTTAGTTCTCATAGAGGCTCAGAATACGGGGACAAATGTTCTTAAAACGATTTATTTAAAAAATGCACGAAACCTTTAAAAATAAACATCGCATTTTAAACTTTACTCAAGTTTTCACTGTTTTCATAAAACAAGACCCGGAAATAATCATGTGGTATCAAATTTGGGCGTATGAGGGTGCTAATCCTTCCTCATGCGTAACCGACTCTCGAACCTATTTTTTTTTCTGGATTTCGTAGACCGACATTTTTAACGTTTTAAACGTTTTGAGGTGACTCAATCACACCCAAATAAAAGATTGGTGGCGACTCCCTTTTTATTCCTTTTTTCAAAATTTTAAAATGATTTTTCGAAATTCCGTTTTCGAGGTGGTTTCGACAGCTTGGCGACTCCGCTGGGGACTTGTTTTTAATAAATGAGAGTCAAGACAATATTGATAATTTTCGGGTCTTTTTGAGAACGTCTAAATTTCGATTTTATTTAACATGCGATCCTCGGCATTTTTGTGTGACATTATGTTCTGCTATATTGTTAGTGTAATTTTGCATCCACGTGCATTGTGTTATTACCCTTTTAAGTGAAAGTGGGAAACTACTCCTTCGTGAAGTCTTCACCTCCGTGCAGGATAGTGGATCGCTTTCGGGATTACAAAGTACCCTTGTTTTCGTGAAGTTTTCACTTCCGTGTAAACATGCGGGAAATGCGTCCCCCTAAACTGAACTCGTCCATATGAGCCTGTAATGGGTGAGGACTGAGGAATCTGCTGGTTTGGGTACCCTTCACCTTTAGAACCTAAACTACATATAGTGAACCGTAAGTACTCGCCTTAGATGGAGTTAGGCTGACCCTTTTTTAGTATTCACCCAAGATTAATTCTTAGGTACTGTGTTATATGTTTGTATGCTGATTTTGATTATTACATGCTACTAACCGTGTTTGTTTTATCTTTTTTTTTACTTGCATTTGCATCATTATGAACGAAAAGGTTTGATTTATGTCTGTTTACAAACTAGGCAGTTTCATCATGGAAGAAGGATTTCTAGATAAAGTAGAGGACAATATGGTGGCACGCCTATGGTCCGAAGAGCAACAACGCGAAAAGGGTGACAGCCTGAAAGACGGGCATTTGTCAGAATTCTGGGACTACACTCGTATTAATGTGACTCAGAACAACTTGCAAGGGTTAAGAGAGATTTGGGGGGATTGGGATGATGAAATGAGGCAGATGTTTTACCGAGATTATGGAGATCTATCTTACCGACTCGAAGTAAAGATCGACAAGCATCTGTTTCGAGCTCTTTCCCAACATTGGAATCCTGCCTATAGTTGCTTCACCTTCGGGCATCTAGACTTGGTACCAACAATAGAAGAATACACTGCTTTAATTCGTTGTCCTAGAGTCCAAGCTGATAAAGCATATTCAAAAGACGCAAGTATTCCTACCTTTCTGAAAAGATTAATGAGTATCACAAGGATGAGTGAACAATGGGTCGCTTCTCGAATAAAGGCGAAAGGAGATAACAAATGTATTAACTGGAAGAGTTTGCAAGAACTGATTGCAACACATCCAGATATGAAAAGACGTATTGATATCTTCGCCCTCGGCATATACGGGTTGGTCTTATTCCGAAAGCATTGGGACACGTCGAGGATGCGATAGTAGCATTGTTTGATCGACTTAATAGGGGAATCACCTCAGTCCCTGCTATCTTGGCAGAAACATTTCGCTCGTTAAGTGCATGCCAGAGAGAAGGAGAAGGAAGATTCATTGGTTGTGCTCAGCTTTTAACGGTTTGGTTTCACAGCCACCTCTAGAAGGTAGAGAATTCTCTTGTAAGGTATTTTCAACAGACTTCTCGCCTTTAAGGGACTTTTGGACACACAACGTGAACAAAATATATCCGAAGAAAAATAGGCAGCTGTTCTCCAAAATCTTAAAGATGAAAACATTGAATGGTGTGCACCTTGGTTCCTCCGATATGAGATTCTCTACCGATGTGGTGATTTCGATTGGGTCCCGTTACTCGGAGTCTGGGTGCTACTGGATATGCTCCGCTGCTTGTTTTGAGACAATATAAGACAAGACAGTTTATCCCGGCTACACATGGCCTAGCACATTACGAATTTTCTTATAAAGGGAATGACTATAAGAAAAAAGTTCGGGAAATGGCGAATTCGTGGAAAAAGGTGCAAAGAATGAAAAAGTTCAGTGACAATCCATTGACAACCTCAAATTATGACTGGTGGAGGGAGTAAGAGAGTGAATGACAACGTCCCTGCGCCAAATCCAGAAAATGTTCGCCCTCTGAAAGAATATTTGCAAGAGTTTCCGACGGAGTTAGACATCCTTAAGCACGACTTTGAAAGGAAAAGCTCAGAGTTCGGAAAGAGGATAGAAGTACTGGAGGAAGACAAGATGCAGCTAGGGCTAGATGTGGATTTTCACAGGTTAGAGGCTGAGAAATTGAGAAAAAGGAAAAATAAGGCTGAAGAAGACCTTGAAGATTTGAAGAAATACTACAAAAAGCTTCGTCAATCCATGAGGACTGCGGGGTTAGGGAAAACTTCTGAGCAATGGAGTCAGGAGATTCAAGAACAAAAGGACCAAACGGAGCATTGGCAAAGAAAGTTCCAAGATGGTCAAGCCCGAGAGAACGCCTTGAAGGGAGAGCTACTAGAAAAATGAGTCGAGAAGACCGAGTTGAAAGCTCGGATGGCCAGTCTAGAAGCAAGGATAAAGGAGTAAGAAGAATCATTATGGAGGCACCGAAATCGAAACACAGTATCGGAGCTGAAAGCGTGCATGGCCGAAAGACAAGAACTAAGAGAAAGAGTGCAAGAACTGGAGGCCACACTCCATAATAATGAAATCTGACTCGAGATCATGGAAAGAAATTTAGAAACCAGTGAATGGCACACCCGTCAAGCCCAGAGAGAGGTCGGGGAACGAGATCATATCATGAGCAAGGCACTAACTCAAATGAGAGAAGCGACCGATCACATGCAGGAGCTGGCCGCTGAAGCTGACGTTTGAGCCTTCAGTACGAGTCAAGGTCGAAACGAGGAAAGAAGTTAGCAGGATTGCTAGGAAAGATTAAGGATCTGGGCCAAAAGGCCAAACCATTTGTATAAACTTTATTTTAGGGAAATAAGTTTTTCTTCTGAGAAGTTGCTCTAAATGGAAATGGACTTTAGAATCAATGCCTTTTCTTGCATTTGCATACATGCATTTCGCATCATATCTTGCATATTATTGACATAACATCTCCTAACTAATTGAAGATAATTTACTCAGTTAACAATAGTAAACATGGAAAATCCACATCGTTATTATACGCGTAAGAAGGCCAAAGCTATGGATCAGAGAATAGAAAGGCTAGAGCAAATGCAAAAAGAAATACAAGAGCAGATGCAAGCTCAGTTACAAGACCAGCTAGAGAAAGTACAAAGGGATATGAGAGACCAAATAATCGAATCTCAAAGCAATATAACTAATCAGTTAACCCAGCTGTTATGAGATTCAGATAAAGGAAAAGGCCCCGCTGAAGGCCTAAGAGAGGAAAACAAGGATCCTCAATATCCTTCCGGCTTTACACCCATACATCATCAAGCCCCTCCAGAAACAAATCGGCGAGAAACACGCATCCTCATTCGGGCGCAACCACAGCCCATTGGCGCATCAGGCTAAACTAATTACCTAGTCGGATTAGGATCGAATCTGGATGAAACCGCTGCGAATCCCATCAACCCCGACTTCGATGATACGATGGAAGCAGAAAGAACGAAAATAGAAGTATCCAAACAAATAGAAGAAAGGTACAAATGGTTGGAAGACAAGGTTAGAGCAATGGGAGGGATTGACGCCTATAGTGGAATCGATGCCAAAGAACTAAGTCTGGTTCCAGACCTGGTGCTACCCCCGAAGTTTAAGATGCCCGAATTTGAAAAATACAATGGGACAAGCTGCCCGGAAGCACACATTACGATGTTCTGTCGGAAGATGACAGGATATATCCACAATGAAAATTATTAATTCACTGTTTCCAAGATAGTTTAGTCGGATCCGCTGCAAAATGGTGCAATCAACTAAGTCGCACAAAGATCAATCTTGGAAGGACTTGGCCCAAGCTTTTATGAAGCAATACGGCCATGTTACTGATTGCTCCAGACAGAATTACCTTGCAAGACATGGAGAAGAAGTTGAGTGAAAGCTTCCGACAATATGCCCAACGTTGGAGAGATGTAGCTAGCCAAGTACAATCGCCCTTGACAGAAAAAGAGACGACGATGCTTTTTGTCCACACGCTAAAGGCACCGTATCTCGATCGCTTGGTGGGTAATGCTACAAGGAGTTTTTCGGATGTAGTGATGTCAGGAGAAATGATTGAGAGCGCGATTAAAAGTGGAAAAATAGATGCAGGAGACAGTGGAAAAAGGGCAGCACCTAAGAGAAAGGAAGCCGGGGTGAATAATGTAAGCACATACAGACCAAATTATGCGAAGTCAATTACGATGACGCAATCAAACCTCCTTCTAACAATTATCAAAGTTTACCAATATCAGAATCAAACCGAAAGAAGAATACCGAGAAGATTCAGTTCACTCCAATTCCTATTACGTACAAAGACCTCTACCAGCAATTATATGATCAACACGTAGTGGCCCCATATATCACGGAGCCCGTACCACCATAATTTTCGAAATGGTACGATGTCAACGTCCAATGTGAATTTCATGGAGGAGTGATTGGGCATTCCATCGAAAATTGTTTTACTTTCAAGAAATTGGTATAAAAATTAATTAAGATGAAGAAAATAAGATTTGATAAGCCGTCAAGACCTAATGTAGCCGAAAACCCTTTACCCGTCCATTCTGATCAAGGAGTAAATGCGATTACGAGTGTAGAAAGAGAAAAGGTTAAGGCTCACATTGAAGAGGTCAGATCTCGTATGAGATTGGTATGGCGTCAGCTGGTGGCTAGAGGAATGATTGCACAGAACGGCGAAAAGATGGTAATGGTCAAGAACCATTGTGATTTCCACAATGTTAAAGGACACGAAATTCAGCATTGTGCGGAGTTCAAGGTTCTAGTGCAAGATTTGATGGACCGCGAGGAATTGGAGTTCTTCGAAGAGGGAGAGTGATGATGAGAGATATTTGCTCCTCCGAAGAAAAGAGGACATATGAGCTTGATCGCCCGATAATAATTATCTCTACATCTAAGGGAGCTGAGACGAGAAGACAAGAGACACCATGTGTTATCATATGGAAACCTGCACCGTTTTCTTATGAAGATAACAAAAGAGTTCCCTGGAATTACGGATGTAACATCGCGGCACCCAAGGAGGAGCAGCTGCAAAATGTGAACCTGGTCACACGTAGCGGTAAAACTTACAACTTGTAAGAGAAAGCAGCTGCCAAAGGAAAAGCTGTAGCGGTCGAGCCCGAAAAAGTGACTGGCAAGTTGGAACCGATAAATGAGCCGATGGCAGAAAGAGAAGTACAAGAGTTCTTGAAATTCTTGAAACATAGCGAATATAGCGTAGTTGAGCAGTTACATAAGCAGCCTGCACGCATGTCCATCTTGGCGTTACTGCTAAGTTTAGAGGCACATCGTAACGCATTAATGAGGGCGCTCAACGAGACTTATGTGACCCAGGATATATTTGTATGCAAGCTAGATCGACTGATTAACAACATTAGCGCTGATAATTTTATTTCCTTCAGCGACGATGAAATCCCGTCTGGAGGTATGGGATCGACCAAGGCATTGCATATTACCACTCGCTGTAAAGGGTACACTCTACCCGGAGTGCTTATCGACAATAGCTCAGGTTTAAACATTCTACCGTTGGCCACTCTCGAAAGACTACCCATCGATAGCTCCTACATGAGGACGTGCCACAACATAGTCAGAGCTTTTGATGGAACTAAAAGAAAAGTGATGGGCAGGATTGAAGTACCATTGCAAATAGGCCCAAATACTTACGAGGTTGATTTCTTGGTGATGGATATCAAGCCTTCCTCCAATTGCTTATTAGGAAGACCTTGGATTCACGCAGCAGGGGTAGTACCGTCCTCACTTCACCAGAAGCTCAAACTAGTAACCGACGGAAGGTTGGTTACAATCAATGCTGAGG